>CM052899.1:147219706-147251226 GCA_028534135.1 Potos flavus | reverse complement strand
AAGGCAGACGCCTAACGACTGAGTCACCCAGACACTCCTTGTTACAATAAAATTCTTAACAATTTTAGGAGCATTCATTTCCTTGTACTTTTTCTCGTATTTTTCTTTTAAAATATTAATATTAAAATTTTGGAGCGTCCTTGAAATAGGAAGCTATTCTTAGCTGAGGATTCTTCTGTTAAGGATTCTTGAGTAAATATTCCAAGAACTCACTATTCAAATAGTCCTTAAATTTCGGCCTTGTAACATCACATGCTTTGTATATTTTTATCAAGTATTTTGATATAAGATCAACATGAAATTTTTTTTTCTTTAAAGATTTTTATTTATTTATTTGACAGAGAGAGAAAGAGATCATAAGTAGGCAGAGAGGCAAGCAGAGAGAGAGGGGAAAGCAGGCTCCCTACTGAGCAGAGAGCCCGATGCGGGGCTCGATCCCAGCACCCTGAGATCATGACCTGAGCTGAAGGCAGAGGCTTTAACCCACTGAGCCACCCAGGCGCCCCGGCACCATGTATTCTTACTGTCTGGAAGAGATATGCTGCCTTGAACTACGGGGAAGCAGGCTACACCCTAGGGATGGTGGAGCAGTACAGCCAAGGAATTTGGGTTCCTGGGGTCGGTGAATTGCTACTGCCAGGCTTCTATGTGAAAGGGAAATCAATTTCTATTGTAATAGGCCATTTTATTTTAGAGTCTTGCATTACTGGCAGGTGAAATTGATTCTGACTCATTTATATAATGGCGGGAAACTGAATTAGCACCTAGGAAAGAAACAGCTTCTAATGGATTAGCTTTGGAATCTCATTTTCAAACCCAAACCTACGGCATCTTAATTATAGGGTCAAGACACCCAGGTTCCTAACTCTCAAACTCCCAAACTCTTTCTAAAACAGCGTATTGTTGAAGCATAACTTCATCCATTATCACTCGTTTATTTTCTACCACCCACCAAGCCAAGCATCTTAACCTCCTCTCTGACTCTTGTCAAAAACACCAAATGCCGGGGCGTCAGGGTGGCTCAGTCGGTTAAGCATCCAACTCTTGATTTTGGCTCAGGTCATGATCTCAAGGTCCTGGGATTGAGCCCTGTGTCAGGCTCTGTATTCAGTGGGGAGTCTGCTTGAGGATTCTCCCTCCCCTTCTGGCCCTCTCCCTGCTCAAGCTTGCTGTATCTGTCTCTCTCAAATAAATAAATCCTTAAAAAAAATGCACAAACTGTGTTGGGCCTAGTTTTTTACAAACCTCAAGAAATATTTACCAGGATGCAAACAACCATAAGCAACATGAAGCCATTTGTTCGATTCGAGGCTTGAATTCTTTGATCTGTACCGTGGTCCTCCCCCAGCCCCTCCAAATCTAGGTCAGGAGAGAAAAGCAAAGTCTCTCCAGAGGAAAACAAAATGGCAAAAACCAATTAGCAGCTCCACACCTGTGACAGCTTCGTTCTTCTTTTCCGGCAATGAAAGAGTGGTGACGTACAGAGCTCTGAGTTTTTCAGAGATGCTGAGGCTACTGAAAAGAGGCAGGGGTATTTGTGGATCCCATCTGCCAAGGATGCACGTGTAGAAAGTGTCATTTCTTTATGCTTCTCAAAATAGAACCCAGCATAAGACAATATTAGGCAATCGAGCCAAAATTCCAGGAAAGGACAAGTAAGTGGAGTAATTATTCTCAAAAATCTCAAACAATCGAGAAGTGCTCAAAGTTTAGAAGCGCTTCCCGTCTGTAAAGATTAGGATAAAGAACTATCTGGTGTTTAAACTGTGGGCTCCCAAAAGCAAGAAGGTCAGAAACAGTGTCCTAGAGATGCCATTAGTCACAAATTAAGCAGATCTAAGTGACTTAAAGCAAAGGTCAGGCCTGTTCCTCTTCCGATTTCAATTAACCAAGGTACCACAAGCATGTCTCACACACAGTAGGTGTGCAATGTAAGTTTTCTGGAGGTAAGCGAAGGTAGTTGGGAGAGGCTCCCTTTTTTCATATCTCAGTCTCTGAAACTAAGAAGCCATCTGGGACGCCTGGGCGGCTCGATCAGTTAATTGCTTCTGCCTTGAGCTCAGGTCGTGATCTCAGGGTCCCACGACCAAGCCCTGCTTCAGGCCCCCTGCTCAGGAGGGAGTCTGCTTTTCCCTCTCTCTCTCCCCCTCTACTCGTGCTCTCTCTCAAATGAATAAATAAAATCTTTTTTTTTTTTTTTAAGAAGCTACCTAGATAATATCTATATGAATGACAACTACAGGAATGAGGAGGACAAAGGAGAGGAAGGAAAGAAGGGAGGGAGGGAGAGGAAGGAAGGAGGGAGGGAGAGTATGTACCACTAAGCATCCTGCCTACTGAGTCTCAGTTGGGTTCTGCTTTGCATGACATCCAAAAAAGAATAGAATAACCGTTAGCTAGTTTTTATTCACCCGCAAAGGCACCGGTTAACCCACTAGGCCTCGAAGTTCAGCTAAAATTCGGCTGAAGTTCAGCTAAAAAGTACAGGCTAAAATTATTTTCCTACCAGAAAAATGCTCTTGAAGCATTAAAAGTTCTCACCTGCAGGTTGTCTGGGAAGGATTCCAAATTTACATGCAATAGAAATAGGATTTTTTTCTTTTTTGTCTCAAATTCTAAGGTCTCACTTGTGAAATTGATTTTTCGTTCTCGGTTAGCTCCATTTCCCACTTCCCAGATCTGTTGGTAGTGTCCATTTGTAAAGGATGGTCTATCCAGTCTTGAATTCTGTTATGTTCTAAGCATCTTCGCCCTCTGCTTTCCTCCCTACTTTCCCTCTGAAAGAAATACTAGAACCTACAGGCTAAGAGCACACAAATGATGCTTAGATCTCAGAAGTGGGCAGAGAAGAACATTCCTTGGAAGCAGACGAATCCAATGCTGTGTCGAACTCTTCCTTGTTGCACGCAAAATAGGCAGGTGTTACTGGGGAAAAGTGTCGGATTGTGCGGAGATCTTCCTCCTGGATAGCTGTTTGTGCTTCCTTCCTTGTAGAAACAGACTCTGTGTGCCTTCCTGTGTTGCAGATATGCTTGGATGAATGAACTGAAAGCACCGACCCCTCCCTTTAGACAACACTACCGAGGGAAGTTCCTAACCACGCAGCCAAGAGCAGAGAAAACTTGAATGAGGGGCGCCTGGGTGGCTCAGTGGGTTAAAGCCTCTGCCTTCGGCTCAGGTCATGATCTCAGGGTCCTGGGATCAAGCCCCGCATCCGGCTCTCTGCTCGGCAGGGAGCCTGCTTCCCCCTCTCCTTCTGCCTGCCTCTCTGCCTGCTTGTGATCTCTCTCTCTTTGTTGAATAAATAAATAAAATCTTTAAAAAAATAAAATAAAATAAAAAGAAAAGTTGAATGAAAGATAATGCCGGTGTTTTTGGTTTGTTTGTTTTGTTGTTTTTTTGAAATTCCCTTTGGAGAAACAAACAGTATAAATTATTTTTAAAAGCAAAAGCACACTTCCCGTGTAAATTTCCGATGGGGTTTTCTTTCGGGGTAATAACTTTTTTCCTTCTACTTTCTGTGTCAATGACTAATTAATTTAAAAAATAGATTATACTCTACTGATGGAGCAAGACTTGCAAATAAAGATTATACTTGGACTTGGCCCCAATTTCATACTGGTCACCCAGGGAAGGCTTGGCCTCTTTCATGGATACTGGGTCTGTTTGAGAAACATGTGTGAGAATTGACTTGGTTAGCTACCCCTAAAAAAAAAAAAAAAAGCCATAACTTGATTCACTCTACTGGTCAAAAGGATTTGATTCAACAAATAACTGCAATCCTGTATTTTTCACTGAACAAAATTATATTTCATTGAACAAAATTTCATTAAAAATATGAAAAAGAGGGATGCCTGGGTGGCTCAGTTGGTTGGGCACCTGCCTTCGGGTCAGGTCATGATCCCAGGGTCCTGGGATCGAGTCCCACATCGGGCTCCTTGCTCGGCAGGGAGCCTGCTTCTGCCTCTGCCTGCCACTCTGCCTGCTTGTGCTCTCATTCTCTGACAAATAAATAAATAAAATCTTTAAAAAAAATATGAAAAAGAAATTTTTTTTTTCACAAGTAAATAATATATACTCTATGAGCCAGCAATACTGTTTATCCCACATTCTCTCTCGCACAGTCCCATCAGAAGATGTGCGTGAGGGTATTCCCTGTGGGACAAACTGTGGTGTCAGGGACACGGAGGCACACTAGGAGCCTATCACTCTATGAGGGAAGAGGGAAGATGTGTTGGGAGTCACACCACGGGGCACCATGCGGCAATTAGAAACTAGGCATTAGCTGTACACACAGTCTTATGGATAGATTTTTAAAACACAGTGCATGGAAAAAATACCCTTTAAAAATTACAAACATACACAAAACAACAAGGTACATCACAAATATACTTTTGAACAAAAAGTTACGCATTAAACGCATTAGATGATCGCCTATGGGTGGAGAAGGGGAAGGAGGAAAGGGAATAACAGGGAGTAAATAAGGAAGCACCTAAAACGAGAGAGATATTTCGTATATACCAGTGATGAAAGCACATCATGAAGTAGGGTAGGGCATATAATTAACTCAACTGCCTGCAATTGAGATCCAAAATAAACTCATGTTTTTACATTTACATATTTTTCCTAAATGATAAAAATATAATGAAAAATTACCCAAGAGGCAGACATCATTTTGGTAGCCACAGAATGAGGCAGGGCTCCAAAAAGCCCAAAGTTGTAGAGCCGAGCTGGTCCAATATGGCAGCCATTGGCCCCAGTGGGTGACTGAGCACACGCAATGCAGCTCGTCTGAACGGAGGTGTGCCACCAGTGAGAAACACACACTGGGTGTGGACAACTTAGTATAATAAGAATAGAAAAAAATTTTATTTTTTTATTATTTTTTTAAAGATTTTATCTATTTGAGAGAGAGAGAGGAGGGAGAGGGAGGCCATAAGTAGGGGAGAGGGGCAGACGGAGAGGGAGAAGCAGGCTCCCCGCTGAGCAGGGAGCCTGACATGGGGCTCAAACCCAGGACCCCGGGGATCATGACCTGAGCCGAAGGCAGACACTTAATCAACTGAGCCACCCAGGTGCCCCTAGAAAAGATTTAATTATAATTTTTATATGGGTTTTATGTGGAAATGAGAGTACTTAAGATATATTGGGTTAAATGAAATCCATGACTAAAAGTAATGTCACCTGTTTCTTTCTGCCAACTGTGGCTATTAGAATATTTAATATCACATATGTGGCTCATACCGTATTTCTGAGGGACACACTGGGCTAGAGGCTTCCAGTGAGCCAGGGGTTCAAGAAGGATCCTTTTTGTTAAAATGTCTTTGGAACCTCCATTTGGGAGTTCCTGAAAAACAGAAATGTGGCTCCCTGCCTGGAAGGATATAAAAATGGTTCAGGATTAAATATCACAATTCCATATCTGGAATTGCCAACAATCTGAAGTATCTACCACCTTCCATTGCTCTTACCTTAAAACTTCCCTTGGATAAATGCTGCTCTTCAGGAATTCAAGTCTAGTCCTTGAAACCTGACTAAAGGAAAATTTCTACCGTCACTCATTCTGAAGTTATTTAAAATAAGATAATTGTAAAAATCTGATATAACTTATCAATACAGATACATAAATGTATGATTTCCATATCCACTACTGAGAGGTACTTTAAAAATCAAAATGGCATTAATAATTTAGAAATTATGTATTCACCGTAATTACCCCTTTCTTGCTTATTCTCTCTCTGTCACATGTGGTCCTTTGTCACAGACTATTTTTCCTACACTCTTTTGTATGGAACAACCGCCCCCTATTGAAGACCCTTTATGACGAGACCTTGAATGTCTGCCGCCATTTTTGTTTTCTGCTGCCAGCACTGAGGAGAGTGCCTCACGCATATGGACGGTCAACCATTATCCATCAAATTAACCAGAAGCGAGTGTTTCTAGAGGGGCGGACTGAGATGTTTGGGGAGGAACAGAGTCAGGTAAGTTACTCTCTTATGATTAAGACAATTTTTGGAAAGGATCAAAGGCTCAGCAATGTTTCCGTGTTCCACCCACAGCAGCATCCACGTGAACGCATCACCGAGGTGCTTACCACGGGCCGGCCACTCTTGGAAACACTTCGCGCATTGGGCATTTCCTCCTTCCAAGAACCCTTAAAGGTTGGCGTTCTCCTACTCCAGTTTGTAGATGATGCAGAAAGGGGAGAAGCGATGGACTTGTGGTCCCAACGAGTAAGTGTAGAACTAAGAGTCAAAGCAGGCAGGCCCACTCCAGAATCCGTGCTCCCAAGCACGTCTTAGTCAGTAAACAAAATTACCCATTTCAGGGTTGGATCCAGAACCGTACGAGGCTCTCAGGTTCATGCCCTGCTTTTCCACCTCCACAGTGCTGCTTCCTGCTCAGCTCTCAAGAGGCTCACCCGGATTTGAAGGGCTCATGATTAGTGACTAGGACTATAGACCCTCTGATCATACCACAGCTAGTAATTTCCCAGAGAACACCCATTCCAGCCACTCCCTGCCCCTCCTCCTGGACAAAATAAGTAGACTTCCTTCAGCATTGCCTCCAACCCCCTCTTCAACGGCGCCTGTCCCTTTGCCACCTCACTCCCTTATGCCCCTCCCAGTCTGGGCCAACTACACACTCACGGTCTCACAACACGCCACACAGTCTTGCATCCCTGTGCCTCGCTTATGCTATTTCCCTGGACTGGAAAGTCCTCCTTCTCTCCTGACCTCAAGCTAAAACTTCAAAGGTTGCTCCTTCCATGAAATTTTTCCTCATCGCCCATTTTAAAAAATTAACCTGTTCCTCCCTGTACTACCTCCTTTTAGATACAAAATATTTAGGGCATTTTTCCCCCTTAATATACCAGTTTCCGATATGAGACATCCATCGCCCTCAGCGCCTCATGACCGCAGTCAAGGATTGCTGCGAATGTGTTGGGAGCCATGATGGATGCTGTTGAGAGACGAAGGTGAATGGGAGGGGGAAGCTATATTCCACAAGGCCCACTAAGTACCACCACACTCCTGAGCTCAGAATTTCTTACACAGGCAACAAAATACTATCTAAAGTTCTGAGCGGGGACTCTGTGTTTTGAGAATATTATTACTGACAAGACAGAAGATAGATGAAATCGATTGCATTAGTGTCAAAATTGTGTATCGTAACACATGTTCGAAAATCACATGTCAGTAATAGAAGTGAAACTATCAAGCCAAAATAACACATAATTACAAATTCTACATCCCGATTCAATGTTGCTATCAACGTAAATCAGTGATTAAAAACCCAGTCACTGGCCATTTGAAAGACTCCTTCCTCCCAGCGGGTAACTGTTGTCATGACAACATGACTTCCGGCCATATCTCTGTGCACAAGCTTACCTTTAAAGGGCGAGGATGAGGATCAATCGGGTTAAATAAAGAATACACGGACCGGTTTCGGAACGTAAGAAAACATCTTTCAACCCAAGCTTACCCAATATAATCTCTTTAAATCCCCGTTAAGTATTAGAAGCAGTCTGAGCTTTTTTTAATCAATCAAATCGTGCTTTAGTATCTCTATTCTGCGCGTATAATGACAACAGGTACTGAAGTTCGACACACTAGCCTTGTAATTAGTGAGGGATTTTTCAACACATATTCTGCCCTTACAATTGCTGACATTATCCGAAATCTTCTTAGGTCAGAAGCTGCCCATCTTTCTTCGGTCTCATCCCTTCTGAAGGATGGACTCTCATTAGGAACTGATCCTCTGCTTCCAAGGAGATGGGAAGGGGTGGGGGGTGAGATGGCGGCCCGTTTACCTCTCCCGCCCTTCCGAATTACAAAAAGGTGAACATCTCAGATGACTATACAGATGAATTAGAAAATTCTGTGAGAATCAGTAATTCTTTGTGAATAAGAGCCACAAATGGATGAACACTAAAAGTTTATAAACTGAATTAATTTTCTTCTTTCTTTTCCCCCATGCCTCGGACTTTCGATTAAGACTGCCACCCATCCCCACTTTTGTGTGTGTGTGTGTGTGTGTGTGTGTGTGTGTGTGTGCCAAAGGCATTTAAATTAACTGCATTTGTGTTTCTGTTTATTTGTTAGTTTGGAGACTGAAGATCGCCTCTGCATCCATTCACCTTATTTAGGACCCGTCCTGTCAGTAGGACCAGAGTGCCCCAAGACCAAGGGCTAGACTCACAGTGGTTCACACCAGGGACAGTTCCTACCCCTAGGGACATTTGGAAATGTCTGGGAGTGTCTGGGGTTCTCAGGATGGCTACGGGGCACCACTGGGGCGAGGAGCCAGGGATGCTAAATGCTGTGTAATGTATAAGGCACTCTAGCCGGAACAAAGCATCTTGATTTTCCTGGGACTCTGTTGATTTCAGCACTCCTAGTCCCAGGCCAACAGTCACCTTAAGTCCCGCACAAATGAAGGATCGTCTCTGCCAAACACCGAAGAGCTTTTTCTCATGGACTTTACATTTGCCCCTGTGTCGTCTAAAAATTCCCTGTGGCTCCATAACTCTTTAGTCCCCTCTGACTGTGCTATTTACGGCTGTGATCTCAAGATGGAGAGCAATTTTCCTCATACATACTTGGAACTTAGATGTTCCTAGCATGGGTGAACCCTCCAGCCGGCTTTTGTGAGAATAATTCCCACGTCAAGGCTATGAAATGTCTTCTTATTGCTCAATATATTTGTATTGACCGAGGAACTCCCACAAAATCTAATAATGAGGGGCTGGGAGGAAGGCAACATTTTAAATCTAAAATTCAAACTATGTTTTGAGAAACAGACCAGTGGCTTTTTGAACCTGCCTTCTTTCTTTGTTTCCATCCCTAATTTTTTTTTTTTTACAAGTGATTTTACTCAATTTCTCTGAAGCTAAGAAAGCATTTTATACCACTGACAAGTATAAAAACTAGATTCTCTACTTACTTGTTCAGCTAGAGACCACAATAATTGGAGTGAGACTCTCTAAGGATCACATCATATATCTTTATACAGAAATAAAAGGAACTTTCTGGGGGGAAAATGGTTAAGTCAGCTGCTTTCATTCTCTTTAATAAAATCTCCCCATCCTGAGGCTAATAGACAACACAGCCGCTCATGGATTCTGTGACATTTTTCCTAGAAATACTTACCTTATATGGTCATCAAAGGAGTTGCTGGTTTCTGTTTAGAAATGGTACTTTGGAGCCCTAAAGAACCTAATACCCCGAATTTAATACTAGCCGATGTTTTAAGAGCAAGGAAAGAAAGTCTATCACATAACCACTCCCGCTGACATCTTTTGGTTCTTAATCTGACACCATGTGGCAGATGTTTTGGCTTTAACATTACAGTAGTAAAACTATTTCCCCAAATTCTTGGTCTAGATTTAAATCATCGACTTAGATGTGAAAAGGCTATAGGCATAATAAATCCAGTCATATTCCCGTTCAGGCTTTCATTTAACTTCAGTGCATCTTCTCCTGGGCCAAGCAGTTTAGGAGAACAATAACCACAGAAAACAAAAAGATAACACCTGGCTTCAATCTCCAAAGCTGAACAAAAGTCAAACTCTCAAACTCCCAAAAATTAAATTTAGAATTACAAAGTAGATAAATCGTAGACTATTTTAGCATGCTTGCTTTGTAAAGGATTCACTCGAATCATCCTTTCAAATGTTTTCTCATGTAGTGACTTTGTCCAATTTTAAATATTTCTAAGCCTCTAATTTTCAGAAACTCCAAAATAGCAAAACAAAAGGGTCTAGAATCAGCCTCTGTGGTACAGAAATTATCTTGAGCTGAAGGTATCTGAGTTCCTGAAATCCCTTACCTGCCTAAAAGGAGAACCTCCCAAAAGAACTCAATTGTCATAAATCTCCTCCCAGGAGCAACTCTAATCTATTCTAGGAAATGAGAAGTCAGTGCCCAAACACAGGTCACCAAACTATCACATCTCCTCATCTCCTATCTATTCTCCTAAGAGCCCACTTAGCTTTCCAAAAAAAAAAAAAAATCATCTGCTTTTTCACAGCAACCTTCCTCCCACAACCTTCTAAAAAGTCACGTGTTTTCCTAGAAGTGCCCTCTGCTCCTCCCATCTCTTCTTAAGATGGAATATAAGCCCTAAATTCTAACAGCCTCCCTGAGTCACATTTCTTTGAGGACGCTCATGCCTAAGTACATAATTAAATCTGGGTTTCTTCCTTTTGCTAATCTGTTTTAGGTCAGTTTAATTTGCAGTCCCCCATCACAGAACCTGAAAGAATAGAAGAAAAGCTTTTCCTCTCTGGCAAATCAAGGCACTCTGTCATTTATTCATTTTTTCCTTCATCTATTCTTTCAGTGAACATCCGCCAGGATTGGGCTAGGTGTTGGAACCCGGCGATAAACACGAGAGACCCCGTCACTGGCTACGTGAAGCTTGCAGTCCACAGGGTGGGTAGAGTAGCATTTAGTTCATAACTTAAAATTACATTGAGTAATATGAGTGAGTCGAGTCCTGTGGGAGTTTTAGCCCTTGTTCACATAGTTGATGCCTACTAGACTAAGTTCTAGGAGAAGAACTCGTGAGTTCTAGGCATTAGGTTCCATGAGAGTAAGGACAGTCTGTTTTACTTGGGAGCTTATCCCTAGGGACTGTATGGTATCTGGCACCATAGTAAATGCTTAATGAGAATTTGTTGAATAAATTCCACTGCCTTGAATCTTGGACTCCAAAATAAGCAATTCTGGGTAGCCTATGTTGGCAATCACAGTTATTTGTTGAGAACCAGCGGTATGAACCATACTACCTTAGACATCAGATTCTTTCCTTCTCAGAGAGAAAACACCTTTGACTGACATATACTCCTTACCCCAAATGTGTGGGATAGTCTCCAGTTTCCCTTTTCAATCTACTCTCCACCCTTTCCAGTCCAGAGGCTAATAAACCCTTGGCAGGTTTCACCAACGAGAGGCTCAGCAGGTGATTCGGGCATGGGAGGAGAAAGAGGTCAGGCTACGAATTCCCCAGCACCCTCTAGCCCATCCCTTTCCTGCACTCGCAGTTGCACATCTAGCTCCACCTGGGCTCCAGGAACCTCCCCTCTTCTTGGTCCTTCGGGCTTGGATGTGCCAATGGGAACTCGCTGCTGTCAACCCCAGAAGGCTTCCCCATCCCCTGGAGGTTCTTAATTTTGCCCAAGCTCCTATACACAGAGCCTTCTTTAAACTCTCCCCAGTGACCCCACTGGAGTGATCATCTATTTCCCCCCAGGACCCTGATTCAGAAAGAAATGGACTAGAGCTGTGCGCCTTTCCTTGGGCTGCTATAACAGAGTACCACAAACTGGATGGCTTATAATAACAGAAATTAAATTAAAAAAAAATAATAACAGAAATTTACTATCTCCTAGTACTAGAGACTAGCAATATAAAATCAAGGTGTCGGCAGGCCCCTGCTCCCTCCAAAGCCTCCGGGAGAGGGTCCTTCCCTGCCCCTTCTGGCTGCTGGAGGCCCCGGGCATTCCTTGGTTTGTAGCAATGTCACTCCAGTCTGTCCCCATCTTCACATGGCCCCTTTCCTCCTCCTCTGTGTACCTCTGTCATCACAGGGCTTTCTCCCTTTGGTCTGTGTCCAAATTTCCCTCTCTTCAAGGTCACCATCATAATGGATGAAGGGCCCACCCTGCTCTGGTCTGACCTCATCGTCACTTGTTTACATCAGCAAGGATCCCATTCCCACGTAACATCACACACACAGGCACCAGGAGTTGGGACTTCAACATATCTTTCTGGGGGACACAATTCAACCCATAACAATAGTACCTTTAGAGATACCGTCTATCTGCAGAATTATTGAAGGGCACGTAGAAATCTTTACCAATCTGCACCCATGGGATCTGGCCCAAGGTCAAGCACACAGAAGCTGCTCAGACCCACACAACGAACCAGTAAATCATTAAGTCAATGGTATGTATGGCTAGCTTAAAAAAAAGATTTGTGGCTTTGTTAAGAGTTAAAAATACATCAGTAGAGACTAAAAGGACAGAAGCTGCCTAAACCACTGCTCTGATATGGAATTGTACGTAGGGATACTGAACGTACAGTTTGCCTGCATGTCTAGTTTTGAGCCTAATTCTAATATCTCCGTGAAGATTCATCTAGAGAATAATCCTCTTTAATCTAACACAATCGGAGGACCTCTACTGAACAACTCACTACTTTAGACTACCCTCAGCTACATTCCCGGGATGCGGATAGGAATCAAATACGTTCCCTGGGGCGCCTGGGTGGCTCAGTCATTAGGCATCTGCCTTCGGCTCAGGTCATGATCCCAGGGTCCTGGGATTGAGCCCCGAGTCGGGCTCCCTGCTCAGCGGGAAGCCTGCTTCTCCCTCTCCCTCTCCCCCTGCTTGTGTTCCCTCTCTCGCTGTTTCTCTCTCTGTCAAATACATAAATAAAATCTTTAAAAGAAAAAAAAAAGAAAGAAAGAAATACAGTTCCTGCCTTCAAAGAACTCACATTCCAGTAGGGCCAACACCTTTAGACAAAGCTGAGGGCCGTGTGCCTGCTGCTCCCATCTCTGTTTTATTAAAGTGCCCAAAGCATAATTTTACTTCTTTTTGGTGACTTAAGACCATTACTTCAAATATCAACTGCTATCAGCTGTCAGTGAGAGACGTGTACATTCCTTACATCTACCGCTGCTACCTGGCACGCTCTCTGAGCCCCTGCGTTTGGTCTGGGTCCTCTGCCCCCCTACCCTGCCGGTGATAAGCTATCCCCTTACTGATCCTGGAAAGCTTGGCTTTTTCAGCTCCTTTTCTCTCCTGATCCAGCTTCTCCTTGCACCCAGCTCCCTAACTCTCTAAACCTCATCCCTTATCTGCTATGCAGCTGGGTTAGGAACAGGTCTAAAGTGGAGTTAAGTAGGCTTTGAGCAAGGGCCTGGAGGCCCTTCAGTAACTGAAGTCCACGTGGGTGGTATAGGGACAATGAGGCATCTCTACTGGGCTCCTCAAAAGGCTTTTGCCCTTATTTCAACTTCTCCTCACTGATCTAGTTCCACCCTACCCCAGCCCCTACACCAGGGTAGTCTTCTTTGTCGACCAGTAAGTAATCACATCGAATCTTGTCTAACTATATGTTTAATTATTATCTGACTCCTGCAATAGAAGTTCAGCTCCTTGGGGCTGTAGATGGAATGGCGGGACATCATGGCGGAATGGCGGGACATCATGGTGGAATGGCGGGACATCATGGCAGACCTCTGTCATGTCGACACCAGAAGCTACACACGGTTAATAAACAGATCCATCTTCCAACATTTAAGACTCCTTGCTGCTCCTGGAATGGTACACTTTATCTCCTATCATCTTATTGTTGGTCTAGAAGGCAGGACCTTATGCCATAAAGTGTCCTGCACACTGCAAATGAAGAGATTTCAGGTAAGGAAGGGATGTGAATGCAGTGAGGAAAAGAACTTTCCCCTACCTAAACCTCAGTTTTATTTATTTATTTGACAGAGAGAGAGACAGCAAGAGAGGGAACGCAAGCAGGGGGAGTGGGAGAGGGAGAAGCAGGCTTTCTGCCGAGCAGGGAGCCTGATGCGGGGCTCAATCCCAGGACCCTGGGATCCTGACCTGAGCCGAAGGCAGACGCTTAACTGACTGAGCCACCCAGGTGCCCCAAACCTCAGTCTTTACAAAACAGAGACACACATTCCTTACTTACCTCTTATTTCTCAACCCCAGAATGGGACTGACTCTAATTCTAGGGAACCTCATGAACATCTACATTCTCATTTAATCCAAACCAGTCAATGTAAGTGACTCAAAGGTTTGTTAAAAATGAATTTTTATCCTTCTTTCTGACCAAAACTATTAGAAAAACTATCAGCAGTAACAAGGTTTATACAAACTCATAAAATACTGATAATGTTTAAGGCTATTTTTGTTTCACATAAAAGTTATTGTTTCTCTCCTCTATAAAACTGAATGCTACAGAGTCAGCAGTATAGAGAAAATTCACTAAAATTAGACTTTAATTCCAAATTGGTTTTTAGACTGAGGGAAAACCCAACAATGTTAAATACAAATCCATAAGTAGCAAGTCAGGAGTAATTTCAGAACGGCGCTTATTATAATTTTATGTGAAATGTATAATTCACTTGAACAACTAAAGAGCAAAATCAATGGGATTCACTCAGTGTTGAGAATTAGCGGAGATGCTAATTCCTAATCTGACACCAGGTGGCAGACATTTGGCTTTAACATTAAAATGAGCTAAGGTATTCCTTTAACTCCTCTGATTTGGAGACTGGAGACCTTTGGGGATCATGTTATTTGATATGATTAAGAATTAAGAACTCACAACTCTTAAAAAACAGAAACGTAGCTACGTGTTAAAGTGTGGGTACTGAAAGCATACAGAGCTGAGATTCCAGAGCCTCTACCTCGAACGCTGGTACGAAACCTACCACGGGAGGTCATTTTGTTAGGCAGCGGGGCACACACAGACACAGTCCTGGCGATCAGGAGCCTTCAGTCTAGGGGTGCAGGCGGATATTCATCAAGTATTCATTCAAAGAATTAAAGAACCGAGATGGTTCTTAGTGCTACAAAGGGGGAGCACTGTCAGCATTCTTTGCATACCTCACAGAAGAACCGAGGGGCCAGAACACCGGAGATGGGGCAATACCCCAAATACCTCACAATGCAGAGCACCTTGCTAGATGCGGAAGGGCAGTGACTGTCAACACATAAGCCGAAGGCGTCTTTTAATGAACTCCTAGTAAGTACCGGCTGAGAAAAGACCCCCGTGATAAGGAAGCAAGTGCACTCCTCAAGAAACTGGTGTATGACTCAACCCAAGAGAATCCACGTATGTTTGAAAAAGAGTCATCTGCATATAAAATGCTGGGTATCCATACAGACACACAGCCTCTGAAATATCTTCTTTTTCCCAGAGGTCTGAGGCCCACTGATGAGGAGTTCCTACAGTATGTGAAAGATAAAAAGATGACTGCCAAGGACACACCAGAGATGCTGTCCCTGACCTCGAGGAACTTAAGTTCTTCTTCTTTTTTTTTTTTTTTAAAGATTTATTTATTTATTTGACACAGAGAGAGAGATCACAAGTAGGCAGAAGGGCAGGCAGAGAGAGAGGGGGAAGCAGGCTCCCCGCTGAGCAGAGAGCCCGATGCGGGGCTCGATCCCAGGACCCTGAGATCATGACCTGAGCCGAAGGCAGAGGCTTTAACCCACTGAGCCACCCAGGCACCCCGAGGAACTTAAGTTCTATTGGAGATTTAATAAATCTCCAAACAAATGTACAAAGAATTTTTTTTTTAAGATTTTATTTATTTGAGAGAGAGCGAGCACGAGAGAGAATGAGAGAGAGCATGAACCAGGGGAGGGGCAGAGAAGCAGACTCCCCTCTGAGCAGGGAGCCCAACATGGGACTCGATCCCAGGACTCTGGAATCATGACCCGAGCCGAAGGCAGATGGTTAACTGACAGAGCCACCCAGGCGCCCCTCCAGATGACCTTCATAGAGCATAGAGTGTAAGACACAAACGCCATGTTCCGGGGCGCAAGAGGGTGTGATACGGTGGCAAGGCAGAAAATAAGGGGCTTTCTGGCAGAGGCAGTGGTCAAATGGCCCAGCCACTCTCCTGGGAATGTGAGAGATGTCCTTGTTTGTGCCTGTAACTAAGCGCTGATACGTAAGAAGATGCAAGAGACAGGACCCGGAGATAGCCTACGGTTGCAACGTTTTCTCGATCTTGAGGATTCAGCCCACAAACACACCTTGTCAACTGCCAAAGATGCAGGCCCAGATCCAAGCCTGCAAGCAGCCCGTTGTTCTACCCCAAATCAGGCAGCACTCAGGCTGGGCTAAGTCCCGCATTATTCCGGCCACACACGCTAAGGACTTTCTGCTCCTACTTGACACATCCACTGTCTCCGTGCTGGGGATAATAGCTAGCTTCTTCACTGGCAGCAGTCCCTTTTCAAGCTAAGGAGGAGTTTGTCTACCTGTGAGGTCACGTACTGGTAGGCAGTCTGGAGCAGAAACTTTAATACACACCGCTGTAGAAAAACGCCATCTTGTCAATGGCAAGATTCTACTCCAAAAGAAGACATGGAAAAAACATTCAATCACATTTCTACTTGAATAGAAATAAAGAAAAAAGAAAAAAAAAAAAAAACTACCCGTATCACTGAATATAGGGAAAAAAGCATGGAAAATTACTTGATGGATGTCAATTCAATTGTCAATCACAAAAAAGGGCTTTTTGGTGAGGCAGCCGGATCCAAAAGCTTTCTCTGGTCGCTATCTTCACCCTCAGCTCTACAATTCCTTGATGGTATGAGTCATCCCGAAAATTATAAAGATTATACAGATACAAATAAACAACAAAAGCTCACTCTTATTAAGATCCCGTTTCATTTGGTAACTAATTCACAAACACGTTATAAGAAAAATGTTCTAATTCAGGACAATAACGGGAAACAAAGAACACTGCTCATTAATGTCAATGAGCTCCAGATTAATATGAGTACTTGGAGCTCATCTTTAAAGAAACTACGAGACACATAGGAAAAGCAAGGCTGGAAAGGGCGAACCAACTCCCAGACTTGTTCCGTGACCTTGGAAAGTCTTTCCTACTGAGACTGTTTTCTCTTCTGCACAGGGAGTAAGGTGACTGGATGAGCTCTGGGGTTTTCTAGCACTCTGTGATTTCATATTCTGGAAGGAAAGGCTAGATACTTTATTCTGCTTAACAAAATTTCCCAAAAAAGCTGTAGATTAGAGTCTATATAATTAGAGATCCCTAGAAATCAGTATTAATATTTTTGGAGAGTGTCTAACAAATTAACAGTTAAGATTTGGTGCCCAACATACAATAAACAATCTCTGACAGGTGGTAGGCAGAATTCTTAGATGGTCCTAAGGATCCCTGCCTCCTGATACACATGCTCCAAACAGTTCCTCCCCTGAGTAGCGGCAAGACCTAGGAACGTGATGGGCTACCCGTCCTGTGATTATGTCACATTGTAAGGTGAAGTGATTTTGCAGATTAATGAAGGTCCTTAATCAGTTAACTTTGGTTAATTAAAAGGAAGTTTCTTTTGGGTGGGCCTTACCTAATCAGGTGAGCGCCTAAAGGAGATAAGTGGCCACAGATGCTGGCCTTGGAGAAGTACGCTGCCACATGTAAAAGGAGGAGACACAGGGCAAGGACCCAAGGACAGTCGCTAGAGCTGAAAATGGTCCTGGTCAAAAGCAAGCAAGAAAATGAGGACACTGGTCACACAACCATGAGGAAATGAACTCTGCCAGTAACCAGTGAGCTTCGGAGAGAACCCCGAGCCTCAGATGAGGCTGCAGCCCCAGCTGACACCTTGCCCTTGGCTGGTGAGGCTCTCAGCAGAGGACCAAGCTAACCCATACTCAGAATCCAGATCTATAGGAACTATGGGTGCTGTTTTAAACCATTACCTTCATGGTCATTTGTTACTCAGCCAGAGAAGACCAATACAGGATAAGGAGAGTTTCTGGAACAAAAGCAAGGCCTGTTTCCCCCTTTCAGCACTAGCTAGACCTTTTTCTGCCTTCTCCACTCCACAATATCCTGGCAAGCACTCTGCCTCCTGGTGATTTTTTTTTTTCTTCTACATTCATTATGGATTCATTTACTCTTCTACAGCCCAGGTCTCAGAGAGCAGTAGTCATTCCATCGTGGGCATGAGATCAACGAAAGAATGTCCACCTATGATCCATAAAGGGAGACAGTAGAGCCAATAAGTGTCCAATAAAGGTATGACCATTTAGCTCAAAGACATGTGATACTGGAGAGGGGAAAGTTTGGGAGAGTGTCAAAGACAGTCGGAATTACAGTTCTAAAGTTAGATCCCTTAGCCATTTTGTGCAACCTGTGTTTATGGTCTCACAGCTTAAAAGCTGCATGGGGGCACCAAATAAAATTTAAATTGTGTAGCTTTGGGAAGAAGGACCAAAAAAGGCAGTAAGAAGTATCCGAAACTGGCCATTTCTCAAACTTGGGCTTGTTCTCAAGTCTGTCTGTTTTCCTGACTAGGCGAGATCTCAGGCCAGGTCCCCAAAGTGGGATGAGAGGAGTCCCTGAGTCAGAGTCACTTAGGGATGCCTGCTGACAGTGGCGATTCCTGGGTCTCGTGTTAAGACCCTACCAAATTGGCATCTCGTCGGAGAAGGGCCCAGGGCATGTGCACTTGTAAACACATCGAGTCTTTTGCACACTACATCTGCAAACCAAGAATCCAACTTGGCCGATACCATCCTCTCACAGGTGAGGAACGTGAGCTTCAGCAACTTGCTTATAGAGACGGGGCGGGCAGGGAAGACAGCTAGCATTAGAATCCAGAACGTAAAACCTACCGACACAGACCGGGAAGCTGGAAATGAAATCAGTCTTTGCGCTTTCCACACTAACAGGCTCCCCATTAGTACAGATAATTAAGCACTGAAGACAAAATGACTTTGTAGTGACAGAAATATGTAAACACGTAAGCGGGGAAAAATGATATTTCACCAAGGTCTGTGACTAGTTTGCATTTTCTGGTTAGGGAAAATTTGATGGTACGCGAAGTTATCAGTGGGATGGCTTGTGAGGAAGGTCCCTCATTGAACACCCCCCTTCCCACCACCCACTGGCTGCACATGATGGGGGCAGGGGCGGGGAGGGGCTCTGCTCCCTGCAGACCAAGAGGCCACCATGATGAAATGTGTCGGTTGTCCCCTCGCCTCCAGCTGCCACCCCTATAATTCTCCTACAGCAGCACTCCCATTCTTGTCTGGGACTCTCCTTCTCCTGTCTGGAGCATGCCGCAAAGTAGAATTTGCCTTAAAATAACCCCTCAGCTTCACTCAATTTCCAACAAACCCATTGTTGTAGATTAAAACATGTCCCTTCGCATATATTGAAAGAGTGACCCCCAGTTCCTCGGCACATGACTGTATTTGGAGACACGGCCTTTACAGAGGTAATAAGGTTACAGGAGGCCTTTAAGGTGGGCCCTGATCTAGCAGGACTGGTGTCCTTATGAGGAAGGACACGAGGCACGTAGGCACTAGGGGAAGACCTACGTGCAAGCCAAGGAGAGAGGCCCCAGAAGAAACCAACCCTACTGGCACCTTGACCTTGGACTTCCAGCGTCCAGAATTATGAGAAAATAAATTTCTGCTGTTGAAGCCACCCAGTCCGTGGCCCTTTGTTCTGGCAGCCCTAACAAATGAACATACCTACTTACATTAATAATTCTCACAAAATATAAAATCCCTTACATGATAACCAGTTAATAAATTACATTTGGAGACAGCATTCTGACCATCCTTCCCTCCAGACAAGGCTGATGGTGCTTCTGATTATAAGTTACCCTCCCCTTGTATTTTTCAAGATTAGAAAATATTCATTTAGGGGCGCCTGGGTGGCTCCATCGGTTTAGGTGTCTGCCTTCGGCTCAGGTCATGACCCAGAGTCCTGAGATCCAGTCCCCGCATCGGGCTCCCTGCTCAGCGGGGAGACTGCTTCTCCCTCTGCCCCTCACCCACCATCTGTGCACTCTCTCTTTCTTGCTCGCTCTATCTCACATAAATAAAATTTTTAAAAAAAGAAAATATTCATTTATTCAATGAATTAAATAATATTTTCACTGCAAGTATCCAAATGTGGGTATTTCTTTGGTCATGAAGTCACAAAGAATCAACAAAAATAATATATACTGGTCACTTCTGTTCATCCCTTAAAGATCAATCTTAATTTATTTTTTAATTTTTAATTTTTTTTTTTAGTAGGCTCCATACCCAGCGTGGAGCCCAATGCGGGGCTTGAACTCATGACCCCAAGATCAAGACCTAAGCCGGTCTGAAGAGTTGGAGGCCCAACCAACTGAGCCACCCAGGTGCCCCTACATGAATCTTAATTTTAAACAATTAAATCTAAACATATACAGGAGATCAATTCAATGGAGAAAAAAGTAAAACTATGCTCCCTCTTCCCCAGAATGGACTTCAGTAAGCCATGCGAACAAACACAAAGAATGGAGCAAAACCATATGCACAGATTTCCTTCCCACGTGGACCCCACGAGGACACCTGTCATCAGGATTATCCTCCTCCTCTCCCTCAGCGATGAAACCTCAAAGTTCCAGAAGTCCTCCCACTTATTCAAATGCAGCAAGTATAAAAGCGGCAAACTGCCCCCCTTTTGGAACCAGCGGGTGACAGATCCCTGACAAGTACAAGGCCTTTATCCTCCCTAGGGACCTGGAATCGTCCCTTGCCATGCCCTTCTAGCTGGACTCACCATACAGGCTGGGGAAGAGAAGGATAGAAGCCGACGAGGGAGACACATTAGCAGTATTTGGGGTTGCAAAAAGTTGTAACAAGAGTGGGGGAATTTACTGAGCACTCACTATGAGCCAGACACTGTTCTAAGTGCTTTTTGTATATTACTCATTTAATTCTCAACACTTCCTATTTCACAGACCAGGAAAACAAGGAACAGAGAGGTTAAGTGGCTTGCCTGAGGTCACACAGTTAATAAGTGATGGTGCTGGGGATTCGACCCCAGGCAACCTTGTGTTCCACAGCCTGTGCTCTTAGCCATTAATTACACTATTTGCTCTCTCCTAAGAACTAAAGCAAAGATGATTTAAAAACCATTCTTTCAATAATATACCCTCCCGGCCACATCCTGAAAAGAATGAAACACACATTTCTATAATTTAAGTGTAAAAATACTGGGAACTAGCAAACATTCCACACAGTCTCTTCCCTATCATTCCAGGAGGCGGGTAGATGTTATTTCTCTCTGTAATGGACAAGGGACAAAGCTGATTTGGTACAATGTCACAGCAAGTCTGCCTCCTTAAGTCTAGAGTCTTGTTTACTATGATTTTTTGACCCCTGAATCATGAAGTCTTTTGTGGAAGAAGAAAAAAAAAATAACACTTTCTTCTTTGCAGCACTGCTGGTGAGTTCACCGGCTAACTAAAATGGTCCAGAGAAAGCCCTGGGTCAGCAACCATCTGGTTAAAAACGCTCGGGGCTGGACTACTCCACAGGTTCATCATTTGATTTTGACCCTGGGAGGCTAAAGAAGGCAACCGTGCACAACTAGCAGGGCAAGGGGCCACTGGGTAAGGTTGAGAAACTGATGGTTCGCCAGTCTCCAGGAATCACAGACACAGGAAGCCTTTCTCAGTAGTGCCAGGGTGGTAGTCACGCGTGAAACCCAGAGCGAGCCGACCTCCTGGGAGGCTGGCCTATCGCCAGATGGTCAGCATTCGTGTCGCCTTATAAAAGTTCATGTTGGGGCCCCTGGGTGGCTCAGTTGGTTAAGCGTCTGCCTTTGGCTCGGGTCATGATCCCAGGGTCCTGGGATCGAGTCCCGCGTCGGGCTCCCTGCTCAGCAATGAGCCTGTTTCTCCCTCTGCCTCTGCCTGCTGCTCTGCCTGCTTGTGCTCTCTCTCTCTGTCGAATAAATAAATAAAATCTTAAGAAAAAAAAAAAAGTTCACGTAAATGAGCCTAGAATTGGCTATCTTTGCATGAGTTCAGAGCTGCCCTCCTTCGTTTCAGGGATTAATTTCTGAGATAATGGAGGACAAAGGCTGATTAGGTAAAATAAGCATGGATTTGGGGATTTTGAAATAAAGTATATGGTCACTGGCCACATGAGCTCTTCCACCAAGGAAGCCAAGGGCTGAGCCACAGGTGGGAGTCAGAGAGGCAGAGTTACCTTCCGTCCCCACTCAAGAGCACCCTTCTCTGTAAAAACAGTCCAGGCCAGAAACAGCCATTTGGTTCATTGTGGAGAACAGTATTCTGGCACCATCCAGGCCCCTGGCATCCCACGAGGTGGAAGGCCAGCTAACAAGCAGCAAAGAGGCAGAGAAAATCTGCCCAGATTTCTCTGGGAATTTGGTGTGTTGCTTATTTTATTGACTTATTTTTGGGGGGCAAAGAATAGTTTGTTGTAAAGATGTTGACATAATGCATTATTCATATTATGGGGAATACATGAAATAGTACAGTACACTTTACTAGATTTTCTTTTAAAACTATACACTCTTGATGAGGACCATATTTAATATTCTTGCGGGGACCCTTACACCAGGAAACAGACATTCACGAGCCCACGGTTCATCGCAGCTCTGATTACAGTCGTAAACTTTCTTGGCAGAGGTATCTGTCAAAAATTCCGTATCTCCGTAATTACTCTAGAAAGACACTGAGACATATTCATGACATACAGATGAATGTTTACAGAAGACTAGTTTGTTTCTCCTAACAGCCTAAAGGCCCAGCCACGAGGACCAATAAAATAAAGACAATATTCCTATGTTCTACAGGGAGGTCTTGAACTAGACTTCCTATATCCTAATCTCAGCTCCAGCAATATTTGCCAGATGCCCCTTCCGAGGTTTACTGCTGTAAACAAGGCTGTGACAGACAGTGGCTCGTGGATGGCTGTTTCCCCTGTTTAAGGGTCTGGCTATATGACCTGATGAAAACTTCGTAACCTCTGTAAAATGCAGATAGTGACAGTAGTCTTATTGGCCTCGTGTGTGGTTTATAACCCAAGTGCTTAGAACACTGCCTGGTACGGGATAATGACCCTAGAAATGTTAGCTATTAGTACTACTGGCCCCAAAACATGTCTCATGTGTGTATAGAAAAATAATATATAAAGTTTACCCCATTTATATAAAATAAAACCAGCAAACCAAAACCACATCTCCCCCCATCCCCCATCAAGATTTTCTCCATGGGGAAGAGATGGGGTGCAACAGGTAATGGGTATGAGAGGGAACTCTGACTTGTAAGCCTATCCTTCGGAGCTGTGTGAATCTTTCCGAACCTGAGTCATCTACACTGGCTTTCTCCAGGTTCTTCCCTCCTACTCACTCTTATCGCTACATCAAACTGCATTCCGCTCACATCACCGCTCCAAAATCACTCTCTTCTAGTCATTCATAACCTCTTGATGGTAAATCAAGATAGTATTTTTCAATTCTCATTTTACTTCACCTCCGAATGTCTTTCAACATCATTGACAACACTCGCCTTAAAATGGCTTCCGGGGGGCGCCTGGCTGGCTCAGTGGGTTAAGGCCTCTGCCTTCGGCTCGGGTCATGATCTCAGGGTCCTGGGATCGAGCCCCGTATCGGGCTCTCTGCTCAGCAGGGAGCCTGCTTCCCCCTCTCCCTCTGCTTGCCTCTCTCCCTACTTGTGATCTCTCTCTCTGTCAAATAAATAAATAAAAATCTTTAAAAAAAAAAAAAAAAAGACAGAAGTTCATTTAAAAAAAAAATGGCTTCCAGGAAACCACCCCCTCCTGGCTATTCTGCTACCTCTCTCATATTCCTTGATGTCTTCAACCAACTCCTGCCCTGCCCCTGGGCCTTCCTTCAGTGTTGAAGGCTGATTCCTGGGCTCTTTCTCTGCTCACTCGATTCAAGTTCTAGGCAATGCTCAGGGCTCCAGCTACAATCTCTAGGAACATGCCTCTCACACTTAGATCGCACTCCAGATCATTCCTCTGAGTTCCCGGCATCAACTGCCTGCCTGGCAAGGCCACTGAGATACTTGAAACTTACCAGGTGAAGGTCTGGCTTCCTGCTCCTTCCCTTCTCCCATCTCTACTGCTGCCTTCTTCGGGCTAACCCAATCTCTCGTCTACAATTGCCTCCTAACTGGCTTCCAGCTTTACTCGTCTTCCCCTCAGAGGTTCTTAGCCCAGGGTCCATGGACTCCCAAGGAGTCTTGTGGATAAGAATTTAGGGGGCCCATGAACTTGGGTGGGGGAAAATAGGACACCCTCACTTTCATTAATCTCAAACTGAAATTTATCATTTCACTCAATCATGAATGTTAGCAATGAACATACTAGTATTAAGAGAGTACTAATACTCCAAATACTACCGTGACATTGCCGCCAAGAGAAATCAGGTATTTTCATGTCACGTGACAGTCGTCAGATGTATTGTTTACTTCAATCACTCCTTTGAAATTACAGGAGCTATCAGACTCCCCACTAAATCTTATTATTTGATATATTAATAAAGAAGCACACATACCACTGCATCACATACACGACTTTAATATTTTGGCAACTATATTTCAATATAATTGGTCTCCTTTGTTATCCTATGTGCTTTATTTTACAGATTCAAAAACATTATTCTTAGAAGGTGTTCCCTAGGCTTCAGCAGACAGCCAGAGAGGTCAATGCCACATTAAAGGTCAAGAATTCCTGCTAGTTGGGGCGCCTGGGTGGCTCAGTCGGTTAAGCGTCTGCCTTCGGCTCAGGTCATGATCCCGGGGTCCTGGGATCGAGTCCCGCATCGGGCTCTCTGCTCAGCGGGGAGTCTGCTTCTTCCTCACACTCTCCCTCTGTGCTTTCTCTCTCTCAAATAGATAAACAAAGTCAAAAAAAAAAAAAAGAATTCCTGCTTGCTGATTCTTCACACCACTGTCACTTTCTCAAAGCACAACTCTGATGTCACCCTCACATGGCTGCTCACCGTTTTGCTGATTAAGACCAAAGTACTTAATCATCTGGTCCCTGCCTGCCTCTCCAGCTTCACCTGGCACCCTCAACTCCTTGTTCCCTAGGTAGTACCTACGCCAACCATCTCCTCAGCAATCCAAGCTTCCCATCCCCCCCACTGCCACCCCCAGGACTTTGTTCGTGTTCATCTCTGCCCACTCATCTCTACCTCTACGTGTTGACACAGCTAACCCCTTTCCAATCTTCATACCTTCTTGTAAACATCTCCTCAGGGAGGCCCTTCCAGGACCGCAAGGCCATGCTGTATCTTGGCTCTCCACTCAGAACTTCTAGAACTTTGTCCCCATAGCACTTCTCATGACTGAGAATCAACTCTCCTCTGTGGATCTACCAGCTCCATGAGGCAGGAACCAAAAGTGCTTTGGATCTATTCTACTGCTGACTCATGCTAGGAAATCAGCTAACATATGTCAAATTAATCAGTTGAAGAAAAAAACAATCTAAATGTCCAACAATGGAGCTTAAATAAATAACGGTAATACACACCATAGTTACAGACAACCATTAAAAACTGTAATAAAAGTAAATCTGCTGATACGAAAATGTATCAGTATCTCATATTTAAAGTAATACTAAGTGAAAAGGGCAAGCAATTCCATTTCTAGTAAGAAGAAAAAAAACAGATATATAAACACATGAAGAGAGAGAGAAAGTGCCATAGAACAAGGTCTGAAAGGATATTCATAAAATATGTAACAGTTCTTACCTCTGAGCAGCAGTGTGGGAGAGGATTTAGAATTGTCTATCTGCCTATGTTGCCTCACCTTGCCTTCAATGAATATGCTTTGATTTATGCAATTAATAAATCAATAACATTGCAAACTACCTACTTAAGTTAATTTAAATTTAATTTTAATTTTATTTTTCCGAACCAATTAAACAAGCCATAGGAGGGAAGCTACATTTAACTGAGTTAACTCAGGTCCATGCCAGCAGGATTAACCCTAGAAGAGAAAGCAGAACTCTTCAGGAGGCTACAAAAAAAAAGCAGAACCAAGTACATATCTAAGGTAAGCATGATGTCAGTTGTGAGGTAATGATGACCAAGACAGGTCTTTTCAGGAGAATACTGATTTCACTACCTCATAAAATCCCTTTTAGTTACACTGAATTTTACGTTCAGTACATTGACTAATCCACAAACCATAATACAGGAAAAGAAAACCAAGGCAATTATAGTCATTATTATAAAGGCAGATTCCTCACCAGATATGCTGAAATTAAAGTAATATTTTTTCCTACAGTTGCAGTTTAACCACATTAAATCTCGCAGTATTAAAACGATAAAAAGATAATGCTGCAGAGTTAATTAATTTGAGTTAGAGTGAAGTTGGGGAGCAAGATGAATGTCAGTAATTTCTGGAAAGTTGAGCAAAGCAGCATTTCTACACAGAAGTCAAGCTGAGTGAGAAAAGCATGGCTAGTAAGAATTCCAAGCCTTCGGACCCGGTTTATATTTCATTAGAGTAAAAAGTTACTTTGCCCCACGCTGAAGCATTTGCCTGGGATGAACTAATTTGCTGATTCATATTCTCTTGAGTATAGACTTTTCTACTTGAATAACTTACTAGGTTGTCCCAGAGTAGAAATTAGTGACACATGAAGGAGAAAACAGAAGTTTTGTAACGGATTCTAGTTCTCTTTGAAAATCTTCAAGCTCCGCGGATCCAAACTTCACCACTTGGGCCACAGGAAAGCCAACAACTTTAATTTGAGAGGACTCTTTTCAACCCACTCCATCAATTCAAAATTGTTCATTTCCTTCTTTTCTGATTCCCCCTGCTCCCCCCCCACCCCCACCAGCCTAACAAAATAAGTGAGTAAGAAAATAAAGTCCCAAAGAAATCTAGAAGGGACGCGATGCCCAATGAAAACACTGTAGGTAATAAGAGATTACTCACAATCTCTCACTGCGACGGTGCGATCCACCCTCAGCATCCTTTAGGTTTCTGAGCTACATTTCTCAGCAGTTTCCTAGCCTGCTTTACATGCGTCCGAATCAACTCCCTATTTGAAGCCAGGCGAATGGTTTTGTGTGTGAACAGGAGTCTAGTTAATTAGCCCAGGTAGGATCAGATTTCGTGGAGAATGAAGCCACCGCTCCCAGGCACGTTTGCCCACACATCACGTTCCTGAAGCTCCACGTGCCAACGGTATCAGTGCCTCCTTGTCCAGACGAGCTGGGAATAAAGCAGCGAGGAAAGGTACATCCACCACTCAACTGTTTCCGGTATAAGAGATACAGAGGCACGATCTGACTTATTCCAATCGAGAGACAAGATCAAGAAACAGGGCATCGGGGCCATGAATCTATGGTATTAATCCATCACCCACGACGGATACTAAGTAGCCACGTAAATAGCAAAATCCGCTCATACACACACACACACACACACACACACACACATCCCGCCCCCTTTCAAGCACAAAAGAAACCATACAGAAAGATCTTTATTGGAAGTTGTTTAGCTAAACATGGAGGGGTTGAAAAGGGCAAATAATGAAAAATTAAAAGACAAATTTCGGAGACCCAGATTCTCCCCAAGGTTGCTAACCTCCAGCACTCGGCAGGAGCACAGCAGGAATAGGAGAAATTGATTTTGTGAAAGGCTATTAAAGAGAGTGCTGTTCTCATCAGAGAGTCCCTCCCCTTTTTAACCATAATCGATAATTTAAAGCAGTGCCCAAAATCACATCGGTCAAAATGACCAAGAAAACTTTTGTGTTTTTTGCCCAGCACAGGAGGAAAATTAAGTTCATGTCTGTTAAGAAATGATCACTCTTAAGAGATGAGGTGGAAACTAACAGCTTTTCCACAGCTTGCCAATATACTCACTCGAGAAGAAAAAGCTCAATGTTAAACAACATGATACCAAGCATATGTATCAAAAGAATAATACATTTATCCTTGTTATCACACAGATAGTTGATTTGCTGTCAAAGTTTAAAAGATCGATTTAGAACCTGACAGGCACAAAACATACTTCAGAACTTGACGATATAATTGTAAAAAAGTTGTTTTTTTCCTCAGCTCAGCAACTTCTTAATCTCAAGTTACAAAACCATCAGCAGGAAGCTTTGATGGTTTGATTATAAATTATACTGAACAGTTCTCTATTTTCATGTCCCTTGTTCTCTTTAGGTAATGATTTGTACCCTAAGGGATAAGAACGTCTATTTAATATTTCATAGGACTTTTTTTTTTTTTTTTTAGACTTGACATTTCAATCCAAGGACTAATTCTTTGAAATGTCTTTAAAATTAGACAGTCATCTTTTCTCAAAATGAAGGATTGAACAGAGTCTCTGTGTGTATAATTTATGACTAAGGTGTGAAAATTGCCATGAGGTTTCTGGGTGGTGATCACAAAACAGAAAGAAGAGAAGAACCACCATGTTTGTGACCACCCCGTTTCTGGAACTTTTTATAAAGAATGATTCTGTGAGCCATCAAGCATTTCCCCCAGAACCTAGTGGATTCATCCTAAATCCATGCTGAACGACCAACTCTTTAGCATATAACGGAAGGGAATTAGAAGGGAATTGGAGTAGACACAATCTAAGCTCCCTTCACATTCCAAGATCCTGTGGTCTTCCGCTAAAGTAAAATGAGATTTTACATTCGGACATTAGCATCCGTCAGACAAAATCAATCTCTTCAAACCTCAGTTTCCAAGTCTGAAGAGCGTGAATAATTCCATCCAGGAATATTCTGTGAGCTAAATGAGAAAATGAATGTGGACAATTGTTCATGCAATGGGCAAGAAACAAATAGTCACCATGACTAAGGGACTGTGCCCCATAGATGACTCAAAGCCAGTTCTGACACAAGAATTTCAAAGCTGTATTACACCAGCCACACAATCCCAACAGCTACACAATCGGAATGGCCCCAAGATACGTTATTCCCATTGCCCTTGCACCGAAAGCCCTAATTTCAAAACACCCTGTACTCAAATGCACGTGATTCAAGTTTTCAAGTTCAATTCTTATCAACAACCCACCCTTTTGTTTTAAAATGCCAGGGGCTAGGAGAGGGTACAAATGCAATTAATATTACTGTAATGAATGCTAAATAAATGAAGGAGCTTTCTCCTGCTGGCCAAAGTCCTTTTCTGGACTTTTCAGTGTTCATAGAGTGGGTGAGAAGCAAGCGGATTTTTCAGTGGAATAGAGAAGACAGAGAAGGCTGAAAAATGCAGCTTACTTTTCTACCTCATTTATTAATACGTAATATGAAGAGTCGGGTGATCATTATTACTTGCTTGGACTCCCAAAGGAGGCAGCTATCCCATGATGCCTTGCCTCTCCTGGTACATTTCAGGGGTCTGAGGCCGAAGGAGAGCCAAGCAACGCTCAGACAGGATGCTTTCTCCCCTCAACCCTTCACTGATGCACGCCAGACTGGACACGAAGAATGTTTTCCAGAGGTGAATGCTTCTCTGCAGAAAGGGTTCACTTCTTGGAAACAAAACCAAAATCTCTGCATCTGAACTCCAGGCTTCCACAAATTATGGCCTTTCTTTCATTGCTTAGCTTTTACATAAACAATGTGCAGATGAGCTTAGAGGAAATCAATAAAACCACAAGAATTTTTAATTTCCCTTGAGTAGACTAGAAAGTACATTTTTTTCCAAAGCCATCCTAAATGTGTTGGCTTTTCAAACTGGCTATACATTTACTTGGTTTCTTAATTTGCTTGTTTGCCTATTTATTCTCTAATTACTGTCATAAACAATTTATAGTGACTTACAGAAGCACAAGCATCACACCAACTGTCAGAAAACCTCTTCCTGCATTTCGGTCTCTGTTTAGCTGAGCTTTAGAGCGATCACTGCATCCTAAGAGCTTCATCTGAAGGGGAAGGTGTTTGCTCCAGGGGGCGGTGTCACGGAGGCCACATTCACAGATTAAATATCACGCAACCAGACTCTTAAATCTAATGGCAACAGCGATAACAATCACGGGGCATTCATGAAGACCAAACCCTGGCCGCAAAGGGATCTTCAGCGGATTGTCCGTTCAAGTGGGAAAGAAAAGAAGAAATGAAAGAACACATACAAAAGGATAAAACCATGTCCTCAAAGAAGAGGTCCAAAAGATGGACTTGAGATCCTTATTTAGTGCTCTGGAAACAGATTCCTTCCCATTTACTGTTTCATTTTCACACATCAGATTTTGAGTCACCTTTTCAGGAAAAGAAAGAGAGAGAGAAAGGAGGGGAAAGAGGGGGGAGGGGAGGAGAAGGAAGGAAGGAAAGTAGAAAGGAAAGAAGGAAGCAAGGAAGGGAGGGAGGCTGGGAGATGGAAGGAGGGAGGAAAGAAGGAAAGACAGAAAGAAAGAATGAACAAACAAACACAGACTTTGAAATGAGACAGACCTTGGGTGTGAATCCTGATCCTTTGGGTTGCTTAGCTATGTAACTTGAGTCATGAGTCTTACAGCTTTCTGAACCTCAGCAAACTTACCTCTTTAAAAAAAGAAAGGAAGAAAATAATAGCATCTACTCTGCAGGACGGTGGTAAAGACTAAACTCCCTCGTGCTTGTGAGAACCTAACACGCAGCAGAGATTCAGAAAAGGGTGACAATTATCATTCCCATAAAGCGAGTATTGTCAATGGCAGTTTACGAAGTTATAGAGTGGATTTCTGAAAGGGTAATCAATGACTCTCAACCTTGGCTGCACAAAGGAACCATCTGAAGAGCTTTAAAAAACACTGATACCACAGCTTTAAATAAATACTTATTCTTATCACAGACCAGTCAAATCAGAGTCCGTGGGGGGAGTACCTCAGCGTAGATCATTTTGTAAAGTGCCTCCAGGAGATTGTAATGTACAGCCCTAGCCTTGAATCCCTAGCCAAGGGCAACGCTGCCTTTTTTCTTATGACCCATCGTATGCTTATCTACCATAGTTCTTTGGCCCACCTGCTACCCCCGTAGTCTCAAAAGTGGGAGCAGTGTAACATGGGAAGCAACCCATATATCGACAGATGTATGGATAAGCAAAACGAGGCATATACACACAATGGCTTACTACTCAGACTTAAAGAGGAAGGAAATTGTGACACTTGCAACAACAGGGATGAAGCTTGAGGACATTATGCCAAGTGAAAAAAGCCCATCACAAGAAGATACATATTGTATGACTCCACTTACAGGAGGTAGCTAGAGTAGTCCAAATCGGAGACAAAAAATAGAATGGTGGTTAATGGGAGCTGGCAGGAAGGGAGAGTGGGGAGGTATTGTCTAATCCATATGGAGTTTCAGTTTTACAGCATGAAAAGAATTTTAAGAACGGGTGGGAGTGATTGTCACACAACAGTTTGAATGTACTTAATATAACTGAATTGTACACCTTAAAATGGCTAAACTATCAACAAAAGCCAAATTACGGAAAGAGCCCAAATGTCCATCAACTAATGAAATGGAAAAATAAAATGTAGTATATATACATATATATAATATATAATATTCCTATATATATAATATACATATTTCTATGTATATTCCAATATGTATTGGAATATCACTCAGCCATCAAAATGAATGAAATGAAAATTTGCAACAACATGGATGGAACTAGAGTGCATTATGCCAAGTGAAATAAGTCAGAGAAAGATAAATATCATCATTTCGCTCATACATGGAATTTAAGAAATAAAACAGATGAACATGGGGGAAGGGAGGGAAAAATAAGATAAAAAACAAAGGAGGCAAACCATAAGAGACTCTGTTTTGTTTTGTTTTAAAGATTTTATTTATTTATTAGACAGAGAGAGACACAGCAAGAGAGGGAATACAAGCAGGGGGAGTGGGAGAGGGAGAAACAGGCTTCCCACTGAGCAGGGAGCCCGATGCGGGGCTCGATCCCAGGACCCTGGGACCGTGACCTAAGCCGAAGGCAGAACTTAA
>CM052899.1:147178886-147219206 GCA_028534135.1 Potos flavus | reverse complement strand
ATTCCTGGAGAGAGTTTCAGGGGGTCTCTAAGGTCGAAATGACTTCCATAATTCTAAGATGTTATTTACAGCCTTTTCCACTGTGTTGACATTTAACTGACAGGGCACAGAAAAAATATGGCTAAAACTGCTGGCTTTTTCAGCACGGGGCAAGACAGGGACACAAAATGTACTAGCAATCGCTGTACCCCCGATATTATACATATACACTCCCACTGAACAAAATGCCCATCTCACCTAAGAATTCCTTGTCGAAGCAGTAAAAATTAACTTCATTAAACCTTCATCCTTGAGTATACCTTTTTAATATAATCATGCATAAAGTACTTCTTCTGTAGACAGAGGCATGATGGTTGTTTGAGGGAAAAGGCACATGGGGACATCCTTTCTTCTTAAAAGAATGACTGACAGACAAACCGTGGTTATTCAAATTCAGGTACGAGGCAGACATTTTCCCGGAAATGAATGAGGCGAGCCTGTACTTCAAGGAAAACAACTAACAGTATGTGTTGCCGACAATAAAATGCAAGCTTTCAAGCAAAAATTAGAATTTTGGAAAACTTGTATCTGCCACTGAGAACTTGACAGCTTCCCAATAATTACTGACTTTTCTGATGAGCTAGGTGGTGAGATTAACGAATGTAATGTTTCCCTACTGTGTAATGAAACATGTCAACATTTGGAAGAACTTCACGACTCACTGAACCAGTATTTTCCAAATCACCAGGCCATGATGTTACACAGTTACGAATGGGTGAAGCAGCCATTCAAAATGTCTGACACGCCAGCGGGTTTGAATACAATACAACAAAGTTTACTACTGTGGTTTCAGATCCCGCGGTGTGAATAACCTTTAAAAAACTCTCAATTATCCAGTTCTGGTGTAACATCGAAAAAGAATAACCACAATCACCTGAAAAAGTTAAAATATTTGTCTCTTTTCCACCTTCATGTCTGTATGGGACTGGCACGATTTTCTTCATCTACTTCAACCAAAACAATTTATGGAGACACAGTAAAGGGAGAATCAGATAAGAGAACTCAGCTGCTTTCGATTAAGCCATGAAGGAGATTTTTGAATAAATAAAACAATTTTACTCTTCTCACTAAACTGTTGTTCGCTTTAAAAAACATGTTTATGTTTCATAAAACACATCCTATTTTGTTAACATTAATGAGTTTCTTATTCTTTTTTAAAAGCACGACTTTAAAAAAATCATCTCCATTTTAATTTTTATTACAATAAATATTGATTTAAAAAAGATATTTGGGGCTCTCGATAATTTTTGAAGACATGAAGGGGTCCCCAAGACCAAAAAGTTTGAGGTCAGTGTTTTAGAGTAATTTTTTGTTTTCTTCCAGTTTCTTTCTTTCTTTTTTTCCTGTGTGCCCACCACTTCTTTACTTCTCTAAACCTCATTTATTTTTCAATTCTTTCCTTTTCTCCCAGTCAAGAAATGCCTTATCTGGAGCTTTATGACCCTTATTTCGTTCTACATACTTGGCAAATATCTATCTGGTAACCCCTTCCTTCTGCAGCCTACGGTCCAGTGTTCCCACTCCAACTGTGGTCAAGCACAGAAGTACGTATCAGTATCACTTGCAAAAGCCCCTAACAAATGTAGAATCTACACAATTAAAAAATTTTCTTAAAAAGAAATGCAGAATCTCAGGCCCCAGAATCTGCATTTCAACAAGATTCCCAGGAGATTTTCCTGTATGTTCACATTTGAGGGGCAGGGGGTTTATGCATCTCCCTAATTGTTGTGAATTTCTTGGAAAGAAACTAGTACCTTTAATTTATTGTGCTGCTCGTAAGGAGGGCACTGGTGATGATTCCCGGATATTGTATGCAAGTGCTGAATCACGACAGTATACACTGGGAACTAATAGTATACTACATGTGAACTAACTAGAATTCAAATAAAAACTTTAAAAAAAATTTACTTTTTATAATAATCATACACTGAAACCTGCTTACCCATTGTATGAACTTGTTTCTGGGGATTAACAAAACAACAAAAGCGAAACAGCTTATATCCCGAAGAAACTTTCCATCTCGCAGCAGAGATAAGAAGACGGTAATAATGATGATAGCTAACATTTCAAAACATGCTTTCTGTGGACCCAGCCCTGGGCCAAGGACTTCATGTAACAACCTTATAAGGTAGGGCCTACTATTATTATTCCCACTTTAGAGATAAGACAGCTGGGGCTCAGAGGTTAAGAAAGTGCTAAAGTGGGATAAGCCAGGATGACCGCCTCTAATACCCAGGAAGTGACGAATGCCATGAGATGAATAAAGAGATTTAGACAATCTTGAGGAAGGAGCCTGTGAGTTCTCGGAGGGAAAGATTACATCTCAATCTGGGATTCACCCAGAGCACTAGCTCAGTACCTTGCACATTGAGGAGCTCAGTAGTCATTCATCAGACTGAAACCATGAGAGTGCAGTAAGGGTAACCTATCAACCTTACTAAGAGTATCTTAAAAATAAATTTTTATTTACAATTAAAATAATTTAATTTTTACTCTAGATTTCACCAGTCCAATAGTCTTTTACTCCATTAAAGATATAATAGACCTGAGTTAAAAATGCTTCTCTCTGGTATTTTACCCATGCACTCCATTCTCTGACCCAGGGCTCTTATTCCATAGCACACAGAGGAAAGGTCATCAGGACGCAGAGGGACAAGACATGAACTAAAATGGTGAAAGCCACTTGGAAATCCTGAAAGAAGCTGATGCTTGCTCTGGTAAAGAAAGGAAGTCATGGAATGTCTCCCTCGTCCACAATGAACAAGGGATGAAAGGAAATGCTGGTCGGAGGTTCCCCTACAGGACACACACCTGGAGCAGATAGAGAAAAGCCAAGTAGGAACTGGAGAGTCAGCCCATTACTGAGTAGTGCGCCTGGAGGCTCCACCACCAGGCGTCTTGCCCCCTCTAGTCCTTGAACTTCCCCTGCTACACCTCCCATCAGTCTCTTCCCAATGATTCGGAGATGGGGTCATCACCATCCTCTCATTTTCCAACAACTGCACATGGAGTTAGGACCACATTTTCTTCTAGAACGTTTCACGAAAAGGTTCTGTGGTTCTATTAACACTACTCTACATGCCTATTAGGGATTAAATATGCTTTCATGAGCCAGCCATCTTGTAGACCTTGTATAACCCTCACATATACTTATTTATATGAGAAAAAAGTGTCCCGGTAACAAAAAACAATGGACCAAAACCAGTTTCCCAAACAAGCCATTTACAGGATGGAGATCTACCTTTCTTGTATTTCAGATGTATATTCAGTATTATATGAAGACTTCTTCAAATAACACAGAAGGAGAAAAATAATCAACTAACAATGTTCCTCATGATACTGAGCAAGAATCCTTTTGAGGATTAAATTCAACCATATTCAAGAGGAAATCTATGGAAAGCTAAACAAAAAGGAAAAAATCAAAGTTCACACACAGTAAACATCACCTCCCCTCTTAGGTACCAAGAGGAATATTTTGGAGTTGGAGTTATCCTGTTCTCTTGCTTTCTGACCATTCCACATAGAATACTGACCATGTGTGATTTTTTTTTTAAGTAGGCTCCATGCCCAGTGTAGAGCCCAACATGGGGCTTGAACTCATGACCCTGAGATCAAGACCTGAGCTGAGATCAAGAAATCACTTAACCGACTGAGTCACTCAGGTACCCCACCATGTGTGATTTTCTAACAGTCAAATGATTTGATTTTTCCAATGACGTGTTTGAATATGAAGCTTTTATTTCACTGTTTGGCATCTAAGGGTTTTAACAGGGAAATGCAATATATAAATTATAAGGATAGCAGTTGGCTACCTTCACATTTATGAAAGCAAACTGAGTACATTACCTGCATCAGACTCAAGGCACAAAATTTATGAACCACCTACGTTCTAGCTTTTGAAAAGCTAATATTTCTCCTCCTCTAGTCAGATTAACAGATGGGCAACACTGAGAAGTCATCTAAAGATGTTTTTGAAAATTTCGAGCATGTTTCGCTTAACAGTTCCTATCATACTTTATAATTCTAGCAGAAGGCCTAGGACTGACACTGGAATGACTATGGCCCCAGGATGTTGGCCTTGCATGCAGCTGTAATAGGCAAGACCAACATTAAGTGAGTTACTGCTACCATAATTATTTCATGTGAACATGGCGGCCGAGTCCACTGACACACAGAGCAGGAGTTCCCAAGACCAGAGTCTTGAGCTGGGAAGGATAGAACCCACCAATACGGTGGCCACTGACTATGGCCTCTTTGGCACTCAAGCTCAGTATTATGAGATTCCTGGATTTACAAGAGAAATGAGAAACCCATGTTTTTAAGTAAGAAAAGCTCCCAATTTCTAAGCACTGGCATCTAATTCAAGTTTGCTAAAACATTATTTACAGGACCAAACCTATCTGTGGGTTGTCTGTGTACCCTCCAGCACCGCCCATGTGTGATCTCTGAGGATTTCATGGCATCATACAGCCTTTGCATTGCCTTAAAGGTAAGGTCCTATCTTCTTCTCCTATATTCTGCATAGCTCCTAAGAAAATTCTGTGTGTTTGGTAAGCAATGTATCTTACCCCTGTCTGTTTCTAAGCTTGGAGCAAAAGGAATAACCCCATCTCCATCTGCCAAGTTCCCTGAACTATCCTACCCTTCAGAGCTGAGCCGCACTGTGAAATGCTAAGCCTAACTGTGTCTTTATAGTGTTTTCCTTCCCTTTCCACACTAATTCCTCGTCTCAGCTGGGTTTGTGACTTCAGACCCTCCCCCTCCAAGGGTCAGGCACATATTTAGGTTTCCTCATCTCTACGATAAATAATTTGGACGAAGGCAACCCATCTGGAGGGCCCCGCCCCCCACTGGCAGCATATTCTGTTAATTTATCAATTCTCATGATACCTGCGAATGTAAGATTTCCTTCTTGAAAAATTCAAACATGATCATTTCTGCAAATATCCTCTCACATCTCCTCCATGTTACATAGATTAAGGAATTACCTATAAAGACACCTGTGCTGGGTTGAGACATATCCCCTCCTCCCATTTACACCCACTCAGAACCTCAGGATGTGACCTTATTTGGAAAGAGTCTTTGCAGATATAGTCAGCTAAGGTGAGGTCATACTGGATAGGGGGGGCCCTAAACCCAATGACTGGTGTCCTAGTAAGAAGGCCACGGGAAGACACAGGCAGAGACTGCAGTGCTGGGGCAAAAAGCCACAGAATACCAAGCATCGCCAGGAACCACGGGAAGCTTCAGAGAGGCCAGCAAGGGAGCTTGGGAAGGAGCCCTCAGAAGCAGCCTGACCTGGTGACACTTTGATTTTGGACTTCTAGAACCATGAGAATAAATGTCTGTTGTTCAAAGCCACCAAGGATGCGGCAATTTGTGACAGCAGCCCAAAGACACGAATGAGACATCTAAACATCTACTCATCTTCTTTGCTTGGAAACTGAGGCTGCCCCGGACCTGGGGTGGGCTTTATCATTTCACACTAACTGAGGTATTGACTTGTGCAAAATGAAACAGACAATATACAGACACGTGTAAAAGATGCTCTTCATACAGTGGGGGCTGCGTCTATGGCAATGAGAAACTGTATGTGAGCTATCTGAGGTCACAGACTGGTTCTCACTTATTTCCAGGTCTCAGGCACCTACTACAGAACACAGAAGAGGCTGTTACAAAATGACTGGCATATGCCTGTATATATGAAGTAACAAATTAAAGGAAAAAATGGATAGGATAATGAACAAAATTATGATAAGCCAATTCACAAACCCCTGAACTGTTGTTAACTTACAGGGACAATACTACTGCGTGAAAATCATGGTAAAGTTACAGATCTATTTCAGTTCCCCACGGATGTGGGTAAGTTCAACCTTGCTGACATTCTGGATGTTTCTGTAGCATCTTGGCTTTTAAAATCATAAGCCTTGGGGCGCCTGGATGGCTCAGGTGGTTAAGCATCTACCTTCAGCTCAGGTCATGATCCCAGAGACCCAGGATTGAGTCCCACGTTGGGCTCCCTGCTCAGTGGGGAGCCTGCTTCTCCCTCTGCCCCTCCCCCTGCTCGTGCATATGCTCACGCCCTCTCACTCTCACTCCTCAGAATCTTAAAAAAAAAAAAAAAAAAATCATAAGCTTCTATGTATTTATTTTTTTTAAGATTTTATTTATTTATTTGAGAGAGAGAGAGAGAAGCATAAGCAGGGAGCCCGATATGTGACCTGATATGTGAGCCTGATATGTGACCCACTGAGTCACAATCCCAGGGGCTACATGCCCTCCGTCGAGGGCAGAAGAGTCTCTGCTGGCACCTCGGAGAGCACCTTACTCAGGACAACTAGAGGACTCTGCCCCTTCTCCTTCTAAGTCGCCACTCTGCTCACACTACTCTCTCCCAGAAACTAACTTACCAAAACTAGAAAACAAAATTTTTCTTTTCTTTTCTTTTTTTCAAAGATTTATTTATTTGAGAGACAGAGAGAGAGAGAGAACATGAGCAGGAGAGGGAGAGGGAATCTCATACAGACTCCACGCTGAGCATGGAGCCTGATGTGGGGCTCGATCTCATGACACTGAGATCATGACCTGGGCTGAAACCAACAGTCAGATGCTTAACTGACCACCCCACCCAGGAACCCCAGTTTTTATTTTCAAAATGCCACTAAAGCAGAGAAAAGGGGGGGGGGATTACAAATTAAACTTCTTTGGTAATTAATTGAAAAGAAAAGAAGTGGAGCGCCTGGGTGGCTCAGTTGTTAAGCGTCTCCCTTCCGCTCAGGTCATGATCCCAAGGTCCTGGGATGGAGCCCCGCATTGGGCTCTCTGCTCTGCAGAAAGCCTGCTTCTCCCTCTCCCACTCCCCCTGCTTGTGTTCCCCCTCTCGCTGTGTCTCTCTCTGTCAAATAAATAAATAAAATCTTAAAAAAAAAAAAGGAAAGAAGAAAAAAGATTCTTTACTTTTCAACACCTCTAGGGGCAATGCCTTCCTCAGCTCTCCATATGATGCCTATTTAGTCTCCAACACAGGTAACTTCAAGTACCTATCAACTTCATCCCTATCACCTGAAGTTTCCTCCTCTGAGCATCCCCTACCCCACAGCCCTCTGGCCCCCCACAGTCCCTTCCGGCTCCATTTGAATGTGCCTGTTGTCTTGTGCTCACTACCACACTGTTAGACTTTTGCTATTATTCATTTTATTGTATTTATCTTTTTGTTTCCTAAAGTATAACACTTTAATATGAAAGAGCAACCAACCAAAAACTATCTTGAACATTTAAGGGAATACTTTTTTTATTTTTTTGTGTAGAACTTTCCAAAAATACTTAATTGAGCAAATCATTTTCTTCCCTAAGTTCATGGGGTGAGATAAGAAATATTTTTATATCTCTTACCCCCAGGGTACGAAAATCTAATTTGGAAATCACATCATCTACCACAGAACACAGTGTGTCCGAGATGTTCTGGAAACATCTCACATCTGTCTTCTTGAATTCCTCCTGTCACATCACGGAACTCTCAACTGAGAAGACAGGACAGGAAGGCTAGTGAATTACCAAAGGGTATTTAAGAGATTAAAATTAATCCAGCAGGGCAAACCAGCTGAAAATGAGGCCTTTCCTATATCCTGGAATTATTTTTTTAAGGGATCGGAGCTTTTGAAAAGCAATTTAAAAATCATTTATAGTTGCAATTGCCAGGAAACAAGTGACAAAGAATGAATATTTAAACAAAGTTTCTGAAAGAGTTAATAGTATAAACTTAGGCAAAGTTTAGTTAGTTTAAGTTAGCCAAAGCCAGAAACAAGAAGAGCTGCCAATTATGACGACATAATTAGGTTTGTGCCTTGGCTTTCTCCCTCACCAACTATCCAGCTTGCCAAAAAGGTCCACTTTGCTTGCCTTGATACTGGAAACCAATCAATGCATGACATCAAAGGAGTCAAACTCTTGAGCAACAGGGATCAATTTGCAACACCAAGGTCAAGTGTAAAGGCCAATATAATCGAGATGGTCCTTTTCCTTGGCATTGGCCTTTCTGACTTGCAGACCTAGAGACTCAAATACGAGGAATGTTTGTGGTGGACTGAATGACCAGCCCCCATTTCTATCGCTCCTAGGAGCCTGGAATATAAATCGCCCTATCCTGCTGCTCTTCACAATTATGGTTTACAAGCCGTGCTTACTTTTTCTGTTTCTATAGGAGTGGCTTGACGTAGCAACCCTCAGAGACTACGCATGTTCCTCACCCGGCTCCAGCCACCCAATCAGCAGCGAGGTAACATGAATGTGGCCTTTACTATGTATTACGTACTCTCCGAAGAGGTTCACATCCACACAAAACGAAGATTTGGCTCCTGCTTTCATGGAGCTCTAGGCCTCAACGGAAAGTTTCAAGTAAGGCTGAGGTGAACATGATAAAAGAAGCCTGAAAACATTTCTTTAGGGTACAGAGAAAGGACTTCCAATAACTCCGAGGGTCTTGAAAGGTTTCACAGAGGAGATGACATTTGAACTAGGTGTCCATTGTTAATAAGCACAGAAAGAGCCTCTAGAATATAATTTTCTGTTTTCCAGACTCTCAAGATAACTACTACACACACCAAGCTGAAGATTAAATCTCGCATGGTCAGGCTCCGGAGGTCACAGACTATGTCTCAAGACCATGGTACAGTGGGAAAACATTGGATGCTGTGTCTGAATACACTGGTTCAGGTCCCACTCTGGCCACCTGAGTATGAGAAAGTAGCACGAACAAGATTCCATGGACACATAGTAGGCCCACAGAATTTCACCGTGCCTTTCCTAATTATTTTTTTCAGCCTCACCTATTACGAGGCAACTGTGTCAATTAAGTTATAAAATATGTGCCCAACACCAAAATCAGACGTTGACTGAGCTGTAACATCAAAGGATTGACTGAGTACATCAGGGCCATTTGTAGATGGCCTCCAGTTTTATTCAGCCAATCATTACTTATTGACTAAGTTCACCTGCTGTATTTCAGGCATTGATAACACAAATACAAAGGTGGAGACAGACCGATCTCTGCTCTTAGGGTGCAGAAGGTCCTAACTAAAGTCCGAGTCCAAAATATAGGCAACTCATCATTAAGGAAGAAGCAAGCTTTTCCATCTCACTGCTGCAGTGATCATGGAAATCGCAAATACTAAGAAGCACTAATACTTATTAAACGTGAGCTATATGCCAGCCGTTGTTCTAAGAGCCCTCTGAGGATGCTCTCACTTACTCCTCACAGCTGATCTATGCCAGACCCTATTATCACACCCACTTTACACATGAGAGGCTCTGTGAACTGCCTGCCTCTAACCAAGCTGAGATTCGAACTCAGGAAGTTGAGTCTAGAGCCCACGCTCTCAATGGTAAGTTCATGACGCATTAGGCGCAAAGCCACACCACCTAGATTTTGTTTGCTGTGTATACCCTGCCTTTGTACACAGTAGTAATGAACCTAATGTTGGCGTGGTCAGTCCCCAAGACTCACCCAGTTTCGCACTCTGTACCTTTGATTTTATGAAGCCCCCAATTAAACCTGAGTTACATGTTGGTACCAACGAGGCACCGAAACCCGTACCCCAGTAGCATCAACATGTTGTATCTTTCAAAAGTTTTCACGAAACCAACATAAGCCAGCAGGTGACTGCCAGATAGATGACCACACAATCTGACCAATTTACACTTATCTGAGTCACTGTGCTCACCTGGGGCCACGGAGGGAACTGTATTTCTGGCAAAATCCTACAGATTACAAGTTCTCACCTTCAAGCACCAAAATGGGATGCGACCCTTTCTTTCAGAATCAGGATCAAGGCATTTTTTTTTTTTTTTTTTTTTTGAACTTTGTAAACTCCTAGGAAACTTGGTGATTTCACGGGTTTTTTCTTTTTCCTAACAGGCTCTTATTTTCTCAGAGGACAGACGACACGGGAGGAAAAGAGGGGCAACATACCGTATAGACGATTGATCATGAAAAAAAAAAAAAGTTACCAAAATGCTGGAGGGGGAAATTCAGAAAGAAAGAGAAATAGAAAGTAGTCAATCTCTGGGTTAGGCTGGGCATTTTATTTTATAAATAGCAGTCTAACTTGGAAAGGATGCCCCGAAGGTAGAAACAAGTCTATTCTATTTTTCTCAGCTTGCCAAAGCACAGTCTGCAATCCAAAGATAATTGTGCCGTGATTTAGTCATAAAACACACACCACTGTGTGTGATGAGTATTTACTTAACACACAGCAGATAAGCAAATATATATACTCAGCAATAGACTGGTATGCATGTACTATATACATATCAGCATCTTACAAAAACTTGCTCTTATTTCTTCTTTTCTTTCAACAGTTAGTATTTGTGTTCATTATACATATAAACATGCATTTTATGAAACATGTAATAAACACTGATTTTACCATTGTAAGTGAAACATACACGGTTTCATTTAAACTGCTTGTGATCATCGTAAACATTAACAGTAGGTTTCACTGGACAAAATCAAAAGAAACACAAATGCTGAAAATTCGTTGATTTTATTTTACTCACTAATTTATGTAGCGGTTACTACCTGAAACTCGGAAGTGTGATCATGAAGTGAAGAGGTTTCGTTTCAGTAGGAGTTCACAACTGGCGATGAGGAAATTCCAAAAGAATTGCCCAAAACTATTGATATTAATATTTTGAGACCTTGCAGCACGCTGAAATAAGTGCAGAGATCTCAAAGTGAGCATATGTTGAATCATACCAGAGGTTTGGGGGTACCTGGGTGGCTCGGTTGGTTAAGCAGCTGACTCTTGATTTCGGCTCAGGTCATGGTCTCAAGGTCACGGGATCGAGCCCCGTGTCGGGCTCCACGCTCGGCGAGGAGTCTGCTTGGGATTCTCCTTCTCCGTCTTCCTCTCCCCCCACCCATGTGCTTTCTCTCTCACTCTCTCTAAAATAAATAAATCTTTAAAAAACAAAAAAATAGCACGGGGTTGGTTCTTAAAGCATGTTTTTAAAAAACTCCATCTCACTCTTTAGAGTCACATTTAACACATTCTTTTGAGCATATTTGATTCAAAATGTCTATCCTTAGCCACCCAGGAAGGGACAGCACCATATTCTCAATCTTCCTTTAAAATGTGAAGGTCTTCAAAACTGACTTTAAGAGAGGAAAACGAACGTATCCTCTCCTTGCGTCGAGAAAGCTCTAGCTCAGTTCACATCAAGGGCCAAGCACCAGAGAAACCAACGGAAAGTGACGCCAGGACACTGAGCGAAGGAGCAGTGAGCGGAGGAGACCCCAGGAAGGAATACTGGAGAGCGTCCGAGCGGACCGAGCAGAGAGCATGCATTCGGCCTGAAATCCGGGCTCTCCACAGGCCCTTCCTGACGTCCGCACTCAAACGAGAGAAGGCGCCGGGGACAGAAATAATGCAAACGCTCAGCGGTGAGGGGACCATTAAATAAACCACCGAGCTCGAAAAGCGTGGAATAGCATGGCTGATACTTAGAAAACCGGAGGTAGAGGAACAGTATGTCCTCGTAAGCGCTGCTCTACAAAACACATCCTTAAGAGGAAAAAGCCAACCAGTGGTAAAACTATCTAATGTAATTTTTTTCTTGTTTTAACTTCTTATTGTGGGGAATTTTAAAGATACAAAATTAGAGAGAACAGAATCATAAACCCTATGGACCCATCTTTTAACAATTATCAGCTTCGGGGCAGTTTGGTTTCTTTTCTTTTCTTTTCTTTTCTTTTTTTATCTCCACCTCAATTATTTTGGAGAAAATCCCATACACGATATTATTTATATTAGTATATATTACATTATATCTATTATACTATCATATATGAGTATATATCTCTAAAAGATAAGGACTCTTTAAAAAATAGCATTATCGGGGTGCCTGGGTGGCTCAGTGGGTTAAAGCCTCTGCCTTCAGTTCAGGTCATGATCTCAGGGTCCTGGGATTGAGCCCTGCATCGGGCTCTCTGCTCAGCAGGGAGACTGCTTCCCCCTCTCTCTGCCTGCCTCTCTGCATACTTGTGATCTCTCTGTCAAATAAATAAATAAAATCTTTTAAAAAAATAGCATTATCATAACAGTTGGGTAAGTCTTAAAATTTATCATAAATGTGGGTATAGGCCTAACATGTTTTCTGAAAGGAAATGTTAAAAAAAAAAAAGAAAAAAAGACAGTGGCCATCACTGGGGAAAGGAGCAAGCGTGAGGAACAAGGGAGACTTTACTATTCATTTAATACCACGTGGTGAAATTTGAAATTTGCCTACGACAGCAAGCGCCATGCCTGCAAGAGCAGTGGGAAGGCTGTCAGGATGGGAGGGAGACAATGAGGTCTTAGCAGCGCCGCTAGAAAGAGGAAGTGGAGTTTGGCGGGAAGATATTCAAGAGGCCTTGATGTAGATTCCAACACTAGGAGGTGACAGCGTCCATCAGCGATACGATATGAATCCTCTCAATGGGTGAAAGGGAATAGCTGTGAACTCAGTAACATTACTAAACATAATTATGCTTCCAGTAGCATGCAGCTCTAGACATTTAGGAGATGAAATGGACTCATCGCAACCTCCCTACTGCCATATCCAGCTACGGCGGGCTGATGAAATCCGTACCGCGATTTTAAAGGGCACTTCAAAAACACTTTTTTTTAAAACAAGTCAACGTCTTCACTTTCTCCCTCTCTTTTCCTCATCTAGAGTCCTTGTCATTTCTCTGCCTTGTAGGTTGCAGCAATGTTATTTCCTCCCGTGGTGGTAATATCTGTTACATTTACAGCACAGGAACAGAGCCTTGGAACCCACGAGGGTAGGTGCCGGGTTACTGGGTTACCTTAGAGAAATAAGCCTTGGGGAGTGCTTGTTTACACTGAATTTAGGCACAACAAAGTGCTCTACGTGTTTTAATCTTAACATCAGTACACTGGGGGAGTGATGAGAAGAGGCAATTGAAAGAAGCTGGCTTTTAGAACACTGAGCTGGGTGGCTCAGTGAGTTAAACCTCTGCCTTCGGCTCAGGTCATGATCTCAGGGTCCTGGGATCGAGCCCGGAATCAGGCTCTCTGCTCAGCAGGAAGCCTGCTCCCCCCCCCCCGCCCCCCGCATGCCTCTCTGCCTACTTGTGATCTCTCTCTACTTGTGATCTGTCAAATAAATAAATTAAATCTTTAAAAAATATATTAAAAAAAAAAAAAAGAACACTGCTTGTTTCTGTCCCAGCTACGACTCCTATGACAAACCTGAAGATGCTACGGATACAGACAAAGGTCAAGAAAGTCTGGTCTCGATTAGACTGGTTAAAATCCTGAACTTTCTGAATATATTAAAGAGAAGAAATGCCACTTTCTTACTTTCAAATATCACATGAACGAGTCTAATGAGTGAGATGTTCCTCAGTAAAGGTCAAAGGGAAATGTCTATAATGAGCAGACTTTTAAACTTTGTAAACTTCTAACTTTTCATTAGTGTGAGCATAAATACATTCCGAGAACTTTAAAAGAGTTGGTGCTTTTCATCAAGCTATATGCTGTCCCCTGCAACTGCATCTCTTTTATTATGTTGCTTAACAAAACCCAGGATTTCTAGATGGTACATTGAAATAGTTTATCTAAACAGTGGTGGTGTCATTTCTAAACAGATGACGTTTTACTATACTTAACACCATGGACCCATTTCTTTCGCAAAAATGCTTACCAGGACAAGTGACTGATGGAAGAACCAAAATGAAATGACTGAGAAATGTAACAATTTTTTCCACACAAGGTGCCTAATTTTACCCCAAGAGGCTTGTGTTCTTCTCTGCCCCCAAATGGACTTTTTTTTTTTGGTCAGACTAGAGATTAACCCCGTCAACAACTGAACACACCAAAAGGAAGTGCCGCCATGAGTCTACTCCCTTTTCCGGGGGGGGGGGGGGTACCTGTTTCATCCGGGGAACTGGGGGAGGCGCTGTCTTGGGACAATGTTGTCCAGCTGGACTCCTCATCACTCGGTGCCAGGTTCTGGATCCGGTGTAGTGCGCAATCGGTTTTAGCCCCCGTTTTCGGATGATCCTTCTTGGTCTCTGGGCTGGAGGACACTGTGGCCGCCGGACCATCTTCAGGGCTGAACTGGGCCTTGTTTGGTTTCTGTGGCAGCGCCTCGCCGTTCCCAATGATGGTGGAGGCCGGGCCCTGGCTCGGCTGGGACTTCTCTTCCACGGCCCCATGCTGGTTGCCTAAGCTCTGCTCTAGGTCTCTGGTTGAGGTTTCCAGGTCTGCATAGTAATTTAGGAAGCTCTTGGTTCTCCTGGGTTGGGAGGGTAAAATTTCACAGTCTGAGGAATCGCGCGGGTGGGGCTCTTTGCCCTCCAACTTCTCAGAAGTTATGTTGATGACTGCAGTGGGGCTGACGTTTTTGTTGGGGTCCTGCTGTCCCTGTTCCGCGGCCTTCCGGAGCTGGTTCTCCCCATTTTTCACCAGCTTGATGTTGGCGGAGCCATTTCCCAGAAGGGGCTGTGCGGCTGGATCGGAGAGGCCCATCGCCACCTGGATGTTAGTTAGTGCATATTTTTTCCTGCATTTGGGGGGTGTGCTGTTCTTGGTTTCGGTGTGTTTTATCTCGGCATTCAACAGTTCATTGTGGGAGGAACGGAGATGAAGCGTATTTGGTGGTGTGGCCGGGCTGTTTCGATTCGTGATGTCCGTGGCTCCGCTGCTGGCCATAAACACGGCCACAGTGTCTACACCTGAGTCAGCTGGAAAAAAAAAGAAACTCGTCAGTAGCCGCCTGACATTAGTGAACTGCTTAGTATACAGTGAGCCAACATTTTTATACGAAAAATTGAAAGGGTTAATGCTTCCGTTGCATACATTCTTATAGAATTGACCCACTTTCCTCTTTGTTTTCCCTGCTCACTCATAAATTAAATAGGAGCAAATAAAAGGCTTAATGTGGATACACAAAAGCCAATTTTTAGAAAAGCGAAGAGGTCTAAGGGTCCAGGGTTTATTTAGACTCTCCCTTTTGCTTTCATATAAAAGCATTTTCTTCTGGTCATTGTTCACAACCTTGAAGATCACCCCCTTTCTAAACATTCACACCACATTTCTATTTTGTAGCTCCTTTGGGCAACAAAAAAATTGCTCAAAAATCGTCTGGGGCTCCAGCTTTCTTAGTTAACCTGAAAGGTCACTGTTCACTGATGCACCATACATCCAAGGTAATTTTTCTCGACCATGTTTAGAAACTGTTCCGAATGCCTGTAAAAGCCAAATCTCCATTGGAGTTTGCTAATATCTTTGTGAACATTTTTGACCTGGGCTTAGAATTTGTACGAAACAGACATTTTGGAGAAATGGCTCAGTTACTCGAGAACATACAGACACACATAAAACTATTACTAATAACGCAGCCTTAAGCCCTCGGCTGCTGCCGTGTTAGAGCCCCCAGAGGAGTCTGAATATATTCCACTGAATTAAAATACGGACTCAGCTGTTCGCGGTCCCCATGTGCCCTTGCAGGACTCCTAGGAAACCACCTGACAGTTGCATTTATCTCAAATATTATTCATACCATCAGTGATTTACTTCACGTGTGTCTTGCTAGGAAGAAAGAAAGGTTTCTCAGACTAGAAGGGCATAAAACTCATCAACAAGAACTCCTAAGGTTTCACATTTCTCAGTCTATGAAGAATGACCCCTTTCTTATCTGATACTTTGCCCTCCCCAGAGACCTCAGTGAGTTTACACCAGCAAATGAACCAAAGCACAGCTCCCAACATTCCTAAAATTGTACTGTGACAACTCCCTCTTCCACCCCCTAGGCAAAACAGGGACCTCCCCAGGAGAGGAAGGTAAGAATGTTTCTCCATTCAGGAGCTTAGAGGTATTTCTTTCTACCGTCAAATACTCAGGATCGCCCACCTTAGGAAAGAGTCACCCACTCGTCCTGGAGTCTGTGTGCTTCTAGAAAGGTAGGCAACATATGCTGTAGGCAGGGCCCACATTTATAACACAATGACTGTGTGGCCTACAGAGGTAGTGAAGGACTGTAACCCAAAGTGGTTAGACCTCGGACCTCATTCTTTAGAAGCGTTATTTAGCAGGATTCCTGCTTACCCGCCAATGTAGCTGAGCACCTTGGCTTCGTTTCATAGGAAGAGAAAATCTAGTTTGTTTCTCCCTTTTAAACAATACTCTGATGACTAAATTTTTGAAAAATTACACTGTTTTAACTATTACTACCATTTCCATGTATTCCAATTTAAAATTCACCCTCACTCAAGAGGAGCGCTTGATAGGAAAGGGCTCGCCTTGAACCCACATGAAGTTTTCCCCGAGACACGTATCTATAACATGGGCACACAAGAGAAAACTCTTGGGTATTTAGAATGACATTACTATGAGAAAGTAGGAGATCTTTGGCTTTTTTAAAGACACGGCAAAAAAAACTTCTATGAGGCTATTTTATGATGTTAGGTACTGCATTCTGGCAATGTTATTAGGGAGAAAGTTTTATTTACTTTGCTCAGAACCCTAAACATTTTCAGAAAGAATACTATCAAAATTTCTAGGTGATTAAATAGCTTTTTATATCCTGGGTGTGACAGATAAAAACTTTTAGCGATGTTCTCATCAGCCTTCTGGATCCCACCATCTTCCCTATGCCCTTTGTAACTCCTCTGTGTGCTAGAAATCATGAAGGGGAGGTCTGGGCGGGTCACATTAGAACAGGGCCATCCTGAACAAAGCAGCTCTGTCTGCTGTTTTTGTAGATCAAAGCCTGAACACGGCTTGAGTTGTGTTTTCGATATTAAATGATAGTATCATCTGGGAGCAAAATCCAAGGTTCACATCTAGAACTAAGGCAGCCAAGTTAATGCTATGAAGTATGCAGTTGTCTCTAGGAGTTAACTATCAGCTAGGCGGTCATCCGGGGTCAAAAGAAGTAGGCAGAAGTTAGCAAATTCCTAGAAAGACCAAGGCTTCAAAGAAGGAGGCCTCTGAAAGTGGGAGGCGGTGCCCTCAAGGGTAAGAACGCAGAACTCGGGGCCGGGGAGACAAGGCTACTTAGCGGCTGAGTGATCGAGGACACCTGACCTTCAGTGTCCTTGTCTGAAAAATGGGGGCATTTTTGTTGTGAGGATTAAAATGAGAAATGCAGGCAGAGGATTTAGATAGTGCAGAACCATAAATGTCAGCAACCCTCACCCCTCTACATCCAAGGGCAGCGCACAGGGCTGCCTGCCAGGGGCCCCAAATTTACCACCTGATTTGCTCCGAGTGATAGAAATGGTCCCGTTGTCCAGACACAGAGAAAGTAACACAGACTAACAAGATGGGATAAAGACACTGGGTCCGGAAGGGTTTAATAATGGGGAAAAAAAATCCCTCAGTGTAAGAGGAAGGAGGTTTGTGTTTTTTTCTTAAAGCAAAGAAAATCTTACAATGTATTTTTAAATCTTCTATTTAGCTGTTGTCTTTGGAGTCCAAAAGCTTAAGAATAAGTCCAAATTCCTTGATAGAACAGATAGGTTAGTTAAACTCTCCATTTCTTTCCTGTCGAATCAGGATAGTAAGTCTATCTTCACCTCACTGAGTTTTGTTGAAAACTAAGAGAGATGGATATCGAGTATTTCACCTCATGCCTGGCATACTGTTAGGGGTTAATATTATTTTACGATTCCCTCCTTCCTCACGCACTTTTGTCTCTGATTGCCATATTTATTGAGTACTTTCTTCTTGCCTGGCACCGTGCTGGGAATAGGGAAACCAGGACACACAAGGTCCCACCTGCTAAGTGCTTTCAGCTTTGTTGAAGACCAACACACAATAATGTGATAAAAATCAACCAGGATGGGAGTTGGGGGAGGTGCAAAGGAGTAAGTGGTCTTCCCACCTCAGTCTGGAGAGGATCTGAAGGTAAGAGGGGGCGGATCAGCATTTGGGGAGTCTTAGCAAATCAAAACACAAAGGGAGACGTGGTACAGGGCAGGAAGAGTCAGGCAGAGTCCTGCAAGACATGCTCCAAGGGTCTGGCTTGACCCTGAGGCAGAGAAGATCAAGTACTTCAACAGCACGAAGAATGAATGAGACTGAAGAGAAAGAAAGAGAGAGAGAAGGCGAGGAAGAAAGAGAGAGAGGGAGAGGATATATGTGTCTTCCTTTATGTGGCGGAGGGAAAGGGCAACTTTCCTCCAGCATGTTCTCCGAGATGAGTCTGGTGAAAAGGTATTAAAGAAGCAATGGAAATGAGGCAATTAAAACATCAGTGGTCATCAGGGAGAGAGCAGAATGACGTAGGCAGAGGGTGCCTCCCTAACCACAGAGGCAGGCTAGCCTCGTCTTTATGCCCTTCCATTTGGTGCTAGTGTCTGAGTCTGACATTTATCAAAGGCAAGCCAAACACAGGCATGGAGACCACCTGGAAAGCTACTGTCAGTAGTCCAATCAAGACAGTACGGAAAGAACAAGGTGGGCACGAGACACTTAGGTACGGGGGGGGGGGGGGGGGAGTTCCTCCCTCTCGCTGCCATCGTGCTGACTCTAGTCATTCACCTCTTGACCAGGACAAGAAGATAAGGCCTCCATTAAGCAGCACTGGCTGGTGATAAGAACAGGGGCGGCTTCTGCCCCTAACGGCTTGGGGAGAATGGCAGAGGTGGGCAGAGAGTGACCTTCAAGGAGCTTGGCTACAGAACAAAGTTGGAGAGGGGGGGAGAAGAGCAGCTGGAGGATGATCTGGGGTTATGGGAAGGCATTTTTGTCTTTTAAAGATTAGAGTCTTCGTGATATTTTATTGGTTATAAGCCAGAAACTCAGAAGGCGATAGAGAAGGGACAAACGGAACACAAAGGAGGGACAGACGAATACGGGAGAATCTAGGTGATGAGAGGAGGGACCACAGCAGATATGAGAGAGTCGGCCTTGCCCAAGACAAGGGATACTTCTTCAGGAGGGAAGGAAGGAGTGGGGAGGAAGGGTGGGGACAGTGACACCAAGCCCAGGGAAAGCAGAACTGACAGCCTCCGTTTTCTCTGTGAAAGGAAAGTCTTCCCCTGAGGGGAAGCAGGCTAGGGGAACATAAGGAGAGGAACAAAGTCCAGAAATAGTCACGTGGGAGAAACACAGAGTTGGTAACTTCTTCTAAAAGAAATATGAAGTTTGATGGCATAAGAACAGACACACAGATCAATGGAACAGACTAGAGAGCCCAGAAATAAACTCATGCATGTATGGCCAATTAACTTATGACAAAGGAGCTAAGAGTATACAACTGAGAAAGGGCAGTCTCTTCACGAAAGGGTGCTGGGAAAACGGGACAGCCACATGCAGAAGAATGGAAGTGAGTCCGGCCCTTAACCCACACACAAACAACTCAAAATGGATGAAAGACTTGAGCATAAGACTTGAAACCATAAAGTTCCTAGAAGAAAACACAGGCAGTAAACCCCTTGACATGGGTCTTGGCAATAGTTTTTTGGATTTGACACCAAAAATGAAGACAACAAAAGCAAAAATAAACAAGCGGGACTACATCGACCCCAAAAACCTGCACAGCAAACGAAACCATCCACAAAATGAAAAGGCAACCTATTGAATGGGAGGCAGAAACAAAGACATAGTCACAGAGGGGGACAGGATTAAGGTGGTGGGTGTGGGGAAGTGAACAGAAGAGGAATGCATTCTGGGTATGGCCCGGAGAGGGCAGGGAATGGAGCCGGGAAGGGGATGGAGAGCTGGGAGGAAAAGGCCAAGGGATTGGAGGTCTCCAAAAGGTCAAGAAACCAGTGTCATAGGAACAAGGAAAGGTTTTCAACCCCAGCAGCATGCATCCCTTGGGGAGCTTTTTTAAAAGTACAGAAGGCTAAGGCCCACTCCTAAAGACACCCCCAAAGAGTCTGATTCATTCAGCCTGGGAAGGGGCCCCATCAGGGTAATTCCAATGTGTGGCCAAGACCGAGAACCACTAGAACCAGATAATGATTTCAGAGGCACTTGGAATGCGCTGGTCATGCATGTCCCGTTCCTTGTCTTTGCGCACCTTCTCAGCATCCTTCCCTCCTATCTGGCAAATTTCTATTTTACCTTTAAGATTCAAGATAAGTATCCCCTAGTGGTGAGCTGTCTTCTTGCCCCTCCAGGCAGACTCCAGGGCTCCTTCTTGTATACTCCCAAACCTTCCTACACTCATCTCTGTGACAACATCATCCCCATTGGGTTATTTTTGCCCTGCTGGAGTTTCCCATTAGACTGTGACCTCCAGCGACTAGAACAGGAGCGTAGCATACAGTAGGTACTCAATGCATGTCTGTAGAATAAATCACTGAATACAATGGGGAAAAAAAGTGTTTCGTTAACATCTCAAGAAATGTTTACATTAGAAGTCTAGCTTTTCTCAAGCTTTCATCCCATGTAGCATCTGAGCAAGATTTAAAATAAAATCTTTCAAGATACTATCCAGACTGATTTCTTTTGCTCCTCGGTCTCGGCTCAAGAAACTTCTGGTTCAATTCTGCCGTAACTCCCTAACGAAGAAAAGGCTATTTAGAGTCAAAAGTACATGTGTTGGGACCCAGAACAGACTGGTTTACTTCTCTACCAGACCTGATTTCTCATCAGCTGTCATCCTACCAGCTCCAAGTTTTCCAAGCTTTGCGACGAATGGCTCTGGTGCACATGACACAATGCTCTCGTCACCACCGTGCCCCCCAGCACCCAATTCCGGGCCTTCCTCTGTTCCTCTCCTTCCTTATCTTTACCACCAGCATCAACAGTAACAATCAACAGAAGAGAATCACATATGATGGGAAAGAGCAATACAATAATAATATAAAAACTAAAAATTATGGAGAAAAACTAATTCTCCGTGGATATAAAAATGAAAGGACTATCTTCCTCTTCTGCCTGAGGACCACTCCCCCTCACCGAACTTTTGCTTTCACTATTCTCCATGGAAGACAGTTGAGCCTGCTTTCCCCAATACTAGTACTATATTGAGACCCAGAAGTTGGTGCATTCAAGCCACCTCCATTTATCTTTGCCTCCCATGATCTTACCATAGGTTTGAGATCAAAGACCACGTGGTCTAATACTCCCTATAAATTAGGGGGATGGAGGGAGTTAAATCCACTGACACGTGGGCTAGAAGTGAGAACTCACGGCATTGCCACCTTACATTTCCCAGACTAGAAGCGTCGGAATAGCCCTTCGTGAGTTTCTTATCCTACTGAATTCTCTCAGTCTTCCTTGAAGTGTTCCTCTAGTAAATCACATTTCCCCTTCCCACCGCCTCCCCGGCTGCTTTCAGGCCCACATCACTTATCAGTTTCTTTCTAAATTCGCAAGCATAATGGCTCTGCGGTCTAGCCTGACGCATTTTGCCCTGTGTCATTCTAAAAACAAACTGATCATGGAGCTCTCCTGCTTAAAACCATCTACTGGCCCCCTGTTGTTCAAAAGCTCACTCTACAACCACTTCAAATTCCCCTACACTAGTCTCAATCGACCCTTCCAGTCACATCTCCCATCACTGCACCCCGACCCCTGTCCCACACTCCCACCCTGTTCTCTACAAGGCAGCCACAATCAACTTTCCTGACAATGCCAAGCCCCTTCTCAACTCTTTCCTCCTTCACAAAGAGTTTGTTTTCTCTGCCTAGGAATGTCCTTTGTCCTCATCTCCCCTACCCCCACCCTATCTATATACCCTGCCTGAAAACTCCTACGAATCCTTCAAAACCCAGCTCCTTTAGCCTTCCTCTGATTCGTACACACAATGATGGCTGCCCCCCCCCTCCATGCTAGGTATGTAGCAGGCTGTTCCTATCAGCACTTCTATCCATTGAGATGTCTATCTCCCCTTCTAAATTGTAAGTTCCTTGAGGGTGGTGACTGTTTTATTCATTTTTTAGGACAGTTTTATCAAGATATAATTTACATATCATAAAGCTCACTTTTAATGTACAGTTCGGGGATGTTTAGCATATTCTTGGGAGTTGTCCATCCATTACTAGGATCTAACGGCAGAATGCTATTATCACCCCAAAAAGAAACCCTACGCTCATTAGCAGTCACCCTCTATTCCTCCCATGCCCAAGCCCCCGGCAACCACTAACCTACTTTCTGTCCTTATGGACCTGCCCATTCTAGACATTTCCCAAAAACACAATCACAGGACACGTGATCTTTTGCGACTGGCTTTCCTCACTTAGCGGATCATCAGGGTTCATCCACCTTGTCGTACGTATCAGTACTTTATTCCTTTTTGTGACCAAATCATATTCCATGGTATCGACAGGCCACATTTTATTTAACCGTTCATTAATGAACATTTGGAATGTTTCTATGTTTTAGCTATTATAAACCATGTTGCTACGAACATTCACGTACAAGGTTTTGTGTGAACGTATGTTTTCAATTCTCATGGGTGTAACCCAGGAGCAGAATTGCTAATTATTTATGTAATTAATATATGAAATTATATATTATACATATAATATATGTTTGGTTATATAATGAAATACATACGGTTATATGTATTTACAGTTATATAATATTATATATTAAGTTACCTAATTAAATACATATGAACTTTTGAGGACCTGCAGGCAGTTCTACAAGGCAGGTGCACCATTTTACATTTCCACCAGCAGTGGATGAAGGTTCTAACTTCTCCACATCCTCCCCAACACTTGTTGTTGTGTCTTTTTTATGCTAGCCATCCAAGGAGCATCTCGTCATTTCAATTTGCACTTCGCTTAGATTTTTACATTCCCGGCGTTTCAGTGCCTTTTAACACAGCCTGGCACAGAAGAGTACTCAATAAATGTTTGATTCATTAATCCATCCACTCATTCATTAACTAAATATCCATCGAGCATCTGCTGTGTGCTAGCTGCTCTTCTCAAGGCCAAGAATGTGACAGTACACAAAGTAAGCAAAATGAATGAGGAAGGGATAAGCAAACGTCGGTGACCCTGAGAGTCTTCAGTACAGAGGGGATTCTCCTCCTGGATTTCTGGTGGCGAGCTGGGGCCCCAAGACATGGCCATTACCTCCACAACTATTCATCATGCTGTTATCAAGCTCCAACATCAATGCAGGAGGATCGATTCCTATTGCAGAGCTGGATGTAAGTTGAGTTAAGAATGTGAGAAGAGCTAATATTACTACAGTCAACGCTCTCCTCCGTGCCCATGGGGAAACATCTGTTACAGCCCGCCATGCGTTTCCTCCTTAGCTAGTAATAGCCCCACAATTTTTCTTGGGGAATCAACCTTTCTACAACTCTTATTCCTTCATTCAACAGATTCTCTGGTGTGCGTGGCCATGCAAAAAATGTGGTTCTAACTGCTAAAGTTATAGCAGTGGACAAAACTGGCAAAATAAAAATACGTACTCGTGTGCGGCTTACATTCTAGGGGTTCAGCCCATGTGTTTCAGGCACAGATGACACTGCCCCTTGCTTTGTGGAGGACTGTCAGAGTAGCAAATCCCCATGGCTATGGCGATCGGCTCAAGGAAATATGGTAACCTACACAAAGCCAGTCCTAAGACTGTTGGTGGAATGATCAGAAAAGGGGTGCTCTCTTTTCTCTTGTTCTTGAACTTGAAGATATAAGCCTAGAACTTTGAAGGGTCACCATGAAGAGGTAACCAGAGTTAGCAAGGACCTATGAGCAAATAGATCCATGAGACAGAGGGAGGAGGAAACTCTAATGACGTTGGAATCCCTGAAACAAGCCACACCTGAAATGTGATACCCCTAGACTTCTTGGATGTTAAAGTCAATCAATTTTTTGTGTGGGCTTAAATCACTTTAAACTGAGTCTTCTCCTTTCAGCAACTGAAAGAAAAAGGCTTTGTTTAAAAACGGAGTATTTTTTATGAAACCTAAACAAAATGAAGTAAGCCAGGGTTACTTAAAATCCACGACTAACAAGGCTTTCCAGACACCTGGAGTCACAAAGATCCCAGCACAGAGACGGAACCCCATATTTCAGATGACATCCTAATAGAAACCCATGCTGGAACCCCTAGTTAAACCTGCCCCCTCGGGGGCGCCTGGGTGGCTCAGTTGGTTAAGCAACTGCCTTCAGCTTGGGTCATGATTCTGGAGTCCCAGGATCGAATCCCGCATCAGGTTCCCTGCTTGGCGGGGAGTCTGCTTCTCCCTCTGACCTCTCCCCTCTCATACTTTCTCTCTCTCATTCTCTCTCTCAAATAAATAAATAAAATCTTAAAAAAAAAAAAAAAAAACCCTGCCCCCTCGGTTTCTCTTTTCTAAGACTTCTAGGCATCTGTCAAAGGAAAATTTTTGTCAGGAACGACAGGAAACTCTTCTCTCCATACCCTGCTGCTCCCCATGTGCTCCCACAACATGCTGATAAAATTGGAAATTGACAAATGGCCCAGGAAAGTTCCAGGTTTGCCCTGCTCGTCAGTGAAACTTCACAGTTTCTTCATTTTCAGTTTTCTGCTACACAGTTCTATTTCCACTGAGGAGTTAACAGCCAAACTTCTACCCTTAGGAATGTTGCCTTTTGAACTAGACCTCAAAGTATTAAGGAAATGAAATAGCTCAGTTTTTTTTTTTCTTTTAGGAAGGAGAGGCAAAAGAAGGGCTGGTTTCCTGAAATTACTCATGAAAGTAAACTCTCAATGTGACAAAACTGATAAGAACTCTCTGAACAAAAGAGGCAAAGGTTATGGGTCACTGAGGCAGAGAGATCACAGGATTAGAATCTTGGAAGTTTCCTTTTTTTTTTTTTTTTTAATAAAGATTTATTTATTTATTTTGGAGAGGGAGAAAGAGAGAGAGAGCACGCTTGTGAGCGGGGGTAGAGGCAGAGGGAGAGAGAGGGAAAGAATCCTCAAACACACTCCCTGCTGAGCATAGAGCTCGCCATGGGGCTCGATCCCAGGACCCTGAGATCATGACCTGAGCTGAAACCAGGAATCAGACGCTCATCCAACTGAGCCACCCAGGCGCCCCTAACCTTGGAAGTTTCTAAAGCCAAAGGAGCAGCTTCACACAGCTGATTCACAGGGCAACTTCCCCAGGCTTTAGGGGAAGAGGGTGATTTCAACAGCTAGGTTTCGCCCACTGAAGGGTTTCCCATGCCCACTCAACTTAACTGCCTGAGGACTGGCTTTGTGAAACATCTCAAGGGGAGGGGAGGAGACACGAGAGAGATGTACCAGATACTTCTCTTCAAGAAACTCAGAGTGGGCAATGAGAAGGAACAGTTAAAAGCACAGCTGAGCTGAGTCTTAAAGGGTAGGTAGGAGTCCACCGGTGGGCCAGGATGAGAAAGGCACGCCAGATGAGGGATCCTGGCATTCCAAAATCCCCCGTGGCAAATGTGCAGATTAGCTGTTTTGGAAACCCAAGTCAGAATTTGTACACCCAAATAAGAATGAAGACCTTCAAAGCGGTCACCTTGGGACAGTATATGCTTATCCCAAGGATATTTTCTCTGCTCAATTTCTAAGCCATTTTCATTGTTTGGAAGAGCCTTAATGTCTTTGGAAGATTAATGTATGTTTTAAATACAGCTTTAGATTTTTATGACCAACTCTGATGAATATGGTCAAATGATCAAGCTTGAGAATACCGGAGAAAAAGCAGGTGAGCGATCAAGTAATGACACAGGTTGTCTTGAGTAACTGACAAGCTGGGCCTCAAGTCAATTCCAACAGGGAATCTCAAACAATGGCAGAATCCTTGAAATAGGGTAACTACCAGACTATGTCACAGGCTGAGACCTGCTCGGAAGGCACTCCTGAGTGGAATCTTGAAGGTTCAAGAGGAATCTTCCAGGAAAATAATGGTGTATGTTCTGGGTGGGGTATGTTTGTTTTTTTAAAAGGCTCCCTCTAGTCACAGCTCCCAGGAGTCGAGGAGTGGGATGGAGGCTACCCAATCTCAGTTATGGGTCCGGACTCTCTTGCACTAGCTGTCACCTGAATTTTCAAGTAAAAAATGATTGGAATATACACTCCAGTGAAATAAGAATACTGCTTTCCTTGTTAAATGTGTCACATCCTAGACCAATATACAATAGTGGTAGCTGTCATTGGAAAACCCTGCTGGATGACAGTGTCATTATCTCTTATATACCTACCAGCAAATAAAAGCAACTTGAGTACCGTTAGGAAGAAGGAATACATTAGCATAATACAATATAAGTGACAGTAAGAAATTCCTAGAAGTTATTTCATTAGTCCACTTCCATTTAGAGAAGAACACATTTTACATACTTGCCAGCTTTGTTTTTACAATTTCTATACAGAGCCTATCTTGCTATGTTAATAAAAAATTTTAAATGCTAAAGAATCCCTAAAAGGAATCATTCTCAACAATTTAAACTGCGTTTTTTAAACGACACGTCTTTGCCTCGATTTACCAAAATTAATATGCCTGTTCAAATACGTATTTACAAAGAAAATCTATTCCCTGCCCCTAAGTTATCACAGCATGATCAGAGGCCTCTGAGAATCAGCTCTAAGTTCCTAATTTTCCTGTGTGGATTTAGGTTTGTTGCATTGTTTTTGGCTGTTTTGAATAAAAAAGATATTACCTGTGGTTCATATATCTCTACTGAGCTTTATTCTATTATTTTTTTAGATAATAGAATCTATTATCTATTTTTTTTTAATTTTTTCTATTATGTTTTATTTAGTGTTCTAAATAAATGAAACAGAACATGAAGTATTCCATAAAGGAGAAAACAGCTTGGACATGCTTCTGGAGTTTAATGACAGAACTGAGAGACTTTAATACCGATTTGTCCGTGGCTTAAAACTACTTACTTAAAAACTCAGAATTTGCTTCATGGTTTGTACCCTAACAAATACGGATTCCAGCAGATTCCTCTTTCACTTGCAGTCCTAGCCTATGTTTAATTCAAAATGTTATTGCAATTCCTTCTTCCTCATTATATTACTGTGAGGCGAAGAAGTAACCAGTATCTATCATGACACAAACAAAGGGATGTACAATAAAATTAAGGTGGTTTCCTTAAGGTCTAAATTAAATCAGCACTAGATCCGGGGGAATACTGAACCGAGAAGTTCTATTCTAGACAAAACCAAAAATGGCGAAGACGCTGGTTATGGAGACTCACCACCGACACCTCATTGCTCATACGTTAAGTGTTCACGGGCTACCATATGCAATGCTGGATGGCAAAATTTGACATAGCTTTAGTTTCCTGTTACAACCAACTAAAATATTTTTACATTGCGCTATTACTAGAGTCATGCAATTATTACACGAAGACACGTTAAGTCCAATGGATTCTTCGATCTTATTTTAACGATCTCCTTTTCTACTACATTAGTGAACAAGAAAAAGCAAAAACGTGTCATTTTAGCAAACCATGTTCAACATCCAAACAATCATCCATCATATCTATTTGTTCAAGTTTTAATATTCAACTGCTTCTCTGCATTAAAACATGCGAAAGTGTGTCTGACCTGGAAGTACTTCTGACATGGGTCACGGGACTCCAGCTGTGGTGCAGGAACTAGGTTATAATTTGAAATCTGAAAAGAGGGATTATTGGAGAAATTAAAACCCCAAATAACAAAGCATACAGGAAAAAAAAAAAAAAAAAGCATAGCATTGACAATTCTTCCAAAAGCTGTCAAAAACGTTAAACAATTTTTGGCCGATAACATCCAAATTTTTGTTTATTTATAGTTGGTAACAACACATTTGACTGAAATGTGAATTTCTGCTTAACCACATTTCCCACAAACATTTCTTGAGATTTTTTTTTCCCCATGCCAGGCTGCAGTTATCTGTCTTTGTCTTGCTGTCTATTTGTCTACGCATCTCAACTTTCCAGTGCTTTTTCTCATTAAAAGCACAATTTAGAAGGCAGTAAGGAAAAAACTGGTACATTTCACCACATGAAAAAGTAAACATTCTGTTTGGGAATACAAAATGACTATAAACACAGTAAAGACCAAAAAAAAAAAAAAAAAACAAACTGAAAAAAATTAACACAATGACATAAAAGGGCTAATTTCATTTATATAGAAAGAGCTCCTTGAAGTTATGAAGAATTTCCTCGAAGTTTTTAAGAAAAATATGAACAAGCCTGTAGGAAAACGAGCAAAGGGCAGGACAAGTCTCGAGAAACGCAAATGTCCAATAAACATAAATAACTACCCTCAGTCAAAACTAAAGAAAATGCAAATTTAAATAACAATGACTCGCTGTTTTCCTCTGTCAGACTGCAGAGATTAACAAGCTTGATAGCACGTAACCGAAAGCAACAACACTGGAAATAGGAATTTTCAAAACTTGGAGTAAATGGGAGTAAAAGCTGGCAGAATTTTTGAACAGCCATTTAGAAATATCTGAGCAAATTTAAAATGCATGGACCCCATTGCTGAGCAATTCCATTTCTCTCTTTCTTTCTTTCTTTTTTTTAAGATTTTATTTATTTATTTGACAGAGAGAAAGAGAACATGCAGAGGGAGTGGCAGGCAGAGGGAGAAGCAGGTTCCCCACTGAGTACGAAGCCTGATACGGGACTTGATCCCAGAGTCCTGGGATCATGACCTGAACCAAAGGCAGACAGAAGCTTAATTGACTGAGCCACCCAGGCATCCCAGCATATTCCATTTCTGAGAATTTATTTTACAGATGAACTTACGTGGACTCTTGTTCTAAAAGCAAAAGATCAGTAACTAACTGTTGTTCAGTGGACAGCTGGTTCATTAAATTATGATACATCCATACAATGGAGTATTGTGCACTATTAGGAAAAACAAAGTGGATCTACACAAGCTGATATGAAAAGGGCTTTAAGACATATCACTAAGTGTTGAGTAACATGCACAGCAGGGCAAAATCGAATTTGAGTACGATTTTTAAAAGCATGCACGTGAGTGCATACACACACATATACATACATCTACACAGAAAATTTATTTTTTTTTTAAGATTTTATTTATTTATTTGACAGAGAGAGACATAGTGAGAGAGGGAACACAAGCAGAGGGAGAGGGAGAAGTAGGCTTCCTGCTGAGCAGGGAGCCCCATGTGGGGCTCGATCCCAGGACTCCAGGATCATGACCTGAGCCAAAGGCAGATGCTTAACGAGTGAGCCAGGTGCTCAAAGCCTACAGAGAAACTTTCTTAAAAGAATAATAAAGAACCAGACACAGTGGTAAACTGCCAGTTTACCAAATAAGACATGTGATAAGAAAACCTGAAAACAGACCATGTTTTTCAATGAGTTGCCATCGGGAATGTCACTTAGAATGAGAATCTATTATAATCATTCAAATGCGGGTACTGCGTGATTCTATTTATATAAAGTACATAAACAGGAAAAACTTATCTATGTCAGGAGAGTGGTTTACTCTGGAGGGCAGGAAAGGGGGAGCAGCAAGAGGGTAGCCTCTGGAATGTTCTGATGGTAAACGCTCGGTTTCTTGATCTGAGTATGGAAATTCATCACGCTGCACCCTCACGCGCACACTTCTGTGTGTTTATTACAGTTACATGAGAAGTTTTTCTTAAAAAGTCAAATGTTGGCAGTTTTCTAAAGCATTATTCAACTTGCATAACTTTGTATTTGTGGAGACTAAATTCTTTTCTAACCTTTCCAAACTAGTAACCTTTAATGGGCATTACTCCCAACTTTATGATTCCGATAATGACCCGACAGCTTGGTCTACTGACCCAAAATACATTTTTAATTATATTTCCACATATTGTGGGTAAGGCTCATTACTCTGCTATAATTAAAAGGGTGGGTTTATTTTAAATTGTCCTGAAACAGCAAAAGATGCTTCCTCTGTGCACCTTTGTTTTTGCCCTATACCCTTATCAGCTCCTGAAAAGTATTTTACAATTCAGTTTTCTTTTTTTTTTTAAGTTTTTGTCTGCAGCGTACCTTAAGTTATAAGCAGCGACAGATGTGACGTAATAGCTATTTCGAGACAATGAATATTAATAAACAGAGAGAAAGCTAAGAGGAGGCATACTTACAGGAGTAAAAAGGCTTGAACGAACACTAAGAATCTAATTTTTCAGTGCATCTAATCTTTAAAAAAAAAATTCCTTCTCCCCAACATGAAAGAAACTCCAACTTCTACGAAGTTATGAATTGGTATTCTGGCTAATTGCTTCCTATTCTAAATGGTCCTGTGCTATTATCTGACCAATATTTATTCCATACGTGGCATGCGTGATGCTAGGAGCAGGCACTTTAGTGAACTTTAGTGAACAAAAAACATATTCCCCCTTCTCATGGAACTTACAGGCAGGCTATCAGGGAGATGGACATTAATCACAAAATTATTCGTATCACTGTATACGGGTATATGACCTGGAGGAAAAGAACTCCGTTCTCTGAGAAAATGGAATGAAGCAACACGGGATAGACTGGAGAGTCAGGATACACTTACTTCCTGGAGAAAGTGCAATTTACGTTGCAATTTGAGGACTAAACAGGATTTAGCTAGGTAAACATTTATTAAACACCTACCATGTGCAAGGCACTCCTGGCCCCTGGAATAAAGCACAGACACGCAGAGCTATTTTCCCCTAGGCATTTATCTCCTTGATGAATAAACCTAATATGGCAAAAAGTTTCTAAGGACTTTGCGGCATGGACTACTTCTGCATAAAAAGAAACCTGAGAATACAAAAGCAATCAAGTATGGTTTTAAGAATAATCCGTAGCTGAGGCACCTGGGTGGCTCAGTCAGTTTAGCGACCGACTCTTGATTTTGGCTCAGGTTGTGATCTCAGGGTTGTGATATCAAGCCCCGAGGTGGGCTCTCCACTCCATGGGGAATCTACTAGGGATTCCCTCTCTCCCTCTCCCCCAGCCCCTCCCTGCCACGCACCATGCTCTCTTTCTCTCTCTCAAATAAATCAGTAAATCTTAAAAAAAAAAAAATGATAATAATAATCTGTAGCCATGCTGTCCAATATGGTAGCCACGAGGAGCAACTAGAGCTAACGAACACTTGAAAGGTGACTAGTACAACTAAGGAACGGAATTTCTCATTTTATTTCATTATAATTAATTAAAATCTAAATTTATATAAAAAACAAATCTAGATTTATAAACTGATACTTGACTCTTTAGGGAAACTTCTTGGGTAGGTGAATCTACTTTTTCAACAACACATTTTATGAAATCTAAACCGAGATCGAGTATTTCTAATGAAAATTCTGCATCCACATTGAGTGCCAGAAGGGTAAACCACACTGATTTTGAAGACTTTGCATGAAAAAAAGTAAAATCTCTCATTAATAATTTTAAAATATTGATTACACGTTGAAATGATGCTATTTTTGATATATCGAGTTAGATAAAACATACTGTTAAAATTAATTTCACCTTTTTTGTTTTTTGGTAATGTGGTTACTGAAAAACTTCAAATAACATCTGTGGCTCACATTACTTTTCTGTTGGAGAAGCACTGATTGAGGGAATGCAGACAGAGTCTGAAACTTAACCCTCACCAAAATATTATTTACCTTTTCTATAAAAACAAAGACAGGCAGAGACGCTCCCTCAGCTGTAAAGCTAGAGAAGGTCGGCCGGCATCAGACCAGGTACCTGTTTCAATGAAATCACATACTGAGTTCAAGGACGCCAGAGACTCACACGGGCCACTACAAGCTCCACGTTAAGAATACAGCTATGATTTTATTTTCTTTAAGATTTTAATTTTTTTTGAGAGTGAAAGAGAGTGTGTGTGCAAGTGGAGGGAAGGCAGAGAGAGAGAGAGAAGGAAAGAATCTCCAGCAAACTCCACTGAACGCGGAGCCCAACCGGGGCTCAATCCCATGACCCTGAGATCATGACCTTGAGTTGAAATCAAGAGTCAGATGCCTAACCAACTGAGCCAACCAGGTGCCCTGAGACTAGAGCTGTGATTTTGTTTTATTTTTTTAATAAACATTTTATTTACTTATTTGAGAGAGAGAGAGAGAGAGAGAGAGAGCGAGCATGCGGGGGAGAGAGAGAATCTCAAGCAGACTCTGCACTAAGCACGGAGCCCACGTGGGGCTCGATCTCAGGCCTGAGATCATGACCTAACAGCTGATTTTAAAACAAAGCATAAAACTGTGTCAATGAAATAATCTAGTAACAAGTTTCCTTCCAGCAGCGTGTTCATGTGTCCCATTAATGAAAATTAATGCTTCTACGCCTTGTGATAATGCCATTAAAGCTCATTAAATGTCCAAGAGGACCACAGAAGAGTGTCTCCTAGCAGAAATCACGTAAGCACTCCTAAGCAACTGAATAAGTGAATAAATAAATTAAATGCCCACTTGAATTTGGTTCAGTATAAGATCCTTTGTGCTTTTTTCCCCACTGGATATAAATATGTAAATATAAAATTTTACATATTATCAATTCAATTTTTTCTATTTTAACCATCGAAACCTCAATGGCTTTATTTTTGTCAATATGATATGTCCCTGACCAAGAATGCTACATCTCACCATAATCAGGCCCTATGTGTACTGATTCTTCTTTTTATTTGTGATTTTATATTTGTAATTTAGAATAAAGACTTTTTCCTCTTATTTTTATTGTGTGTTTTGCCTTTTTTCAGTATGTAATTACACACTGTACCCATAAGGTTTCAAGCAGGAAACAGATGACACAATCAAATTAAGGTGGGTTTAATTAGGGACTATTAAAAAAAAAAGGTTGTCAGTAGGAAAACCACAAGGGATAATGCAGACTCCAGGAGTGGCAGGAGCGAGTTACCACCCCTGGTCTGAGGGACAAGAAAGATGTACCCAGAGAGGGCACTGCCCCACACGGTCACCATCTGCAATGGAGGGCATAGCGGGCTTTCAGCAACCCTGCACAAAACTGGAATCTTCTGCTCTCACTAACTGATCTTTTGACTAGTCAAGAAGCTATTCCTGAGTAAGCTACAGTTGTGTGTAATTCTTCTTGTTCCAAGAAATAGATGAAAACTCATATGCGTTCACCCATCTAGATACAGCTCAAGTACTGTGTCCTTGATGAGATTTTCTTTGAACTACCTAGTTTTTTAAAGATTTTATTTACTTACTGGATGGAGAGAGAGCGTGCAAGAGAGAGAGACAGAGACAGAGAGAGAGCACGTGCGCACACGTGCAGGCGGAGGGGCAGAGGAAGAGGGAGAAGCAGACTCCCCGCTAAGCAGGGAGCCTGAGGAGGCGGGACTCGATCCCAGGACTCTGGGATCATGACCTGAGCTGAAGGCAGACACTTAACCGACTGAGTAATCGAGGCACTCCTACCTAGTTATTTTAATCACATTATCCCACACTAAACTTTGTACATATTTCTATTATTATATTTAACATATGGCATTAAGTTTTTATTTTTATCTTTTTTCCTAACAGAGGGTAAATTCCTTGAAGAAAGAGCTGCTTCACTTATTTTTACTTTATTATTTTTCACTGAGGTAATAATTCACATAAAATTATATTAGTTTCAGTTGTATGATGTTATGAATCAAAATATTTGTATTATTGCAAAACGATCACCACAATAAGTCCAGTTAACATCTGTCAACAGACACGGTCACCAAATTTTTGTTCTTGTGACGAGAACTTTTTATGCACTTTTAAATGATGCCAAAGAGGGACAAAAGAAATAATTAAAAATCAAGGAATTTCACTTTACTTGTCTTTCTTGAATATTCCCCCAAAAGTCTGATCAATTCTTCTCAGTTTGCCTCACTCTCTGTTCTGTCCACTCCCTCTTTAGACCTTTAGTTATGCAACCTTCTCGCAGTTCCACAACTCCAGGCCCAGCCTCAGTTTAATTCCTCCTGACACCTCCTCCCAGACCTATCCTAGTTCCGTAACAGCAGATAAACACTGCTGTGTTCACAATCACTCCTTTACCCCAAAACCTCCAGACTAAAGTGCTTTCAGCATTGACAATCTATTCCCGATTCGACTCTAGAATCGCTCATTCACTTAAAACCTTCGTTACCTTCAAATAGTTACTTTCCCAAAAAATTGAACCCGGTGTAATCCTATCAGAAACAACACTCCCTTGCTATAACAAGTGTTTTATAACACCCCCTTACTATTTTGAGTGAAATTCACAGATAAACAACTTATCTATACACATAAATTTCAGAAAAGGAAGAAATAAAAGGAGAGATCCATTCCAATAAGCAACTCCTCGGACTGAAGTACACTAGCAGTCACAACAAATAGTCATCAGATGCCAGCATCTACGGGGAGATTCACTGAGAGGGCAACTATAAATGCAAAGTCACAGAGGCACATATTGTGTTGTCAAGCCAGAAATCGTGATTTGCACTGCTGTCAAGAACGGCAATTTCAAAATGCTGAACGACACTAAGAAAATTCCCGAAAATGTTAAATACATGTTATCTTACAATTAGAAGTTTTCCACTTCTGAAAGATACAGTGCATATTAAAGCCGTAAAAAATACTCTATGTTTAGAGCATGTGGGCTCAAATGATTACAAACATGCTGTTTGCCTACATGAATATTTGGTAGGGTGTTTACAAGCTTCGCAGAAGAAGACATTCTTCGTTATATAGGGTTGTCCTGGGTATTGCAAGACTACCTATCATCCCTGGTCTCCACCCAGAAAGCGCAAGTAGGTGAGTAGTGGGCCCCCTTCCACACTCCCTAAGGGGTGCCCTAGACACTTCCAAGCACCCTGCTTTGAAAGGTATAATATCAGCCCAGAGTTCTCTCTCCACTTCCTAATTCATTCCACACTGAGGTCCTGTAGGATCTTGAACCAATACTTAATGTCTGAGGCACATGTTATTCAACTGCAAATCATGATTGCCATCCATCTGACAGTTACTATGAGGATCAAATGAGACACGATGGGTTGCTTACTTGCTTGCTTTGCTTACTGCCTGGCACATACTATTTTTTCCAACACACATGACCTATATTCTCAACGAGGTTGTAAGCTTTCTGAAGGAAAGCGAGGTGTCTTGGAGATCTCTGCACACCCATCATAAGTACTCGATGACCTTTGGTGGCGCATGTCTTCCTTCTTTTCTCCCCCCTCCCCCATCTTGCTCTCTGAAAATGTTCACAAATAATAAACTAAGTCCAAGAATGGAACAAAGAACTAAATTACAATGGGATCTTTCTGCCATTCCTGAAATCATTATTGTAACCTGCCAACCACAGGAAGGGCTGTCAAAAACCCGTCGCCTTACCCTCTTGAAAATCTACAGGGTTGTTATTAGTTGATAAGTACTTTTAAAGCTAGACATCTCACTCCAGGATGAGACCTAGCTTCAAATTCATACTGATGCGGTCATCCTTTAAGGTCTTCAATATTTTCCCCTAAAGAATCTTACCTGTATTTTCAGATCTATAATTTGGAGCAGCTGCATAAGATGACTCCACGAAAGTCAAACCTCCTTTGAGAAGTCCTTTGAATTGCCTACTTGGTACAATACACAGTTTCCGTTAAACAACTAAAGTGCTTAAAATTTTATGATGCATATGTAATGATGAATATTTAATAAGCATATGCATATGCAAATTTTAGTTCAGTATTTTGTTTTTCCATAGAGAAGAAAGTAGAGGTGTGGCATATGATACCACTCTAAGGGAATAAACCTGATTTTTTTTTTAAGTTTTTTGAGTTATAATTACTAGTAACAATTTCTTGCCATCCACAAACCTGGGTGCTACATGTCTGCTGTTGAGAATCATTGTTCTGGAAAAGCCTAATTTGCCACTTATATAACTTAAAATAGAAGTTAGTTCCAGCAATGAAGGCGCAGGGACTAATCCTATCTCTAATGTCCATATCTTATGCAAAAACACTTAACGGATGTTGATTTGTGATTCTAGCTCTTTATCTTACTTGATTCTGTGTTCTCCGAGCCAGCTTTTAAAACCAATTCCAAGAACACTATCAAACAAAGGCAAATATGCACAGAGAGGGAAAATTCTATTTCCTGAAATGTATCCCAGGGGGGAAATACCAAAATTGGAAAAGAAATATTTTTAAGACAGAATAAAGGTAGACTTTTCCATTTACGAATTCCCTTTATAACTCTTAACCAGAATTTTTTTAAGTGAAGCAAAAGTTTGATGATTCTCCCACAAATATATTTGATCCCCATTTTTCATACTTCAAAGGCACGATGCCTGCCGTTTAGGAATAACGGCAATATTTAATGCTTCTAAGAAGTGTCAGTTTAAAATATGCTCCTGGGTGGCTTTGGAGGGTGGACCCCATCAATGGCCTCAATCGACACCTCTCAGTGTCTTCACCCTCTGCTCCATGAAGTTGTCGTCCCTTCCCACTGCCTCTGACATGTCGCTGTGGGGCTTGCTCTGGTCATTGAGAGGTTAGCCAATGGGATGACACAGAAGCTGGAAAAGCATGGCCCATTTCCAGCCCCTGAAAAAGATTATGATCTGTGCAACTGCCTGACGCGGTACGAGGACACACGCAGGCTGGCCTCTTGGAAGGATCTGGAGACTTGGGTAGCTGAATCCTCTTGGCCAAGGCCCTCTTCGACGGGCCTCAGCCAGCTGGCCATCAAGCATGTGGGAGAGTACTGCAAAGGGCTGCACAATGTACCCGTGCTGAAACAAGGCTCGTGAGAGAACCCAGCAGAGTCTGTAAGCACCAAAGCATCCCTTGGCCGTCCTGTAGGTACTAACGGCTATTGCTGAAGCTACTGAATTCTGGGGCGGTTCTTATGCAACATTATTGTGGCAACGGGTAAATGATACATTAATTATACCCACAACAATCAAAATGAGATAATAGGAGAACCACCGGGATTCAGCCTGAATCTCGATGCAGAGGAGGTAGGATGCCGTGTGAAGGTCCCACCGTGGGGAATCAAGTTCTTCCTTGGACACTAATGCTCTCCTGAGGTTACACAGGGTTGTTGTGACCAATAAGGGCTGCATCTTTGGCTTCTCCCATTGTTCATTCACAGCACACAACCGTTTACACTCTGCATGTTAGAACAGCCCGTGACGGCAAATCTTAGGAATGTGTCATAAGGACATACTGGCAGCGTTATTTCTACTAGGAACAAAATCAGAAACAAGTTAAATCCTTATCAGTAGGAAACTGATTAAATAAAGCATCACATCTATACAACGGAATATCATGCATTATTTAAAAGTGACAATGGGTGCGCCTGGGTGGCTCAGTGGATTAAGCCTCTGCCTTCGGCTCAGGTCATGATCTCAGGGTCCTGAAATCGAGCCCTGCATCGGGCTCTCTGCTCAGAAGGGAGCCTGCTTCCCCCTCTCTCTCTGCCTGCCTCTCTGCCTACTTGTGATTTCTCTCTCTCTGTCAAATAAATAAATAAAATCTTTAAAAAAATAAAATAAAATAAAGAGTGACAATGTTCCATAGTTACTAGACAGATCTCTACTAATTATTACTGAACAAAAAAATGAGCTATAGGACAGTGTTACATACACAGGATGTTCAACTTTTCTGTATGTCTGAAAGTTATCATAATGAAAAGTTAAAATAAAGGTAGCATGTAGAGTGTCATTCTTTCATAAATTTTTTTTTTTAAATCTGTGGTAATACAAAACACGGATTTAGAAAATTACACAAAACAAGCAACTTACTAGTTGTTATAAAGAAAACACTGATAACTACTGCCCAGATCAAGAAACAGACTTTTCTACCCACCCCCAGAATCTTGAACTTACAGTAATCATGTCCTTGATATTCTTTATGATTTCATTACCTCACTGTACAACCTTGGTCAATATAGTTAATTCCTATCTATTTTTTTAAAAAATTTCATCAGGAAGCACGTAATATCTGGTTTTCACTGGTTTCTAACATTTGCAGCCATTGTCACTCACTGTCTGGATCCATTAAATCAATGGGGATGGTACTCTGATTCTCCCATTTTATTTTCACTTATTGAGCAGAAAAATTTTAGGCGATGTCTCCCATCATCTACTACATGGTTCCCCAGTGGTCAGTTCCTATAAGAAAGGCAGGATAAATATTTGATTCTTTTCTGACTACTTTCAAGATAACGAACTAGTGTCCCATTAACCCTAGGTGGTAATCAATTTTTTTTTTTCATATCATCAGATGTCATGGATTTAAGCATACTTGGAACTCTTATTTTTTAATCTCAAACTGTGCCATTTTGGGGCACTAGAAGTGTCTTCAGGTTGGCTCCTGAGTCCTTCTCACATGGCCCTAATCTTTGATAGCTATTATCTAGAGATGTTCCAGACTTATCTCTATCATCTAGAGATTACGCTGTTCCTTTTTTTTAATAGTATGTTTGCATGGGATGTAATCTTGCTAGTGTTCTGTACTTATATGAAATTTTTTTGAAAGATTTTATTTATTAATTTGACAGAGAGAGAGAGATCGCAAGTAGGCAGAGAGGCAGGCAGAGAGAGAGGGGAAAGCAGGCTCCCTGCTGAGCAGAGAGCCCGATGCGGGGCTCGATCCCAGGACCCTGAGATCATGACCTGAGCTGAAGGCAGAGGCTTTAACCCACTGAGCAGGCGCCCCTATATGAAATTTTATAAAAGTACAGAATACTAACCATATTACATCCCATAAGCTTACTATGAAAAGAGAAAATATGGAACAAAGTGATATCCTTACAGACAATGAAAACATGCCCAAAACATGTGCTTAAAAAAAAAATTAAAATATGATCTACTATTTCAAAAGAGGGTAAAAGATTAGACATAAAAGAACAGTACACATCTCAATTAGAAAATTTACATATAATTTACATAGTCTCTTTACTACCTTTCTCTTCCTTATTTGGAAAGCTCTGTGAGATCAGAGACCCCATCTAACTCGTTCACCAGTATATTCCCAGTGTCTGGCGTGTGGCAGATGTTCAATAAATAGCCCATAAAGTAATGTATAGAAATCTCCACTAAAATGTTAACAGCAGTAATCTCTGGGTGGCAGGATTTAGAGAAATGTCTTCCAATGCATTGTACGCTGCTGATTTGTGTAAATTCTTTTATAATGAGGACGAAGTATTTTCATATTCAGAGCAAAGAGTTATTTTCAATGTGGAAGAAAGTTTGTACATGAAACCATCTACATACATACTATATGTTTCTAGAAGAAAGAAAGAAAGAAGCGTGCCCCCATCTCCCCATCCCCCCCACCCTCACCACGTATGTCTTCTATTCACAAAGGAAGCCTCTGGGCTAAGAGGCGATAAGGCTGAGTTTTACTAAGGAAGACTAGGTTTAGAGTTTGTGAAAAGGAAGACAGCAACCACCCATCTGCCTTCCATGCTATATTTGACAGATTTTACTCTGTAGCTCGGAAAACATGTTAATAGGACTTCTCGTGGTGAGAGGAAGGGATTAAAAAAGCAAAGAACCTTGTTGCGATAGTTTGGCACTATATCGCAAATGGCTCCCAGGGCCTGCAATTCATGGAACAAAGATAACGTCTTTTCATAAAATCTGCACTCCAAGACGTCCCAAATATACAACCGAGAAATGCCGACGGCAGTGACGCAAAAGCACCAAACAGAACAATCCCAAACAAGAACGAGAGGAAGCCTTAATTTGCTTCCCTGGGCCTTCATAGATCTATTAGAGAAAACATACGAGATGAACTGCCTCATAAAACAGATGGTCTTCTCCAGCTCCTTTTTTTTTTTTAAACAAGATAATTAAGGGAAACGAAAGAGTAAGGATCTTGTTAAATTGGCTAAGGAAAATGATTTCATTTGAAGTAGAATGCCTGAGTTTTTGGAGAAAGGATTTCAAGTTTCCCCTCAAAGCTGATGCAGGTCATTCGGCGAAGCCTACACCAGCAAGCGAAGCCAATTCTAGGGCAAGAGCCTCCTAGATAGCATGGAACATCCTGGCAGACCCTTTTAACGGAGGCAGAAAGGGACGCTGAGGGGTAGCATGGCCTTGTTGAAAGAGCACTGGACAGGGAGTCAGGAGAGAGGAGATTGGACTTCTTGATTCGTGAGTCTAAGGAACCTACTTCACTTGTCACCTTTTAATTTTTCTTAGAGAAACCCACTACTCATTTCTCTTTCCTATCTTGGTAGTAAGAACAAATGCGATAATGAGAAAAAGCTCAATAGCGAAGACTGCAAGAGCAAATTGTTAGTTTAGAATGGAATTTTCTCTCATTGCTAGATATAAAAGTCCCACTGTGCAATATTGATGCGAATCAAAAGTCGGAGGGATGGGAAATGAGGGTCCAGGTGTTCTGAACCCAGCAGAAGAACACTATGTCCACGTCTGTTCTCTAAGCTCTAAAACATTTTCTT
>CM052899.1:147152160-147178386 GCA_028534135.1 Potos flavus | reverse complement strand
GACCCTAGGGCCAGAGCACCTGGGTTTGAATTCTGTCTCCATCACCTCCTTTGAGTGTCTCTGGGTAAGTCACCTAACCTCTGTGTCTCAGTTTTGTCAACTGTAAAATGGGCATAATGAGGGTACCTATGTAAAAGGCTTGCTGCAGGAATTAGGTGAGTGTGGTACAGTCCGTGCAATGTAAGTCTTAGCTGTCATCATCATCAACGTGACTCTTTTAAGAGCTCCCCACTGGCTCACAAATAAAATCCCCCATTCCATCGATACGCTCTCAAGACCCTCCATGTGTAAGTCCAAACTAGGCCCAACTTGCCTATAGTCTCAATGGACATAAGCCCTTTCTCCACCACCGGACCCCCAAGGGCACACCAGACTGGGCTCCACACTCTTTACTGAACCTACTGAAAGTTTCCCATTCATATGCTTCTGCTATTCACTCTGCCTGGGATGTCCCATCAGGGCCTGTCGAACTCCTACCCTCTCTCCCGGATGAGCCCACACACTAATCCCCCCCCAAGACACCGTGATCAAGACTTCCAGTGGACAGCGCTGAAGGTGTTAATACATCTACCAGGTTTTGTGGTCCTGCCGCTACCTGCCCAAGAGCCATCTTTCTGGTCTACCTCAAAGAACTAACCTTTGTCCTCTTGTGACTCTGGCAGTCAGAGTAATGGCTTTTGAAGCCTTCTTCTGAAGGACCCTTGGGGTCACACAATGTTTCCTGGTTTCTTTGGAATAATAATCTTTCATTAATGAAGAAGAGGATACACAGGTCAACCACATATATTTTTATTTTATAAACAGATGACTCAAATTGTTTTAGGTCTAAGTTCCAAGGTTACGAAAAAAGTGTCATTTTACTAGATGATGCCTATAATCTCTCTTTATATTGATGGTGCTGGGACTTATAATTCCTTTTTTCCTAATGGCTTAGAAGACAGTTTTGATTTTATACCTTAAATTATCTCATAATACATACAATAGCACCAACTGTTTTGTTTTGTGTTTTAAGATTTATTTATTACTTGAGAAACAGGGGGAGAAAGGGGGGGAGAGAGAATCTCAAGCAGATTCCCAAGTGTGGAGCCCAATGTAAGGCTCGATCCCGCAACCCCGAGAACATGACCTGAGTAGAAACCAAGAGTTGGATGCTCGACCCACTAAGCCACCCAGGCGCCCCCACAGCACTACTTCTACCTTCCACACGGAAAACGACGCACTGAGTATTTGCACTAAGTCCAAGACAGTGAAAAAGAAAACCCTAACTTGGGTTATTATTTCCCCCCTCACCCCTATTTTCAGCAATGCCGAAATTCCAGGATAAATTGTTTCCCATAAAAATACAGAACTAGCCCCTAGATTTCTTGAAATCCCCAGGGTGGAACTTAGCCATAAAAAGTTTGAAAAGAAGTAGAAAATTTAATAATACCATTACCCTGAAATCCAATAAAGCCTGTTGGAGCTTCACATTTTTAAGAAATCAGACTATTTATGCTATTACCCCAAGTACTGCTATGGTTTCCTATGAAGCCATAAATATACACAATGTAGTTCCCCAGAACACAGACTGAGACGATCATAAAAAAGGCCATAAGGAAGATACCGGCCATGAAACATGGCTCCACGGTACTTGCTACAGCAGGTTCGCGCAGGCGAGTTCATTTATTTTGAAAATTACATTTCTAAGTCCACAACTCATCACTTTCAACTGTGAATAACTTTTAATACAAGTTAGATGTCCTTCTCGGAGCCGGTTTTCACACGAGCTAAAGGTCATACTGAATATCAAGGAACAGTTAGGAGGCAATCACGGCATACGGGGAAAAGCTCACAACATCTGTATCTTCACATTTGCTTCAGCTGTCATTGCATTCAGCTGTAAGTATCAGAAAACCTAACTAACAGGAGATTCAGTAATTAGGAAGTCACTGGAAGGCTCAAGGCTGCTGGTGTCAGTGCCACGGGAACAATGTCAGAGCAGGTATCTCGGTGATGCTCTTGGCTTTTCCTTCATGCTTGTAACATCGTGACATGAGGGCTGCTGTGCATTCAGACAGAGTATCAGTATTCAAGGCAGAATGTAGGGGAAAGCAAGTGAGGGCATGGACAGGCTCGTGGGTCAGGTTTTATCAGGACCTTAAATGCTTTCCAGGAAACCCCACCCCCACACCCCAGTGGACTTAGTCTCAGGTTTCTCCCCTCCCACAACCAGAACCAGGTCACATGACCACACTAGCTGCAAAGAATCTCGGGAAGTCAGCCGTCAGGCCCGACAAGTTGGCTTGGAGCATCACAACTACTGTCTGAGGCTGATCACCACTCCACTCTGAAGTAAATGCTGAGTCTGTTAGCAAAAATGGAGCAGGACAGAGGCCCTGGGTGGGCAATTATTTGTCTCTCTTTTGAGTCTCCATCTTGAGAATAAGAACGTCATTCAATAAGTAGAAAAGATAATTTACAGTATTTCCAAAGTGTTTTTTGCTCCCCCAACTCAAAAGCATCTACTACATAGAAAGTAATGTTTTACAAATTCCAATACCTATAAAACCAAACAAAAACTGGTTCATCTTCAGATTCGTACACTCTGGTTTTTTCTCTCTATATCTGAACAGATAAAAAGGGACAGTCAGATGGTGAAAAGGTGTGTGTGAAGTCTTGGTGCTGTGAATCCCCATCACAACTTGAATGGATTCTAGAAAGTTCTACCTGAGTTGAGCTTCACCTTTCGCTAAGCAGGAAGGCCACGTTGGCTATGATACAAACATTAAAGATGGGGGTGAAGCATCCGGCATGTATTTTCCCACTATTTTCCCTCTTCCCTCATCCACCTCCCCCGGGCCTGCCTGATCAACCAGGTGTACCTCTTCAGCACCCTGGATCTCCCAAGGGATCACTCTCCCTACTTAACATTCAATGGCTTCCCACCCTCCCTACTTAACATTCAATGGCTTCCCACTGCTATTCGGAAACTACCAAACCCCCTACCAAGACTCCAAGTCTGTGCCGCCCAGCCTCCTTCCCTGCCCCATCTCTCACCAAGCCCCACCATGCCTGGTACGCTCTGGACATCCTGGTCTCCTTTCCATCCCTTGAACTACCCCTATTACCACAGACTGCAATGAGCTGTCCTCAGTTCTTCACAGGCCCAGGCTTTTCCCAGGCTTCCGATCACAGATCAAACAGCATTTCCTCAAGGACATCCTCCCTGGGCCACCGACGTCATAGGGGCCCTGCCCAGTAACTCTCCATCATCCTGCTGACTCCTCCACAGCCCGGCCCACAATCCGTGAACATCTCCCTGTCTGGGTGGCTTTCCCCTTGTCTGCCTCCATCACTCAAACGAACCAAAGCTCCAGGGAAGCTGCCCCCTTACCTACCTTACCTGCTGCTCTGTCGCCGCAGCCCAGCACACGGAAGGCTCTAGACCCTTCTGCCATCTGCTTCTGGGCCCCTGTAGGTCACTAACTCCTTGAAGCAGCCACCAAATAGACACTGCACCCCCCAGAACCTGTTCCCCGCAATCCCTGACCTGGGACTCTCCTCTCTCCCAGTAGCTTCTCTTGCTTGTAACCCCTTCCTACTCCTCTCACGGCTGCTGACACAGGCAGCAGAGTGGTGGCGAGCACAGAGCCTGCAGCCAGACGGCCTGGGCTCAAATCCCAACTACGCCACTTACTGGGTAGCCTGGAAGAAGCTCCTTGTCTCCTCTGTGCCTCAGTGTCCTCATCTGTAATTGAGTGATAACATGAGTGATAGCCCCCACGTCACAGACAGCCGCCAGGAGGGCTGGGAGAATACACACTAAGTGCTCAGAACACCGTCTGGCTTGAAAGCACTCCACCATTCATAATACCATAGTCAGTAATGTAAAGAGCTTACTATAGCACATGCTCTTTGTTTTCGCTAGGATATATTCTTCCCGTGCAGCCCCATCTCAACGGGTCCCTCCACAACATCCCAGTTCAGCTGTGCCTCCAGTACCACCCACGGCACCTGCAATCCCACAGTGGCTCTGTCCGCTCTGTGATCTGAATCCCATCTATTCCCAGACCCTTGTCCTACGGGAGGAGGGAGCTCTCAACATTTGGGTTCTAGTCCTTGAACTTGACTGACCTTTACCGGCCTTCCCCTCCTCTAAGCTGCTACACCTACATGATTTGATTCTGATGACTGTCGCCCCCTTTGGTCGTGTGTCCATATGAAAACATCAGTTCTTCGAGGACAAGCTGTAACTCTTCTCAGTCCTCCAGAGGAGCGAGGATAGCATTAGAAGCAGAGCAGGTACAGTATCAATCCGCCGACTGATTGGCTCTGATCACTCCTCCAGCCTTAATGCCGCCCTGTCCCTCAACCAGAGAAAGGGGGAGCATTTTTTTAAGCCTTGCTTAAACTGGACCTGTCGGGGGAAGAAACATGGGTTTCAAAAACAAAAGGCTTCTATCTCCTGACATCCAAAAAAACAACAGGAAATCCTCTTTACCCCTATGTGAGCCCCAATCGCAAGGATAGAATGGTAGGAGGTATGCAAGACTTAGCCAAGTCATGTAGGATTTATTGGTATTAAGTTCCAAGCAAGCAATATGCAACTTATGCCATTTGGGGAATTTTCTCGTACCCTCAGAGATGGGGATCAACACTTCCCATGATTGGATACTCCTAAGAGAGAAAACAAATGTAATTCCACAGATTTATGTATTTTCCATAAAACTGAAAGGGAGAAAATGTCTTAAAAGTCTAGATATGGTTCAACAAAGCATTCTCTATAGAATATGCAATAGTGCATGCTTGCTTTTTTCTGTTTCTTTCTATCCCTCTTGCTCTGTAAACACACACGCGCGTGCACGTGCTCATTCAAAGAAAGTCTAGAAGGTACGGAGGCTAACAGCAAACTGACCTATCTGGTGACTCTGAAATGTGCCAAGTCGTTCCTTTCAGAATTCTATGGGTTTCATCACACAAGGATTTTTGTGGCCTTCATTCAGGTCATCAGAGGTCACTTCCCCCGAGAACAGTTTCAGGTTTGCATAAATGAACAAGCATCCAAGAAACCTGGAAAAATAACTCTATCTGCTTTGTTTCCAAAACTGCCGCATAAAGTTGCATATTTCTCTTTTTCCCTTTCCAGAGGCTGCTCCCAGAAGATGGTCTTCAGCTCCTACAGTTTGGCTAGTACATTTCTTCTCAATTACTCCCCTGGCAGGACATCCTGTGGCCACTTCCCCTGAGGGCAACACACTCTTCTCATCTCTCTCTGAGTCAAAACCCATCCACATACACAGAAGGCTAATCCATCCCACCATCCGAACCTTCCTCTTATGACATGTGGGACAAACGTGGTTTGGAAGCCCCTGGAGTTGTTGTCCCAAAAATGCTGGGCATGAGGTTTGCAAATACCCAGGCTCTACAAACAGGTTCCCCGGGAACAAGAAAGCTAGTCTATGGAAAATAAAAAGGGAAGCCACGCTTTGTTCCCTCCGGGGACTGTTCTGCCACATCTTCGAGGCTCACTTCACAGCAAAAGCAAACCCCAAACAGGCTTCTTTCCCAGATGTCCATTCCTGTGACTGAAGACTTGACTCAGGGCCTCTCGGTTGTGCTTTCTCTTTTGTTCCTGGAGGGAGAAGCTGGACCCAGAGCATCCATGTGAAGAGGAGACTTTTCTATGACCGTGATGAAATACATTTTGCTACAACACTTCAAATCGCCACCGGAGAAGAAGCAGACCACAGAGGGAATTTTAAAACAAAACAAAACAAAAAAAAGTGAAAATTTACAAAAAAGGGATTTTAATTTGGACTGCTGAACCTTGATTTCTCTCTGCAGAGAGACAGAGACGTCGCTTTCCTTTATGACTGTCACCATCAAGATCCAACCCTATTTACCAGACATGAAAACAAGCTCTATTTGATGAGGATCTAAAAACAGAGGCAGTCGATAGGCCTCCAATTAGCAATTTTAGAGCTTTGGTTCACATGTCGCATAAAATCTAGAACCTAGCTCAGCGATGGCGAGATGTGCCCAGGAAGTGGTGTTCTGTGAGGGGTCTGGTGTGCGGGGATGAGCCCGTTCACCACACTCCAAAACCGGGGTCACTCAGGTGCAAGGGTCTTGGCAGAACACTGGTTCATTGAATTAACATTTACTTAACGCTCAGTTAGGCTTAAGGTTCTCTGGAAATCAGAGATTGCAATCTGGTGATTCCAAGGTCTTAAAATCCTATAATCAGACTGTGCTGATAGTCCATATGGTGAGCCAAGATGACAAAGACGGACTCTGCCTCTCTCAAACACATGGAAAACCTAAAAGATAGAACCGAAAACCTAAAAAGATAGAACAGCTTTTTTTTTTTTTTTTTTTTTTAACAAAGAAAAAGTCAAAATTATGAGAAGGAAATCCCTGGGCCAAAACTGAAGACAGAATTCAAAGTCAGTAAAGACAGCTAAAGCCTGAAGACTTAGAAGGCTATTAGAGCATGATAGGGCTGTAATGTCAAAGATTCTGATGACCGACGGAGAAGAAAGGGACACATAGTTCCTAGGGCCATGGAACTGGCTAGCCAGAGCTGAGCTCTCTGCTCTCTGCTGGCCCCTCAGTAAAACCGAGTCCAGAAAATATTCATTCCCCGCCCCCTAGGCTTTGCAAGGAAGCTTTTGTTTGGGGATGAGGAAAGAAAGGAGGGAGGGAGGGAGGGAGGGAGGAAGGGAGGAAGGAAGGGAAGGAAAAGAGGAAGGAAATGAGAAAGGGAAGGGAAAGAGGAAGGGAAGGAAAAGAGGAAGGGAAGGGAAGGGAAAGAGGAAGGGAAGGGAAGGGAAAGAGGAAGGGAAGGGAAAGGGGAAGAGAAAGGGGAAGGGAAAGGGGAAGGGGAAGGAAAAGGGGGAGGGAAAGGGGAAGGGAAAGGGGAAGGGAAAGGGGGAGGGGAGGGGAGGGAAAAGGGGATGGGAAAGAGGAAGGGAGGGGAGGGGAGAGGAGGGGGAAAGAAAAGGGGAGGGGAGGGAGGGAAGGGAAGGGGAGGGAAGGGGGAGGGGAGGGGAGGGAAGGGAGGAGGGAGGGAAGAGAAGGGAAGGGAGGAGGGAGGGAAGGGAAGGGAGGAGGGAGTAAGTGAGAGGGGGAGTAAACAAAATTTTAAAAGCCTCACCAATATAAAATCAAAATCCCAAGATGACTTTCACATGGAGGTATGGTATCCAAATTCTTAACATCCATGTAGTATCAGATTCCCTGGCCTAGAAAATAATACAAAAACTGGTCTGGAAGCAATGATACACACGGAGCACTCACTAACTGAGGAAATGAGAAAATGCTCTGGCTTTCCACATTCCTATTTACCCTGGATTCCCACAGCAAATAACCCTCGTTAATGAGGCCCTCAGTGCCAAAGTTTATAACTAAACAAGAAAAAAAAAAGAGATGGCCAATGTAAATGGCAAAATCTGCATCCAAGAGCTAAAAATAGTAGAAAGTCTGAAAGAGGCTTTATATTTAACCAATTGAAGAAAGCAAAAACGGGAGAGCAAGAAAGGACAGCAGGTGAATTTGAAGAAATCTACTAGAAATTCCAAGAGTAAAGGAAGGAAGGAAAAAAGATACACACACACACACACACTGCATATTATGTATAGAGCGTACACACACACACACACACACACACTGCATATTATGTATAGAGCGTACACACACACACATGCAGACGAATCAGTTCCATTTCCATACACCAGCAAAGAACAATTTGAAAATGAAATTAAGAAAACAACTGTTCATAATAACATTGAAAAGAATACTTAAAAATAAAATTTAGTAAGTAAGTGTAAGACTTGTATACTGAAAGCTACAATGCATCACTGAAAGAAATTGAAGGAGATCTAAAGAAATTAAAAGATATTCATGAATATGGATTTGGAAGGCAGTACTATTAAGATAGCAATACCTCCTAAAGTTAAACAGAATCCCTATCAAAACCCATCTGGCTTCAATGCAGAAATTGAAAAACTTATCCTAAAAAGGGGAAAAAGAGTCTTTCAACAAACAGTGCTGGGACAACTAGATACGCACATGCAAGAGAATGAAGCGAACCACTGTTTCAGAACGTATTAACTTGGTGACTCAAACACCTAAAGGCAAGCACTAAAATTATAAATTGATTAGGCATTGGTTTCTTAGATAGGATGCCAAAAGTACAAACAACAAAAAACAGATAAATTGAACTGCATCAAAATGTAAAAATTTTATGCTTCAAAGGACACTATCAAGAACATAAAAATACAATCCACAGAATAGGAGAAATTTTTTTATAAATTGTTAAAGGGTGAAGAATAAATAACCCAAGTTAATAATGAACAAAGGATTGAAAAGATGCTCACCATCATGAGTCATTAGGAAAAGAGAAGTCAAACCCAGAATGAGATACCACCTCACACCCACTAGGATAGCTAGAATCAAAAAGCCAGACAATAAAAAAGTGTGGTAAGGATGTCAAAAAAATGGAATCCCCGTACGTTCTTAGTGGGACTGTGAAAGGGTCCAGCTACTTTGTAAAACAGTTTGGCAGTTCCTCAAAGAGTTAAGATAGAGTTACCATATGACCCGGCCATTCTGCTCTCATGTATTACCCCAACAAAAGGAAAACATTTGTCCACTCAAAAATCTGTACATCGGGCACCTGGGTGGCTCAGTCAGTCGAGCGACTGACTGCCTTTGGCTCAGGACATGACCCTGGAGCGCAAGATCAAGTCCTGCATTGGGCTCCCTACTCAGTGCGGAGTCTGCTTCTCCCTCTGACCCTCTCCCCTCTTGTGCTTTCTCTCTCTCTCACTCTCTCTCTCAAATAAATAAAATCTTTAAAAAAAAAACTTGATACATGAATGTTCATAGCAACATTATTTATGATACCAAAAAGTAAAACAACGTAAATGTCCATAAACAAATGAACAGAAAAACCAAATGTGGTTTATCTGTACAATGGAAAATGGAATATGATTCAGCAACCAAAAGAACAAAGTACCGATAAGTACCAAAACGTGGATGAACCTTGAAAATGTTACACGAGACACACAAAGTAGGTTCACGGTTTTCGAGGGGGACGGATGGGCATGTGTGGCGATAACTAATGACGGGTTCAGGGTTTCTTTTCTGAGTGGTGAAAATGTTCTGGAATCAGGCAGTGGTGACGGTTATGTATCTTTGTGAATATACAGAACGCTACTGAATTTTATAATTTATTTATTTATTTATTTATTTAAAAAAATTTTTTTAAAGATTTTTATTTATTTGACATGGAGAGAGATCACAAGTAGGTAGAGAGGCAGGCAGAGAGAGAGGGGGAAGCAGGCTCCCTGCTGAGCAGAGAGCCCGATGTGGGGCTCGATCCCAGGACCCTGAGATCATGACCTGAGCCGAAGGCAGAGGCTTTAACCCACTGAGCCACCCAGGCACCCTGAATTTTATAATTTAAAGGAGCGAATTTTATAAAGAGTGAATTTTACCTCATTTAGGGGGAAAACTCAATGGGAAAATTCAATAATAAGGTTAGAAACAACCAAAGAGTGAATTCATGAATCAGAAGGCAGTTTGGGTGGAGGCTATAATGACTCACTCTGCTACCAAGCAGGGTTTACTCCAATAGAATTTAGAGATTTGTCAACAGAACAGTGTCTAGGAATTCGGCGTCTCTTTACATTCTTCTTCATACTACACTTTGCCTCTTACTCCTATCAGGTAACAGGAGTCCTACCCTTTGGCTAGAGTACCTGGCAGAGCAATCAGAGATCAGTCGTTTTTGAGAGGAAACTAAGAATTCTCTAAGCAGATGAAGTAACTTCACACACAAACGTGTGTGTGTGAAAGTATGTACAACAGCAAATAGTTGGTAGTAACTAGAAGAGGGAAAAGTTCAGGATGAGAAGAGAGAAGGAAGGTGTGGTAAAATGAATAATGTTGACCTCTCCCCTCCCATCCAAAGATACCCACATCCTGAACCCTGGAACCTCTGAAGTTACCTTATGTGGGCAAAACGGACTCTGCAGATGGGATCAGACTGAAGTCTCCACCGGAGGAGAGATTCTGGATATTCTGGGCGCATAAATGTAATTACAGTGGTCTTTCTAAGAGGAAGGAGTACCAGATTTTACTACAGAAGAGATGAAGGTGCTGTGAGCAGAGACCGGAATGATCTACTCTGAAGACAGAGAAAGGGGCCCAAGACCAAGGAATACAGGAATTCCCAGAAGCTGAAACAGTCCAAGACAGAGATTCTCCCCTAGAACCTCCAAGCTGAACCAGCCCGGAGGACACCTGGGTGGCCTAGCAAGACCCGTTTCAGACTCCAGGTCTCCAAAATGGTAACACAATATATCTGTGTTGTTTTAAGCCACTACGTTTGCAGTAATTTGTTACAGCAGGAAAAGAAAATTAATACTGGAGGTTAAGTGCAAGGCCAGGAAGATGTAATTCAGCCTTGATGGAAATAAAGAAAACTGACCCTGAAACATACCAGGGCATTCAGACCGCTTCCCAGCCGGCAGAGGAGGAAGCTAAGGAGATACGGGTAAGAGGGTCGATGAGTCAGGCGGGTGCAAACAATAGGGGCTGCCGTGTGCAGAAAGAAGCTACCCAAGCACAACCTAAACTAGAGAACCAAATGTGTTCGAAAACAGGATTTGGAAAGACTTGTAATGTGCAAGCAACTCCCAACCTCCATCAATGCTAAGTAAGTTTTCAAGTAAGTTATTTGTTCATTCATTCAATATATATTTATTGACCACTTACTACGTGTCGGGCCCTGTACTTCATTACATTCCTAACGCCTCAAAACTTTTCCTATGCGAAGCACTCATACAATTACGCGAGAAAGTGGCTGCTAGCACACGGTTTACGCTAACTAGATAAACCAAAACATTATCCTGTAAAAGCAGTTTTATTTCTGTCACTGCTATTATATAGTAAAGCGAATTACCTTTACTTACTTGGATGTGATCGCTCTCCTTCTAAAGCTCTGGCATGGCCTATCTGTAGGTGTTTTCAGCAGTTAAAACCCAAGTTTAAATAATACTTCTACCCATAGATTTTCTGAGATCTAGGTTTTGAATATATCTGCTCGGACTTGGACTTGGTTCTCCTTACAGCCAAGCCTCGCTTGCAGTTATCTCTTTGGAAAATAAATATTAATAGAATTTTTAACCTAGAGATTGCCTAACTATCATCCAGTCCAACTCCTCAATTTGCAGCTGTCAGAAGTGAGACGCAGTTGGTTGCAATAACTCGTCTACGCCTTTAGCCTCGTTGGCAGGGCCGGGACTGGCACTCAGGCCTCCTGTCTCCCCATCCACGGCTCTGCAGCAACCACATGCTGCCTCCTCTTCCTCCCAGACCTCTGGGCACAGGGACTCAGTTTCAGATCCTACTTCAACTCCTCAGGCCATTGCCATCTGGAAAGCTTAAAACCAAGACAAACCACATAGGATGAAAACAAGCCACATGATGTGCACAGAAACAAATTGAGTTTTTGCACATTTGCATCGCACGTATTCCATGCAGCTGATTTTTGGCCACTGAACAGATTAAAAAAAAAAGTTAAGCCTCGATATTAGGAAAAAATAAGGAAATGCCAATTATAACAATGAGGATAGCATATTTCACCTATCATACCGGAAAGTGCTTTTTTGTTTCCCTCTGTTTCCAGAGTAGGAAGAAATGTGCAGTCCTCGCCCAAGGGTGATGGAATGGAAGGAGATAAAACTTCTCCAGTGGGCAGTTTGGCCGCACATGGCAATGTCTTTATGTCTTTATAATGTGCAAGCAACACTTTAACTCAGCAGTTTCACTTCTGGACGTTTCTTAAGAAGAAAAAAGAGAGTTACGAGTGATGATTAATCCAGAAGGACACGAAAAGATTGGAAATACCCTAAATGCTCAACAGTGGGTGGTTGGTTTTTGTTTTTTTTTAAGATTCTATTTATTTGAGAGAGAGACCAAAAACGGGGCTCAATCCCAGGACCCTGAGATCATGACCTGAGCCGAAGGCAGCCGCTTAACCGACTGAGCCACCCAGGTGCCCCAACAGTGGGCGACTGTTAATAGTGATATATCCATGCAGTGCAATAATGTGTAAGATTGTTAAAAATCACACACTAAAAAAAAAAAAAAAATCACACACTAGAAGAAGATTTAATAATATCAAAAGTTTCCATGATGAATTAAGTGACAAAAAGCATGTCATAAAGTAAGACGTATAGTATGACCACGATAATGTTTCATATAAAGGGGCAGACGCACGCACGTAGACACACAATGACTATAAAAATGCACGCAAAATGTTAAGGATGGGGTTTTTTCTCTTTGTGCTTTTCAGTGTTTATACATCTTCTAAAATAAATGGATTGTTTTTTCCCCTTGGATCGCGGAAAAATCTAATCAGCATTATTTTTAAAATCTTGTTCCTTTCACCTACCCCAACTCCAACATCCACTCCTCATTCAGGGAATCTTATTACTAAAACTGTGAGACTCCCCAAGGACTCCTCAGCTGCGATCACCAGCGTCTGGACAATCCTGTAGGACTTCCTCCCACACCAGGAAAACCAATTAAAACCAGAGCTGAGAGCCCCTCTCTTAAGATCCTGCATCATATCCTGCCTGTCCTGGACAGAGAGACCCACTTGGCTGTTAATGACCGTAAGCACTGCTCTCAGGCTCCTGGTCTGAACTCAAATTCCAAATGTTTCCCCACACCCCGGCTGAGTTGAGAAACCCTGCTCCTCCCCACTCCCCAAAAACTGAGTCTGTCCAAGCATGCTTTCCAGTATTATGTGATCTCTAGGCGAGTGCTTCTCAAACTGGGAGTTGAGAACCATGAATGGTCACTAAAAATCAATTTTTTAAAAAGATTTCTTTATCTGACAGAGAGAGCACACAAGCAGGGGCGGCAGCAGAGGGAGCAGGAGAAGCCGGCTCCCGGCTGAGCAGGGAGCCCAATGTGGGGCTCATTCCCAGGACCCGGGGATCATGACCTGAGCCGAAGGCAGACACGTAACCGACTGAGCCACCCAGGCATCCCTGCAAATCAATTTAGGGAATCCTGACCAGCGCTTGCTTGACTACAGCATAAGTTCTTCATACCCAGGTGAAGCAGCCTCGCCGCATTCAATCGTTTTTACCACTTCCCTCTGGAACACCATACAGATAAGCCTATCACCGGCCATGGCAACTTCCGCGTTGCCAGGAAAGTAAAGGTACTAGTCTAGGAAGAGACTTAGGATACCCTGTTGAGTAAACATCATGTGCAACGTTACCCCATTTCTGTGAGCAACAGAAAAGAAATATATTGAGAAAGAATACCTGACATACACTTGACATGACATACATTCCACAAAACACATAAAGTGGCTATCTCGTGGTCTAGAGGGCTTGTTTTCTCTTTATTCTTAAAATTTTCTTTATTATGCATGCATACCCGTATGATTTTAAAAGTGTTATTACTACCCTTACTGTACTTATTACTCTTACTCTTTGTATATGAAGTACTCTCTCCTAGGGCCTCTGTGTTATTTGTTTTTTCACTGAATTTAACTGGATAAGAGAGGAGCTAGAGACAGATGTCAGCATCCTTTGATGCAGCCGGAATCCCTTAAGTCTTTGAGACCTGTACCACCAAAAGCTCCAGTGGGGAGAACAGGTGGGGGGACACCTCCTAAATAAGGGGTCACCAGGTCACCTGACAACCCAAGTGCAGGAAAGAACATAGATGGGAGCTGGGAAGCAGAGAAACCTAGGCTCAAACTGCGACCCTGCTCCGACAAGTCATCTTGCTGTTTTGGGCCTCATTTTCCTTATCTGTGAAATGGGGATAATAAAATGAACCTTTAAAAGTTGATCCAGTCCAAAGTGAGATACTTCTAGTAACTTTAGGACACAGTGTGTGGCATGTAGTAGTGCCTGAAACACAACCGATGCCTTTCCTCAGTGACAGCAAGGAAGTCAAGGGGGGGAAGGCCAAAAGAAACAATCATATGTGCCTATTACTATTTAAACTTTTAATATTTTATTTACTTCTTAAAAATTTTTTTAAGTAGGCCCAACATGGGACTTGAACTCGTGACCCTGAGATCAAGACCTGAGCTGAGATCAAGAGTCTTAGCCGACTGAGCCACCCGGGTGCCCCTGCTTAAACTTTCTAAAGGGCAATTTCTTAAGTACAGAAAAGGAGGAAACCCCCACCTCTGAGAGAGGCAAAGGAGGTGGAAGGAAGGCCAGGGGTGGGTGAGGAGCACAGGGCACAGTACCTGAGCTGCCCCGAGGCCCTGATTACGCCCCCGTGGCCTTGGCCTGCACCAGTTCTGCCAAGAGCTCTGGAACATGCCTTCCAGGGGCCTCCTGAAGAAATGACCTGATCCCATCTCAAGCCCAAGGTGATGCCACAAATATCTAGGGATCTACCACAGATAAAGCTCTATCCTTGCACGCGGAGAAGAGGAGGGAAGTGAAAAAGAGTTTAGTGTCAAATTCCAAAGTGTCTACATACTCCAAAATTTGGAGAGCAATCTGGGACACAAGCTGCAGGAGGGAGATTTGAGAGCGCCACGGAAGCTTCTATTGGGTGCTTCTATTTGGGAAACCGGGGCAGCTTCCTAGGAAGGAGGGCAATGCTGCTGTGCCCTCGAGCCAGAGCAGAGTTCTCGCAGGCGCTCAAAAGACGGATCCGCATCGCAGAGAGGGACCAGCAGGATCAATGGCACAGTGACCCAAAGGCGACAGTGGGTCTGGGCAGGAGCAGCCCACTTAGGGTCATGTAAGATAACCACCGAGGAGTAATACCACCAGCAACAACAACTATTATTAACCAGGAGTAATGGGTACTAAAACAAGGGGCAGCAAAAGACAATGTGGAAGACTCGAATGTCAGGGGGACCTTCGGGACCCGTGGGGACGCACCAAACATTCTCGGCAGGGATGGAAGCGATGCTTCCGTTAGATGAATCTGGCTAAACGCATGAGTCAAATCTGCAAGGGCAAGAGACTCCCGACTGCAGAGGTCAGGAGACTATTGCCACGGTCCAGACCCCGACAGCTGGAGTTAGAGCAGCTAGGTGCAAACACGAACAAACAAGGATGCAATCTTCTTAGCAACTCCCGGGATAATTTCAAAACACCAGTCTTAACACAAGCACAAATATCAGCCTAAAAAGACCGGAGACATCCGCTCTGGCTATTGACTTCTTCTTTCGGTGCTCTGTGGCTGTCATTCCACATTCCACCAAGGAACAGCCTCCTGTCCTGAAAGAGGATCGCCATGAACGGGAAAATAAGAATCCCAAAATAGAAAAAAAGAGAAAAGCTCAAAGTTCCAATTTGCCACATGAGCCTCAAAAATGGTTCAGAGCGCGGCACTGTTGTGTACCAACAACCCTAGACCGATGCTTCGGACCACATTTGAGGACAAAATTATAAATTCTGGAGAATTTTTTTTCCCCTGAAATATTTTCTCTTCTCCAGGAACAGTGTGGTCCTGTTCAGACCTAGTCCTCGCCGAGAGGCCCCAGGCAGCTGAAGTAAATGCTTCCTACCACTACGAGTGGCCACTAAAGAACATCGGCTGGAGGTTTCAACCAGCAAATCTTATTGAACGATAAGGAGGAGGGAGGTACAAGGGGGAGGAAGGGGAGAACAGAAAGCAAAAAATAAAAATAAAATAAACCATAATAAATGATGGTCCGAATATACTGCACCAAGGGATCAACAACACTGTAAAAAGGAGAGGAAAAGCACAAAAGGGTGAGAAGCACGTTCTAGTGTCCTGGGAAGGATGTTTCAAGCAAGGTGTTCTGCAAACACACGGAAGGCCAAGGGACCGTCATGTGTGCCCACTGCAGAACGCAGCCGCACCCCCTCCTTCCCACCAGGAAAAAAGCACCTGTGACATGCGCAGCAGAGGCCTCTGGGAACAGCTAGCGTGTTCCTGACACCCAGGAAGGGTAAAACGAGGACAGTTTTCTCCTCGAGAGCTCTTAACAAGAAGTCAAATGAAGAAGAAAGGCACCCTTTCAACTCCTCGGCAGCCCGGACCCTGAAACTCAGAGCCCCTTTGGAAAACTCCAAAGAGGTTCAAAGAATCACTCCCGAAGGTGGTGAACAAAGAGCAGGCCCACAGGCGTGAATTTTCCAAGTCAATGTCCTTCCTCCGCCCTAAGAACCCAAACTTTCACACGTCAACCGTTCTGAAAGAAGAATGTTCTTCCAAACGCAGTAGACGGAACCACACGAAATTAGCATTTTTGCAGGTTGAAACTGATCAAAAAATAACAACGTCCCATGTTTCAATCACAGTACGTGGCTTCCAACTTCTTCCACAGCCAGAAGACGCAAACTGTTTCTGAACAGGACAGACCGGAGATATTTTCGGCTCTGAGGGCCAAGAGGCAAAGTAGATTCCGTAGGTACTTACATAACCATTTAAAAATATGAAAACCATTGTTAGCTCCTACAAAAAGAGGCGTGGGCTGGATTTGGCCTGGGGGCGGGGACGGTTTGCTGACCTCTGTTTTACAGTCTACAAGGGTAAATTTTTTTCTGATGTTCACTATGAAAACTGGTAATTTTAGGCTAATGGAGTCATGAGGCCGGAGGATAAAGGATCCGCATAGAAGCTGTTTATCCCACCCGTGCGGGCGGCGTCACTGGCAGTTGGTCTGATCTCCGCTCTGCTGTCTGCTCTCCCTTCCCCGGCTGCTTCTAACCACCGGGCTTATTTTAGAAGCAATCGTCTGGGGGAGGGTTTGAGGGCAGTTCTAACTTTTCTATGAAGAAAAAAAATGGAGATGCACAAGGAAATGAGACTTAAAGGTGAATATGAATAAACATAACGATGAGAAGGATACGGGAGCAAAGGGACTCTGGGGAATTGCCCCAAGCATACCCCTGATTTGAAGCCAAAATTCCAAAGGTCCAGAGGAAGCAACAAAAGCAAATAAATATCTCAGCAGCTGGCCCAAAGCTAAAAGACTAACTGGAACAACAACAACAACAAAAATAATAAGTTTATGACAAGCCCTCCTTTATAGAAATAGGAGAGATGATTAAAAGGGCAATAATACTTCTCCTCCCAAGTCAATCAGGGGTAGGCCACACTGTAGCCATTCCCAGAAGACTCTAATTAGAAAAACTTGAGTTTTGGGAGACATTGACAGTCATCGCTGAGGGAATGAGGAGTTTCCTCCTTTGGAGAATGCTGACAAGAGCCTGGGACTCTTTCCCTAATGTGTATTCAACAATGACATATCCGGGAGGACCTCTCATCTGAGGCCAGGAATTCTTTTATTTAAAAGAATTGTAAAAATCAGTAGGAAATGATCTTCATTTATGGCATCGCTATTGTTTCAAATGTTATATATGGTGATGCAAAAGAGGAAAGCTTAAAAAAAAAAAATACAAACCCTGTCTGTGAACAGATACACTGAAAGAGAAAAGGGAGATTGCTCATAGACACTCCTGGCCTTTTGCGGCCAGTGGATTAGAAAAACCCAAACTTCAGTAACATTTCTCATCGATTAAACACGTCCCCTAGGGCTATCCATCCTCCTGCATTTCTAAACCCTCTTGTTTCAATCTTACAGACCTTCACCAGTTGAGTATTCTGCGATATTCTACAAGCAAAGTTAAAGGGTGGAAAAAAGGGACTCCAGTCCCATACGTACATGAGCTGCCTGGGTGACAGGGAGCCTCCGGGTACCATCTGCCCATAGTGACCGGTCAGCACATTAGCAGGGCCCTTGGCGGCTTCCAAGTACTCAGGAAAGATGGAGACGGTTTGCTGGGGGGAGGGGGTTGGGAGTGGGGAGAGATCGAAAAAAAAAAAAGGTAGAAACAAAGCAGAGATTTAGGATAATGGCTACATTTTTTTCCATTAAAATGCTAATGATGACCACAAATTTCCAGATAACCACATTTATGAATTATTCATAGTCCCATGCGAGTGTCACTGCGGGCGGGCACAGAGCTTACTGATGGCCCCTGAGGGCACGTGGCCCCTGTAGTGAAGTGTGACGGAAGCCCAGGTCCTTGCAAGGCTATCCGTGGGAGTCGGCCCTCACTGGCCCTCTTTAGAAGACCCGGCAATCCCACCCACGTTTTCCTTGGTGCTCATCTCACTCCTCCCTAAAGTCGAGGGACAGCCCCAGCCTGGTTCTTTGCTGTGACATCTGAACTAATACCCCGGAAAAAAATCAAAAAGCTTGAAAGAAAAAAAAAAAAAAAAGAAAATTTCTGTATTGGGTAGATAAGACATCGGATTGATTTAAAAAAAAAAATACAACTTTCCATTGAAGTATAACATAAATATAGAGAAGTACACATGCCGTAAGGAAGAGCTCAATGAATTTTCCTCAACTGAACACACCAGATCAAAACTAGAACATTATCAGCACCCTAGAAGCCCCCCCTTCAGGCCCCCTCCTCAAGGCAACCATTAGGCATAGCTTACTTCTGCTCATCTTTGCAGACATCACATCGATCTGCTGTCATTATTAACTTCTCATTTAAAAAACATACACTGGGGGCGCCTGAGCGGCTCAGTTGGTTGAGCGACTGCCTTCAGCTCAGGTCATGATCCCAGAATCCCGGGATCGAGTCCCGCATCAGGCTCCCTGCTCGGCAGGGGGCCGGCTTCTCTCTCTGACCTTCCCCCTCTCATGCTCGCTCTCTCTCATTCTCTCTCTCTCAAATAAATAAATAAAAATATTTTATTAAAAATAAATAAATAAGAATAAAAAACATACACTGAACACCTCCTAGATGCCAAGCCCTGTGCCGGGCACGGGAGCTACAGACAAGAATGAGACGCTGCCTCCGTCGGTAAGGAAAGCGAAGTCCAGTGGGGCCAAGAGATACACATAATCCGTGCCCAACAACAGTGGGATGGAATGGTGCGATGACAGACTCATGTCTGGGGGGGACACTCAGCTCAGGAAAGGAGAAGGTAGGGAAGGCTTCCAAGTAAACGGATTGCCTATCCTGTCCTCAGGCGGGGTGGGACTTAGCCAGGCTGGGAATGGGACACAAGACAATGGAAAAGGCAGAGGTAAGAAACTTCATGGTGTAAGTCAGGGCTGCTGGCCTCTCTAGGGTGAGGCCAGGAAAGAAGCCTGGAGCCAGACCCTCCCTTGTCCACACACTCAAGGACTCTGATTTATTCTGGCTGCAGAGAGCCACTGATGGGTTAGATCTGGGTTTCAGATGCATTACTCTCTCTGGATGGATTCAAAGAGGGCAGAGTGGAGGCGGGGAGGCCAGCTGAGCCAGTCTGCTTGTTTGGTATGAGAAGAAGGGTAGGCATTAGCAAAGCGGGGAGGAGGGGAAGGAGAGAAGACTTAGTACTTGGGAAACATCCAGAAACTAACAGCAGAATAACTTGGTAATTAACTACACACAGGCAGTGGGAGTGATGATTGAGCAGAGAATACAGGATGAACGAGTGTCATAAGGAAGACAAAGGGTTTCATTTGGGGCATTAGATTCTGAGGGGTAGAACATTCGGGTGGGGACACCCACATATTCTTGAGCGTGAAGCTTGGAGAAGAAACCTGAGCAAAACATGAAGGCATCTATGTGATCGTTACGCAGAGAGAGCAGAACTTAGGTTGGTAGGTGACAGCCCCGAAGGAAAGTGGGTAGAGCGAGCAGACAGGATGAGGGCTGAGAAGCAGACCCCTCGAGAACGGGAACACTGATAGAGCAGGCAAAGGAAGAAGACCGAAGGAGAAAGGCAGAGAGGTACCACGGGATACAATGAGATGAATAAAGATAAGAAATGAAAAACCTACCTTTGGATGTGCCACATAAGCAGTCACCGGTCACCCTGGTTGAGTGTAGTTTCAGTGACATGGTGGCGGCGAGACAAGAGAGTGAGTGGAAGAGAAGAGGAGGGAGAATGGACGGTTGCTGGAAGGGGTAAGGTGCTGAGGGAAGTCTGCATCCGTGAGCCGAAGGAGTCAGAAGAGAGAGAAAGGCTGAGAGTACAGCGGGAGGAGGGAAAGATGAAATAAGATCCCTATGGGGGTGGGGGAAAGGGTCAGGAATACAGACAAAGGGCTGAACTGGAGCAGGAAGGGAAATCCACAGCCGTCTGATATTAGAAGAATACCAGAATTAGAGGAATAGAGACAAATCTAGTTAGACCCAGTCTGTAGGTAAGAGCATTGGGACGTTGGAGGCCACGGGCGAAATGACAACAATAATGTAGATAAAAGAGCTGGCAAGGCTCTTTGCTGAGCAGGGGCTGACATGTTCGTGGTTTGACAACCTAGATCTTGAAAATCCTGGTGTCTTACATCTGCTTCCCTCCAAAACCGAAATAGCCCAACCCTGTTTTAAGGTAAAGAAACACAGACACCAGTGCCTACCAGGGGGTTAGGGGAAGCTTGGGAGGTAAGCCCACCTACAGAACTTAGCAGTATCAGAAAACATCTTGTAAGTAGAACATTCCGAAGAACGCTCTTCTTAAAATGATCTTTGGTTTGTGGTGCCAACCTTTCCAAAGGTTTAGGTAAGTTCTAGTTCATTGAGTGAAACCACTGCCCACCATCTCACAAGGCTTCTTAAGACGTTTCAACTCAAAGACCCCTCCCAGCATGACGAACTTAAGGAAAATGAAGAGTCCTACAGCTGAAAGTAAAGGCCAGGCGCCGGGAGTGGAGCCGGCAGCAGCACCTTCCCTGGATGGCCCAGCGTCGTGCCCCTTCAGATGGCAACACTGTCATCTCCCTGGGGTTCCTACTCCCTCTTCCACGTCGGGTTCTGGCAAATCCACAAGTGGGTGAAGTGACTTAGTTCTTAGAAAGCATTCCAATAAGGACAAAATAGCAAGGTTCATTAGAAAGTCTAATGCAATGGAAAATACCTTGGAAAGGAGGTTTTCTGTCCTCCAGGCAGATTTGGCGATCTCAAAAGCTGTGAGGCTACTCTACAGTGCGTTTATCCCGTTACCATGAACATCCCCAGGCCGTCCTTGGGAGACGGCAGAATTTCAGAACTCTAGATAGACATGTCACCATCGTTGAAGTTGGCCAAGATGGAGAGGGTTCCAAAGCCATCGGAGACCCACCTACTCACTGGGCCATCCCTCCTTGCATCCCCAGCGCACAGGAGACACAGCACGCAGCCAATAAATACGGAATCAATCAATAAACCGATACCTCAGTGAAGAGTTCTCACAACTAAGAGGTAAGGAGGCCAATTAAGTGGCAAGAACAGAAATAGTCTATTCCTTCCTTTCCCAACCTAAGTGACTCAAAGCCCAGCCGCAAATCACACTCAACTGCATTTATTTTCCCCCTCACCGAGGAAAATCTTTATGAACTCATAAATATATATTGCGTGTTAAGTAAGAGGATTCAGAAATAATGAAGTTATGAAAACCAGGATACCTCCTACATGGGAAAATAGGTAAGTGCGAACATTCTGGGCATACAACGGAATAGAAATGACCCACTTGACGTCGGTCTGCCTTCTTTGTTCTCCTTCTCTGTGAAGGACAGGACCTCATTACCCTCACAGCATGGCGCCCCTCCCCCCCAGATGCTCATTCGCACAGCAACCTGCCCAGGTTCGACCCACCAGGCCACAGAGAGGGAGGAGATAATCAAGTCTGGCTTCCTCGAGAATTCAGAAAATTCACTCGTTACGGGTCTCTGTTTTCATCCTAATATATATTTATATTATTCATCATTTCGCTTCTTTTCCGGCACATACGCTGCGAGGTATCACTGATCCTACTGAACACATTTTTACACATTCCCAGCAGCACACCGCGGTACTGTCTGGAAATAACTTTAATGATAAAATTTCCCCAAAGTGAGGAAGAGTGGGTTGTTGCTGCTTTCTGTTTTGGTTTGTTTTTTAGTTGTTGTTGTTTTTTTTTTAAGTAGGTATTAGGTGACACTTTTCTGTACTGTAAAAAAAAAAATAATAATAACTCAGTCCTGAAAACTTCAAATCTGTTTCTGCCCATCTGATCAGCAATACCCCAAGAAAGAAAGAAATCTTCAAGACTACTATACTTTTTCCTACGTTTGATGAAGAACACTAAGAAACCAAGATGAACAATGCACTATTCCCTTGAAGGCAGGTCATCAAGGGGGACGAGAGGGATATTTATGCCAGCCCACAAAATGTTTAGTGTGCAACTTTTTAATTATTGTATTTATGGTACCCTCCATAACATATTCACTAACACAAATGCTCTACAAGGACATTAATCCTCAACAAATACATTCATGCTTCCCTCCTCTCCAACAAATTCTTATTATGCTGATGTGAGGCAAAAATGCCAAGAATTCTCTCCAAGATAAGCATTTCGTGACAACAACCACTGGCTCTACTAGCTCCCTTTGAACTATTTTATGACATCGCAATATCTCTACTTAGGTATTTGCTGCTATCGACCTAAAAGACAAATCTGTAAACAAAACATTAAAAAAAAAAAGACTTTGTTTAATGAACCATTTTTTATATGAAAGCTGGTACAATCTACTAAAAAAATTGGTTATGCTCTTCAAAAATACCTTATAACTCATTCAATTATAATTCTCTGCCTCACTATGCCATTGTAGTTTAATACTATATAATTTCTGCTTTTTAGAAACCTCAAGGAGTAAGAAGATATTGAGAATGATCAAGATTTTCGTAATAGTTGAAGGACTACCCATCTAAGTAATAAAATGGGTTTAATTTCAACCATACTGGATTAATTTTTTTTCTAACATGTAATGCCTTCTCACAGTGTTCAGAATATAATTAATCTTGGATGATGTGGGATCATCAATATGACTACCAGTTATCTTGCTGTGTTGGAAGAGGGACCACTGAGGGAAAGGAGCTGGTCCAGTGGAAAGTAGGCAGAAGCTGAGTTTCTACCACCATGACCAGAGGTGGAGTTCCTACCAAAGCAACGGGATACTCTGAGAACTAAAAGTAAGAGATGGCTACGGTTCAAACAGCAAGGAAAGCACAGGTATAAAAACACTCTGAAGAGCTAAAGGTGAACTCCAAGTTACAGATCCGGGTCTAGAGCCAAGCCGAGTCAGGATCCTAGTGGAAGATAAATCGATGGAGCAGAGGGACGGGATGTAAGATTGGCTTTAAGTGCGCAACGCTGGTAACCGGACTAGACTCCCCTATAAAGGCCAGTGGCAAGACAAGCTTTCAACGCACAGAGGTCTGTTTGCTCTTCCACTCAAAGGCCGCTGACTACTCTACTTCAGGAGACATTTTCTCTACCTTTCACAGTTTGATTATCTCCTTGCCTTTGCCTCAAGAGTCAAGTCTCACTGCGGTCAGAGTACAAACCTTTCCTTTTCTCAAGTCCGCTACAGTTTTGGAAACCAAATAAAATGTAAAAGTATAAGAGAACTAAAGGTAAAAATGCCCAACTCCAGATAAGGTCTGAAGGGCACAGTGCACAGACTCTGAACCCATACCTGGGCAGCTGAGATGTCTTTTTTGTTTATGCCTTGGTTCTTCCAGAATTCAAACAGTGGGGCTCATTTGAAGTCATTTAGTACAAATCCAGCCAGGCCTAAAACATGCCTTGGTGGTGATATCTGTAAGTTCACTACATTTATCAAGGATTTCCTTTAGAGAAATCCAATAAGGTGAATATCCAGAAACAGCATGGAATCAATTGGTCTGATGGGAAGTATCTGAAGATGTGGGAATAAACTCAAAACTTGGATGAGTGAAGGCTTTGCCATTGGAGAAGTAAGTGGTTGCGGTCAAGTCTATTAGACTTCTATGCTTCATCTGTAAAATGGGTTCATGATACCTACGCCTTGCGAAGGCGTGAATGAGAACAAATGCATGGCTCAGACGATATCAACAAATGTCAATTAAACCTTAATTAAGTGGAAACACCGTGCATAAGCCCCTATGACGGATCTTTATTTAGAGCTGAGAAAGTCATCTGCCTTGTGCTTTCCACCCAAATCTCACCAACTCATATGATAAGATTCCTTCCCCAAGTTATTTTCAACAGAACTTTCCTTTTGGTTTATAAAATGCTTTTAACTTAACAGCTTAAACAAGAAGTACAAGTACTACTGAATTTTCAGATTAAAAAAAAAAAAAACTAGAATGTAAAACTTCCCCATTATGATCTCAATCTGTTTCTTTCTTAACTTTTTCTTATCCAAGTTAGTTCTTTTCTCTTTTTCCCACTTTTCTTTTTTCATATCTTTGTGGATCTTTTTTCTCACTTTAAGTTGAGGTTTGCAACAACAGTAAGTAATCTCTTTAGGTTAAGCAGAAGTTTACAAAGCACTTTCATACACATTACCTTATTTCCCTTAAATTACTTCTACTTCTACTTACCTCTCTTTAGTTTTCCTTGCCCCATGTTTCCAAATCACAGGCAGAACTTTCTAAAAGCAGCAAAGAAGCAATTTTTATCCTCCCAACTGCCAACACATTAATACACAATACTTTGCAGAGTTGTCTAACACAACTTAGACTATATACAGTATACCTAAATGCTAACACATACAACTCTGCTTGCAAATAATTTTTTTTTTCTCCCTTGGTGATCTTTTGAAGTTAAAATACAGTGAGAAATGTATAAATGTACCAACATCTTAAAATAAGACAGGTGAATCCCTTTAGGAGTCATCAAAAATGATAAATGAAAAATAAAAGGAAGAGGTGGAAAAAATTACAGAAAGAGAAAGAACAAAGTTCTTGTTTCAGCTTTCAGTAAAATTTCCATTGTCTACCTTATCAGAGCTATTTATTCTCCAAGCTCCGCATTAAGTAACCTGATCCTTAAGTCTGCGAAAACCACAAAGGATGCACCCATCTCATTAAAAAAGATGATCTTTTGAGTTATGATAATGAGAAAGAGCATCTATTTTTGGTTTTAAGGACAGAAGTATTTCCTGTTTGTTGCTCATAGGCAGCGACACTTCTAGTAAGCTTTAGCACAAAACAGATGCCTGGCACTCTTTACCTATCATGATGAAAACAGGAACCTTCAAATAGAAATGTTTCCTCTCTGAACCTCTACATACTCTCAATCTTGATTTATCAACAAAGAACATGAGGTGTCTGAAACAGAAAAATATTAATTCTACCATGTGAAGGTAAACATTATTTTTTTTAAAAAAATTCTAGATTAGGAATCAGATCAGATTTCCTCTATATTCATTCAAATCCTGCAAGACACAAAACCTTTAAAATGTGAATTGGCTCCCTCTTTGCTTTACAATGGTTGCCTAAGACCCATAAAAATTTTACAGTAATCCCTGCTATACCTTAATAATATGTAAACACTGTAAAAAAAAAAAATCAGCTGTTACTGTTAAAATGAGAGTACTAAAAAGTATTTAAGGAAAAAGTTGAAAGAGAAATCGTATATGGTCCTGATCATGCTATGGATGGTTACATGTTCAATAATGTAAGCTTTGGCACGTTACAACCCTTTCCACATTTTACAAGAGATACTCTGAGTGATTTTATCCTAGATATGGAGAAGATGTCACGGTCTGATGTCATTCTATAGAATTTAGAGAGAGAACTCATGGAAACTCAGTATCCCATAAAATGCAACTGGGACCACACAGAAAAGAATGTTATTCCACCTTGGACACAACTCAAGTCAAACTATTAGGAAATCTAAGAAAGACTGACCCAGGTAGGATTAAGGCCATGAAAAATCCTAGGGGATGGAAGTCATTTCTTCGTAATGTTGGAAACTGTATGTTATTCTTGTATCTGGGTTTAATGTCAAACTTGGAATCTATACCTTAGAGATAATTAACCCCTTTTCCTATTATGTACTCGAATCAGGAAAGGGTGATACTCAGCTCATTTTGACAAGGAGAGTAATAATTTTCGAATGACACTGAAAAGTACAGTAAATGGAATCCATCCTGGAGTCACCAAAAAAACTTTTCTTTAACAGACCGGACAACCATGAATTCGAACTGAAAGGCCAAATCTCAAAAGTCTATTAATAAAGATTTTCAGTTGTATGTGGTAGATTACAATCACATGCTTAACTCCATTCCCTCCAAAACCCACAAATGACACTAAGCGAGAGGCACAGATAAACTCACAAAGACAAAAAGAATGGAAGAGGAGAAAATTAATGGAAAATTTTTTGGAAAATAGAAATCAGGCCAATGATGAGTAAATTTTCAAGCAGGGACAGACAAAACTTAAATGCCTACAGACCGAACTATCAGGAAAAAGCAAA
>CM052899.1:147072431-147151660 GCA_028534135.1 Potos flavus | reverse complement strand
AAAACTCCAGATCAACAGCTGTGCATAAGGCCTCAAGAGTAAATGGTTCAGAATGGAGCAGGCAAGCAGAGGCTCTGAAAAAATGTCACACACGCAAACACGCACATATGAGACCCAAGAGACGAACCATTGTGCTTGACCTTATTTGAGAATTTGGGGATGGGGCACCTGGATCACTCAGTCGGTTAAGTATCTGACTTTGCATCAGGTCATGATCTCAGGGTCCTGGGATTGAGCCCTACAATGGGCTCCTTGTTCAGTGGGGAGATTGCTTCTCCCTCTGCCTGTCCCTCCCCGTCCCCCCCATGCTCTCTCTGTCTCTCTCTGTCTCTCTCAAATAAATAAGTAAAATCTTGAAAGAAAGAAAGAAAGAGTGAGAGAGAGAGAGAGAGAGAGAGAGAGAAAGAAAGAAAGAAAGAAAGAGAAAGAAAGAGAGAGAGAGAGAGAGAGAGAAAGAAAGAAAGAAAGAAAGAAAGAAAGAAAGAAAGAAAGAAAGAAAGAAAGAAAGAAAGAGGAAGAGAGGGAGAGAGAGAATTTGGGGATGAATAAGTGAATCAAAAAAAAAGAGAAACTTTAGTATGCTGCACAAGGAAGAAAATAAAATCACAGTACACTGCATAACTTAGCTGTGAAAAATATTTACAGTGAAAACAAACTGAGATACAACTGTCTTGGAGAGCGAAGGGCAGGTATTTCAGGGAGAGAAAATAAAACAGCTAACCCCTTAACTTCTTTCATAGGAATTCAATGTTTAATGTATAAAATTGGAAAAAAAATATTTAAGAAATACTAAAATAAACATTTTAATTAGCCATATGGAAGTAAATATAAGAAAAAGAGGTAGCTGAATATAAAGTAATTGCCTCTCAGAGGTGGAAAATGACAATCCAAATAAGCAGGCAGGACTTTATAAGCTCTATATGTACTATTGCAAATAAAAAATAAATTTTTTAAATGGTAGAAATTAACCAATAAATATGTAAACCACCCAACCACGTAAGACAAACTGATAATGTGAAATTTCATTCTACATATGTTAACAGATAAATCTAAATCTATTTGTCCTAGTTAATCAAATTGTTAAAATTCACAATTTAATGCATTTTATCTTTAAGTACCAAGAAATGCACTGAGAAAGGTCGAGTATGCCTAAATCATTAAGCTTTAATTAGCACATAATGAAAGGGTCCCTGGACACCAGTGCACAAGGAAGAATCAGCCATCTTCCGTCATCACCAAGTTCATTAACTGCAGCTGCAGATGTGTTGGCCACTCCCCTTCTTCCAGAGCCCCTACTATGGCTTCTTACAGTGAAGATTTGCCCTTATTGAGGGGTTCAGGATGGAGAATATCTAGCATGCACCCCCTTCCTATATTTGGAGAATTCCTCATCATGTGAGCATTGATGAGAGCCACACCTCTCAACATAAAGGCAAAAATGGCTGGACACTCACCTTCCCAGACTCCCTTGCACCTAAGGCCTGGGTACACGATTTCGCCTTGGCCAACCCTGGATCTAGAGCTGGAGACCCACAGAGGCAGGAGCAGAAGGAAATTACCGTAGGTAGGGGCAACGGCGACAACACCCAATACCAGAAGTAACAAAGGCTGAGGTAACAAAATTGGTAGCAAGCGTCTGGTCCCATTGTAGTGGTCAGAGTGAACCAGCATGGCCTTGCGTCCAGTGATAGGGTTCATCCAACCCTACATAGAACTAATTATATCACATAACCTTGGTGATGAATCTGGCTGTATAGTCTCTATTTGCTCCTTTTTTCCAACTTCCAGCAGTTCCAGAAACTACTGAATAACCTCTCCATAAATTCCTTCTCTGCTGAAATCATTCAGCCAGTCTCCATCGCTTCGAAGAAACCCTGCCCGATCTCCTGACCCAGGAGAGCCAAGAAGAGATAGTTAGTTGTCTACTGAAGTTACGAATGACATGTTTAGGGCCGCCTGGGTGGCTCAGTGGGTTAAAGCCTCTGCCTTCGGCTCAGGTCATGGTCTCAGGGTCCTGGGATCAAGCCCAGCATCAGGCTCTCTGCTCAGAGGGCAGCCTGCTTCCCCCTCTCTCTCTGCCTGCCTCTCTGCCTACTTGTGATCTCTCTCTCTCTGTCAAATAAATAAATAAAATCTTAAAAAAAAAAAAAAAAAAAGAATGACATGTTTATGCTCCATAAGATACCAAAGCAGAACCAAGGACATTTTTCCACGGGGAAACATGGGGGAAGGTTAGGTTAGGTCATAAGGTACAAAATGAACGATGCTGCTGGAATGTTGTGGGTTAAAGAAGTTTTGACAGGCTCATCAATTCTTTGAATTGTTTTCTCTCTTTAGAAAACACATTCCTAGTTCAAAACCACGAACTGACTTTACAACCAGCCGTGAGAATGTAAATCGGTTTGTGAACTGGGAGTTGCCACTATTTACATCCCGCGAAAGACTCACACTCACCACTCTTAGTTGTTGTGAGTGGGCAGAAGAGCAGTGGGTGAGGAAGAACAATTTTCTTTGTCTTTCTGCTTAAAACAGAGTTCTCTGAGAGATGAGGCTGTTTGAAAAGCAGTGGTCAAGAACTGCACGTGAATATGAAAATGCAAACCAAGGCACCCGAAGGTTTACGTTCAACTGTAGAACCATCAATATTGGGGAAAAGCCGCATCCATCAGTTGAGCGTAGGGTGGCATATTTAGTCCCGAGTCGCAGAGAGCTGAACCCTAGGCAATTTATCTGCATATGTCTCAGGCTAACCACACAAATTTTGCAGATGAAGCTAGAAGTTAAGATAGATAGCTTAGAACAAACTGTCGATGTGACCAAAAGGGCCACATAAAAGAGTCAAATGCAGTCCTGACGTTAATAGAAATGAGGATGGCAAAGAAAGCGAGCTTCGCTATGGGGTAGCTATTGTTTCTGGAAACTGAGGAAGTCTTTCATGACAAAAGAGCGGCAGTTGAAGTCATGATACAGCACAACTACGGCTTTTGTTAGTCGTACAGAACAAGATTACACACACCCTGTGAAGAAGGCTCACGAAATAAACGCAAAGCCTGATATGTGCATATAATTTCCCTGCCTGGGGCCTTATTTCATAAAGACTTGCCGAGGGATCCATCCCTCAGTCACAGAAGTCAGGCTATAAATCACCTTGGGAGAAATAAATTATATTTCAGTGGTGATGTAAATGCTACCTCAAACTCTATCATCTACCAAACCCTGTACCATATACCTCTCTGCACAGTTTCCATGAAATATCTAACGGCCTCTAAAACAAGAGTTTCATTCCACAGTTGTCCAAGTGAATTACACTGTGCTCACACAATGTTTTGAAAAGCTGAGATAAATTTATCTCACTCAGTCCCAGATCCACAGCCGCCCACCCCCTTGTTTCATCTGGGGATCACAATGGACAAGTGATTCCACACAGCAATATGTGTGTGTATCAACGTAAATACGCAATCTAATCACCACAGCTCTGTGAAGAACGAGGCACAATTTGGCTATTTAGGTTTCAGAAATGAAAAGAGAAAAAGGGAGGAAAAAAAAATCCCAAGAAATCAGTCTCAAAAGCTGTTTCCAAGACTACCTTTTTAAGAAATTTAAAAATAAGGGCTAGTTTTTTTATGCACAAGTGTAAAGGAGGCAAATTCATAGCTAGCTAATGAACCTCAAAATGGCGGAAGCATAAAGGGCTATTTCCAAGACAGATTCATTGTATCCAAAGCCTGATCTAATACTTATGTAGAAAGATCTCTTTGTTTTTCCTCCCTCTACAATGGCTTAAAAGAGATCATCCAGAAATTCACACAGACGGGTTTTATTTTGTTTTGTGTAGGTTCTAGTTCCAACCATTATAATAAGTAGCAGAGTTTTATACGTTTACTCTAAGATTCTCTATTGGATTATATAATCTCACAAATATCTTCTTACTCCGGATTTTTTTTTTTTTTTTTTACTAAGCAAATACAACAAGCTGTAATTAAAAGAGCACCGATTTCACCAATATCACAGAATGTACACGGATAACGAATGAAGTTCTAAGGCAAGGATCAAATGATGGGAAAAAGCAACTGAAAGCATGTGAAATGAACCACCAACCCCCCAACACTTACTACAAACACAGCAGTGTGTAGCAGGTGTGGAAACGAGTGAGGCACGTGACACAGTCACGGGCCACTGGGAGCGTCACATATTCAAGCAACACGACACGTGGAGCTGTGAACAAACACTGAATCAGAGATCTCCCAGAAAGATTTAGACTTCAAGGAGAAGAGGTTGGATTAGTCAGATGGGGCCATATTCTGCCGGATCATTAAGCCTATTAGACACATTATTTTTTAAAAAATCTTATGTGACATGGATATATCCACACCTCTTCTATCATAAAGGATACCAATCAACAATGCTGTCTGAGTCAATTTCATGCAATTAAGGGATTTTTGCCGTATCTTGCCAAGACCGCTCGTCATACCGCAGTATTTACTTTTGACCAGCCTGAGTCTCCTACCGGATGGACTTTGAGATATTAGAGGTCACGGGGTAGCCTACCAAACTTTTCACACTTTGCTCTGGGCACTTACTGAACACGTAACAATCCATGATATTGTTGATGATGAATGAATGATGAATGAACGGTGCTACAGGCATAGCTGTTTATTTGGTGATTTATCTGAATACAGAGATTGATTCTTAACAACAAAATGGTTCAGGAGGCTTCCACAAAGTTACATTTCATTAAGAACATGATAGAAATTAATATTTAAAAATATGCAAAAGAGGTAGTCATTGAAGCATTATTCGTAATAGGAAAAATGACATTCTAAATTTTCAAAAAATTGGGTAATGTGCTGTTCTATCATGGCCTGCCGCTTGATAGATGATGGAACTATTAAAAATGACAAATATGAAGGCCTACAACAGAGGAAAATAAAAATCCAATGCTAATAAAACAAATTATTTTAATCGTGAAAGGCTGAAAGATTTTCCCGTAAGATCACAAGGATGCCTCCTCTTGTCACTTCTGTTCAACAGAGTACTGGCAGTCCTAACCAGAGCAATTAGGCAAGAAAAAGAAATTAAAAAGCATCCAAATTGAAAAGGAATTAATAAAAATATCTCCATTCGCAGATGACCTGAAAATCCATCACAGATGTAGAATACCCTACAGATTCTACAAGAAATAATTCAAACTAATAAACGAATTCGGCAAAGTCGCAAGGTATAAAATCAACATGCAAAAATCATTTGTGTTTCTATACACTAACGATGAACAATCCAAAATGGAAATTAAGACAACAATTCTATTTCAAATAGCATCAAAAAGAATAAAATACTTAGGAATAAACTTAACCAAGGCAAAAACTCTATCCACTGAGAACTACGAAATGCAGTTAAAAGAAATTAAAGAAGAGTCAATTAAATAGAAAGACATCCTGTGATCATAGAGTGGAAGACTTAAAATTGTCAAGATGTTAATACTATCCAAAGTGATACACAAATTCGAAGCACTCCTTGTCAAAACCCCAGCGACATTTTTGCAGCAATAGAAAATCTGCACATCTTCTCTCTTTTAACAAACTTTAAGGGTGAATCACTCCAAGTTACCAACAATCACTTATAATTAAACTATGAAGTAATATATTGAAGATTGCAAATTGGAAGCTACCGTTCAGACAGAGAGGATCCAACATTTAAAATAGCATGGCATTGGGTTACTAGAGAGGCAGGGGGGTGGGGGGGGTGGGTTTATATAGGTGGTGGGTATTAAGGAGGGCATGTGATGTGATGAGCCCTGGGTGTTGTAGGTAAGTGATGAATCACTAAATTCTACCACCTGAAACTAATATTACACTGTATGTTCACTAACTGGTACTTACATAAAAACTTGGGGGGGAAAAAAAGTACTTGCTTCAAAGTGAAAAAATAAAATGGAATGGCATCATCACCAATATACAGGCTGACAGTGGACCAAATTCATGACTTTTTGAATGAGGCAATCACAGGGGAGACTTGGTAAGTCTGTCCTATCAGAAAACAAGCCTGTCACTGCACTTAAAGAGCACACGGAGAGAGGCGCCTGGGTGGCTCAGGCGGTTGAGCAGCTGACTCTTGACCTGGGCTCAGGTCATGATCTCAGGGTCCTGGGATCAAGTCCTGAGTCAGGCTTCATGCTCAGCAGGGAGTCTGCTTGAAGGACTCTCTCACTGAGAGCTGCTCCTGCCCTGCAGGCTCACGCTGTCTCTCTCTCCCCCAAATAATCTCCCTCTCTCTCTCTCTCTCTCTCTCAAACAAATAAATAAAGAAATCTTTTTCAAAAAGGCACATCAGGTGGACAGTATCATATCAAAATGATGGGAGGAATGGCCTTCTCCAGCAGACAGATGCCTGGGTCTCCACGAAACAGCTATAGTCACAAACCAGAGCAGTGGTAAGAACGCTAACTACCATCGTCAGACATTGACAGGTGGAATCTGTTCAAAAACCATACTGTGTACATTTAGGAGTTATTATAGATTCAGAGAATTTCTGGTTGGCGAGGACCCTAACAATCGTATTGCATATGAAAATCATTTTATGGATAAGAAAAGGAGTACCCCAGGAAGAGGTGCCTCTGTACCTCAAGGTCACGTAACTAGCAGGTGGCAAAACCAGGACTGGAAGGCAGGTTTCAGGGTTTTCCATTTTCCCTAATGAAACTCCTGTGCCTGAGAGTGGAAGTATACCTTAGTCTGCTGGCAGAAAAGGTTTCTACGCAAAACAATCTTCTCCCCCCACCACCCGTTTTATTGAGATATAATTGACATGTAACATTGTATTAGTCCAAGATAGACAATGTAATGATTTGATATACACAAAACGTATCAAATTCTGATATATTTTGATATCACATTTTGATATTATGAAATGATCACCCCAGTAAGTTTAGTTATCCATCCATCCATCCACCACACAGTTACACATTTTTTTTCTTGTGATGGGAACTTGTAAGATCTATTATCTTACCAACTTTCAAACATACAATACAGTACTGTTAAGTATAGTCATCAAACTGTATATTACATCCTCAGAACTTACTTATCTTATAATTGAAAGTTGGGGGCGCATGGGTGGCTCAGTGGGTTAAAGCCTCTGCCTTCGGCTCAGGTCATGATCTCAGGGTCCTGGGATTGAGCCCCGCATCGGGCTCTCTGCTCAGCAGGGAGCTTGCTTCCCGCTCTCTCTCTGCCTACTTGTGATTTCTCTCTCTCTCTCAAATAAAGTCTTTAAAAAAAAAAAAATTGAAAGTTGGTACCTTTTGACCACCTTCTCCCATTTCCCCTACCCTCACCTTAGGCAATCATCATATCTGATCTCTGTTTCTATAAGTTTGGGGGGGAGTTAGATTCCAAATATAAGTAACATCATATAGTATTCGTCTTTCTCTGCCTGACTTACTTCACTTAGCATAATGCCCTCAAGGGCCATTGCTGTAAATGGCAGAATTTCCTTCTTTTTTATGGCTTAATAATATTCCATCGTGTATATATGCCATGGTTTCTCTATCCCTTCAGCCGCTGACAGGCACTTGGGTTGTTTCCCTGTCTTGGCTATCATAAATAATACAATGAACATGGGGGTGCAGATATCTCTTCTAGATGGTGATTTCATTTCCTTCAAATATAGACCCACAAATGGAATTGCTTGATCATGTAGAATTTCTATTTTTAATTTTTGGAGGAACCTCCATACTCCATACTCCATACTCCATACTCCACAGTATGGGGCTACACCACTGCATTTACAGTAATTTACATTCCCACCAACGATGCACAAGGATCCGTTTCTCCACATCCTCATCAACACTTGTAATCTCTTTTTCATAATAGCCATTCTAACACCTATGAGGGAAGCACGAAACAGTTTCGTGACAGCTCTTAACTACATCAGTATATAGAAGCCAACTCATCCCTACCCTGGGAAAGGAACTTTCCAGGATTACATGGAAGCTTCTAAAGGATGCTGGACTTCCTGATAGCTGGCCATTACTATCCCATCCCTCGGGAAACGGGTTAGGTCTGCGCTGGGCAAGGGAGACTTCCCAATGTCGACGATCTCAGAAAGAGGCAGAGCCTGAGATGAGAAATGGGAATGAGCAAGAGAGACTTGTCAGAAAGAAAACGGAAGCACTCCCTCTTTCAGAGCCTCATTCTCTTGGACGCCCAGACCCTACATTCAGATGTGCCGACAGTCATTTCTGGGAGTGAGAAGTGCTGGTCTCCACAGAAAGGTGGCCTGGTAGGGGGCCCGGTAAGGCTGCGTCTAGGCCTGCTCTATCTGGTAGCCCATTTTATGGGACACTCCAGGTTTTGTGTCATATATTCAACTTTTTCAACTTTTATCCGCTATGGGTAATTACAGTAGACAAGGAATGGAGTGGAAGATGGGAAAGCAAGAGTCTCCAAAGAGTTACCGCGGTGCTGGCAGCAATGATTAGCAAGGTCCTCGATGTAAACCGGAACCTCTGAGACAGGAATCCGGGCACGAAAGCTAGGCTCACCCATCCAGTGAAGATGGTATCCTTTCTTGATCACGGGAGCTCAGAGGAGGGGGCGTGAATTTATAACGAGGAGACACAATGGCTTTGCTTGCTGATCATCACAGACTAAACACAGATTTCTCAATACCAACAATACAGGCTAATATTCATTCAACGGCTGAGCACTGTGACAACCTTCCAGAATGTCTACAGTCAGCATCCATTCTGATCGGCCAGAAGCTGGGCGTTAACTAGTTTGAGTCTCACCCTTCCAACAGTAACGCCGATCTCCCCGACCTCAGTATCGGCTATTGATTCCTCAGCCTGGGAGAAAATTCCCTTTGTGTCACATGCTTCCAGTTTATCACAGATTCAGGAATGAATAAACACCCTGTTAATAAACTTTAAGCAATAAATATCAGTATTCCCATTTTACAGGGCTAGAAAATTGAGGCTCAGAGAAAGAACTCACCCACAGATGGTCAGTGGCAGAGTCCAAATTTTATTCCGAAACAACCGAGTTTTAGAATCATGGAGGAATAATCCTCTACTTGGGGAATCTACCCACCTACAAAAGATAACACTGCAGGAAGCAAGAAACTATGGGCCTTGAAGGCAAATACATTGCTGCCCCATAAAATATTAATACGGAAAAGACTGGTCATAGTATGATTTTAATTCCCCACCCAACTCTCACCCTGCAATCACTGTGCAGCGTTACTAGAACACCTACAAATTTTACATATATCTGTATGACAAAGTATCAGTCTGTTTCTTCAAAGCCAGGGATATGAACTATAAAACCAATGTAGCCCTATTTACCAAGAGAAAAACCTCAACATACGTTCTATTACAAAGTCCCTATGTAAATGTCCCATTGGATTAAAATATTACCACCATTTTCAACAAGTGACACAATTTAACAGTAGATTTAAGGGGAAAAATCTGAATTTAACGATTTTCCCTCCAGCCATTTCTTTAAACCTCCGACAAAAACCTCTGTTCTCAGAAATGATTTCTTTTGCTTTCTACTCCGAGAACAAATGAAAATGCATCTGAATTAAATTACCAGTGCCGTGGAAACAGTGAGACGCTAAATCAAAACCAGGGATGATGACATGATTCTCTCGAATGATGCCAGATTCCCCAAACACTATCCCTCATCATGATAACCTATAAATGCCCTTTCTCTTACGGCTACGCCAGCCGTTAGTTGTAATTAAAGTTCATTTTGTCAAAATCAGCTTATTTTTGCTCAACATCCGATTCTTTTCAGTTACCACTCACTGGCTCTTAGAGATCAGACACTTGTCCCACAGCTCATTTTACTGGTATTACATTCACATTAGGTGAATTCATCAAAGTAGTCTGAATGCTGTAAGATTTCTGTTTAAAGACACGGAGTGTCACCAAATTCCCTTAGTAGGGTGGCCATTTAACTTCTCATCCACACCAGGACACCTGACAGGGAAAGGGGGCATTCTCGAAAATGGTAAACAGGAAACAGGGTGAGTCAGGGCTGTCCCAGCAAACGGACACATATGGTCACCCAGTTTATTAAAGAACCAAATACCAGACTTAAAGTCTTGGGGCTCCTGGGTGGCTCTGTTGGTTAAGCACCCGCCTTTGGCTCAGGTAATGATCCCAGGGTCCTAGGATCGATTCCCACATTGGGCTCCCTGCTCGGTGGGGAGTCTGCTTTTCTCTCTCCTTCTGGCCCTCCCCCTGCTCTTGCCCTTACACTCGCGCTTGCTCTCTCTCTCTCAAATAAATAAAAAAATCTTAAAAAAAAACACAAAAAAACCCTGAAGTCTTAAAAACTGAAATCCAGATCATGGTGGGAAAGGGGGCATAGAGGAGAAGGATGCAGTCTTTCTCAAGCTTCTGAACCCAATGGCGTTTCCAGATTCCCTAAACATAGCTCCTCCCGCCTAGACTTCAGTTTGTACATGTGGGTTAAGCCAACACAAGTCATGTGCTCTCTTCACCTATTTATTGGTTTATTTTATTGCCACCCCTGATATCACCTTCACTTATCCCCCTTCCTGTGAGACTCCTGTCCCCTCACCTCCTTACTTTACTTTCCGTCACTGAGCCCATCAACTAGAGTTACTGGGTACTCCCTACATCCCAGGTACTGTGCTAAGTACCTCCTGCCTAAAATGGGGAATCCAAAGCTGGATTAGATACAGTCCTTGCCAGGCAATTGTTCACATTTTTGTTTGCAACACTTTGTTTAACACTCAATACCATTTCTCCAACCTCCATTTCTGTACATCCTAAGCAGCTCAAGCAAGGAATACAATTGCAGAGTAGTCTCATGAAGTCCCCTGTTCATTTGTAGGTAATTTAGTATACGTACTGATGTAAAAGAAATAATAAACTATTTTTGTTGGGTGCCAAAATTTCTACATCTTAAAAAAACCTCGCAAAACCTCTCCCAGCCAAGATACTCCTTTTGAGGGGAATGAACACTCTTGCATCCCTATTTCCTCCATGAGGCTGGTGACAATCACCATCTGTCCTGCCTCCCAGTGAATTTCCAGTGCTCTACAGAGTGTCCGGCACAAAACAGGCACTCGATAAATGTCTCCTGAGCAAATGAAGAGGGGCTCATGGTTAACTACTTTTTTCCTGATTTCAGCTCACCATTTTTGCTCCACGGATGATCTCCTATTAAGTAGTAATACCGCTGGGGGCGCCTGGGTGGCTCAGTGGGTTAAAGCTTCTGCCTTCGGCTCAGGTCATGATCTCAGGCTCCTGGGATCGAGCCCCGCATTGGGCTCTCTGCTCAGCAGGGAGCCTGCTTCCCCCTCTCTCTCTGCCTGCCTCTCTGCCTACTTGTGATCTCTCTCTCTCTCTCTCTGTCAAATAAATAAATAAAATCTTAAAAAAAAAAAAAAAAGCAGCAGCACCTTTGGAGCAAGAGCTTCGAGATCAGCCCAAATCCCCAGCTCAAACTCCTAGCCACTTAACAGCAGTACAACCTCGAGTAAGGTTTCTAATCATTCCCTGGGCTTTATTTTTCTTACGTATACAATAGTCCTAATCATTCCATAGGCCTTATGTTTCTCATCTATTCAACAGAGAGAGTACCACCGAGTTGGCAAGGTTTTTGTGGCATTTGTGAAATCTGGAAAACAATTTGCGTCAGGGGCCCAGCCGGAACCCAAGAAATGTGTACTGAACGCAAGAATAAATTGCCCTTCCATTCCGTGGCTCCAGGTCAAAACGTAACATCAAAATCTAATTTGCCAAAGCTGATCTTCATTCAAACAACAGATATGCATCAAGAGCTCTAATACACAACCGGAGTCTGTCTGCTGGTGAACATCAAAGGAGGAGCTTAACATCTGCTTTTAAATGCAGGAAAACAACAATTAGTTCATCAGGAAAAGGGAAAGGGTGCGCAATCCAATTTTATTCTCCCTACCAAGGCATCTAAGTATTAAGGGCTTACCAGCTTACAGCAGGCTGAAGCTTTTTTTTTTTTTTTTTTTTGCGGGAGCCCTGGAGTGGGGGGCGGGTAACCCCGGAAAGGGATTTCTCAATTCAGCATTTATTGATAACCCAAGCTTCTGCCCGGCAAGAATGGACAAGCCAAGTTTGCCCTTAACTTTAAAGTGCAAAGCTAAGCAGGCGAAAACCCCAAGGACAAGATTGGGTCTGCAGGGTATTTTTACCCAGCTTGCTTGCTCTTCCAGCTATCGCAAATATAAAACGTCAAAGGAGAATAACAGCACGAGTCTTTGTGCCGCTTCAAGTTGATGAAAGAAAATAAACTCTGTGACAGACCGGCGGCCGCTTGCTGTCGCTGGGCAGCAATGTTTTGAGATCCATACTGCTATTTCGCTTCCCCTCAGGCGAAGCAGTGGCCACTGGCAATAAGAAGATAAGAAGCTACCTAGGGCTCGATTTCCAGCGCACCTGAACTCACAGCCCACGGAGGCCAGGAGAGCTCTTTACAGACCCTGACTTCCTCTTTTCTCGTAAGGGGCAGAGGCAAGCTAGGAAACTTCCCTGGGGTTTGGTTTCCTTTCTCCCAGCTCACGTATGCTACTCTCCTAGAAGATGAAAGAAACTCCAGAGTTTTTCAAAGCCCAGAAGCAATGCTGATCTCAAATAACATTTTCCCTTTTTTGTTGTTTTTTTTTAAGATTTTATTTATTTATTTGACAGAGAGAGAGAGAACATGAGCAGGGGGAGCAGTAGGCAGAGAGAGAAGGAGAAGCAGGCTCCCCCAGATGTGGGGCTCGATCCCAGGACCCTGGGATCATGACCTGAGTGGAAGGCAGATGCCCAATCGACTGAGCCAGCCAGGCGCCATTTTCCTTCTTTTAAAAAAGCCATCATTTCCTACTCTCCTCAGGCATACAGAGCATGAAGCAAAGCTTAAATTCCCCTCCTCAGAGTTCAAAAAAAGCAGATGCAGTCCTTACAGCAAAGGGTCATCCTGGGGAAAACATGGCTGATAATACTGAAATGTCCAATTCCATCCCATAAGCTCACAATTTTGCCCTTCTTTAAAGAATATCTAAGCAAAAGTGGCTTGTATCTGAATGCAGATTCCCATGAACCAGACCCGTGAACCTATTACTTAGCCATCTTCATTTATAGATGCCTTCTTGCCAAGGGCCACGGAGTTCATAAACCAAGAAAGTAGGATGAGAACCTAGGTAGTCTGACCCCAGGGCCTCCGTTCATCGGCCCCGAACCAGGAAAGCCCTTCTCTTGGTTGTCTGTGTCCAGCTGGGACCAAACAAGAGTGACCATCAGCACTAGGGTTTCATGGGTTTTTGCAAAAGGAGGTCTTTACCTGCATGAATGGCCACGTAACATTTTTTATGGACTCATAAATACCATTTAAGACATTTGAGTGTTAGAGCTGCTGCAGCTGTGAAACAGGGAGTACAGCTTTAAGCTTCCAAATAGGACTTGCGAGAAGTGCGATTTTAGTCTTGGCCTCAGTCTTTGACAGCAAGTCACAAATTATTTTTCAGATAAAAATGGCAATTAGGAATTTCCTGAAACTTTAGCAATCAATCTAGATATCAAATTAAAATCCAATGACTCCTTTTAAAGTTCTACTTAATTATAACTGCAACTAAGGCTTTACATATATAATAAAAAAGTATTGAATTTTAGGAGGCAGAAAAATCTTAAGAGATTATTCATCCTTTTTTTTTTTTAAGTAGGCTCCACGCCCAGTGCAGAACCCAACCCAGGGCTTGAACTGAGGACCCCGAGATCAAGACTTGAGCTGAGATCAAGAGTCAGACACCCAACCGACTAAGTCACCCAGGCTCCCAAAGAGATTATTCGTCTTATCAATGCATATTGATTGAGCAAAGAGTTATGAAAAACAAAAAATGAATGAGACTAGATCCCAGTCCTTAGAATCTTCCTGTCTAGTAAATTAAACAAAATATTTTTTATATAACTATGACTCAAGTTAAAAACAATAAAAGACAAAATCAGAAAATGTTACCGAGAGATTCAGGTAGGGTATTAAGGGAGTTCGACATACAGAAAAGATTACTTCTAAGCATAGCACGGTCATTAAGAGCATAAACGTGAGAGTCACATAGACCCAGGTACGAGTCTTAACCATACCACGCCCTAGCTGTGTGACATTAGACACGTTATTTAACCTCCCTGAGCCTCACTTACAAAATCTTTAAAATGGGACAGTAACATTTACCTCTCAGAACTGATACAGGATTAAGAAAAGTAAAACCTTAAAACTCTTACTACAGTTCCTAGCACACTCTCAACTTAACTGCTTGCAGGGCATCCAATCCTAGACCTACTAGTTGTCCACCCCCATGTCTAGTTCCTTCTCTTACCCATGCCCCTTAATCAGTCTGTCCAAGATCCTGACAGATCCTATTATCAAATCTTATTTATTTATCTATTTATAGAGAGGGAGAGAAAGAGAGAGAGGGCAGAGGGGAGAGGAAGAGAATCCCAAGCAGGCTCCATGCCCAACGTGGAGCCTGACATGGGGCTTGATCTCACAAACCAGAGATGACCTGAGTCAAAATCAAGAGCCAGACTCTTAGCTGCCTGAGCCACCAGGCACCCCTATCAACTCTCCATTAAAGATGAGGAAATAGACTCTGGAATGGGGAACATGCCCAATGTCATAGTTAGTAAACAGATCACCACGTCTACCTCCAGACTCCTAGGCCTTAGGGTACACGGTTATTTCTTTGTGTAGTCTCTTCTATTATTTTATAAGCAATTAAAAGTCAAGTAGAACATTTTATTATGCAAATTTTAAAAGGTACCCTCTTTAGGCAGGCCCAGGCCCAAGAGCACAGAGTTTGGTGAGTAATGTGGCAGATGGTTATCGGTCCCCACCACTCAAGGTTTATGCATTCCTTGTGCAATGAACAACCTGCACGACCTCACATGGCAGCCCTGGGGCTCTAGTCTCGTTTTCTCTTTTTCTGTCTACTTTCCACACTGCCACCCAGGTGATTTTTGTAAAATTCCCATCTAATTATGAACTTCTTCTACCTTAAAATTTTTATGGCTATATACTTCTTAGAAACCCCAAGCCTCCAGCATGGCACACATGTGGCCCTCCTCACTCTGGCACCGAGGTTCTTCAAATCTCGGAGCCAACTCTGCTCCCCACCGTGTCCTACGCCCCAGCCGCAGTAGAGTTCTCGCCACTCCTGGAACATGCCATGAGCTTCCATTCCTCTGCACTTTGGTACGTGCTTTTCCTACTCCAAGCTCCAACAATTCCTCCCCTTCCTCCCTATATTTTAACTCCATCCGCAAGACTTATCTCAGGGACAGCTCTTCCATGCAATAAAGACATTTCCTGACTCCTCAGCTGAAATGACTGCTCCTTCCTCAGCAAACCCAAGGCACCTGGGAGTCTACCCTCCCCATCACCTTGAACGAGTCAGGAGGATATTGTATGGGCTTTGAAGTTAGATGGGTCACAGTCAGAATCCTAACTCATCTTCTACCTGAGTGAGTGTGGGCTAGTTACTTTCTTCCCTAAATTTCAATAACCCCTACCCCAAGAATTACTGGGAAAATCAAAATGGCTCTACGCTATGCCTTTCACACTTGCTCAGGCACTAAAGCCACTCTGAGGGCAGAATGCATGAAATCTCAGTACATTTAGTTGTATCATGTGAACTAAGAACTACTCCAGGAGGAGAAATTATGACATTCTATGTACACAGGTTTTCAAATATAAAAAATATCCATGTTTTTACAATTATTGCTTGAAGTTTATCAACTAAATGCTTCAACCTTTTCTTCCCCCACCAATCTGTTAATTTAACTTAACAAGTAGCCGCAGGTACCAAAAGTTTAAGAAAATATAATGGAAGAAAGATTAGAGAATTCTATTTATAATTTATTCTGGAGGGAATGGGTCAGTAAGTATCATTCCTGAATTTTCATAATCAAAGACCTCATCTAAGAGCATCCCCCCATGACTTGTCACCTGTATAGGCTGAATAAATGTTATTTGAATCTGAATTTGAAACTTGAATTAAGTTCCTTGAAAACAAAGGCATATCTCAGTCATCTCTGAATAAGGAGCTCCCAGCACAGGAGCTGGCGCATAGTAGTTGCACACCAAATGCTGAGTTAATAAATGAACTTAAAATTGAGAACGTATGCAAAGGTCTAGAAAACATCCTGCATCTCCAATTAATTTGGATAATTTACTCCAATAAATTCTAGTCCAAAGTCTATGAAATGCTGCTCCCTTTGTCCCCATCCCTTCATCTGAGAAATGTAGAGTTTCTTGGGAGGGAGAAATATGTAGGTAGAATCCTTCCTTCGACACAGAAATATTGATGAAGCTCTGCAAAGCGGCAGCAACGTGTCACCTGCACTCTCCTAATGGAACAAAGGGACCAAAGAAGACACAGTGCTTTCTATACCATACCTGTCAGAAAGTGACACTTAAGAGTTTTGAATATCCATTTAGTCTCACGAGTCCCCTATTTAGAGCATGTCTGGTTACAGTAAACACTGTAGAGATAATAGAAGGCGAATCCTAGTCTGTTCTCTGTTTGCAAATGGAAAGCCCACACTCTGTATTTCACATACATATTCTCCTTTGTAAGGGAAAGCCAAAATGGCCTCAAATTAAACAAAAAGCCAAGATCCGATTGTTTTACTTTCACTAAAAACGATATCGTAGATAAATATTTATTAGCATGGGGATTCATTATTTATCATTAAGTGGAAAAAGACAGGATACCAAACAGTTTGAAGACGAGAATCCTCTTTCAGTACTGACGTAAAAAGACACGTATGCACCTGTTAGGTAGAATAGTAAAATAGAAGCTATTTTTTTTACTTCTTTTAAAATAATCCATGGCCAATTTTTCAAAAGTGCATCTATACTTTATAAACAATACAGACTCAAGTGTCCAGATATCTACCTTAAATAAATAAATTAAATAATTAAATAAAATGCAAATGCAATCAAGAAAAAATAAAATTAGAGGACACCAAGATGCTAAAAAGAAGTGTGGAGGTTGTTTCGGGTTCTGGAGTTTTCCTAAAACTGTGCTTGCCTTGCCCCAAAAGAAATCACTGATACATTTAAGTCCCCCTTCCAAAGTACAGTCAGAAACATTCCCCTGTGACTTTTGTCACTGTAAGAAAGGACCTCCTTCCTTCTTCCCTGCCCTGCCTCTTCCTTAACATTGCCTTCCACCTAACCAGCTCCTTCAGGACTGGATTTATAGAGAGTGTACTTACACATTACAACCTTCTTCTTGCCTTGTCTTTTTTTTTTTTTTTTTTAAAGGTAAATTATGCACAGCCTTCTGTGCATATAAATATTCACCTATACCATCAGTTTTAGGAAGCAGGGCTCTTTCTGCCCTGGTTCCTTTGGTAACACAGGGGTTGTCTTTAGCTTATTATTGTGACCAGAGTTCCCACAGATGCCTTGCCTCTACAAAATGGAAATACAACTTTGACAACAATGGCACAAAGGGAGTATTTTGGTACAATGGAAGGAAAATATCTCACCAGAGACTATATTAAATTTTAAAGAGATGCTAAATTATTTGAAAGGCAGTATCAGTAGCTTACCTTCTGGGGGGCTACGTTATATTTCCAATCTAAACATCAAATATCTGGATCCTGAAGCCCATAGAATTAATCTTTTGCCCTTTTTATTCCACTTCTGTCGACAGACTGATGACTTCCAACATAATCCGCTTTCAAATACCCTTCCAAGAAGGAATAATAACTATACCACATAGGATTTCCTTTACGTTAAGGTTAATATGTGAATATAAAATTCAACTAAATAAATCACTATCATTTTTCAAAATGCCACTGAAAACAGTATTTCACTACTGCAAATATTTCACTGTAACATTAAAAAAATCTGGAGAAAATTTTCGAAGTCCTTGCTTTCAATGAATTTATATTGCCATCCCTCAGAAATTATATCCGTGGTGTGTATATTCTTTGTGTGTGTGTGTAATATTCTTTCACTACAAATATCTTATATAACCTAAAAAGGCTTCAGAATTCATGACCCTACCTTACTGTAATTATTATATAATAATACCAATTTAATTATAAGCAAATTTAGAGTGTGTACGATATAACAACGAAATCTGATCTTACTACTGAATACTTCTGTGGAACTTCTAGAGCAGAGTTCCGACCTGCCTTGTTTTGTTTTAGACACATTTTAACTACCTTATTTGTACAGTCAGAAATGTAGAGGAACCATAAGACACAAGGCGTACAAAGTTTAGGAAACTACCTAGGAATTTTATGGACAAATGGTTCCTATGGTCAATGATACTGTTTCTGGAACATGTCAGAAAAAAGATTTGTGTGTGTGTGTATGTGTGGGTGTGTGTGTGTGTGTGCATGTACATGTGTATGTTTTATTTTGCTTACATTCTTACGGGCCATTCATACTTCCACGTAAATTCAACAATAAAGCAGACTGACTTTATTATCTTCAAGGCCCATTTTACCTTTTCAAAAAGATCAGGGAATAAAACTGAACTTTACAGACCCATGCAATTTTTTCTAAAAGACAGCAAAGCCATTCACGCACTGTCTTAATTAGAATACCTCAGAGTACCAACAAAAAGCTATAAAACAATAAAACTGACAGGCACATCAATTCTTCCAAGACCAAGCTACATGAGAGACTTATTGAACAAACGATTACATATTTTGTTTTCCTTTCCAGACAAGAAAAGAGCCAAATGGATTTCATTCTTATTCTAAAACTTCAGAACCAAAGAACCTATCTAAAAGTCTAAAACACTGAGGCTCAGAAAACTGGACTCGGCTTTTCTGGCATGCCACAGTATAATGCTTTACCTTTATAATTTAATGTGTCTCCTTCACACCTGAGAAAAGGTTTATCACAACCTCGAAGACTCAGTTTATGAAACCCAAAGACGTGGCACAGTGCAGACCATCATCCTAATCTATTAGAAGGCTTTTTTTTTTTTTTAAAAAAGGTCTCTCGAGTTCCTCTCCATGTTTTAAATCTGTAAGAGCATATAAAACTTACAAATCTAGGAAAGAATGAAAGTAGAAAAGCCATAGACCCACACCGTTAACTTTCTGAGAGAAGTATAGCAAGAATTTTTTTTTTTTTTTAAAAAGCAAGTTAGAAAATTACTTACTTTTTTCCCCAGGTCTTTGGTACAGAGCTCGGAAGGCAAATTCCCTTTTCCCACAAAGTCTTGTTAATTAATAGCAATCACTCAGTGAGGTCAAGCAGCCCAAATATCTAAAAATTATGCAGAGACAAAAAGTTAAAATTCAAAGTCAGATCCGAAATTAAAAGTCAAGAAACCCCCTTGCTATTCAGGGTCTCTCTGCATAATTAGAGTACAGCTTTCATTGGAGTATCTAAACCATAAGCCATGTTAGCTACTTTTCTTTCGGAACAATATTAACACGTCCTACTAAATCAAGATGGTATTTTGATCCGTTGTCTTATTAAAATCACTAAAGGAGGATCCAGGAAAGGCTTCTTGGCAACCATTCATGGTAAAAACATCCTTCTCGAGGAGTCGTAAAAAAATAACTGAGGGAGGATCTGGGCTTCTAATTATACTGTGACTTGGGAGGGAAGGTCTCCTAAAGTCACACTTGCCCGCTCCACCTTCCAAAGATGAGCTCATCTCACAAGCACAGAAATGGTTGTAAATAGAAATGAACCAGCAGCAACCTAAAGAAAATCACCAACAACTTGTAAGCACCCTTCCTGTGGATTTATTTAAGCACACTTCACTTTTGCAGGTGGGAATGAGAAGTGAGTTGTTTTTCTCTAATCAAAGAGAAAATCCGAAAATTCTGTATGATAATACTCTCATTTGAAACCGAAGTTTCTTCCCCAACAATCTCACAAATGAATACATAGGTAATAACTCATGAGATGACAAAGTTTGAGTAGCTAAAACAGGTGCGAAGGTAAGTCATAACCGAAAATTGACACGCCCCCCCCCCCACAGGCTCTCCCATGCGGGGCCTTACACTAGATGTGATTCTAAGCGCAATAAACTCATTTAAAAGCCACAAGAGCTTGAGAAATAGGTCAATTAGAAGGAGGCAGGAAGCTCTGTTACAGGAGACGGTAATAACTGACAAACAGAATCCCACGAACATCGATAGGCATCACTGGTTATTATTATTACCGTCATCGTGACTGCCAACACTCACACAGTGCTCACTCGTTCGCCAGACTCTTCTCGGAAGCGTTCTACGCGTATTCACTCTCTTAGGGACAGAGACCAGAAGAACACCTCTCGACAACACTGTCTTACTGCTCGGTGCACTCAGTTCTGCTATAACGTTTGTGTTTGTTCCAAGATCGCTACGTGAGCGAGCAATCGGAGCATCACTCGAATTTCACATTTGCTGATGCACAATTTCATTGCAGGAAACCCGAGGTAATAGCAGAAGACTGTACCCAGGCAGAACGCAGCTGCGGTAAGACACGCGGGATGCGCAAAGCCCACGCCTCCAACATCTACGGGCGACCCCAGTGTCCACCAGTGCTATGAGCTACACCCATCCATGTTGGGTGCCCCGACTTCCCTTCTGATTTCAGGGAACCCTCCTTCCACCACTGCAAATAACCCACAGCCTGCAATCTTTGGAAGGCCTCAGTCTGCAAGAAAACATCCAGATTTTGTCAAGATAAAATGTCATATTGATTGTACTATTTATTTCTTAACCACCTAATATGTGTAAAACTGTGTTATAATTTTTATTCAGTTCCTATCTTACTTTTTTAATGTGTCACTGATAAAGCTTTCGGAGCTTTATTTTTCCCATAAGTGCTGTGGGTCTTCCTACATGATTTTGCATAGCATGGTAGGTCTTAGGAACACCTGTCTCGCATTTTAGCAGAACTGACTCTACGATAACTAGTGTTTATAAAGATGTTTGTGATTTGAATAGGAGGGCGTAAATTGTGATGTTTATAGCTTTTCATTATGTCAAAGAGGATAAAAACATATGTAATACAATTTGAAATTCTCCTTCACAGTGTTTATAATTCTCAAGTGTAGACACTTAAGGGACAGTTCAAATAACATGAAAACTTCATTTATGAGAAGTTCCCTACCGGTGTTAGATAAATAAGGTTCCACCACCCCATTCTGCACAGATCAAGATGATGCCATTATAAAGACAGATCCTGGCAAGCAAGAGGGCTTAACTGTAATTACTGGAAATGACAAACTGAACTGAATTGGTTTTCACTCCTTGAAACCAGTGAATTGAAAAAAGACTCTGAATTTACCCTTTACAAAGTCCAAGATATGCATAAAAAGTATGGATGTGTATATACAAAGAAGTTTTCCTATGATAAGTAATAATGATATTAAGCAATTTTAAAAATATAAATGCCCAACAATAGGTAAACAGTTTTTTCTAAATCCATTAATCATTTAATAAAATGGGAAAATGTTTTAAGCAGTGTTCATTGGCAATGCAGACTATAAACCAGTATGTTCAGTACAGTCCCAATTTTGTTTAAAAGTATCTGTAGCTAGAAAAAAAAGGGGGGGGAGTCCACATTTGTACAGACACTAATTAGAGATAATGAAATTAGAGTAGAATAATATTTAGTTTCTTTGCGTTTTCTTGTGGTACCCAAATTTCTCACAATAACCACATCTACTTTTACAATTACAAATAACAATAGGTTAAGGAGCGTCTGGGTGGCTCAGTCGTTAAGCATCTGCCTTCAGCTCAGGTCATGATCTCGGGGTCCTGGGATCCTGCCCAGCATCAGGCTCCACGCTCAGCGGGGAGTCTGCTTGTCCCTCTCCCTCTCCTTCTTCCTCTCCCCCTGCTTATGCTGTCTCTCTCTCTCAAATAAACAAAATCTTAAAAAAAAAAAAAAAAAACCCACACAAATAACAATATGCTGTATAAAAATAGAACTAAGGAATGCGATGGGAAAAAACCTCTTTTTATCCCCACTTTAAGTTCACACGTGAATCCAGCCAAAAAAGTCCAGGGCAAGAACAAGGACACCAGAAGCTTCCTTCACAAGCATCAACAGACCCAGTCCATGCCTGAAACCTTCCAAGTACTTTCTATCTCACAGCTCGAGGCAAACACAGTCCCAACAGGGACATTCAAAGTATATAAATCCATTACAGAGGCCAAAATACAATTTGCTTTTACTGGCTAAAACTGTCATGGATTTAGTAAAATCCAGAAGAAAGAAGATTTTTTTTTTAATTATATAACTGTATACAAGCTGTCTTAATGTCTGAAAGAAATTTCATTCTGAATGAAGAAATTGTGTTCTGGATAAAGTGCCTTTCAAACAAGATCGAGATTAAAGAAAATACAAGGGGCAATGGATTTGGGCGTAGGGATAAATGCTCCACTTGGTGAGTTTTAAATAGAAAGTACGAAGAGACAGAGGCCGACCTCGATGACTTCCAGAAGATCTCAGTTATATTAAAATCTTCCCAGTAACCACGAAACTTGACTTTGAAAATTGTGCGTTGGCCAAAAAATGGCTGACTCCATTGTCGTGAGGGCATTTAGTTTGATCGCACACGAGGACATCACAAAAGAACTGAATGGTGAGGATACTCAGGAGTCAAAGGACAATCTGGGACAGTGTGGCCACAACACACCCGAGTTCACTCACCTATGCTCGGCTTGCAGCACATTTAAATAACGTGTTCCTTCTTGTTTTCAGTTTAACCTTCTTGGTGGAACACACACCCAGGAACTAGTGGGAACAGTTGCTTTAATATGACTCTCCATTCTCAGGAACGTACTGAGAATTAAAAGTCAGTGGTTGTGGGAGTGTGTGTGCTTCTGTTTCATAAAACCACAAAGCATGTGTAACATTCAGTGTACACATTGGAATAAAAACCATAGGGGCGCCTGGATGGCTCAGTGGGTTAAAGCCTCTGCCTTCAGCTCAGGTCATGATCTCAGGGTCCTAGGATCGAGCCCTGCATCGGGCTCTCTGCTAAGCGGGGAGCCTGCTTCCCCCTCTCTCTCTGCCTGCCTCTCTGCCTACTTGTGATCTCTCTCTCTGTCAAATAAATAAATAAAATCTTTAAAAAAAAAAAAAAACATATTCCTGCTGGACAAAGTACACATGTAGTAGTCTTTATATTTTTGTTTTGTGTTTTTTTTTTTTCACTTCTACCAGTGCTGACTTTGATGAAAACCAAACAAAAACAAAACCCTTATGTTTCAAATTTGCTTTTACATTTTCAAGCATTTTCAATAGGTTCCCTATCAAATGGAAACGAAAGCTACTGGCTTCATGTTTTGTTTTGAAAAAGAGAAAAGGCAACATGAACATTTAAATTATGCTATTAGGTATAAAAAGAGAGCACAGAGGACATATTGAGTTCCAAAAAAATCAGTTGATTCAAGATACCTCTCAGAGGCTCCATCATCTTATCAAATGCATGCTGATTACTTTGGAAAATAACGGAAATTCTTGGCTTCTGAATCTCACAAGTTGCTGCCTAAAATGCTGCACATATGCACCTCCGATAATTTGCAACCAGATATTATAATCAGCCCGTCATGTCAGAGATTATATTCAATTGAGAGTATTCAAAATACAAAAAGTATGAATTTTAATTTTTAAAGGCCGTGCTGAAATATACATCCATCTCTGTAAAACACACGCTGACCCTGAAAATATGGAGCACTTAGGAACTCTCAGGATGGAAACTGTAATTCTTAAATTGCTCTAAGAATTAGCACGTGTATAGCTCGGCAGAATACGCTCTCTTAGCATTACCGGATAAAAAAAGGGGGCCACCGATTTTCCGAGTCTACCTAGAACACAAGCAGGAATTATTTCCTGGGGCTCTCTAGCCACTCCCTGGGCAGAATTCCAACATAATTTAAATTGGTCTTTGGCATCATCTCACTTCCCTTTCCGCCTCACTGTGCCACCTCCAGTCCGAAGCCAGAAGCCCTTCCTTCACTTACTTTCGATGGCCTCTTCCTCTCAACTGGTTCTTTCCTTCCAACTTCTAAACACCCGGTGGCTCCATGCGAATATTTTAGCAGAAACTGGAGGATGGGAGAGCTTAAACAAATGACTGTTGACGTTTAACTTTCTCTAGATCATAGGCATTTTTAAAGAAAAGCCTGAGCACCCAGCTCTTGGCTTCTAAATACCTTAGTTCATTCCAGAAACAGTTGGGTCCAGGCCTGGGGCAAGGACAGCACAAAATTGCCCAGAATATCTTACTACACCAGAAACTAAGGAAATGCTCAAATATTAATGCAGACACGAAAAAGGACATGGGAGTCACCTCAAAGGGGCTCCCACTGGCCAAATATGGGAGAGTTGGAACAATAGCAAAAAAAAAAAAAAAAAGATATGAATGAATTAGAACATACTGAATAAAAATAAGGAACCAGAAACCCACAGACATTCATGAAACAGGGGATAGCAGGAAGCTCTTCTTTATGAAGAATGTCAGCTAATAAAACACCAAAGGAATAGCAGGAGGAGAAAATCCCACTTTGCGACCACCAGGACAATAATTGAGTCAGTCAGGGATCATTGGTGGATATTCAAGCCATCAGGGAAAGGGTTTTGTGGATCAGAATAGTCACACAGTCTCAGAGTACCACCCCACAGATGACTTATCACTTGCCTAGGAGAAAGGGTATCTTTGTAACAGAGAATTCTGGCAGACCACTTTATCCCAGTGGTAGTTAGCATAATCAATTATGGGACAATTGAATGTCTTGTGTCTCCACAATCACCGTCATATGTCTGTCAAAATGCTTAATCTGTATCTCATCATAAAGTAACAATCAAACAAATCCAGATTGCATACTTTCCTCTAGGCAACTGTCTTGAAATCTTCCAAGATACCAGTGCCATGAGTGATAAAAAACAAACAGAAACGGGGAGACTGCTCTAGATTGAAGGAAACTAAAGAGACGAAATTTAATGAACGATTGTTGACGATTCTTAGAGGAGGAAAGGAATAGTTATAAAAGATAGTATTGGAATAACTGGGGAAAGTTAAGGAAGTATTCAAATATTATTTATGTATCAGATAATATTTCGTGGTGATAATGGTAAAATGGGTTATGTGGAAGAGTATTCTTGTACTTGGTAGATACATACGTGTTAAAGTATTTAGAACAAAAAGATTGTGATCTCTGCAACTAACTCAAATGGTTCAGTAAAAATTATTTAAAGCGTGTGGATGTGTAGAGAGCCAGATAGACAGACACACAGACAGAGATAAAGCAAATCTGGCAAATGTTAGCATTTTATATGGCAGGCTAGCCATGACCTATAAGAACAATAATCATGATTACTTGTGGGCTGCATCTACTCTGTATATTGAGAGATCACAAATGAGTTGAAAGGAAATGGACACAGAAAGGTACCTAGTCCACTGGTGTCAGAGCTGTTAGCCTATCTCCCAATTCTTTTCTCTTCTGTAGCAATTGACTGATGGTCACTAGTTGGGAGGAAGAAGATTGAAAATAAAAAAGAAACCCAAGGAAGAGGATGACAATGAGTAAACATGAGCAACAGAGAAGTTCTGTTCTCCTCTACTCATTGGGAAGAAGAGGTAGGTCAAGGTTTCCGAATTCTGCCTTGCTTCCCATCCTGGTGAGAAAGCCGGTGTGGGTGGGGCCATTTCCGCTAAGCCAGAAAGAGTCGCTCTGGAGCTTCCTACTGACCAAACCCTGAGGAGGGAAGGCTGAGCACTTCACGTCATCTCCAGCCCTGGTCAAGCCTAGAACAGGGCGCATCTAAACGACAAGCAAACAAACGTGCATTCCAGAACCACAGCTCTCGGCAGCTGCCCCAAGTTTAATGGGTTTGAAACAGAATTCTCCCCACTAAACGTGATCCCTCATTTCTATGACCCCTTTTCTTCGTCTATCCAGTCTCAAAACAGCAGCTTCGTCTTTCACTTCCGTTCCCGTGGCCCATCCTCACACCCACTCTTGCTCGTTCACAACCTCCAGGCCATGTTGGCCACGGTCTCTCATATTCCAGGTGAAGGGCCTCTCTTTCCTCTGTTTTTCCTCAAAATTTCTGTCCATGGCACTCACTTGGCACTTTCTTAATAGCTTTCTCACACAGTATCAATTCCACACCCACTGTAGGCAAGCGCTTTGCTATGCTATCTCATTTAAAAACTACTGTGAGTCTGCGAAATATTCTTTTATCCCAACCTTACAGAAGCAATGGGTATTCAGGTGAGACAGTCCGTCCAAGGTCACAGTTGTAAGGCTGACATTGAGACCTGGCCTTCTGGTTTTACCTTAACACCCCTTGGTGTTAGTTAAGTTACTGTTAGTTAATATTAATATTAAATATTATTAATATAATATATTATATATAAAATACAAATATATAATATACATTTTATATATAATGTAATATTAAATAATATATAATATTAAATAATATTAATATTAAATATTGTTAGTTAAAACACCATCCATCCCCTCACCTTAAAGCAAGCAGATGATCCTCAAAGGAAAGGACGCATTTCATCCAGCTTTGTGCTCTCTCTAGAGCCTAGCAATATTCATAACTCATGTTCATGGATTTGTATTTCAAGCCTCAGCTCAGAGACCCTTTTTCTTGGTGCCTTCCACCCCCGCAGGACCAACCACTCACTCCTCCTGCCCTCCGTACGCTTCTCCTGCGGGATACACCAGCTATCCCTGCAGGGGCCGGGACTGCAATGTGTGGACCCAGAACTCAGGAGGCCCTTCACGAATGTTCACTGAATGAAACATTTATGTGTGAGACAGTGCAGTTTCTCGACAGGGTTGCTACGCCTTACTAAAAAAAAAAAAAAAAAGGAAAAGATGACCCCATTTTCAGCGTTAGCACATACTGAGGCAAATTATTTTAAGGAAACGTGACAGAGAGGAAATGGAGGAGGACAGAGGGCACAGGTCTCGGCTCTTTGAGCCGAATCCACTTCACCTGCTGCCCTGGGATGTTCTAGAGCTTCCAAATGTTAATGTATATGTAACATCACTCAATACGAATTATGATTCTGGGATGGAGCCCAGGATTCTGCATTAGCAAGCTTCCGAGAGATGTCGAGGACGCTGAATCTCTGGACCACACATTTGAGTAGCAAAAAGTTCTAGACAGTTGTGGTGAAAGTCTGCCCATTTAGAGAGACGTAACACACAGATTAAAATAGCGAGACATAAATTCGGAGAGTGTTACTGCTAGTTATCTCTGGATTTCTCCTTTCCACTTTTCTATAATTTCCAAGAATTTTATCATGATTCTTGCTGATGGAAGTAAAATTTTAAGTCCTATATATACAATTGCACTTAAAAACTGTACATTTGGGGGGCGCCTGGGTGGCTCAGTGGGTTAAAGCCTCTGCCTTCGGCTCAGGTCATGATCTCAGGGTCCTGGGATCGAGCCCCGCATCGGGCTCTCTGCTCAGCAGGGAGCCCGCTTCCTCCTCTCTCTCTGCCTACTTGTGATCTCTCTCTGTCAAATAAATAAATAAAATCTTAAAAAAAAAACTGTACATTTGGACATTTCCGCTGTGCACGGCTACATCTTTATTTAAGCCACAAATATACTTAAAAGGCCTAGACTGGGGAGAGAACAGGTTGGTGAATTAGCAATTCCCTATCTCCTCATTTTAACACTTAGATTAACATAAAACAGCAATTATCCTTAACAAACAGTCACCACTGCAAGCATTGTTTTTCTCAGGTCCCTTTCCCTTAAAAGAAAGAGAAAGAATCCATTCAGCTGGAAGACAATAAAAGGCAGCCCAAATTAAGGACTGAAGGAAAAACAAGCAGGCACTACATACTGAATCTTTCCAAGTGGGTCAGTGGAACAGCATCAAAGTCCAAACAGCGGTGGAAATAGGGCTCCCCCAGAAGAGGCAGGGCGGGCTGGGTTCCACTACAAGGCTGAACGGAATCAATTAAAGAAGCACTCACCGTGCACCTGCCAGTGAGGCAGAAAGAAATGATCCCCAGAGGAGTCCCACTCCCACAGTTGAACAAGGAGACATCATAGGAAAAGGCAATGAAAGGGTGCCCCTTTGGAGGAAACCTTTCCCCAGTTCCCATCTCCTTCTCTTGCATATGAGTCTCAGCGCTGGCCAGAGTATATTCTGTGAGTCGTAGAAGTGCAGCTTGGGGGGGGAGGTGCACTTTACACACCTACCCAAAGACTTACAATTCAGACACTTGCCCAGTCATAGGTGTCTGTGACTTGGGCGGGGGGCCCCAAGACCAAAGGAGGAGGCCCGGCACCCCAGCACTCACAAGGGCCTGTCTCCTCCGCTTTCCAAACCTCTTCCAACGTCAAGGGAAGACTTTCCCATCGCAAGCGTCAGTTCCGCCCACAGCCCTGACGGACTTTTTGCCTTCCAGAAATATGGTGAAACTCACTGTGACATCACCCACGGGGATTAGAACCGAGCATCCAAAAGGCTCATGGAGACAACGGAACCAAAAATCACTTTCGCGTGTCTACATGGAACCATTCAGGATGTCTTTTCGCGTCGGGGAAGTTTGGACCCTGGGCTCAAACTGAAATCAGCGTGTCACCATATGTCTACTGAATTCTGTGAGCCCAGTGCTGGTCTACCCAAGGCGAGTAGGCAGACGTGGAGTGATTTAAAACTGCGATCACTTGAGATTTCAAAACTAACATCAGAGTCATCATCTTGATAGGGGAAATCTGAATTTATTTAGACTTACATTTATTTATTGATATTCAGTAAGGCAGCTTCCTTATTTCTTGGAGATGCATGCTAAAGTATTTCGGGGTAAAATGTCATGATATCTAGAACATTTTTAAATGGTTCAGAAAAAGATAACCTATGAAAATTCAAACAGATGAAGTACATAGGGAAGAATGTTAGTAATTATTAAAGTTAGGGGCGCCTGGGTGGCTCAGTCAGTTAAGCATCTGCCTTCGGCTTGTGTCATGATCCCAGGGTCCTGGGATTGAGCCCCACATTGGGCTCCCTGCTCAGTGGGGAGCCTGCTTCTCCTTCTCCTCCCCACCTGTGCACTGTCACTGTCTCTCTCTCTCTCAAATAAATAAAATCTTTAAAAAATTATTATTATTGTTATTATTAAAATTAGATGGAGGGTCTATGGATGTTCATGGTGGTATCCATCCTACTTTTTTCTATAAGTTTAAATTTGTATCAGTCCATAACAAGCACTGAGTACTACATAAGACTGATGAATCACTGACCTCTACCTCAAAAACCAGTAATATATGTTAATTAATTGAATTCAAATTTAAATTTAAAAATTTTAAATTTAAAAAGTGAAAAATAAAAATAAATAAATTTCTATCGGTCAAAAATATTTATGACCTTACAGTTTCATCTCCCTTGTCCTATTATCGTCCTACCACCTTAACGCTATGGTCCATCTACAGTACATAGTTTTCTTTTCTCCGGAAGACATTTTCTCGAGCCTTCCCGTTCTCTGTACCTTTGTGTATTATAGTCTCTTAACCTGGCATCTTCTTTCTCCAGCCACTGTGCCTCTGGTTAGAGCAGACTTAATCCTGTTAGGTCAATCTCAAAGGCTGCCTTCCCCAGGAAAACGTTCCTAACCACCACCCCCCCACCCCACGCCCCGCAACTTTACACATCATCCTTTCCTGACTCCTCACCACACTTGGCACGGTCCATCCCGCGTGGTCGAACTTGAAGCTGACATTGACCCACAGCTCCCCACGTGTGAGGCCCTGCTCTACACACTCCCACATGCATTCTTTCATCTACTCATTCTATTCCTACCCCAGTGAGGCAGGAACTGCTACTACGCTTTTCTCACAAGTGCCGAAATGGGCTCTGAGAGGCTGGGTGACTTGTACAAGGGTAGTAACGGGTGGTGGTGGGCTTCATCCGGACGTAGCCTTCTCTGCTTCCAAACTCTCAAACACTACGGCGCATGTCATTTGCCCGGTGGCTGGATCCTTCCCAGCCACACTCTAACAACTTAAGGGCAGGCAGAGCATCTGATTTGTTTATTTGCTCAACAGACAAATCTAGTGGAAAGCTGCTACCATCCAAAACAGTGACAGGACACAGCGGTGAGTAAAAAAGGACAGTTTTTGATCCAGGTACAAACTAGGAAAATCTGAACACACTATGGACTTTGATCTCATCGCTCTTGGTTGATTCATCGTAACAAATGTACCGCAGTAATGTAAGATGTTAATAATGGGGAAACGGGGCGAGGGCGTACTGAACTGGGTACTACCTTCTCCATTTTTCTGTAAATCTAAAAAATAGGGTCTATTTTAAAGAAGGAGAAAAAGAGGATGACCACAAGGTTGGTTTTCTAGATTGGCTCATAAACCGCCAAAGAGTGGTCCAGCCCTCTTCAGCAAAGGGAAGGCACGCATGGGGTCTATTTGGGGAGTGACGTGGAATTTGAATGTCTGACCAAGTGTGTGGCATGAATCTCATGCACTTATATCCCTCCCCTCATACGACCCCAACATGTTTCAGGCTCTAAGTTCTCCGGCTTAATCCACGACATTTTATTCATTCCCAGGAAGGGATTTACTACATCTCCTCCTTCTCTTAGTCAATTCAAAGTTCTTCAAGTCCCAGAAAGACTCTAGGAAGTTTAAAAAAAAAAAATTTTTTTTTTAAAGCGTTGATACCTATTTTCTTTAAAAAAAAAAAAAAAATCACAGAGTCCTAATTCCCAAGTTCTGTATCACCATCTCAAACCCAGGACTTCAGGCACCTATCTGCACATTAACACACTCAACCATCCCACACATGGTTCTTCCGTAAAGATGGAAAGTCGGCCTTTCTCCATCCAGGGACCTCTCCCCACTATGAGCGCTGACTCTCTCCACTGCATTTATGCGATTTGCTGGACTCCCACACAGAAAGGCCTTCCTGAGTAGAGCCAGCCTAACCAGTCACCCTGAGTAACAGTAACTCTTTGTGAGATCACCCTCCTGGAAAACTACAGAACAGCGCCTCAGACATGCAAATATTTAAAGGACACCATCCCATACTACTAAGCACAATGGTAAGTAATAGCATGAAGAGTATTTTACTGTTTGTGGTGCATTTTATAATTTAGCCTCATAAAAGTACTGTGATATGGGTGGGAAAGACAGCACCGTTTTATAGATGAGGAAAATCGAAACTTGTAATTGAAGTCAGAATTCCTTCAAATCCACCACTGATCCGTTCCACTAGGGATCCTTCAAGGCCTGGCTCAGTGCCAGCTGTGTTTTCGCTCTCTCCAGCCAGAAAGACAGGACCTCTCCTGCCTTGTAATTTTCCACAGTAGTCTCCGCATCCTGTAGGCAGTCTCTCTTTCTCTTTGAGCCATTATCTGCTCATGCATCCAATCTTCCAGCAGAATTATATAAACCAACTCAGGACGAGGGCACTGCCTCCCTCATGCCTCTCCCTCCTACATGTTAACACAATGCCTCACACAGTGGGGGCTCCCCAAATCCAGTGGCCCATGACCACATGAGTGATTCTCCGCTGCGCAGCTTATCCGTGGGCAAAAGCCATGAAACAAAAACATATGCTGTTCCAGTTCTCGAAAATTAATGGGGAAAAAAAGTTCAAGTTCAAGAGGACTTTTTTTTCCTTGACCTTAAAGCACAATAAATTACACTTACGTTTTACAACATGGCTGATAACCACAAACAGAAAACAGGGTTTTGTTTTCCCCACGAGTCCTCAGCTGGGCCTCCAACTCGGGGCCAAGAACATTCAGGAATGCACCACAGGTCTCAGTTTTCATCCAGATTCCAGAAAAGGGGGAGAGGAAAATTCATTTTACCATCCATACAGCTTGAGTTCCTCTGACTGGAACCACGCTCAAGAAAATAACACCTAAACCTGGCTTGTGCATATTTTTCTTCCTATAGACTTGCTGGCCGTATTGACCATTTTATTAGAATGTAAGACTCTCAGAACCTAAATCAAATGAAAAGTCAAATATTTACGGAAGATCATATCATGAAAAAAGAATTCTTCTCCCCCTCTGGTATGAAATAAAAAGCTCCTGATCTCGCACAGAGAGTGACTAATTCAGAGTTAACTGCTCCTGCCTGAAAGGAAACGCAGGCTTCCAGAGCGCCCGGCCATCACAGAAATTGCTGAAAGAAGCAGTTTACTGAATGGTACTTCTGTGTCTTCAAAGTTTTAATATGTCCAACGGTGGAAAACTAAAACCATCTGGATCAAAGAGGCTAAAATTCAATGCTTGCTTTGTTTTTAACCAGAATAACCAAAATTGAAATATAGCTCAGCAAGGTTTTAAATTTCTGCCCTGGTATTTTTCCCTTCTGTGTCCAGCTATAAAAGAGACTTAAAAAATATATAAAACAAAATGTTTAATTCTACCATCGGTAACACATGTGCTCTGAGTTGTTTTTTTTTATCGGGAATGAAAGATGGGACATATAGAGTAATCCAAACCCTTCCCCGTATATCCCACGGCATATGCTACACACCCAAACAGCACAGAAATAGTCAGAAACGTCCTCAGACTTTAGTTAATGAATTGTTTCTCTGCCCTCCCAGAAAAGTGATCACGAAATACCAGAGGGAACTTAGGGGCGTGGGTGTGTGTGTGTGTGTGTGTGTGTGTGTGTACACATTCGCATGTGCTCATCTGTGGTGGGGTTAGGGTGGAGGAGGGCAAGAGAGAGCCGGAACTCATAAAATTATCTTAGGTATCTCCTAAAACCCAACATTCCACTCCTTCCTTTGTTTTCCACTCTGTTTTTTGCTCCAGGACATTGACCCACTTAGTAACCGGCTCCCCTGCCCTCTGGCTCCTGGTTGGCTTTGCCCGGTGGAGAGGTTCCCACTGGAGGGTGGCCACCCACAGGGGAGCAGAAGGAAGAAGAAAGACTCCCTCCCTGCAGGGTCCCGTCAGGTCACAGGTCCTGTCAGGTGGACCCCTGCACAGAGCCCCTGAGGCCCGGACTGGAAGGAGTTTGGCTGCTTCTATCCCCAGAGCACCACGCTATCCTAGTATCTCCCCTATACTCTGCCCAAGTTCCCAATTTGAATGTGCCACCTGTTTCCTGATGGAACCCAGACGGATACGGAGACCTAAAACTTTCGAACGCTCACCTAAGACGACAGTGCCCGTCATGACTACTGCTCTGATCTCACTTTTATAACAGCCTTACACCCATAACGTCAAAGAAGAGTCACTCCACAATATTTCGGGATCTTTTCTTAGCTAATCGTTTTGGCTGCTATATTGACATGTTGTTGTTTTTTTTAAATCCCCAAATTGCATCATGAGCAGTAAACTACACAGTAGAGGAAATACCCTTGTAGCTTAAGTGATCCCTTTGTTCAGCCTTATCGAGGCATAACTGACACACAGAACTGTAAGGTATTTAAAGTGTACATCGTGCTGATGTGGTGCATGTATTCATGGGGAAGGAATTCCCCCATTGAGATAATCACCTTATTCCATCACCTCACATATTTATTTATTTAAACGCCCCCCCCCCTTTTTTTTTGGTGAGAACATTTCAGTTCTACTCTCTCAGAGAATGCCAAATATACAGCACAGTATTATCAACTCCGGTCCCCACGTTTTACCTTCGATCCTCAGACCTTATTCACCCTATCGCTGCAGGTGGGACCCTCTACCAACCTCTCTATCACCCTCATTCCCAGCCCCCAGAGACCCCTTCTCTGCTCTGTGTTTGACCTTTTAAAAAAAAACAGATTCCACATGAGTGATACTCTGTAGTCCATGTCTTTCTCTGACTGATTCCACGGAGTATCGTGCCCTCAAGGGCCAACCACGTTGTTGCAAATGACAGGATTTCCTTCCTTCTCGCGGCTGATATCCCACTGTGGATACAGAGACCACATCTTCTTTATGCATTCATCCATCGATGGCCACTTGGGCTGCTTCCGTGTCTGGGCTGCCGTGAGGAACACCGCAATCAACATGGCGGCACACAGATCTCTTCGAGATCCTGCTTTCCTTTAGATATGAACACAGAGGTGGGGTTGCAGGGTCACGTGATGGTATTTCTATTTCGAATTTTTTGAGGAACCTCCATGCTGTTGTCCATAGTGGCTGCACCAATTACGCTCCCACCAACAGTGCCCAAAAGTTCTCTTTACTCTCTTGCCAGCCTTTATTATCCCTTGTCTTTTTGATAAAAGTCATCCTAACAGGTGTGATATCTTATTGTTCTTTTGATTTTCATTTCCCTGACGCCAAATGATGGGGAGCGTCTTTTCATGTACTTATTGGCCATCAGCGTGTCCTTTCTGGGAAAACATCTATACGGTTCCTCTGCCCGTTTTTTAATTGGATTGTTTGGTTTGGGGCTATTGAGTGATAGGAGGTCTTTCTTGTTTTGGATAGTAACCTTTTTATCTGAGACGTGATTTGCAAAGATTTTCTCCCATTCGGTAGGCTGCCTTTTCATTTTGTGGATGGTTTCCTTTGCTGCGCAGAAGCTTTTTCGTTTGCTGTGGTCCCCCTTGTTTAAGTGATCCTTTTAAAAACGTAAGTCAGATCAAGACAGGTCTCTGCTCGAAACCCTGTCATCTCTCTTAGAATTGACTATTTTTAAGTCCTCCTCCTGCCCTGCAGCACCCTTCGTGACCTACCCCTCACACCACTCCCATATTTGTTTTGCTTCACCTCTGCATCACTCTTTCCTTTGTTCGCTCTGCTCCTGCCCAGAGGGCAGCCTTACGGTTTCTGGAACATGCCAAGCCCGCTCTCGCCTTTGCCCTTGCAGTTGCCTCCACCTAGAATGACACCTCCTGGGTCTTCACGTCGCTGCATGTCACGGATTCCTGCTCACCTGTCACAGCCCCAGAGGGCTTTCCCCGTCACCACCTCTCAAGCAGCCCTCTCTTGCCTCCAGCTCTCTCTCTCTCTCTCCCCTTGATTCTTCTTCACTGGGTTTATTACCCTGATCTATTACATATTTATTTGTTCATGGTCCATCTCCTCCCATGAGAACGCCTGGTCCCAGAAAGGGCCCCTGTCGAAGAGGATTACTGCTCACACTGACTGCCTCCAACAGCGGGTGACATACAGTCAGCGCTCACTGAATACAAGTTGTATCTTTCGGAGATGCCACAGAAGGAATTCTGTATAAATTAAAGGGTGAGTTGATGGGATAACCTGCCATCCTGTGTGATGTTTCCACACAGTGCAACGAAACCCATCGTATACACAGAAGCAATAAAAAAAAAAAAAAAAAAAAGGAATAAATTTAAATGACCGTTTACACCAGGGCAGCACAGATTTTCTATAAAGGAGCAGACAATAAATAACTTACACTTTGCAGGCCACAGAATCTCTGTCACAAGTCCTCAGCCCTGCTGTCACAGCATGATGGTGGCCAGACACGATACATACACGAATCAGCAGAGCTGTGGTCTAATAACCCTTTACTTATGGACACCGAAAGATGAATTTTTTATCATTTTCAGGTTTCAAAGAATATGCCTCTTCTTTTAATTTTTTTTTTTTCACTGAAACATGTGAAAAATATTCTAGGCTCATGAGCCACAAAGAAACAGGCAGGAGGCCAGATTTGGCCTGAGCCATGGTTTGCTGACCCCTGATTTAAATCATTCCTAAGGGTGGCTTTTTTTTTTACCAATAAAATACATTCTGCTCCATGAACCTGTTGGATATTCAACAATTAATTAAGCATGTAACAATCACGTTTGTTAAAGAACAGTAAGCCGGATCAAGTTTTTTGGGTGAGTAAACATTACTAAATCCCTCTTCTATGACTGTTTTCCTACCCAGATTTGGGTCATCTTGAAGCACAAGCTATGGTAAGCACTTTTTCCTTGACTAAGTATCCTCATTTTCCATCCTCATGAAGAAATCTCATCCAGCTTCTTCTTCCTTTACAGGAAGGGGAACTGTCACGAAATCTTAGGATAAAAAGAAGAGGGTGGTTTCCCAGGCTGTGGGGCAAGGCATCTGGATTCCACATAACATTTTATGATTAAGTGCACAATGTGTTGCTTACACTTTGCTTTCAAATACTCTCAAACACACCCCATTGTGTGGGCCCTGGAATGAGAACTATTTGGGTTGCAGGTGCTGCTAGGATCTAGGGTCATCTGTCCCCACGAGCCACAAATTTGCTGAAAAGGCCAAGCCAGAAGATGGCATGGTGAAAACATGTTATTTCAACATCTGAAACTAATAATAACACTGTATGTTAACTCACTGGAATTAAAATAAAAACTTAAAAAGAAAAAAAGGAAACACACACACAAACAGAGTCAATTAAAAAATTTTTAAGAGGGGGCAACTGGGTGGCTCAGTGGGTTAAAGCCTCTGCCTTCAGCTCAGGTCATGATCTCAGGGTCCTGGGATCGAGCCACACATCGGGCTCTCTGCTCAGCAGGGAGCCTGCTTCCCCCTCTCTCTCTGCCTGCCTCTCTGCCTACTTGTGACCTCTCTCTGTCAAATAAATAAATAAAATCTTCAAAAAAAAATTTTTTAAGAGAAAAAATTTAAAAAAATAAAATTTTTTAAAGAGCTAAAATAGGTAAAAACATGTTATTTCATGACTTGAAGCAGATTTTAAATTTCACTCAATTATCAGGACAATCTCATCTCTCTCACATGATAGCAATATATGAAAATAAGGAATTTGAAGAAGAACTCTTCCTACTATCACTTAGAAGAGTCGATCTAACATAGGGAAGAGGTGTAATTTTAACATCAAACATGTCTCTTTGACCCTAGATACACACGAGAGAACAGGAACACTTCACTTCAGGTGTCCAGCTGTTTTAAATATCCTGACGTTAGGATATTTTAAATATCCTGATGTCCCAGAAACCTGATCAAGAGAGAATTCAAAAGGAAAGTTCTTCACATTTACACCCCTCATCTTCTCCAAGCCTAGGAGACGTGGAACAAAACCAAACAAAACTCATTATCACCTAATTAATTACAGACTCCACTTGCTCTGCCCCTTTGGAAAACAAATCTATCGAACCGTGAAGTGAAAAATTCTAAAGTTCTTTGAAAGACCTCTCGGGCCCTGCTTCTTCAAGAATTTGTTTTCCAGCTCCTTCTGTAACAGCAGCCTTCAGATTGACTGTGAAAACCAGGAATGAAATTGGGCTTCAGTTAAATTCCAAGCTGCCGGGAACAGTCTCCCAAGGAAGCAGACGTGGCTGGAGACCTGGGCATCTCACATCCATGGTCCAGTTCACACTGCAGACGGCCCTCCACAGAGCCATCCCATCTCCAAAGGAGCCACTCCATTCCGCTGAGCCGGGGCTTAGCCTCCTCAGTGAAAGCTGATACATCACATCACAGGAAGCGGTAAGAGAAGCGCCTCTCCTTCATCTCACTCTTCACTCAGTTTCTGAGGGAGATGAAAATGCTGACGAGGCATGCAGCTTCAAACAAAGATGGCCCCAGCAATGAATGACTGTGCCAAAGAATCACCACTGTCGTTGCCTGGCAAGCCAGCGAGCATTCAGACAGACATTCTTTTGGGAATACCCAGGGTGCCAAGAAATCACCCTCTCCCAAACATCCAGGGAGACGGGGATGCAGACACCGGGTGAGAGACGAGATCTCCTGGAACAGTCTTGGCTTCTGCTTCTGTTCGTTTGCTACGGCTGCCGTGACCAACACCCACAGGCTGTGTGGATTACACATGGACATTTCTAAGTTCGAGATGCTGTCGATATCAAGATTTGGCAAAGTTGTTTTTATCTCTCTCCTTGGCTTATAGATGTTGCCGTCTCGCTGTGTCTTCACATGGTCCTTCCATTGTCTGGATGAGTCCAAATTTCCTCATCTTATAAGGACACCAGTCCAATTGGTTAAGTTCCACCTAAATGACCTCATTTTAACTTCACGGCCTCTTTCAAGATCCTATCTCCAAATACAGAGTCACATTCTAAGGTCGTGAGGGTTAGGACTTGAACATGAGAATTTGGAGAGGACACAATTCAGTCCTTGACTCTGTCAGAACGATGGCCATGGCAAAGCTCTATTTGTTCTTTTTTTAAAACTTTTTTTTTTAAGATTTTACTTATTTATTTGACAGAGAGAGACACAGCGAGAGAGGGAACACAAGCAGGGGGACTGGGAGAGGGAGAAGCAAGCTTCCTGCCGAGTAGGGAGCCTGATGCAGGGCTCGATCCCAGGACCCTAGGATCACGACCTGAGCCAAAGGCAGACGCTTAATGACTGTGCCACCCAGACGCCCCTATTTCTGTTTGTTCTTACCAGTGCCAGAGGCTAGACTTAATAGACAGGAAATTCTCACTGTTTTGAAAATTAACTACCTTTCTTCATGAAAGAATATTACATTCGACAAACCCCAACACCATTCTGGTTTTGATGATCAAAAAAGAGCAACGTATCATTTTTAATGCCTTTATGAAATACTTCATTACACACCAAATCTAATCATAAAGTAGGGGTAGGGGCATACCCAAAAGATCTCTAAGCACCAGCTGCCAGTCCACATTTTATAAGCAATTTGCAAGGCAACAAAGATCCAAACATGGAAAAAAATCAGGACATTCACTTGACATTCATCATAATGAAAGGCAAGTGTAAAAAAAATACATTTTCACCTATTTCACGTGTGCCTTTTCATATAGGCACGTCTTTGCAAGAAAGATTACCTATTGCTGTGTTAATCTGTACGGCCTGCTCCTGATATCAAAACAGGTTTAAAAAATAACACTGAGATCAAGACTTCTATTCAAACCAGGTGCATAGTCAGGAATATCAATAGCTACATGTAATATTGTAAAGTCCTATATCTAAAGGATCGCCAAAGCCCTTTTTAAAAGAAATATCAAAACAATATCATTTATATGATTTTAATCTCAATTTAAGCCTTCTAACAATTTATGACCTTATAACTTACTTTTATCCTTCAAGTTACTATGTTACTCCTTAAATCCATAAACGTTTTACTGAGATAGTATTATGTAGTAGGCAGCATTCTAGGTGCTAGAGACAGATCATTAAATAAACAAAATCCAGATCACCTCACACGAGTCAGAATGGCTAAAATTAACTCAGAATGGCTACAATTAACAGATGTTGGTGAGGATGCGGAGAAAGGGGGACCCTCCTACACTGTTGGTGGGAATGCAAACTGGTGCAGCCGCTCTGGAAAACAGTATGGAGGTTCCCCAAAAAGTTAAAAATAGAGCTATCCTACAACCCTACAATTACACTACTAGGTATTTATCCAAAGAATACAAATACAATGATTCACAGGGACACATGCACCTCAATGTTTATAGCAGCAATGTCCACAGTAGCCAAAATATGGCAAAAGTCCAGATGTCCATAGACAGATGAATGGATCAAGAAGATGTGGTATATACAGATAATGGAATACTACTCAGCCATCAAAAAGAATGAGATCTTGCCACTTGCAATGACGCGGATGGAACTAGAGGGTATTTTATATTTTACTAAGCAAAATAAGTCAGTCAGATAAAGACAAACACCATATATTTCACTTACATGTGAAATTTAAGAAACGAAACAGATGAACATGGGGAAGGGAAGGAAAAATAAAATGAGATGAAATTGTGAGTCTAGAGAGGCAAGGAAGGATAGAATGAAAGAAAGCAGCTAGGAGGTCCCTGGAATAATCCATACAAGACAGAATGGTGGCATGGGTCAAGGTGTCAACAATGGATATGTTCTGAAGGCCAAGTCAAGAAGGTTTTCCGATGGACTGGAAAACATGTCTCCAGTTCTTCCTTTTCACTGATAATAACTAAGCCCCAGCCCAGACCCTCTCCTCATTCCTAGATGGCTGGGAAGGTTTGAAATTTGCTCTCCCTATCCTCAATGCTCCCCCTTCTCTCTCTCTCTTTCTCTCACTCTCTCTCTCTTTAACCTACAAACAGCAGCGGGACCAGAGTTCAGAACACTCTCCCAAAATTGCATCACTTGCTCCCCGTGGTTCTGAATCCAGAGCACAGACCTGCTCCGAAGCCCTCCTCTTTGTGTGCCTGTGCCTGCCCAAGACATCACACACACCCCCATCGCTCCACCTCGGCTCTCTACTGCCCTAAATCTCAAGACCCAGGCCCTTCAAGGTTCACTGCAGATGCCAACTCCTTTAAGAAGTCTTCCTGAGGGGCGCCTGGGTGGCTCAGGGGGTTAAAGCCTCTGCCTTCAGCTCAGGTCATGATCTCAGGGTCCTGGGATCGAGCCCCGCATCGGGCTCTCTGCTTAGCAGGGAGCCTGCTTCCCACTCTCTCTCAGCCTGCCTCTCTGCCTACTTGTGATCTCTCTCTCTCTCTCTCTGTCAAATAAATAAATAAAATCTTTAAAAAAAAAAAAAGAAGAAGTCTTCCTGAGACGGTCAAGCTCATAGGGACTTCTACCCGCCTCAGGGTTCCTGAGGCACTGACCACCTGTACCAACTACTCCACATCATACTGGCCCAGCTGGACGGTGGGTGACTAGAAAACAGGAGCCAAGCCACACACTTTCCAGCCCCATGCCACCTACTGTAGAAAAAGCAGTTGTAATACTTACTGAAAAGAACACCATAGCAAAGAATGAAAGAAGAGCTTTTAATTACCATCAATGTGTTTTCAACACTTAAAAATTGGAAGCAGTCACATAAAAATCCACATTTCTGCCTTCTCTTGAAATAGCGGACCATCAGGGAACACTGGACCCTCACTCTTGACTAGCTGAGTGGTAACTACGCCCTCTTCCCCCCACGTTATACTGCAGTTCACTTATTTCCTTTTCTGTCTCTTCCTGGTAGGTATCTGAGTTTGTGATCCCCATACTAGACACTGGTTACCATGAGTTCTTAAATTATCAGGCTCTTGTGGGAACTAAGTATTTATGGAAGGTAATATCAGTTTTTCTCTTTCATGATATCCAGTGTCACCGGTACTGTTTCAGACTTTTCTGTATTATAAACATAATCAATTGCATACAAACACACATACATATACAAATATAGACATATATATATGCGTGTGTGTGTGTGTGTGTATATATATATATAGAGAGAGAGAGAGAGGAAACTGTCTCCTTAATCTCTCTAATGGATTACAATTCCTACATTATGGTTCAAGTTACCTTAAAACATGGGGATTATATTTCCTGACATGACTCAGCGTAAGAGGGACAGATATCAATACATAAACTACACAAAGAGGAAGACAAGGAGAAGATAAGTATTCTGATCCTAATGAGCTATTCAAACCATTTTAAGAAAAAAGTTGTTACTAAAATTCTTCTGAATCTAGCAAAAATACATGGCTTTGCTCATTTTTTTAAAAATGAAACATCAGGTATTAGAGACTGAAATACATATAGATAAGGGGTATTACCATGGGCTTATTCTCCAGAGCACCACTATCTACATTCCTTAAAAAAATAAAAATAAAAAAAATAAATGGGGTGCTTGGGTGGCTCAGTCGGTTAAGTAGCTGCCTTTGGCTCAGGTCAGGATCTCGGGGTCCTGGGATCAAGCCTCGAGTAAGGCTCCCTGCTCAGCGGGGAGTCTGCTTCTCCCTCTTCCTCTGCCCCTCCTCCCTGCTGGTGCGCTCTTGCTTTCTTTCAAATAAATAAATAAAAATCTTAATTAAAAAAAAAACTTAAGCAGTAATTATTATTGGGAGGGTTTAAAGGAGTCATCTCCTTTGACTTATGGCCCGTGTCTAGGGGTTTTAATTAAGAGAAAAGCAAATCGAGACACAGAAGTCCAAAGATACTTCAAAGGCACACTGGCTTCATCTGTGCATCAGTCATTACTTCTCCTCTAAGCAGGCACGCCTTTCTTAGCCAACAGCTTTCCTGATTAGCAATCAGATTTGAGAGACTTTCATGACCACCTCCAGCCTTGTGGTCTGAAAAGCAAACACAGTTCAGTCCAAAGCCCATATTTAAAGCAAACAAAAAGAGTATAAAGGTACACTTTCAGACACACTCCAGCAAGATGGGATTCTTTGTCCTTCAAATCACATTTGGTAAATATCTGTTTTTCTTTCTCTTGCTCAACTCAATGTTTTAACTCATAAGCTTTCAAGGGAATGTTTGCTGGCTTAGCACATACTTAACCACTTTTCCTACAAAGATCACCCCCTTCCTCAGCATGCAAAGAGGACAAGAAAGTCTGACAAATGAAATATATTAGAGAAAAATGTACTGTGTTCTTAAAAACACTTAGTAGGGTTTATAAACTACATTCAAACACAATGAAGGAAAATGGTCCATGACCATACTACCCAGTTAGCTCCTGATTCTTTTTTAAAAGGAAAGAAGAATAAATGAACATGATTAGAAAACTCAAATACGGAAAAGAAAAAGAAAAATCTTCCAGCATATTAACATTCATATCTTTTTAGAGAAGAAGTATATATACCAGCATATATATCTTTTTAAAAAGATTTAGACAAAAGAGAATGGTATTCATATGATCCTGCAAAATGTTTTTTCATTGTATACAGATACATGAACATATGTATATATAAGTATGTGTATGTGTATATATTATTATATGATATATTGTATTTTATATATAAGATAATTTCAAATCAGCACACAGACTTCATTCTATAAACCTGCTATATTGTAACTTGTACAAATATCTTGGCATAGTTTTAAGTGAGCCTATTTAGGAAATTGCTGGTGATTTTAAATTTTGAAATATATTGCCAAATTGCTCTTCACTGGTAGCTATTTTAGAAGGTAATTTAATCTCAAACGTAGTCCCCTTTCTGCATGGTTACAGGTATCAAAACTGACCTGCTTTGTCTCAAACTGTATCACAGGTCAGACAACCAACCCACTGCAGACTAAGCCAAGCTCTTCTAGACAACAGAGATTACATGAGCCAAGCCAGAAACATCTTATAGCAAAGATCATCACAGTTGGGGATCACAGTTTTGTAAAGGTTCTATGTGGCTGACCTTTTACTTCTTTCTATACTCTTTGTCTAAGACGCAACCTCAGGAAAAGAAAAGGGCCAAGGGTGGGGGATTAACATCTCATAGGTACTTGTCTTAGTCCCTTTGGGCTGCCAAAACAAAATACCACAGACTGGATGGCGTATAAATAACAGAAATTTATTTCTCACAGTCCTGGATGCTGGGAAGTCCCAGAATAAGGTGTCGGCACAGTTGCCTTTTAGTGAGGGCCCTTTTCCTGGTTCATAGCTGGCCTTCTCACTGCGTCTTCATACAGCGGAGAGGGCTAGGGATCTCTCTGGAATCTTTTTTGTAAGGCACTAATTCCATCCATGAGGGCTCTATCCTTACAACATAAGTACCTCCTAAAGTCAACACCTGGGACATAAGTACCTTCTAAAGTCAACACCTCTTCATACCATCATCTTTGGAAGTAAGGATTTCAACATATGACTTGTGGGGCGTCATTTACACCACAGCAGTACTTAACTATGAATATTAGCAGCGGAAAATTCCAAGAAAGCAATAGATAGACTGGAGTCTCAAACCCTCATAGAGTTGGAACATTTTGTTGGTCCTTCATCACTGTCAAATTCTAGGGAGCGCGCATGATAGCACAAAGAAGCTTGAAGTTCTCAAACAATGAGTGCAGAGTGGGGATGCGGGATAGTTAGGAAGGTCCACGGCTTACCTAATTACTTCCTTCTCTAAGTAACTGCCTGGGAGTGTCTGATTCCCTTCACCACCAAATCCCTCTGGGCAACTCACAGCAAGTTGAGAGTATGTTGGTGGGCCACATCCCTTGGCTATAAAATCTAGGATTTCCCAAAACATGCCCTGAATTTTTATTTCTGCCTCTGAGAGTCTGATTAGAAGGCTTGAAAACAACCCTCCACTGACAACTTCCTACCTCCTAATTTATCAAAAATAACAAAATGGTATTTCTCCAAATTAATCTACATCCATATTCATCACTCGCTCCTTGGAAATTCCAAAGCATTTTACTCATCTGGTTCTCTGGGCCTTTATTATCTCATTAATTATAAAAATAATGAAAGATACAGAAAGAAAGAGATATATATAAAGAGAGTTTTCCACAGCTCAATCACTTTTTATAGGAAATGCTTTCATTTATACATGTATGCGATGATGCGCAAGAAAAAAATTCATATTCAAATTCAAGTTAGGAGATGTGAGACTTCGATAAAACCATTTGATCTCACTGATCCTAAGCTTCTTTATCTATAAAATAGATAAAGAATGCCTCTCTATCATAGGACTATTGTGAGGATCAAAGGAAGTCTCCTACCCCGCCCCCATCAAAAGCTGACAAAGCACTTAAGTACTTAGCATACTGGACACACTCAAAAAAATGTTAGCTCTCCCAAAAGGGCTTCCATTCTGGCTGTCTTTCCCCCAGGATATTTCATTTTATTCCCTCCAGCAACTACCAAAGTAACCTTCCACATAGAGTACTTTAACACGTTCACTGAAATTTAACTGAATCGCTCTGAACTAAGTAGAATTAATTCAGCATTTCTTATTACTCATAAATTCATGCCCGCTCAAGAGCACCAGTCATTTTTGATTCAATTTTAGAAACACTGAGGGCCCAATGTCATGGTTCGAAAGCTCCACTTTTTATTTCTGAGGTGAGCCTTTGGTAAAAATCGTTAATATCCTCTTACTTTCTTTGCTACTGTCATTCTTTAAACAGAAATGAACCACAGCATTAACAAACCATCTGCAAATTTACATCTTCAAGAGAATCACCCTTATGAAACCAAACACAGAACAGTTACTAAGATTCTAAAATCTGTCCTCAAAGAGCCTCAGCTGCATGGTGATTGCAGGGAAAACCATTTTCTTCAATTCTTAAAAAGGGTGCACTAGCAAATTACACAGAGCAATTTCCTAATGCTAGCTAGACTGATGTTGATACTCATGTTTTAACTAAATTCCTGGCTTGGATACTGTCTGTATATAAAAACATTCAGCAAACTATTTCTGTTAATGAATGAAGTGGAAGATCAATTCTTATTTGAGCAGATAATAATCAGTTTGGAGATTTCCGAAGTTATGAACAGTTATCGTGTCGTGAATATAGATCTTATTCAGACTATGTCATCAAATTAAATGTTTTATTCATTACAGGTCAATATAGGGCTGAGAAACCACTGCTTGTTCTTATAGTAGTAATTACATTAAAATAAATAACAATTGATTATATGTCACCCAAGTATGGTATCTTTGAAGGCTTCTCAAGGAAACCTGATAATTCACAGATTATTTCACATAAAAACTATAAAGACAAGCAAAAAAAATAAAAAAGACATACTATGCCAAACTCTATTAACATATTTATCATAAACATCTCCACTACACATTTACACAAAAATGTGGTTTCTCCTAATGAAAGCAAGTTCCAGATACTCTTTTCATTCTTGTACTGGCCCACTGAATGTGACGGAGTAGATCTGATTTTGCTTCATCGGCAACCAAACGATAATAAAGGGGCCGGAGCCTTCGCAGATGTCACTGTACCGCAACTCAAACTTCAGGGGTTCAATTGTTGCGAACCCCGATCATCGGTCAGCACAAGGCCCTCTCTAAAGTTAAGAAGTTACTATCACCCAGCCATATTTTGTTTCAGCTCCCTAAGAAAAACAAGACCGAGAACATATTTTCCTAGAACATTTTCCGTACTATTGGCCTCACAGGGTCCATTCATCATTCTGCAAATAGGTCACAGAGTCTTTGAAAAGGCATCCAAGAGAAAGAAAAGATTAAAGGAATGGCAGGGTTAAAAGAGCCACGATGTCCACCTCCTGAGGCCTGGAGTTATAAGTGGAAGCTTACCTATGGCTTTCTCTTTTATGTTTTTATGAAGATTTTATTTATGTATTTATTTGAGAAAGAGCAAGAGAGCAGGGGAAGGAGTAGAAGGAGAGGGGACAAGCAGACTCCGCACTAAGCACAGAGCCTGAGGTGGGGCTCCAGCCCACGACCCTGAAATCATGACCTGAGCAGAAATCAAGAGTCCGACGCTTAATCGAATGAGCCACCCAGGCGCCCCTGGCTTTTTCTTTCCAATGAACAATGAAAAGAATAATTCCACGTTGCTCTATGGATGCACTTTTACACAGTGACACTATCAGCCAAAGGACAGCCAGAGAAAGCAAAGGGGCAGGTGACACACATGTTTGCTTCCTTGTTGGTCCACCCAGGCCGAAATAAGACTGCCAAGAAAGCAAGAGGCAGAGAAGCCATCCTGAACTGAGCCCTCCGGAAACTGGGAAGCATGGTTTGACCCACTAATGGAACTGCAAGAAAACATATTCTAGATCTAATTTTGATTTTAATACTCAATTAAAGCCCAGTGGCAGAAGTCAGCTTTCGGCGGTACATCAGAGAAAGGAACTGTCTCTGAATTTCACCGAGACCAAAATTTTATGTTTTTTCATATTAAAAATAAGTCGTCCCCCAGACAAAATTATAACTTAATGACAAAACAAAAGAAAATGGCCAACTAGAATCCAAACGTCACCAAAGAAAGCTGACTTTTTTTTCCTTCTATATCACACCTATACACGATTTTTACAGTTATAATTAAGGAAGAAATAAAAATTTGCAGTCTTCATACTTCCAATCCAATTTTTTTCATGTCTGCACAGTTGCTTATTGAGAACTATACTAACACAAAGACAAAGAGCACGGGTAAATATAAAAAAATACAGGCGGCATTTTAATTGTACTATGAAAAATGTTCAATTTCTATGAAATATAAAATCATACTAGGTTTCCGAAACCCAAAACATTTTATTTCACAGATTTTCCATTTAATAAAATAATAGTTTGGTGAAATTTATCATTTTATGTAAAAATAGACCCAATTCATATAATCATTCATGAAAATTCTTGAAATTCTTGAGATAATATACCAAACTTGCAAATCCTTCAGTCAGTAGTAATTAGTAATGAATAAGACAGAAATAATGGAAAATTTTAATCTGTTTTATTCAAATGGAAAATGGGCATTAGAATGTATACCATCTTTATGAAAAACCAAGGAATTTTTTATTTAAAGTAATGCATACAGTAATCTAGAAAATCCATCTAAATTGGTTTGCATTCTCTTCTACCATTTCAGATTTCCACATTTATCTGAAAGAAAAATAACCAGAGACTAGTACTTCTAAGAGAGTGACTCAAATAGGAATGGAGAGGAAAAGAAGCAAAGATATGATAGTAAAAATAAAGAGAGACATATTGCGACTTAACCCCATTTCTTAAACAAAACTTCTTCACAAAAAAACTGCATTGCAAACTTAAGTAAAGTATAATATGGAACAAGCATAAGGACAGATACAAATAATCAAAGAAACAGAACTGAGGGTTGTGAGATAAACTCTTAAATTTATGGTCAAACGATTTCCTACAAAGGTGCTAAGATACGTCAACAGGTAAAAGATAGTCTTCTCAGCAAATAGTTTTGAGACAATTGGATAGCCATGGGAGGAAAAAAAATTAACATGTACCTGAACCTCACACCATACCCAAAACTTAACCCCAAAGAGACCAAAGCCCTAAGTGTAAGGACAAAGACAACAAAAGTTCTAGAGAGAAACACAGGAAAAAAAATCTCAGTGACCTTTAGTTAGATAGAGAATACTTAGAAACATCAAAATCATGAACTTTAGAAGGAAAGACTGAATAACTGAACTTCGTCACAATTAAAAACTTTTAAAACTCAACACCCAAAAAATGAATAATCTAATTAAAAAGTGGGCAGAAGACATGGAAATGGCCAACAGACACATAAAATATGCTCAACGTCACTGATCATCAGGGAAATACAAGTCAAAACTACAGTAAGATATCACCTCACACCGGTCAGAATGGCTAAAATCAACAACACAAGAAACCACAGGTGTTGGCAAGAGGGGAACCCTCTTACACTGTTGGTAGGAGTGTGATTTGATGTAGCCACTCTGGAAAACAGTATGGAGTTTCCTTAAAAAGTTAAAAACAGGGGCACCTGGGTGGCTCAGTGGGTTAAGCCTCTCTCTTCAGCCCCGGTCATGATCTCAGGGTCCTGGGATTGAGCCCCACATCGGGCTCTCTGCTCAGCGGGGAGCCTGCTTCCCCCTCTCCCTCTGCCTGCCTCTCTGCCTACTTGTGATCTTTCTCTCTCTGTGTCAAGTAAATAAAAAAAAAAAAAAAAAATCAAGCTTATTTAAAAAAAATGTTAAAAACAGAGCTACCCTACGACCCAGCAATTGCACTATCAAGTATTCACCCAAAGAATACAAAAATACTAATTCAAAGAATTACATGCACCCTGATGTGTATAGTAGCATTATCTACAATAGCCAAATTATGGAAATAGCCCAAGTGTCCATCGGCTGATGAATGGATAAGAAAGATGTGATATATAGAGACAATGGAATATTTCTCAGCCATAAAAAAAACAATGAGAAAAAAAAACAATGAGATCTTGCCATTTGCAATGACATCGATAGAGCTAGAGAGTATAATGCTAAATGAAGTCAATCAGTCAGAGAAAGACAAGTACCATATGAATTCACTCATATGTGGAATTTAAGGAACAAATGAGCAAAAGAAAAAGAGAGAGAGGCAAGCCAAGAAACAGACTCTTAGCTATAGAAAACAAACTGATGATCATGAAAGGGGAGGTGGGTGGGTGGTGGGTGAAACAGGTGATGGGGATTAAGGAGGGCACTTGTCGTGATGAGCACTGGGTGTTGTACGAAGTGCTGAATTACTTTATTGTACACCTGAAATTAATATCACACTGTATGTTAACTGGAATTTGAATAAATTCTTCTGAGCTTCAAGGACAGTATTAGGAAAATGAAAAGAGAAGCCACAGACTGGGAGAAAATATGTGCAAATGATGTATCTGATAAGGGACTGGCAAATAACTCAATATGAAAATACGCCAAGAATTTGAATAGGCATTTACCTAAAGAAGATATAGGAGTGGCTAAGAAGCTCGCCGACTATATAACTAACTCGATAATAAGGAGATAAATTTCATAATTATCATCTTTTGTTCTTTTCAAAAGCTATATAATAGGATGATTTCATTAGTAACTCCAAAGCACGTTGCTTTGTACTTCTCATATCAGAGCCAAGTTTTCAAATCACTGTAAAAAATAAAGGTAATAACATCCAGACTGAACAAGAAATGAAACTCTCTCTATTTGCAGATGACATAATCTGGTATATAGAAAATCCTAAGAAAGTCACAGCACAATAAAAAACTATCAGTACTGATAAACAAGTTCAAGGCTTAAGGAAACAAGATCAATTTATAAAAATCAACTGTACTCTGGCAATGAACACTCTGAAATGAAATTCTAAAATTTAAATTTTAAATTTTAAAAATGACTCCATTTACAAAAGTAACAAAAAGAAAAAATACTTACGAATAAATTTAATAGCAAAGTGAAAGATCTGTTGCCAAAAAACAACAAAACACTGTTGAAGAAATTTTTAAAGATCTAGGGGCACATGAGTGACTCAGTCGGCTGAGCGTCTGACTCTTGGTTTCAGCTCAGGTCATGATCTTGGGGTCCTGGGATGGAGCCCGGCATCAGGCTCCCTGCTCAATGGGGACTCTGCTTAGGATACTCTTGCTCCCTCTCCCTCTGCCCCTCCCCCTGTCTCTCTAAATAAATAAATCTTAAAAAAGAAAAGGATCTAAATCAATGGAAACATATCCCATGTTAACGAATCAGAGCTCTTTTGTTTTTTCCAGGTTTTTTTTGGGAGAGCACGCATGCAGTGGGGGGAGGGGCAGAGAGAGAACCTTAAGCAGGCTCCATGCAGGCCTCAATCTCACAACCCTGAAATCATGACCTGAGGCGAAATCAAGAGGAGGATGCTTAACCCACTGAGCCACCCAGGCACCCTGGATCAGAACTCTTAATATTGGCAAAATGGCAATACTCCTCAAATTGATCTAGAGTTTCAACACAATCCCCATCAAAAGGCTGGTTCGATATTCAAAAATCAATTAATATAACCCATCATATCAATAAGCTAAAAAAGAAAAAAATCATATGATCCTATCAGTAGGTGTAGAAAAAGTATCTGATAAAAATCCAATACCCGTTCACGAAAAATACTCTGAACAAACCAGGATTAGAGGGGGAAACTTCTTCAACTTGATAAAGAACATCTGCAAAAAAAAACCTGTAACTAATATTATACTTAAATGGTGAGAAACTAGATAATTCCTCATGAAGATCAAGAATAAAGCAAGATACTTCTCATCACTCCCATTCAACATCATACTAGAAGTCCTAGCTAGTGAGGTAAGACAAGAAAATAAAAGGAATAGGGGCGCCTGGGTCACTCAGTTGTTAAGCATCGGCCTTCAGCTCAGGTCATGATCCCAGGGTCCTGGGCTCCCTGCTCAGCGCGAAGCCTGCTTCTCCCTCTCCCACTCTCCCTACTTGTGTTCCCTCTCTTGCTGTGTCTCTCTCTGTCAAATACATAAAATCTTTAAAAAAGAAAAGAAAAGGAATAGATTGAGAAGGAAGAAAGAAAACAGTCTTTGTGTTCACAGATGACATGATTGTCTATGCAGAAAATCCCAAAGAATCAATAAAAATACTCCTGGATCAAATAAGCAATTATAGCAAGTTTGCAGAATTCAAAGGTAATATAAAAAAGTCACTTGCTTTCTTACACACCAGCAATAAACAACTGGTATTTGAAATTAAAAATATAATACTGTTTATTCTAGCATCAAAATAAATAAAATACTTAGACATATATCTAATACTTAGATATAAATGAAATACTTAGATATAAATACAAAATCTATATAAGGAAAACTATAAAACTGATGAAAGAAATCAAGAAGTTCTAAATAAATGGGATGATTCCACATACATGGATTGGAAGACTCAATACTATCAAGGTATCAGTTCTTCTCAACCTGACCTATAGATTCAGCACAATCTCAATCAAAATCCTGGCAAATTATTTTGTTTACAAGGAGAACCAAAAAGTCCAGAATAGGGGCACCTGAGTGGCTCAGTGGGTTAAAGCCTCTGCCTTCGGCTCAGCTCATGATCTCAGGGTCCTGGGATCAAGCCCCGCATCGGGCTCTCTGCTCAGCAGGGAGCCTGCTTCCCCCTCTCTCTCTGCCTGCCTCTCTGCTTACTTGTGATTTCTCTCTGTCAAATAAATAAATAAAATCTTTAAAAAAAATGAAAAAGAAAGTCCAGAATAGGCAATACGATACTGAGGGAAAAGAACAAAGTCAGAGGACTAACACTATCTGAATTGAAGATTTACTGTAAGCTGTAGTAATTAAGACTGTGTGGTCCTGTCGAAAGAATAAACAAATAGATCAATGGAACAGAAAAGAGAGCCCAGAAACAGACCCACAAAGTACAGTCAACTGATTTTTGGCAAAGGAGCCAACGCCCTTCAATAAAGGATTGTCTTTTCAACAAATGGTACTAGAATAACTAATTTCAAGTACGAACTATGAATCTAGACAAAGACCTAAACAGCTTTCACAAAAATTAACTCAAAATATCTGTAGATCATAGGCCTAAATGTAAAACATAAAATTATGAAACTCTAGAAGATAAGGAGAAAACCTGGCTGACCTCGAGGTGGCAGTGACTTTTAGATACAATCACAACAATCCACGAAAGAATTAATAATTGATAAGCTGGACTTCATTAAAATTAAAAACTTCAGCTATGAGAAAGACATTGTCAAGAGAATGAAAAAAATAAACCATAGAACAGGGAGAAAACTTCCACAAAAGATTTATCTGATAAAGGACTGGTATCCAAAACATACAAAGAACTCTTAGAGCTCAACAATAAAAAAATGAGCAATCTGACTTAGAAATGGGCAAAGATCTGAACAGATACCTCACCAAAGAAGATACACGGGAGGCAAACAAGCATATGTAAAAAGACTCAATATCATACATCATCAGGGAACTGCAAATAAAAAAAACAATGAAATGAAATATACCTATTAAAATGGTTAAAATCTAAAACACGAACAACATTAAATGCTGGCACAGATGTGGAGAAACAAAGTCTCAGGTGGGAATGCAAAATAGTACAGGCACTTCAGAAGACAGTTTAGCAGTTTCTTACAAAATTAAACATACTTTTACCATACAATCCAGCAATCATGCTCCTTGGTATTTACTCAAAGGAACTAAAAATTTATGTCCATCCAAAAGCCACATGAACATTCATAGCTGCTTTATTCACAATTGCCAAACCTTAGGAGTATCGAATATATCCTTCAGTCAGTAAATGGATAAATGAACTGTGGCACATCCAGACAATAAAATATTATTCAGCACTAAACAGAAATGACCTATCAAGGCACAAAAAACATGGAGGAATCTTAAATGCTTATTTCTAAGTGAAAGAAGCAAATCTGAAAAGGCTACATAATGTGTGATTCCAAATAGAGGACATTCTGGAAAAGGTAAAACTACGGAGGCAAGAAAACGATCAATAGTTGCCAGGAATTCAGAGAGAGGGGAGGATGGATAAATAGTCAGAATGCGGAATTTTTAGGACACTGAAACCATTCTGTGTGACTCTATAATGGTACATACATATCATATCTTTGTCAAAGCCCACATAATGGACAACACAGAGTGAACACTAATGTAAACTATGGACTTTAATTAATAATAATAGATCAATATTGGCTCATCAATTGTAACAAATGTATCAGACTAATGCAAGATATTAATAGGGAAAACTCTGAGTGGTAGTGGGGATGTGTGGGAACTCTCCATACTCTCTGCTCAATTTTTCTATAACCTAAAACTACCCTCCAAAAATAAAATCCATTCATTTAAAAAAGCAAACAGGGGCACTTAGGCGGCTCAGCTAGTTAAGCATCCAACTCTTCATTTTGGCTCAGGTCATGATCTCAGGGTCATGAGATCAAGCCCTATGTAGTAGGGCTCCACGTTGGGCATGGAGTCTGCTTAAGATTCTCTCTCTCTCCCTCTCTCTCTGCTCCTCCCTGCCCACCCCCTAGCCCCATGCACACTCTCCCTCTCTCTAAAAAAAAAAAATACAACTAAATAAAAATTAAAAATAAAAAAGCAGGGTCGATTATAAAAAATGACATAATAATAAAGCGTAACGTTAAGAAGAAGAAATAAATCTTTAAAATTCACGATGTGCTTGGAATTCTGCTTGAACAGAAAGCCAAGTGAGGTCTCAGTGAGAAGAGCAGCTATTAGCTGGTGGTGTTTAAATAAACTCTGGACAGCTTTCTGATAACCTCACATTTGGCTGCTCCCAACACAACTGTGTTTACAGTAAATACCAGGATTCTACTACTAGTGAAGCTCTGAAATTATCTTCCTTATCTGCTATTTACTTTAACTGTGTGCTCTGGAAAGCCTCTCTTTCTTCCAGACTCAAAAAGCAAGTAATGGAATTAAATGTATTTCTTTAAATGTTCCTGAGGACTAAATTCGACTTCTCCTTTTGTTAAATAATAGCTCTCTGCCAGTCTCCGCAAAACCCAGCTGAATTCATAATTGCACCTCTACTCCCACAGAACTTAACTCTCACCACTAGAGATACATTTTTCACACTGTGTGTCAGAGCACAGATCTGCCCCATCCCCTCCAGGGGGAGCCCCTGAAGACAGGGAGTGCCAACCATCTCCCACCCCCTGACCCACCACCCCCACTCAGACCTCACACCTAGAAGGAGGCATTCCCAATCAGGACCTGTTTGGATCTAAGTGATGGGGATCTATTTCAAACTAACTCCCCCACCTGCCCGGAAAGTGAAGCCAGAGTTGCTGGCTTAGGTGGTGCTGCCTCTGGGGTCATAAGTTTTGGGGGGGGGGCGTGTGTGCACATGCGCCTCTCTCCCTCCCCATCTCACTTCCTGCACCTCCCTGCTCTGATCTCCTCTGTGTTAACTTTATTCTCAGAAAGGCTTTCCTTAAACAAAAGGCAAAGCGGGGAAACCAGCCGTTCCAGCTTAACCCACAAAAAGGAAAATGCTCTTTGCAACGGGGTCAGTGAAAATACTGGGTCCTCCATAAACCGATCCTTGTGACCCTGACTAGCCACGCTTATGTCACATGCCCCTAACAGAGCCAGTGAGGTCACCTCCCTCGACCATACAGGCTGAAAACAAAGGACTGGTGACTAACTGCCCAGGGAAAATCTGGTGATTTATTGAAAGGGGGAAAGGGATGCTGGGCGGGTGAAGTCAAAAGATGGCCACTACTTCACAGGTTCTCAAGACAGCTGACCCGCTCCTGTCCAGTGAGTATTTATTAACCGTTCATGACGTATAATGCTGAGTTACCCCCTGAATAGCCAACAGCTTGCGTTTTTGTGCTTCTACCTGTGTGTAGAGCGCACGTTCTCAGAATGAATTATCCCCGCCTTCCTGCTCCATGGGAGGCAGCTCTATCTCATTCTCCTGGTCCACCGTTAGGCTATTTTGCATTTATCTATATTCCTATTATTTTCAGGACACTTCTTTTCTCCTGTGCTATAGGAGGACCTTCATGCCAAATGCACGCGCTGCCAAAAATGAACACATTGATAGCTTTTGTCTAAGGGGAGATAAGAGTAAGTAAAATCTTGCCAAGCAAACCAGGGCCGGAAGCACCCCAACCGAAATGGCGGGTCTCCGTGACTCCCCCCTTCCCAGCGTGAAGACACAAAGGAGGGCAAGTCTGAAGGCACCAGCTCGAGCCCATGCTTTCTCAGGAAGAGGGTTTCTCTCCAAAGTCAGGCAAAGATCACTGCGGTTGTTACGGGGGTGCCTCTGGCTGGGGCCTCTTTCATGCGCTGTGCCGAAGACTTTCTCTTCTCTGAAAGAGGAGAGGAAGACGGGCGAGAGGATGGGGCAGAGGGGACGAAGAAGGAAGACCGCCATTCACCGCACACGGAAATACGTCAGGATCTGTCGGCCGTTTCTGCAATGCGAGGACTCTCTCAAATAACTGGGAAGGTCTATTTGGGGCTGTTCCAGAACCACCTTCTGGAATAAAGAAAACAGCTTTTCCCTAGCTGACCCAATCCACTTCATCCAGCCTCTCTGATACTAACCTGATTTTACTTAGCGTCTGTCTCCGGCTTTCACAGGAGCTTTCTTTTATGGATTTTCCATCCAGCAAATGTTTCTGTTCCACGGCTGGCCAGATCCGGCCACAGCGGCATGCTTGGCCACGGACCACAGCAGCTCACCCGCGGCAGCTCCGACCTGCAGGGGAAAAGCCAGAGCCATTGGAGGGATTCGTCTTCACCAACTCACGTTCTCGTTCTCTCTCTCTCTCTCTCTCTCTCTCTCTCTCTCTCTCTCTCCCTCTCTCATCTATGTTTGGCAGGATAACCCCAAATGTTTTCTAACTGTTTAAAGTCATTAATGAACAGAGACAAGAGCATGTAAGGTGTCCGAAGGACAAGTCTGGGCTATCCTAAAGGAGGACTGAGGCATTTAATCATTATTGAAAAGGTCTGGCTGAACGATTAGACTCTGTGGAAAATGCAAAAGCCAGATGTTTTAATTAACCACAGAAAACACAAGCTACAACTAAAATTTCATGAACACAGTGATCTGCCCTGTGGAAAACCACAGGAATGTTCTGGCAAGACTCAGTCTGAATTCTTGGGACACAGAGGGCTAGAATCATTCCCCTTAGGAACTCGAACAGAAAATTAACTTGCTCAATATGTTTTAAAAAGTAAAATGAAACCCAGATTTAATCTCAATCAAATATAAAAACATTTCAGGACTTCAAAGGGCGCCACCGAAAGACACATAAGGGGAAGGTCATAGAAAATTCCAACATGGTTCGGGATTTATAATGCATTTTCGATGCAAAGCAAATAGTGCAACAGCAAATTTTATAGGCTAAATAATCCAAAGGGGGAAACTAATCAGCTTTCATTTCCCAATAGAGAAAAATGACATATTAAACTGATATTCAACAAGTGAATTATAAATATTATCAAATACATCATACATTTGGGCAAAAGGAATCTCTTAACCATCCTCTTGGTGCCAGACCTGTGGCCTGGAGCTTGAGGAATGAAGGCGTCCAGAAAAACAGTGTTAAAATAACTTCTGCTCACTGTTATTACAGCTAGCAATTCTGGTACAGAAAACTAAAGTGAGGAAACCTTAGAAAAGCAACTAGTGAACTATTAAGACAATTAAATTAAGAAGTCCTCATTTGTTCATCATAGTATTCATTATGACGACATCTATATATGCTAACTATTGAAAGCCTGTTCAAGAGGGAACAGGACAAATGTTATTTTCAGATACTAGGGCTACAATTCTATTTCTGTAAGACAAAACAGACCCTGTCACAAGGGTGCCAAGCATAATATTACATTAATCTCCACTTTCTCTTGAAAGCTCAGGCCCGAAAATCATCTCAAAAGGAGCACAGGAAAGTTATATATGTATGGTATGATCCCAATTTTGTTCTACAAACTATGAGTATATAATTAAAGACACAAAAGTACGACAAAAGAACTATTTCTGGGTCATGGAATTAGAAGCTTATTTGTCTTTCCTTCTTGGTGTTTTCCAAATTTTCCACAACTCCTATGTATCACTTGTAGAATTAGAATATTTTTCAATAAGATTTTTATTAAACACAGTGGGGACACAAATCAGCAATTGGATGTCTATCCTATATTAGCCTGATCTGTGGGTTTCTTCTCATCTGAACAGTAAGAGCTTATAAATTAAGAAGTCTTCATTTATCTCAGCTCGATAATTCCTAATTTAGAAGTTCAAAACCCAAGTGTCCAATAATATTTCCAGGGCCGAATAACACTAGTTTCCTAAAATAAGAAACATGTGTTTGTTTACTGCAAACTTGCCTCAAGGAGACAAGAAGACCATAGTTATTTCCCTCCTATAAATGATACATCCAAACCTCTCTAACACTGGCCATGCCATATTAATTTTGCTTAATTAAAAAGAGCGCCTCCTGGTATTCCTTACGGTCTCACATGAGCCCAGCCCTCGTGAACACTTGACCCACTCTCCGTTTTTGACACTCTCGGCATCCCAGAAAACACAAAACACAGCAGTGGAATCTTAACACTGGAGGACTTGGCAAGGCATCATTCCAAGAACCCCAACACTCCCTCAGGTTACAAATAAAGCCCTGATGCCCAGAGAGTCTCAGCGGCTTTCCTAAGGCCACGCAGCAGGGACGAGAGGATCAGGGATCAAAGCCTGGATCGCCTGCCTTCACTCTGACCCAGCACTCTTTCCACCACGACGCGGCCTCAGCCCGCACTCTTCGAAATACAAGTTTGTAAGAAACATGCACACGTTAAATTCATACCGGCAAAACCAGAAGAACAAGACACTTGTTCCACCAAAAATGAAATGCATGCAGGGGAAAAAAACAAAAAACAAAGACTCAAGTACAGGCTAACAAAGATGTGGTGGCTGTGCCCGGAGCACGTTCAATCAGAGAAACAATGGTCACACTGTGCTCGGGCAGCAGGTGTCCAGACCAGAAACCGCCAGTCACACGGAAAGCTTGCTGGTCCTACTACTTGCCCTGTGGACAATGGCGCATGCCCACGGCTCAAAGCAGGACAAAAGGTTTTCAACAAGGTAACGTGAAACTTGCACTGAGCCGACCTGTAAGAGGTAAGAAGGATGTGCGCTCATCCTACCCGTTGAAAACAAGTGACTGATGGCATCAGGTCCTAGCCTCCTCCCGAACAAATGACCCAAATCGTAGTGGGGAGACATGAGTGGTTTCAAAAATTAAGTAAGAGTCGCTGAAAAATAACGCAACATAATCCTAAGACTTCCTATCTCCTCTCTGATACAAACCTCAGAGAGGGAGCAAGATTTTCCTCTTTTCTCCGAAATTATTTGAAACGCTGCTCACCTCCACGTCTTTCTCAGCAGCCACCTAAGGTATCCCCGCCGCCCCAGTCAGAAACCCACGAGCTGCACACGACGTGGACAGTCTGAAAAGCCAGGGGAGAGAAGAGGACGGACGGCAAAATGACAGACTCAGAAACGCTCCCTGGAAAGCCTGCACCGTGCGCCCTGGTCGTGAGCCTGCCCTACTGTGCAGCTGGACGACAAAGGCGTGGGCTGCGAGGCTGCTCATAAAAAAAAGCCGCACCGAGGGAGGATGTGATCTCACTTTGTAAGAGCCAGAACAAACACGACAGCTAGTCCCGCCTCATTTGAGAAGCCAGGCACCCGAAGAAAAAAGAAAATGCGGGTTTGGTTTTGTTTTGTCCACGCAAAACTGCTCCTCAAGTCCCTACTGTCTATTTCCATGGCTGGATCCTGGAGGAAACACAATACTGGCAGTTTATTTATTCCCCTTGATGCCTCTATTCTAATACTCAAGGTCAATGTCCACAGCGGGCAAAGGCAATTAGATTTGTGTTGCCATGTCACAGTGAAATCAAAGCTTTGGGGTATTGTTCAAGTAACTCTTTAAAGTTATTTGTAAGGTAAGGATGGTTAAGTTCAAATGTCGTGGTCTGGGAGGACCAACTCTCACCCACTAATCCAATCGGATAAAATCTTGCTGGAGCTACCAAATGATCTTTCCCCACAGAGACGGAACATAAATTAGAATTAGATCAGATTCATAGATTTTGAAATCCTTTCTTGGAACCTTGGCTGTGTGTTGCTCGGTCTTCAGCTTCAGTGAATGCTTTTGGCAAAATGTGCACTCAGATGTTTGCCACAATTTGAGACTCTTCAATGTTTGGCCGGCGTTTTATTTTTTCTACTCTAATATCACCGGGAAGGTTTCTCCTTCTTGAGCCCGAGTCCTGAAATACCAGCCAAGCCAATTCAACACTTCAGAAATTTCTATCTCAAAATGAGCTGCAGGACCAAGCAAAAATACACTGGAGAACATTCCTCTCACCACCTTGGAAATTTTATTTTAAAGACTGATTGATTTGAGAGAGAGAGAGAGAGAGAGAGAGAGAGAGAGGAACAGAGGGAGAGAGACAAGCAGAACCCGCTCTGAGCTCAAAGCCCGATGCGAGGCTCAATCTCACGACCCTGAGATCACGACCTGAGCCAAAACCAAGAGTCAGGTGCTTAACCGACTGAGCCACCCAGGCTCCCCTGGAAATTTGATTTTAAAAACGTAGATTCACAGTATTAATAAATTTACACCTTACAATGTTTGGAAGAAAAGAAGATCGCATTAAAATTGTTTGTTTTTTTTTCCAAAAAGAATGTATCATAGGCACCCATCACAGGCAACTTAGAAGAATCTATTATGAATAATCCAATAACCCAATGAATAATACCTGCACCCAACAAAGATTGTAGCTGACGGGGAAGACATTAGGTAATTTGGAAAAGGTTTCATGTGGTAACTTCCCCTGTCATGCTCTCAAGTACAGAGGGTTTCCACTTGGGGAGCAAAGAGTGGGAATTTATGCTTATTAAGGTTTTAAAGGCTGTTCTGGAAAGAACAAGGGATGAAGAAATGAGCAGATTTAGAGCTTGTAGTCCTAGCTCTGCTACTTAGGACCTGTGGCATTCTGGAATAACTAATTTATTCTGTTTAACCTTTGTTTCCTCATTTGTGAAACTGGGGCGATACTCTCGGCCAACTCCCTGGGATTGCCAACTGATAAAACCAAATATGAAAGCATTATAGAAATTTTAACACTATGTGTTCATTCAACAAATATTTACTAAGAAACTGCAATGCTGCCAGATAAGGCACTGAGTACCCAACCATGGACAGGAGACCCAGTGTCCTCCTGCAAGGACTTTTAAAAAAAAGATTTTATTTACTTGAGAGAGAGAAAGCAGGGGGTAGGAGAGGGAGAAGGACAAGCAGACTCCGCGTTGAGCTTGGAGCCCAACTAGGGGCTCGATCTCAGGATCCTGAGATCGTGACCTGAGTCAAAGTCAGACGCTTAACCGACTGAGCCACCCAGGGGCGCCACCTTTACAGAGTTCTTGAGGAAGTTTTGCAGCACAAAGTGGTAGATGTTGTTTTTAGTCTGGGTTGTCTAATTGTTGTTAGTCCATTCATTTATATATTTTTCTTGAGCACTCACTACATGCCAGGCACTAACTAAGTGCTGAGAATTAAAGCACTGACCAAAATTCCACCCAGATAAAGCTGACATTTCAGTCATTCCTCATTCATATGAATTGTAAAATATATGAACTATATAGAGGAAGCAGCGAGGCTGCTTCTGGGGCAACACGGCAATTCTTTCCACCAAAAGACCTCCATACAAAAGTTAAAAGGAATATTCTAATTGATCTAGATACCTTAAACATTTTCCTTCTTCTTTTAATCTCCAGACCACATTTTACGATATACCAAATAACCTACTGCCATTATATGAACTGCACTCTTAGGTGTGAGGGACTATAATCTGTGTGTGTTGGCCTGGAGTAGAGCACTCTCTCCACACTGTCCTTGTCCTCCCCCTGCCCATCCACCCCCCCCCAGGAAAAAGAACACTCGCTGGAATCCACCCAATAACAACCCTGGTTTTAACAAGGGGAACATCAGTTATTTTAGAAGCATTTCCTGGAGCAGTGATTTTCTTAAAGAATAAAAAAAGTGGAATTATTTATTTTAGAAACAAAACTGAAGTTCAATTTTAACATGCCAAATGTCTGCCTTAGCAAAGTTGCTTTTTTAAATCTGTTTCATTACAAAAATAAATAAAAAGGGCCTGAGAACTAGGCTGTCCAGGACACTGTCAACCCAACTGTCTAAAAATTCGGTATGGGACAGAGCAGAAGGGGACGAGGAAAGAGGGGAAGAGAGAAAAGGAGGGAGGGAGTCAAGATCCACACACTGACCCAGATTAATAACCTGAAAGCTCACATAATCGACAAACAGCAAGAGCCAATGTTCAAAATATGCATTAGCAAGGAAGAAAGTAAATATCCAAATAAAAATGACCAAAATGATACACATCTCCAGGGGAAGGGCTTCTTAAACCTGGAGTTCTTACAAAAAATACAAAGTCCAAGGGTGCCTGGGTGGCTCAGTGGGTTAAGCCTCTGCCTTCAGCTCAGCTCATGATCTCAGGGTCCTGGGATCGAGCCCCACATTGGGCTCTCTGCTCAGCAGGGAGCCTGCTTTCCCCTCTCCCTCTGCCTGCCTCTCTGCCTACTTGTGATCTCTCTCTGTCAAATAAATAAATAAAATCTTAAAGAAAAAATATGCAAAGTCCAAAGCCCAAGTACCCTGACATACATACCAGGTCTGGGGGAGTGTCTGGGAAATCTTTTTTTTTTTAACTATCCCTACATGATGCTTGATGCACAGCCATGATTGGGAACCGCTGGTTTTACTCTATTGCCTCATAGAAAAGAGTACTGGAGTGCTGCTTTTTTTTTTTAAAAGATTTTATTTATTTGTTGTAGAGAGAGAAAGAGAATGTGCACGTGGTAGGGAGGAGCAGAGGGAGAAGAGAATCTTAAGCAGATTCCACGCTGAGCACGGAGCCCAATGCGGGGCTCGATCCCAGGACCCTGAGATGATGACCTGAGCCAAAATCTAGAGTCCCACGCTTAACCTACTGCACTACCAGGCGTCCCTGGAATACTTTTATCATAATAATGGGTAACTGTTTTGCTAAGAGCTTTCCATGAATCCTCACATTCATCCTGAAGTAGGAACTATTATTGTATGCCTATTTTTAAACAAGGAAATCTGAGGCATAAAGAAGTTCAAGCAACTTGACTGATGTTATCTGGCTTTTAAATCAAAGACCTGGGATTTTTCACCCAAGTCGGCCCCATATTTTCTTAGTATCTGGTGAACATCAGCAAGCCAAGTCTCTTTTCCACTCTGTAGTCTCAGGATGGCCTATGGCTACGTTATCTGTAGCGTAAAGTAGGCATTACAGTTTTTCACACAGAGCTTAAAGCCCAAAATCCAGTCATAAATTTAAGATACTGTTCTGAAAATCATATATGAAGTATGGTCTGTTTAGAGCATTGGGTGGTATCTGGTCAGGTCTGCAGAGTTATTTTAATGACCTTCCAACCGGAGATTAGGAAAAGGTACGCTTCTCATCTTAGGGAAGGGATGTTCCTTCACCACACGAGACTTTACCTAGAAAGAAGCTGGACACAGCAAAGTCCAGCTCATTAGGAATTACTGCCAAGGGCTCCACACCTTCTCACAACTTCAGGATTTTGTTCGCGTTACTTCATCTGCCCGGACTGCCCTGCCCTCCCTCTCAGAGGTGCCAAGCGTTCATCCTCTGAAGCCCAGCCCCGACACAACCTCCTTCTGGAAGTCTTCTCGGATGCCCTGGCAGAAATAATTATTGATCCCTTGGTGACTGTCAATGCTTCCCCTATCACAGAGAGCAGGCTGACAATTACGTCAGGAATACATAGGCCTTATCTTGTCAGGGTCTTTGCAACATCTCACCTCCTCACCCTTATCCTCAGGTGGCCCCACGTCTTCCCAGTTCTTCCTCACCTCTCTCAAGGCTCTTTCTCAGGCTCCCCCTGAGGCTCTCTTCTGCATGGCCACTAGAATACCAATGGTGTTCATGAAGGCTTCGTTCTGATTCTCCTCATACTTCACACAAATCTTTTGGTGACTTCAACCACATCGCCAGGCCCAGCTACAGGGTATTCTGATGACCCCCATATACCCTGCAGTACAGCCCCCAGTCATTCATCAATCGTTCATTGAGACATACGCTAGGCCAAGAACGCGCCATGCTTTGTCTCCAGGCCAGACCTCTCCCTTGACCACTCCATGTCCAACCTACGTGGATGACCACTCTTGGGACACCCATGCCATTAATGCTCTAACCCCAAATGGCAACCAGCCTAAGAGGCACATTTCTTCACATGTTCACACAGGTCATATTGAGATGTGTCTTCTAAAAATGGCACCTTAAAAAATTCTGGCAATAGGGGTGGGTGCCTGGCTGGCTCAGTCCGTGGAGCACGCAACTCTTGATCTCGGGGTGGTTAAGTTTAAGCCCCGCCTTGGGTGTTAGAGATTACTTAAAAATAAAATCTTAAAAAAAAAAAAAAATCAAGAAATGTTTTTCTTAAATTTTTTTACACATAGTATAGTGGTGGCTCTTACAAACAATGGCGTCTTAAAATGAACGGCAAAGATTATCTTAATGTATTTCCCTTCCATTGTTCTACAACACTGCTGTTCACCAGAACTTTCTTCAATGTTGGAATTGTTACTCAGTACAATAGTAGCCACTGGCCACATGTGCACTGAAATGTGTCCTCAGTATGACTGAGGACAATTTTTCATTTTTAACTTTTAAATTAAAAAAACTTCAATTTTATTTAATTTTAATCTACATGTCTATCAATCTCTTTATCACTCCTTTTTGCATCTCAGCTCTTCCTCCCACAACCACTTTCTTCCTCCTGAAGTATATCCTTTTAGAAGTTTCTTAATAAAGGTCTCCTGTGGCAAGTTTTAGATTTTTGGAAAGCCTATTTTGCCTTTTTCTTGAATGAGTTTTGCTGATATACAATCAGCAGTATTTTCTTTTATGTTGAGAAGTCAGCTTATTATTCCCTTGATGAACAATCAGCCTTTTATTTCTGGGTATTCTTAAGATCATCTTTATTATTTTGGTGTATTGAAGTTTTCCTATATATAGACGTGGATTTCTTTTTATTTATTCTTATTAGTTTATGTTGTGCTTCCCTTATCTGTCCATTAATTACTTGAATTTAAGGAACACTGCTCATTTATGTCCTTCATAAACTCTCTCTGGATGTTATACACTAGATCTTCAAATTACCAAATTATTTCTATACCAAATTATTATTTCAATAGTTAAAATTTTTTCCTTCGATGTTGTTTTTGTTTGTTTGTATTTTTCCAAATCTGCCTGGTCAATTTTCTTTTCAGCAACAACAAAAACGCCTAGATTTATACTGCTCTTGTACACACTCTTCTCCCCCCTTCTCCCCCATTTTACTGAGATATAATTGACATATAACGCTGTATCAGTTGAAGGCGTTTAAGGTACAACATAATGATTTGATACTTATATATATTGCAAAATGATTACTACAGTAAGTTTAATTAACATCAATCGCCTCGCATAGTTAACAAGTTTTTTTCTTCTGATAAGAATTTTTTTTTAATATTTTATTTATTTGGGGGAGGGGCACGCATGGAGGGGGAGGGGCAGAGGAAGAAGCAGACTCCCCGCTAGCAGGGAGCCGGATGTGGAGCTTGATCCCAGGACTCTGGGATCATGACCTAAACCTAAGGCAGAAGGCAGACGCTTAACCAACTGAGCCACCTAGGTACCCCCTAATGAGAACTTTTAAGATCTATTCTCTTAACAACTCTCAAATATAAAAAAACAGTATTGTTAACCCCAGTCACAATGCTGTATGTTATATCCCCAGAACTTATTTATAACCAGAAGTCTGTACCTTGACCACCTTCCCCATTTCCCCCACCCCTCTCCTCTAGCAATCACCAATCTGTTCTCTGGTTCTGTGAGTTTGGGTTTTTTTAGTTCCACATATAAGTGAGATCATACAATATTTGTCTTTCTCTGACTTATTTCACTGAACATAAAGCCCTCATGGCCCATCCAAGTGGTCACAAATGGTAATCTTTCCTTCTTTTTATGGCTATGTAATAATATCCCTGATCAATTTTTATGTCACGCTCTTTGCACTTATTTGTGATTAACTATTTTATTTCCTAAAACATTTTGAACATTGTTATTTTATATTCTGTATCATAATTTTAAAATCTAAAGTTCTCAGGGTTCTAAATTTATTGGGTTTTTTGTTTGTTTCTGGTGACTTTCATTCCTGGTGGTTTGTTTTCCAGAAGAACTGGAGATCTTTCATTCTGAACTCATGTTTGGTTGACCTGGGAAGAATCCTAAGGTCCAAAGAAGGGATGCCTTCCTCCAGAAAGGAACTGCATTTGCTTCTGCCAAAAGCCAATGGGCGCTACCTACCCGAGCCACCTTAGGTTCTTTTCTAGGTCCTGGTGGAATGCTGTTTCACCTTGCCACTGACCAAAGGCTTAGTCTCCAACCACAGTTGTGATATCAGCATTTGCCCCTGTGGCAACCTATCTTTTGTGGTTGTTTATACACAAAGCTCTCAGCTTTGGCTGAATTTTCCCTTTGGAAAATTTGGAGATTTTGGAAATGTCTTAGCTTCTGGGAGCCCAGAAGTATATTAAAAAATATTTTATCCAGATAACAATGGGGAAGTGTGTTAGAGTATCCAAACCACTATACTGCTGGAAACCTAAGTCCCCTACTAATGATCTTCCCTCCAAACCCACTTTTTGTCCTTTGTTCTACATTTTGCTCAGCAGCACCATTCACTGTCATCCAAATCTGAAACCCAATATGGCAGGTACCGACGACCCCTCTCTTCCCTCCACTGTCCCATGTGCAACTAGTTACCAAGTTCCAAGTTTCTGCGTGATCAAAGTGAGTTTGCATTTATCTTTCTGATTGGCATGGCACCTAGTAGTATAATTTTAATCATCAAACGAAAAGTAAGAAAAATAAATGAAACTAAATTAAAACCCAAATCATGCGTTCCTGCCAAAAGATGGTGCTTTATATGAAGGAAGCTTTGAAAACAGGGAAGCGGAAGGAGAACTGAGTTTCATACAGATCCCAAAAGAACTAGAACTTTGGCATCAGAACCACAGTCACATTTCCAAGGGGAGGTTTAATTTTAGCCAAACAAAATTATCTGTCACGATAAATTAATGTTAATTTGCATTTTATTGGCTTTGTAGTTTTGCTTGAATTTACTCTATAAATTTGTCATTGTTTTATAGTTATATAAGAGCTGAAGCGTAAGGAGTTTATACCTACTTTTATGTTTGAGTATATTTCAACTACTTCATAATAAGAATATTTATGTCAGTACTGGGGATTTGTGAGAAATTTTTTCCTGTAAATAAAGAGGTCCATAAATTATTGAGATTTAAGGAACACTGGTCTTTATATCCTTTGCCACCTTTGATATTCATCATTCTCTCCATAAATGAATACAGAAAAATGGAATACAACAGCACAATCAAGACATCATTTACTAAACTCCAATTTCTCCCCAATTCTCCACCTGTTGGAATTAGCTTCAAACAGATGAATCTTTTAAGGCAGGAGGTTTTGTTTCTTTCCTCCAGTAGTGGCAGTTTCTAGGATGTAAGACATACGCTCTCCCCAGGTCCTACAATCACCTGCTTCTACTCGAATCTATAAAATGGCACAAATGTACCTGGCAACAGCAAATGAAATGTGTCAAACAAAGGACGGTCCTCACCTTAAGGAAGTCCATTTCCTGATTACGTTTCAATGACCGGGAATTTGAGTGAGTACAGCATTGTTGTTCTGAATGAGTACAAGAAATTCCCAATCATTTCTTTTTAACTTCAGTACTCTTATTCTTTACGGACTGATGGGCTCTAGTTCCTTCAACCTTCATGTATTTCATTCATTCATTCATTTATTTATTTGACAGAGAGAGACACAGTGAGAAAGGGAACACAAGCAGAGGGAATGGGAGAGGGTGAAGCAGGCTCCCCACCAAGCAGGGAGCCCTTACAGGGCTCGATCCCAGGACCCTGGGATCATGACCGGAGCTGAAGGCAGATGCTTAATGACCGAGCCACCCAGGCGCCCCGCCCCCTTCATGTATTTCATTTTTAAAAGTCCCCTCTACCAAGATAAAACTTTCTCTCCAACATACTGGCCTATGTGTCAACATCTTCTATTTCTCCTCCTATGGGGTCTGACTGCATCAGAACCAGAAGGAAAGTCACGGCACACCCAGGTCATCTGTTACCAGACAGAGAACACTGGGGCCCAGAATGTTGAAAAGGCTCTGATGGGCACAGCCCAGCACCTGGTTCTACCCAGTCATGCCCACCCAGTCCAACTCTGTGACTCCTCTGCCTCATTTTTAAACCACCAGTAGCTTGAACTAGGACTTCAATTTTATGACTTTGGTCATCATTAAATTTTCGTTGTTTTTAAAAAGCCAAAGAATTGGACAGTTCGCTAATCATAGTAATTTGAAGATATCCATGGTATGTGAAGGAACAACTTGAGTTTCAGTAAAAATATAAAGAAAGTGTCTCGAGTTCTGAAACCTAATTCCAGAATTCTTTTTGGACGTGTGCTTTTTTTTAAATTGTTTTCATCTTTGTTTTTTAATCAGAGCACATTTACTCAGGGAGAAAATGAGATTGCCTGGTTCTTCAAAGAGAGAAATAGAACATTCTACTGAGAATTTAAAAACAACACTGCGACTACCTGTAACTGTAATTCAGCGGCTCTCACATTCAGATCTAGGTCGGGGCACAAGAATATGCATTTTGTAACTGAATGCTAGTTGACACCCAATGTTGCTTTAGGTTCACGTGTACAACACAGTGATCGGACAGCTCTGTACTTGATGCTCTGCTCACCGCAAATGTGGCTACCATCCCTCACCACACGACACTGTCACAACACCACTGACTGTATTCCCTGTGCTGCGCCTTTTATCCCTGTGACTTATTCATTCCATAACTGGAAGCCTGTATTTCCCACCGCTTCACCATTTTGCCCATTCTCCCACCCCCTATCCCCTTTGGGAAACTTCCATTTGTTCTTTGGATTTTTGGGTCTGTTTCTGCTTTTTGTTTGTTTATTCATTTGTTTTGATTTTTAGATTCCACATACATGTGAAATCATATGGTATTCATCCTTCTCTGATTTTTTTTTTTAAAGATTTTATTTATTTATTTGACAGAGAGAGAGAGATCACAAGTAGGCAGAGAGGCAGGCAGAGAGTGGGGGGAAGCAGGCTCCCTGCAGAGCAGAGAGCCCGATGCGGGGCTCGATCCCAGGACCCTGGGATCATGACCTGAGCCGAAGGCAGAGGCTTTAACCCACTGAGCCACCCAGGCGCCCCCGTCCTTCTCCGATTTAATACACTTAGCATTAATACCTTCTAGGTCCATCCGTGTTGTTGCAAGAGTATGCATTTTTTTTTTAAGAATTTCTCTCTTTATTTGGGAGTGAGGGGCAGAGGGAGAGGGAGAGAGAGTCTTAAGCGGACTGCACACTGAACGCAGGACTGGCCGAGGCTCAGTCTCACAACACTGAGATCACAACCTGAGCCAAAATCGAGAGTCAGTCGCTCGCCTGACTGCAAGACTATACATTTTTAACAAGCACAAATGATGATGATGCTGGTGGTCTGAGGGCCACTTGGCGGGAAACATGGGTTTATACAATTTAAGTTAATTTTGGTATTTCTACCTAATCAAGAAAGGAAGGCAAGGAAACGAAGGAGGAGAGAGGAGTAAAAGAAGAGAAAATCCAAAAGACACGGTTCACAGACAGACAGACGTGGTGTTAACCTTCAAGCACGTGGAAAAGTGGCTTTCATGGAGTAACATTCCTAAACTCTGACCTAATAAATTATGCTGAGAGTTGCTGCAAAGAATTTTTAAAACCAACTCAGAGCAGAAATGGCATTCTCACCCAACGAACAGGTGAAATCAAAGGCCAGTACAGGGTTTGGCAGATTACAAGGCCCTCACGAAATATTTGTTTCATTAAGCAGCAACTCTGGCTCTAGTTGGAAATCTCTTTAACCACAGAAGTGAAATCATAATTAATATGATCACATCTTATTTTCCCCCTGTGTCTGTTTCCTCAGGGCATCTATAATGTCTGAATTGAAAATGGAACATTAAGTATTATAATAACAACATTTGTTGGAAAGCTCATCCTAATTTTCATAGTTCATAAATGGATGGCTATGCCTTTATTCTTTTCAGATTTTTTCCAAAGAAATCTGAACTTTTAAAATTATACGTGTTACCCACCTTTAACCAAATAATCCTGGCAAGCAAAACCTTCTCCTGGAAGAGACAGTTGGGAAAAAACAAGGGGCGGGGGGAAACAGGAGGAACAATTAATTGAAGGGAAAGAAATCAAGAGTAAAGCAGTCAGGAATTAAACGCGGCTAAAAATACAAGTTGCTACTTCAAGATCCAGATATTGTATCTTTTTTTTTAATTTTTTTGGTTTTTTTAAATTAACATATAGTACATTATTTGTTTCAGGGGTGTCTGTGATTAATCAGTCTTACACAATTCACAGGGCTCACCATAGCACATACCCTCCCCAATTCATTTTTAACTGACATTATATCATTTTTTAACCAAGGGAAGCCCAACAGACTTGTTTAGAAGAAGATGATCAGGGCTCCTGAGTATCCAAAGGGCAGGGTCCCTCTGGGCTCTACACACCCACCAGCAGTCCAGCTTGCTCGCTCACTCATTCATTCAATCATTCATTCGGTCCTTTTTACATCCTTCATTTCAGGACAACATTTAGCCGTGTTTATTTTATTCCTTATATTCAAAAGAAAATCCTGATGTTAAATCAGAAAAGAAAACTTTTATTTACAAATTCATGTCTGCTATGAAGCTGAGTGCGCCGTTTTCTTTCACAGACGTGGGGGTGAAGCATTGCAGAAAGTTCACAGGCTTGGGACCCTGAGAGAAATGAGTTCAAATCCTGACTGCGTCACTTATGTGTGTGACCGTGAGACTCATCATTTAACTTTCGGAGTTCGTTTCCTCCTCCATAAAATGGCAACCGTACCCTCTACCTTTTGGGAGGAGTGAGAATTAGGGACAAAGTGTCCTAAGGAATCTAGCGCAGCCTGGCAAACAGCAAGTAACTGCTCTGACTGTTACTTTGCACTGGCATCCTTTGCCCGAGGGCCCCACAATTTTCTGTCCGGGCAGGTGAGTCTAAAGCAAGTCTTCCGCCAGCGATTTTTACCCTGCTCCCGGCTGCGAAGACTCCCCCATGAACCCCCTCCTCAAAGCACCGTTCAGCACCAGACCCTTGGGAACCGGGTTCTGTTCTCCCGCGAGGACAGAGGAAATGAAAGTCATTCCCCTCAGGCTCTCGCAAAGGGACCTCCAAAAAGCAATTATTCTATCGTTTTCGCTACAATAGAAGAAGCCAAAGAAGGGACTCCCAAATTGTCGCTCTTGGAGTGAGCTGATCCCAAACACTTGAATAAGAAGTGGGAGAGTGGAGGGCGTAAACAGGAGAGGTGGGGTCGTCAGTGGGCTCTACCCACCTGCGCCCACAACTGCTCTGACGCAGGAGTCCTCAGGAAATCGCGACCCCCCCCCCACCAGGATATGCCGAGAAACAACGTGAAGTCAGTGGAGAAGAGGCTACGGGTTCTTACCAGATTTCCCCAGCATGTTTCAAAGCCCCTTTCCGCAGCAGTCCTATCTGTGATTGAGGGAGACGGAGAACACGAAGGACAAAGTCACTGACTCCAGAGCCAGGCTGCCTGGGTTCAATACCGGGCTCCGTCCCAGCCTCACTGTGTCACTTCGGCCAGGACATGCCAAAGGCGCACAAGGATAGCACCTAACTCATAGGGCTACAGCAAGAACGGAATGGGCGGACGTATGTAAAGCACCTACGTTAGCTATTATCATATCGTAATGCTATGAAAGCATTAAACCCTCCCCCCCCATTACCAAGTCCAAGAGTACACTCTCTTCTCAGGAAAGGATGGCCGTATTTCTTCAGAAAGCTACACCCAACCTAAGTTCTCTAAATTGAATTGTATTTTAGATATACTCGAAAGTCATTCTGGTTTGTCTCCAGCGGTGGCTCTAAGCCAGGGTGGCAACCGCAACACCTGGAAAGCTTTTCCAGAAGGTGCGTGTCTGGGCAGTGGGTCTGGTTTGGAGCCCAAAACGCGTATTCTGACAAAGCAATGTCTCTCGAATGCCCACCTGGCAGTGAGAAATGTTGGCGGAAAGCAAGTGCCAACTCTCCAAGCCCAGCCTTTCTTGGCATGGGGGGCAAGTTCAGGAGGGTTTCAAGGGTAGCCCTGCCCACAAAAATGTCTCTGGAACCCATTTGCTGCTGCTCGAAATTTCTTTAGCCGTTCCCATTGCATGATCAGAAATAAATAAATAAATAAGTGTGTGTGTGTGTGTGTGTGTGTGTGTGTGTGTGTATTTTGGTTTTTTTAAGAAATATATTTTAAACTAGAAAAGGAACCGACATGGTTTGAGCATCTATAGCATGGTAGCCCCCTTACGTATGCCCCCTTCCTCAAGATCACCTTGTGGCCCTTACTGTACAAAGAAGGAAACCGAGGGGCAGGAAGGTTCCAGAGCAGAGCCGAGATTCAACCCTCGGTGGGTCGGCCCGCTACACCACATGGCCTCCTGGCCTATCAGCTGTCCTCGGGAACCCCGGATGTGGTTCTAAATCAAGGACAATGAGACGAGACTGGAGGAGGAGCTTCACGTACGCCCCCCCAAAGCCCCCCCACCCCACCCCCAGTCTTGTCAGGTTGTACTGAACCAGGAATGAGTTGAATTTAAAGATGCAAGGAAGGAGTCCTCCACTCACCGCTTGCCTCTTCTTCCAGGAGAAGATTTTAGGGCAAATCTCAAACTCACCAAGTCTTAATGCTACATACGTACAACTGAAAGGTGTTAGCTTTAAATCTTTTTTCTTCATAGGCAAAAGGAAAGAAATAGATGAATTACTGGAAATAGATTAAAATGGGGGAAACTGCCTCATATACCTCAAAAAAGCTACCATGAAGCTCAAATAAGATCACAATATCCACAGTAACATGAGCTAGAACTTACTGAACTTAGTCAATGCCAAGAATACATTGTCTTCCAACAACCTAGAGATTCCCATTTTTCAGATGAGAAAACTGAAGTAGGAGAAGGTTAAAAAAAAAAAAAAAAAAAAAAACTTGTCTAAAAAGTCGGTTTGTAAATGGAAATTAAAACCCAGGATAAAATCTGGCCTTTTCAATCCTTAAGCAGAGTACATTATTTTGTCTATAAAATCACTATGTAATCTATCAAGTCCTATAAAGATATTACTTTCCCCATTATTAGGGAATTTTCATGAGCCACCAGTGCCTCAAGCTGCAGAAAAAGCAAAGGGAGCAGACAATCTATAAGCTGGAATCCCATCCTTGGAATAAACAAGAGAAGTTTATAAACCTATTTTCAGCTTAATGAATAGAAAATAAATAGAAACATCCAAAGAAAATCAAGGCAATCAAGAAATAACACTAAGGAGAAAAACAACAGGCCTAAGGAGAAACAATGCTATTTACCAGGAAACGCCAAGGATGAGAAACAGGGAAGTGATTCAGACAACTCTAAGACAAAGATTCAGGGCCCAAGGCAAGCTGGTTGTAAGGAAGGGGGGTAGGCAGGGCGGGCGGGAGACAAGGCTCACAGGTGCTGCCTTCCTGGGCCGGAAGGACAAGGGCTGAAGTCACCAAGCCATAGAAAGGAAATGACGGGAGCCCTGCTGCCTAAGTGATTAGTCAGAGTGTGAGGAACGCCACACTTCCTTCCATTTCCCCTCCCTGCAAATGCTAGAGAATCACCAGACATTCCTTCTCAATCACCAGACATTAATTTTTTTAATACCAGATAGAGCAGACAGAAAATTTTTCTCTCCACACTGCATCCCAGGCAGCAATTAGGAGGCCAAAGGAGACTTCGGGAAGCTGAACATGGCCGCAGAAAGAACCAGCAGTCAGGAGACGGGATTCCAGATGTGGCTCCACCAGTGCCCTGGCTGAGCCACCTCAGGCAAACCCCTCAGCAACCAGACAATCAGCATCCAAGTGAACAGCAGACTGGGTGATCTCTAAGAGGCAAATGCTGGTCACTAACTCCCTTCCTAGATTACCTTGGTGTCCCTCTCACCTCCCACAGACTACAGTGGGCTTTCCAATGTGCTTCTAACATGAAGGGAGGGAGGGAGGGAGGGAGGGAGGAAGAAACTGAAAATGACAAATGTGCTTGAGCTTCAAAAAGCCTATAAGAACTGGAAATATCCAAAATACAAACAAGACTAATGGACCTGGTAAAAATGCTATCTACTGTTTATTGAACAATTACTATGTGCCAGGTATGTACCAGCTGATTTAATCCTCACCACAACCCTCTAAGGAAGGCAGGTGAAGTAACCGGTCCAGGGGACACAGCCTGTAGTTAGGCTGGGATTTGAACCCGGCCTCCGGAGCCTGAGCTCTTCATCACTAGACACACAGAAATGACTCAGGAGTAAGACAATGCAGCTAATTACACAACGGTCTCTTCGCTCTATGGCTGAAATCCTATCAACTCGAATTGACAGCCTGTATTACAGAATGCTGCCAGTTTCCCGAGGGGAAGGGAGGTGACTTGTTTGGAACCAGGGTCTGACAAACACACAGTGTGACTGAAACCAAGCCCTTCATGGACATTGCTCCTTGATTCTGGAACCTTTCTCCCAGAGAGCACATCCCAAAAACTCTCTCAAAAGTGTAGCATTCCTGGTAGCAACTGACAAGGAGGATCCCATCCAATGAACTCATTTACTCAAGAGAGTCTGTGGAATCCAGAAATGTTAAATGGGCCACTCCAGGTCATTCAGGTCACTGGAGGACCAGGGCTAGAATCTGAGCGTCCCAGACGCCGGTTTCATGTTCTTTCAATTCTTTAAAACCAAGACCCGTGTCTCAGTCCTTATTTAATTCTATACCTTTTATGAAAGAAACTTTCAAACACATAAAAGGTAGAAAGTGTCAACTATACTTCAATTAAAAAAAAGAAAAAACTTAAAATATCAACTGTACATCAATTTAAAAAAAAATTTTTTTAACTTAAAAGTGGGAAGAATGAATGAATCCCCACACAGCCATCCACCAGCTTCAATAATTACCAACTCACAGCCAATCTTGTTTTCTCTCCATATCCACCTACTTCCCTTCCCCTCCACCCGCCACCCCCAACACCAGGCTGTTTGGAGGTAAATCCCAGACCTCACAGCCTTTCATCTACATATGATATTTCAGTAAGGACCTCTTAAAAATAAGGATACTTTAAAGCATAAACACATTAGCTGTATCACGCCTATCATAATGAATCCTAATTTCTTAACATCAGTTATCCAATCAATCAGTGCTCACATTTCCCCAGTTGTCTTATATCCTTTACAGTTTGTTCGAATCACAATGCATATAAAGTCTACACGTTGCAACTGAGTGATGTATTTCTTAATCTCTAGGTCCTCTACTCATCTCTGATTTCTAACAATGTAGTCACTGAAGAAACCAGGCCAGTTATCCTCTAGGGTCTCCCACAGTCTGGATTTTGCGGAGTTTTCTTTTGATCTCCCCACAGTGCTCCGCCCTGTACCTGACATAAAGTATGCTTGGACTCACCCATGTATGTTCCCTCTCTCTCCCTCTCTTTTCCTCTCTCCTTCCTTCTGTTTTAAAAGAATAAATTCCATTTAATTGTTGATTCAATCCAACAACTATCTATGGAATGCCAATAAGGGCAAGGCTGATGGAATACAGGAGACTAAGACATGATCCTTATCTTGGGGAAGACACACACGATCCAACGAGAGTGATAAACATCAGCTGAGAACTACCTGAGAAGGCTCTAGAAGAATTTCAAGGATGAGGTGGGACCTAAACTAGACTTTGAAAAATCTGGTTTGGGCCCATACGAAGCAAAGGGCAACAGGACACAGAGGTAACTCAGGCAACGTGAGCAAGGTGGGAAGGTCTCTGGCATATCTGAAACTGACGGCAGTGCTGGCGGGAAAATATCTTATGGGAAAAGAGTTTGGTAATGAGAGATTCTGAATATATGCTGGGGGTCCGTGAACCATCAAGCATGTTTGAATAGTAGAGTAGCACTCCATCTGTATTATAGAACCCTAGCAAAAACACTGAGAATGTATTAGAGGTGGGGAATCCAGTTTGGATTTCCATAATCCAGTTAACGGGGCTCTGAACTGGGCTAATGGGGACAGCCAAAGAGAAAAGGAAGGAACGTGATCTGTCAACTGAATACCTGGGGACTGAAGGCAGAAAGAGCAGAAGATACGGAAAGCTGATTTGCAGCTTTGAAAGAAAACAATTTTCTTGAAGAAAAAATACTATTTCCACAGTACCTCAGGTAACATACTTTCACAGCCATGGACTAAAATCCACATCAAATATAAAACTCTAATGTTTCAGCAACAAGGCTTGCAGGAGGAAGAAAATTCATGGTAAAGAAAAGATAAGTCCTAAAGGGTTTTATATTTATTTAGGGATAAAATGCAAGCAAGCGTTTAAGTCACAAATTCAATCTCTGATTCACAACCCATTTGGGATGTACGCACAAATTACAATCGGTAGTTCAGAACTACAAATTGCTAACACAGTGACACAGGGCACAAGAGAAGGCTCCTGTGATTTAGAGACGATCTCAAGACACATAATTTCCTTTTATCTAATTAAGAGGACACAAGAGTTTCTGTTTGTACCAGACAGCACAAACCCAATTAAGTTCTTAATAGATACTTTCTTTGATGATAAATCCCTTTAAAAAAACAAAAAACAAAAAACCTAGGAACAATATCACCTCTCCTTAAATGTTAACCTTTAAAGAACTGAAACAACTATTTTATCCTCTGGATTCCAAATCCTGTATCATACTAGATTGAACATAAGCACAAAGAATAAATTCTAGATGTTTTTAGAACCAGCAGGAAGTTTTAACTTAGAAGTTGATTCTTTTCACTTAGGAATATTCCTAAGTGATCCCTAAAGACATGGCTATTTTTTTTAGAGGACTAGCTTACATCCGGGTGTTTCAGTACATACCAGGGTTAACGTATTTCATTTTCATTCTTAAGTCTTATTTTACAAAGGATTTTAAGTGGGTCTATTTTCCCTTGAGCCCCATCTGCAGAAGGTTTCACCATCCGAGCCATAAACCGTCTCCCTTAAACCTCTAACGCTTCCCTCACAAAAATATCAACTGTTTAATATTTTATTTGATTGTTTGAGAAGTCTGCAATATACCCGTGTAGAGAAAGGCAGTCTGAGAGTTCAAATCCGAAGAGCTCTAGGTGCGCAACTATTCGCTGCTTAATGAGTAAGTCGCTTCTCTGTTTCCTCACTTGGATGCTAGGGTCATATTCGTACCTGTCCCTCAGGAATGCCACCGTTAGGGTCATCTCTCCTTCTCTAACCCTCCAACACTAGCTGGATGTCCTACGTTCACTTTGAATTTGCCGTGAACAACCTGGAGGGAGCATCAGACTCCCCCGGTTTGAGGGCTCCGTCCTACAAGGCTGTACTCACCTGAGATGCCAGTTACAAGCACCAGGACCCCAGGTCACCTGCTTGTCCGACTTAGCTGCACATACGGGGGTTCCCGCAACTGCCACCCCTCAGGTTTACTAGAACAGCTCACAGAGCTCAGGAAAACACTTTATTTAGGTCTCATGGTTTATCGTAAAGGATAAGATTCAGGACCAGCCACACGGAAGAGCTGCCCAGGGCCAGGTGGAGCTTCCACGCTATCTCCGGACATGTCGCCTGCCCAACACCTTGATGCGCTCGCCAACCCAGAAGCTCTCTAGACACAGTAGTTTAGGGGTTTTTAGGGAGCAAGACTGATTAGATCATTGGCCAATGGGGGCTCAACTCAGTCTCCAGGCCCCCACCTCTGCCCCAGATCCAGGGTGGGGCTGAATGTCCCAACCACCTAACCACGGCTGGGTCATTCTGGTGACCAACTCCCAGCCTGAAACTATCTAACAGAGCTGTCGCCCTCTATCCGGGAGTGAGCTCATAAACATACAAAAGACATTCATCACTCAGGAGATACAGAGAGTTTTTAGGAGCTCTGTGCCAGGAACCCAAGACGAAGACGAAATATCTATTTTTTTCTTATGCCACAGATTAGATGCAAAGTGTAAAGCACCATAAAAGTGGTGGTTATGGATGTTTTTATTAACAGAAAACAGTCAGTATTACAGTACCTCCCCAGCACTGCAGGGGCAGACATTCGGTTTAAGTGAGACCATCCCCGCCCCATCCCTATGTTCCTACATTCCTTCTAACATTTAGTGGCTCAAGAATGAACAAAAAATATAAACAAGGAGCCAATGGCACTCCCCTGATCACAGCGAAGTGCTTGGAGTTGGTCCAACTAGTATGAGGCACGACACTTCTGAGCAACAGTGGAGAAGACTCTCTCCCTAGATGTGAACAAAGATACACATCACTCTGGAAGCTACTGGCAGCCATTTTGCCACCCTGAGGGGAACCACAAAAAATGCTGGCAGAAGTGGCCAGCACCAAATCAGAGCTTCTCGGTAGCCCGTAATGGTCTATAACAAGGTCAGGTCAGAAACTGAGAATATGCCTGTTTAGAAACACTTCTAGCAATATGACAGAATAAATTTATATCTTTTTTTTTTTAAAGATTTTATTTATTTATTTGACAGAGAGAGAGAGATCACAAGTAGGCAGAGAGGCAGGCAGAGAGAGAGGGGGAAGCAGGCTCCCTGCTGAGCAGAGAGCCCGATGGGGGGCTCAATCCCAGGACTCTGAGATCATGACCTGAGCCGAAGGCAGAGGTTAAACCCACTGAGCCACCCAGGTGCCCCAAATTTATATCTCTTGAATTGAATAATTAAAATCTAGGGCTTTTACATGTCTTTTATGATTTCATTTTTCTAGTAATTCGTCTTGTATTTTATAAAAGTATTGGCCTATATTGGCTTAGAAATTTTTTTTAAGTTCCTTTTTTCAAACAGCTTGAAAAGCACTATGTGGTCTGAGGAGAAGTGGACCACAGCTCTGATCAGACCATACCTAAACCTGATGCTTAACCTCTACTTTTCAGTAATGTGAGTCAACAGATGGCCTTTGTTGCTTTAGCCTGTTTGGGTTGAATTTTCTACCATTTACAATCAAAACCATTCTACCTGATACCGGAAACTACCTATCAGCCCAAGGCAAAGTGAGAAAAAGAACAAAGATGGAAGTAAGATACAGTGCAGACAAAGGTATTGAGAATTCCAATCGTTATGTAAAACCCTACATGAAACCGGAGAAGAAAATACCCATTCAAAGATGTATAATCAGATGGAGGCTCTTCTCATCCCTGCAAGTGAACAGCCACCTTGATGGATTTCCTTCCTTGAAACAATGAGCCCGTGCAAACATGTCATTGTTTCACTCATTTCAGCGACTGCCAATTTTGAGCCACACGAATTATCTTCAAGCAAATGTCCCACACACTGGGTAGTGATTTCATTTTCCTAAACTGTTGTCAAAGCTTTGCATACTGAAGCTTCCAAAAAGGAGAACTGGAAAATTGACAATTTAGAGGTGGGAAGGAAACACGAGTTACTTCAAAGCCGCAGTCGGCGACACGCTGGAATCTTTCTTTTAACGTGCCTCTATCTAACATTTTGCAGACTGCAAATCTTTTCATTTCAACTGCTGGCTTTCACTGTACTTACGCTGAAATTTAGCTGATTTCTTTTTATAGTATTTTACCAGGATGAAAAGCCAAAAATGAATAGAGAGGGGGAAAAAAAGGAAAATAGTACTGTAAGTTTGATTTTTTTTTTAAAGGAAAGATGAAAAACCATAAATTGGAGGAATCAGGAAAGAATAAAGAATGAACTTTAAGAAAAATGTTGGTTAGTTTTACTACTGTTTTGTTAATCTGAAACAAGGTAAAGTCACTCTGAGCTAAAAGACCATCTATAACAGGTGAGGTGAGTAGGCAGTCCTGTGTGTTGGGGGGTGGGGGTGAGGGTGGGCGGGATAGCAGTTCAAGGCCAGGGAACCCCCAAACCTCTTAACAAGATGGCACAGTCTGTACCTCGTGAGGCAGTTAGGAAGGGTAAAGCCATAGCCCCCACCAAAGTTTCCCTAACTGTGAGGTCCAGGGACATTTTCCCAGGAGTCTGAGATTCAGAAACTTTCTATTTTCTTTTTCTATTTTTATGATGAATTTTTAAATTAATATACCATAACATAAGCATATCGTAGGCCTCCCAGATGCCAACCTTCTCACAGCCAAGGAATCTCATTCCTACACTTGCATTTACAAGCACACTGATCACTTAAAATGACAGCGTTTAACTCCAGCGCTTCTCAAGCTGTGGTGCCCCACACATGGTCTCAGAGGTCAATGTCATCTCAAGTTCAAGAAACCTGAGCCCAGTGAACTGCATCATATCCATTTGGAAGGAAGAACGAGTAAATCGCATCGTGATTAAAAACAGAGAAGAGTGCCCTGAGAAGCACACGACACCACTTCCATAATACTCTGAACAAAAATGCATAATCGTTATTCAGCCA
>CM052899.1:147004290-147071931 GCA_028534135.1 Potos flavus | reverse complement strand
AGATCTATAAAGAATTTCTCAAACTCAACCCTCAAAAAACAGATAATCACGTCAAAAAACGGGCAGAAGACATGAACAGACACTTCTCCAAAGACGACATACAAATGGCTAACAGACACATGAAAAAATGTTCATCATCATTAGCCATCAGGGAAATGCAAATCAAAACCACATTGAGATACCACCTTACACCAGTTAGAATGGCCAAAATCAACAAGACAGTAAACAACAAATGTTGGAGAGGTTGTGGAGAAAGGGGAACCCTCTTCCGCTGTTGGTGGGAATGCAAGTTGGCGCAGCCACTTTGGAAAACAGTGTGGAGATTCCTCAAGAAATTAAAAATAGAGCTACCCTATGACCCTGCAATTGCACTACTGGGTATTTACCCCAAAGATACAGATGCAGTTAAAAGAAGAGCCATATGTACCCCAATGTGCATAGCAGCAATGGCCACAATCACCAAACTGTGGAAAGAGCCAAGATGCCCTTCATCAGACAAATGGATAAAGAACATATGGTCCATATATACGATGGAATATTACGCCTCCATCAGAAAGGATGAATACCCAACTTTTGTATGAACATGGATAGGACTAGAGGAGATTATGCTGAGTGAAATAAGTCAAGCAGAGAGAGTCAATTATCATATGGTTTCACTTACGTGTGGAGCATAAGGAAAAACATGGAAGACATTGGGAGAAGGAAAGGAAGGGTGAATTGGGGGAAATCGGAGGGGGAGACGAAACATGAGAGACTGTGGACTCTGAGAAATAAACTGAGGGTTTTGGAGGGGAGGGGGGTTGGTGGATGGGCGAGCCTGGTGGTGGGTACTGAGGAGCGCACATATTGCTTGGAGCACTGGGTGTGGTGCATAAACAATGAATCTTGGAACACTGAAAAATTAAATTAAATTTTAAAAAAAGAAAAAAATGATTTTCAAGGCTGCTTTAAGTCATTAGACCTACAATCTAGTGACTGTTTCTATGATGAATATTGTCTCAAGTCAAGTGAAAAGGCTTCACCTCGAAATAGAACTGGGTATAAATATAGCCACTCCTGAGTGGACTTCTTGTCAGCTACATAGGCTACAGGACCCCCAAATTTTCTCTATTCATAGTGTGTGCCATCGTTTGTTGTTTTATAGATCTCCTAGATCAAAAGAAATTCCCAAGTTACTTACTAAATTCCTAAATACCTTACTAAATCTGCCAAGGTCCAACAACCCAGTAGATATTTATATACAGGTGACTCAGCAGCCATTTGAAAAAAGAAACTGAAAGAAAAAAAAAAGAAAGAAAAGAAAATCTAGAGACAGAACAACCAATGAGCAGCTTTACCATCTTCAAGGTGGAAAAAAGAAAAGAAAAGAAAACATTTGGGAACTGAAAAAGATAAAGCACATTCCAGGGACATTTTGGAAGACTGGCCATTCCTATTAGTGGCCTACTTGGATGAGGCAAAAGAGAAGAATCTCAAAGAGGCAGGAAGTTTCCAGCTTTGGTATCTGTAGGGACGGTTGTCCTATTAACTCCCGTTGGAGACACAGAAAGCCTTAACGGGGTTAAAGAGTGGTGGCAGGATAACATGGCAGGCGGGGATATAAACCTGAACAACAATTTTGAAAGACTTCGTTAAAGCTAAACAACATACGTCTGCCTTACAAGCCAGCAATCCCATACCTTCAAATATACGTAACAGAAATGGTAAATGTCCACCATATACAAAAATGTTCACTGCACCATTATTCTCAATCGGCGAAAACTGGGAAACCCCATGTCTGCCTACAGTCGTGTGGATAAGCTGCTGAGTATTCATACAATGGCATACCACACACAATGGCCAAGAATGAACTAATGTTGCAACAGATGGTTGAGCAAAAGAAAGGCAACAGGAGAGACCCCATATTGTATGACTCCATTTATATGAAGATCAAAACAGGGGAAACTCATCCAGTGACAGAGGTACCCTCTGAAGAGGACAGGAGGGGAACTGGAGGACGGATGGGGATATTCTCTATCTTGATCCGGGTAATGGCTACAAAGGTGCATACATATGGAAAAACTCAAATCCTACATGTGCTGGGTTGTTTTTTGGTTTGTTTGTTTGTTTTTCATTAAAAAGTTGATTTAATTCCCTAGTATTACCACCCTTGAAGAAATAAAAATGATCCTCGGCTTCGCATACTGCTTAGTCTGATTTCACTGCAGTACATTTGCTTTCTAAAATTTACCATATCAAAAGAATTCGCTACCTAGGCTATTTTCAAGTTCTGTCTGTGATCATCTCATCAGAAGTGAGAAAAGAAGAGCAGCTATGAGTCATGGAAAAAAAAAAGAAGAAGAAGAAAGGGGGGGAGGGGCGCCTGGGTGGCTCAGTGGGTTAAAGCCTCTGCCTTCGGCTCAGGTCATGATCTCAGGGTCCTCGGATCGAGCCCTGCATCAGGCTCTCTGCTCGGCGGGGAGCTTGCTTCCCCCTCTCTCTCTGCCTGCCTCTCTGCCTACTTGCGATTTCTCCTCTCTCTGTGTCAAATAAATAAATAAAATCTTTAAAAAAAGGGGGGGGAATACAAGTCCTCCTCCATATAATCAGGTTTGCTACTGAGTGCGTTTTGGTGTCCAATGTTTTGTTGTACAGGTTCTGCATCAGAGACAACTTCATACCAATCTCATACACCTGGCCACAAAATACGGTTTGATTCCTGGCATTCACTAAACTTCACCTCCTAAATAAGAGAAAGCAGTTGAAGCAATAAATAGTAAGACTCTCTTCCACGAAGATCTGAGAAGAAAAAGGCCAAGGAAAGCTAATCCCCTGCTTGTGATTAAGGAGCTTAGGGGAAATGGACCAGTGAGGAGCTGGTGGTCTCTTTCTGATGGACGAGAGCAGCAAAAAGTTGAGGGAAGGGGGACTCAGGCCCGCTAGGAGACAGGTGGGGCTGGCCCACCATTTTTCATACAGATGATGCTCGAGATCCAACTGGATCAATTTAACTCTCCTTAGGGAAGAGCTCAGCAGGGACCCAATGGAATAATGTCATGTCCTAGAGGCTATCAACATCACCCTGACAGCAGCCTTGGCCACCCCAGGGAAGAAAATGCTGAAACCATGAAATATGTCACTCATGGGACCAAGGACTGGGAGATGAAAACCTGCACCAGATACATTTTCCTCCTTTGTCCACACTAGCCAATACACAGCTTTCTCTCCCCCTTATTAATGCCTGTGTGCTTAACATGATCAAATCATGGGCACGAACAATCGACAATGACCTATTTGATTACTAACCTATTGGATACCCCATGACAACAGCCAATAGCTATTAAATTCCCTTCAAAGTTTATTCGATGCCTTCATTTATTTTTATTTGTCCCTCAACCCTCCCCAGAAAACCCAAGGGTCAAAGAAGATAGATGGCTTTTCCTAATGCAAGTCACTCACCGAGTGGGGTGGCCAGTTTGAGAGCCATGGGTGGGAACACCATTTGATTCTGCCTCTGGCGTGCCAGGCGGTCCTGACTCAGTCACGTCCTCCAGTGAGGTAGCCAAGGGATCATAGCAAATATTTGGCCAATGCTAAACATCTGCAGGACTCATTATTTGTCAGCAATGAAAAACTATATGAAGTTGTTTTTCTTGATCGTTTTCCAACCCCTTCCTTTCACCACTGTGAAAGGACCTGTTTTCACAAACCATAGCTGACGACATCATCTAACCAGATGATGTTTTTCCAACAGAGCGCACCAACTGATGCTAGGACGGATCTTCTGAAGTATTATTCTCTCCTGAGGCAGGAAAATGGCAGAGGTAGGGCACAGCAGGAGTTAGAGAGGACAGATTATTAGCTACTCTTTCCAGAAGACCACCAAACCTCCGGTAGTGAACTTGACAATGAGCCTGTTCACAGTGAAACAAAGGCGTACGGGCTAAGGAATTGGATTTAAAAACTAAAAATCTTAGGCAAATCTGATTGGGGTCGGCTACTTTTTGCACTACGATTCTTTTCTCTCAACATTCCTTTCTAGATAACTGAAGTGTACTTGCTTATTAAATAATATACCTCCAAGCCTTTCTCATCCACAGGAAAAAGATGAGATGAGATGAGAAGGAATGTATGTCACTGGTACCTAGTACATGATAAGCTCTCTGAGGCACTTTGTCTACGTAAGTTACCTCCCACAAGCCCCACGACCCTTTAAGGTGGGAACTGGTATCTCCCATCTGTGGATGAAGAAAATGGAGACATGACTTGTCCCTGCTCACGGTCAGCAACAGAGCTAGGATTCCAAGCAAGGACTGAAGGACCACAAAGCCTCAGACCTTCCCCTAGAGCGTGATCCCTGCCCTGGCATTCCTGAGCTCTCAAATGGAACCCTGGGACGCCCCAAGGCTACTCTCAGCAGCAAGTTTCACGTGTTCCTTGTGGAGGCTGCCATTTTGTGCATCTTCACTTCTCTGGCTCTCCCGGACCCAGCTGGTACAGGACCGCGGCAGCGGCTGTTAGAGCAGCTGCCTGAAAAATCCTGCACAGCTCGGGCTGAGTGAAAGAGCCTGAGGAAGGGGGAAGACAGAGAACACATGCATGTGAGCACACAAGCGGGAAGACGTACGTGTGTGTATAAAAATAAAAAGAGTAGGACGCAAATAAAAAATAGTAGAACTAACTGCAATAATAAGGAAGTAAAGAGAAATTCTAAGACATCCGGAACAGTGGTCACATTCCTTTAATATGGGTAGTAGGCATATATGGAATTTAAGAGACAAAACAAACCAAGAAAGGCAAAAAAAAAAAAAAAAAGAGAGAGAGAGAGAGAGAAACCAAGAATGACTCTTTTTTATTTTTTAAAAGATTTATTTATTTGAAAGAGAGTGTGAGTGAGCGGGGCGGGGGGGTGGGGGGAGCAGAGGGAAAGGGAGAGAGAATCCTGAAGCAGACTCCCAACTGAGCACAAACCCGACTCAGGGCTCCGTCCCAGGACCCCAAGATCGTGACCTGAGCCGAAATCAAGAGTCAGCTGCTTAACCGACTGAGCCACCCGGGCGCCTCAAGAAACGGACTCTTAACTACAGAGAACAAACAGATGGTCCCCAGAGGGGAGGGTGGTGGGGGGATGGGGGAAACAGGTGATGAGAAGGAAGGAGGGCACTTGTCACGATGAGCACCGGGTGTTGTGTGTAATTGTTGAATCACTATATTGTACACCTGAAACTAACATAACACTGTATGTTAACTACACTGGAATTTAAATAAAAACTTAAATTAAAAAAATGGGTAGGAGGTACATCAGGATTTAATACATTAGTCTCTACTTACTGGCATATTTGTCTATTTGAAATATTTTGTTAAGATATATATAAATATATATATATAAAGATATATATATATCTTTATATATAAATATATATATATAAATCTATAAATTTAAAAAAATTTATAGATCTAGATATTAATATAGATACATAAATGACTCCCTCTCTCACACACACACATCTGGAAGGTTACCCAGACTGTTAACTACCAACAATGCTATCTCCAGGGGAAGGAAGAGAGAATGGGGCATTTATACTTAATACAATTCTGTGTATGTAGGGAAACCAATAAGACTTAAAGAACAGCCATAGGTTTTCAGTAATTGCCGTAGTTTTACACAGAGGGGTGATTTAGTTTCAGATCTGACCCAGCTGATCTCATCTCCTTCATTCCCTCCCTGGATGGTCTTTACTCTCCCAAACCTGCAGCTCTGGCTCAGACCCCTCCCCTAAGCTCCGGACTCCTAGATCCACCTGCCGGGTCCATAGGTCCAATTGGACAGCTGTCAAACACCTCAAAATATATTCGAAGCTGAACTCCTGATCTGTCCTGCCTTTGTCCATTTGGGCCATTATAACAAAATACCACAGAGTGAGCGGCCTAAAAACAACAGAAATTTATTTCTCACGGTTCTGGAGGCTGGGAAGTCCAAGACCAGGGCGCTGGCATGTCGGGTGTCCGGTAAGCACTGTCTTCCAGGTCGCAGACTGCCAGCGTCTTGTATGTTCACGGGGTAGAGAGCAGAGAGCACTATCGGGCTCCCTCGTGATCCCTGGAAGGGCACTAATCCGATTTGTGAGGCTCCCACCCTCAAGACCTCATCTAACCCTAATGACCTCCCACAGGGCCCATCGCCTGAAATCACCACATTGCAGGGAGGGGTTCAGCACAGGAATCTGCAAGGGACACAAATATTCGGTCCACGACACTCTCCCACCAGAACTTGCTCCCTGGGACCAGCCTTCTGCATCTCCATTCAGAGCAGCCTCACACCAACGGCCTAACCAGGCCTGCAGAAAGTTTCACTGCCTTCACCCCCACTTTTTTATCTGAGCCCATCTACTCCTCCCCGCACTCACCTCGGTCCAGCCCCGTGGTTATCCTCCCACTCCTCGAACACCACTGCCTGGAACGCTGCCTCCCCAAAAATGCACAGCACACCTCCTTCAAATCTCTCCCCAGGAAAGTCTTCTCTGACCGCCCCCGATACCATTTAAAAATTACATCCCCTCCTCCTAAGCCCCCCTTTTCTCTAGCCCCCTAGTCTGGTTCGCTTTTCTCCATAGTACTTACACCTTATGATGTCAATTATTTATTTTATTTAGTTACTGTCTATAATCCTGACAATGGGGGAAGTCCCACAAAAGCTCTGAGGTTTTTTGGGGTTTTTGTTTTTTTTCTTTTAAAGATTTTATTTATTTGACAGAAGGAGACATAGGAAGAGAGGGAACACAAGCAGGAGAAGTAGGAGAGAGAGAGAAGCAGGCTTCCCGCCCAGCAGGGAGCCCGATGTGGGGCTGGATCCCAGGACCCTGAGATCATGTTCTGAGCCAAAGGCAGACGCTACAACTGAGCCACCCAGGGGCCCTAGAAACTCAGAGTTTTGTCTGCTGTGTTCATGCTGCATCCTAAGCACCTAGCAGGCACTCAGTACATATATGTTGGATGAATAAACTTTGCCTAGCCACTTATTACCGCCAACACCCTAAACTAATTTAATGTAAAACGATTCCATTACCACTACTAGGTTGTTTCTGTCCTGAAGTTTCCAGAATGATTTCTAACTAAGCAGCTCTCCAAAAGCCTCACTTATCAGCCTCCCCCTGGCCCAACACTGGCCTCAGCTGCCCCTGTAGTTGAGAAAGGCCTCGTTTTTATTTTTATTTTTTATTTTTTTGCAAGTGAGAAGAGTCTCAAAAGGCTCTGTCCTAAGTGTTTATAATCATCTCCAAACGTTAAACTTCCTAGTGATGTTCACTTTTAATTTTCTTTTGGTCTGAGCCTTGTCCTAACGAGCACATTTTACTTTCATAATCAAAGAAAAATCACAGTTGGAAATGGCCCCTCCCTCTTCAAAAACTAAAAATAAAAGCGGGCAGGACTATAGCTGTAATCACAAAATGGCCATCACCGATCTGAGAAGTGTAGCCCAAGAAATCCAAGGCCACGTGCGGCCTTTCACCTCTGCACGCATGCCTCCCTGGACAGCACCATGGGCGGACTGCATGCCTTCCGGTGGTGGCTTTTTCCAATTCACAGTGGTTCAGAACATAGACTGATGTCACCGAGTAATCCAGAGACAATTAACAACAAACCAAAGCATCTTGAAATTAATCGCTTAGATACAGGTGGTTCACCAGACTTAAAAACAAAATGATGTTGGCTCAACACGCTGGTTTATTTTTCTTATTTTGCCTAATCAGCAATCTGCACAGAGCTCTGTGCCAATGTCTAGCCTACCTGAATCATTTTCCCTCTATAAACAAAGTACATTGTGTTTTCTTCACCTCCTAATCCCAATGGCAAATGGTAAAAAAGTTGTTTTCAGGAATGTCTATGGACCCGAGGGTGCAGCATTATAGAGGCCCACGGGAATCCATGAACTAGACCGAGAATAGTAAGTAAGCTTCCAAAATAACCCGTGTCTTTCAGTAGCAAATACAAGGGTAATAACGTTAATTAGAGCCAATACTTCCTCAGCAGTTACTTTGGCACTTCAAATTAATATATTCATGTAATCGCCCCAGAGCCTGTTATCACTAAAAGATGAAAATACAGAGGCACAGAGACTCAAGAAAGTAGCTTGAGGTTACACAGCAGTAAGTGGCAGAATTTGAATCCTGGCCCCAGGATCTCTCTACACTCTCATACCACTATGAGTGACCCCCGAGTGTCTCCTGCACCTGCCATAGTGCTAAGACTCCATGCCTTTGGATATATCGCTCTCATTTCCCCTAATGTTCTTTCTTTCCTTTGCTGCCTGGCAAACTCCTATTCAACCTCCAAAACTCATCTTTGGGAAACCTTCCCTGGTACCCCAAGGAGAATTAATCACGCTCCTTCTACTTTCTACCCCCATTTTTTATTTATATGCTATTTCGCTACCATGTAAATAAACAACAGCCCCTGCCCGCCACAACTTGACCATGAGTCTATGTGGAAAGGAGCTACGTCTGATCCATACTTGAATTCTCCACACTTAATAATCATCACAAAAGTTCATTTCCAAATTTAAGATCTCTCGGGGATCATTTCATAATATAATAACATTTATTAGGTGCCTACTCGTCTAGGTACTTTATGCATTTTAACTCATTTAATCCTCACCATAACCCCATTAGGGAGGATTCCAGTATGTCCCCATTTTGCAGATGTGGAAGCAGAGAAAGTTAAAAATTCTATCACGGCCCAAGGTGAGAGCTAGCAAGCACCCGAATTTGACCCCAGGCAGTGTGACTCCCACGTTCGCTGCCGGCCCAGTACGCAGGTTCTGCACTAGACTCTCTGAGGTCCAGAAAGATTACACCCAGTTCTTGCCCATAAAGATGCCACATGGAATCCACTTTCCTTTCTTCTGCACGTTAACAGAGGGAAGGATCACCTGAAGGATCTGGGAGGGCAGAGATCCTGTCTGCTTGGTTCACCCCAGACCCTCACCATCTAGCACAGGGCCTGCTGTTAAAAAGGAAGCTCCGTGGATATTTGCTGAATGGTCCAAAATCATTTATGGCTTTGAAATGACTGTATTCTTTACATATAATAGCATTATTCAAAGTATCATACATGTGTTATCTTCAAAAGAACTACACGAGGAAGGTATTCTTTTTAGTCCCATTTCATAGATGAGTAAACCAAGGCACCGAGAGCTTCAATAACTTGCCTAAGATCAATCACAGCGCTAGAATGTGAAGCCAGGATTCAAACTCCGGAGGTCTGATTCGTCCTGTAGCTTCTTGTGGCTGGTGTAACAACCACAAACTGGGAGGCTGAAAACAACAGGAATTTATTGTCTCAACAGTTCTAGAGGCTAGAATTCTGCTATCAAGGTGTCGACAGGCCCCTGCCCCCTCCAAAGCCACCGGGAGAGGGTCCTTCCCTGCCCCTTCTGGCTGCTGGAGGCCCCGGGCATTCCTTGGTTTGTAGCAATGTCACTCCAGTCTGTCCCCATCTTCACATGGCCCCTTTCCTCCTCCTCTGTGTACCTCTGTCATCACAGGGCTTTCTCCCTTTGGTCTGTGTCCAAATTTCCCTCTCTTCAAGGTCACCATCATAATGAATGAAGGGCCCGCCCTGCTCTGGTCTGACCTCATCTTAACGTGATGACATCTTCAAAGTCCCTTTAAAGTTTAAAGTCAAACTCACAGGTACCAGGGGTTAGGACTTCAATATACACTTGGGGTGGAGCGAAGGCGGAGTGGAGGGGGGGAGGAGAATGACACAATTCAACCCCTGACAGCCTGTATAGGACTGATTCCAAAGATGCAGGGAAATGACTCAGTTTCTCTAACCAGTTACCTTCTTCATTGATGCAAGATTGGCTAGTTCTCAAATCACTCCTCTGAATAAGGAGTGGTTAGAGGTTTGAGATTCAGGGGTTTCTTTCCATACAAAGTAAAGGGGACACAACCAAAATGTAAACACACTTTAAGTACATGAGAAATTTTATCATGAAAAAGCAAGTATTTCCCTAGAGTGGAAGACAGTTAATATGTAAGAAAAACATCAAGTACTTATACAATCTGCTTCCCTCCCACTCAAGTAATTTATTATACACCTCCATTTTATCCATTTAAGGCAATACCTTGGAGTTTTGACCAATGAACAATAATTAAACGATATTCTAGAACAGTGACCTATTTGATATTTATTTCCTTTTTAAAACTGTTAACAGAGTTGCCCACTTCTTTTGAAAGCTAATGATTCCCTGGGGTCTATAAATAACAGTTTAAGATCACATGCAACCTTCACATTTTGATTAATCAAAATTAGCCTTCAAGGAAAATGTAAACAAAGTACACAATTCTTCCAGTAAATGGGTGTTTCCAGTGTCTCCCGCTGATAGCCTCTCTCTTCTTCCAGAGTCTAGTGTCAAACTTGCACATTCACTCTGTATCATTTGCATTTTGCTTCTCTATTAATCATGAGAACTAGATCCACCACACACTGGCAGCCTGATTTTCTCGGTATGTCAAGGAAGCAACCAGAAACTTCCAAAACGGGTTAATTCGGAATTTGGCTCTTTAAATAAACATGAAAAAAATATCTCTGGCATGTATAATTGTCAACCAACCCACTACTCGGGAATTATTCTCTGAAGTGGTTTTATTGGAAGGCATCGTTGTTAACTAATGAATACCTTTAGCTAGCATCACCTAGATTATGGTAAGGACCACATAAGCTGCCAGAACTCATTTTAAATATTAAAATATAGCATTTAAGTCAGGATGTACTGTGGGCCAAAGCTAGACAAAGCATACTGTCGAGAAAATGACATTTCCTAAAATCAAAGTCTTGACCTGAAATCCTATCTGCTTTCTTGTATTCCATCAATTTTCCAGACTCAAACAGAAGTAAAGTACCAACAGGTTATCCCAAAGGACAGTTCACTTATTTTGGAAGATATGAACGACCCATTCAAAAAAAAAAAAAAAAAAAAGAGGGGCACCTGGGTGGCTCAGTCGGTTGGAGCCTCTGCCTTCGGCTCAGGTCATGATCTCAGAGTCCTGGGATCGAGCCCCGCATTGGGCTCTCTGCTCAGCAGGGAAGCTGCTTCCCCCTCTCTCTCTGCCTGCCTCTCTGCCTACTTGTGATCTCTCTCCTCTCTGTCAAATAAATAAATAAAATCTTAAAAAAAAAAAAAAGTAACAGCCTTCCTTAGAAAAACATCATTATTAACATGGAATAATTGAGCAAGTAAAATTCTATTTTACTAGTATACCACATTAAAATGCAATTTCCAGACTAATATATTTACAGAACATTTCAAGACTGCCAGTTGCTCACCCCTGGTGGCTGGAGCTTATCCTCTGTAATTAGTCTCAGGACAGGATGCTTAATGATTAGAGAAATAACTGATTTTTTCCAAAAGAAAAACAGTAAAACCCCAATTACATCCTTTAAAAGTATATGTTAACCCAACAGAGAATATAGAAATTTTCTTGGTTTAAAAAGGCAATGAGGGATGCCTGGGTGGCTCAGTCGGTTAAGCGGCTGCCTTCGGCTCAGGTCATGACCCCAGGGTCCTAAGATCGAGTCCCGCATCGGGCTCCTTGCTCATCGGGGAGCCTGCTTCTCCCTCTGCCTCTGCCTGCCACTCTGCCTGCTTGTGCTCTCTCTCTCTCTGACAAATAAATAAATAAAACAAACAAACAAAAAAGGCAATGAAAAAATTAAATGCAAAGCAGCTACAATCCCAACCAAACACAGTTTGTGCTTCTGACACGAGCTTTCTCACACCAGTTGGTCCTTAGATATTCTCTACTCTCCTAGGGAATTCCAGATTTCATAACCTAATAGCTCTTGTATCTTAGGGAAATACTAATTTAAGGGCACACAGTGTGTGTGTGTGTGCGCGTGCGTGTGTGCGTGTGTGCGCGTGCGTGCGCGCATACACACGCAGCATTCACATGTACTAAGTGCCTTCCCCAATGCCAAGTTCTCACCTCATAATCTACATTCAGCTCAGGCCTATCACCTGCTCTAGCTGTGTGCCCTTGGACGTTGGTGAGCCTCAGCTTCCCCATTTACACTGGAGAATAATTACAGCAGCTTCCCCCCCTGGAGGTGTGGGACCAAATGATGCCCTCCACATAACCCACCTACCACAGCGACCACTGTCTCCCAGGAAGTGCTCAACAAACATCAACCCTTGTAATTTCTCTAGGCTCCTCCTACAGGGGAGGAAAAAGAGGTAACTTGTTCAGGGTCACTGCGCTGATACAGAGTCAGGATCAAAGCCCAATCCGCGGGCCTTCCAAGACTATCAGACTGTAAGAGGTCCCAAACCCACGGAGGACCTATCATTCACATTCTCTGAAGACAATACAAACAGGGGATGAGGTACCAATAAAAACCAAGGACAGGTAGTTGAATATAAAGCATTAAAAACCTGCTACCAATTATAAACATCTTTCCATTTGCCTTTTCTAAAAGAACTATCCTTTCAAATATTTTAGGGGCACCTGGTGGCTCAGTTGGTTAAGTGTCTGACTGTGGCTCAGGTCATGATCTCAGGGTCTTGGGTTCGAGGCCCACTCAGCAGAGAGTCTGCTTGTCCCTCTCCCTCTGCCCCCCACCCCGCTTGTGCATACACTCTCTAATAAGTAAATCTTTTTTTAAAAAAATAAAATAAAAAATAAAATATTTTAATTCTGAAAAGTCTGTCAGTTTGATCAAGGACTATCTTCTATAGCACAGTAACAAATGTGAGGTTGATCTAGAATGTCTGCACAACCTCCTGACGGTTCCAACCACAAGTAATCAAGAGAGTGGCAGGCATTTTCACATGTTATCACAGAAAATCCTCCCATCCACATAGGTATCGTTCTAGACATTTTACAGATGCAGAAACCGTGGCTCAGGCAGAGCACCCACTTACACCCATCTTCCCAGGGCGGGGCCCAAACTGAAACTTGGCCCTGTCCAGACCGAAAGTCTATGCTCTCTTTATTTATTTACTTATTTTATTTATTTTTTTTTAATGCTCTCTTTAGAACAACACGATGCGACAAAAGAAAAGTTAGGCCACACGGTCACTTGGCTTTGAGGAAACGCTCAACAAAATCAATGGGGAAAGTGCCACAGTTTGGGAGGACATTCAAAGGAAGCTTAATTTTTACCAAACTGTTTCATTTCCATCCAAAGTCGAAGTCAGTAACAGATATGGCCAAAAATTTGCCCTACGGAGAGCATACCCAATGCACAATTTCAAACTTGTCTTGGATCAGAGTTCATCTATCATAAATGAAAGCTTTTGGAAAGGCAAGAGCTTGGTATCAAGTTCAGGTTGAGTGGCACCTATACCCCCCTCCAAGCTCTGGGGGTCTGTGCCCTCCACACCCCTGAGAGTTTCAGCCCCTAGGGCAGGCGGCACCAAGATTAAAGTGCGTCCAAGGCAGCTTCAGTCTAATGCGAAGATATGGTGAGGTCACAGAAGCAGTTCTCTCTCTCTTTTTTTTTTTTTTTTTGATTAAACTTTTTTTTCTCTTACGGTAATAAAATACACATAAAATTCACCATTTTAACCATGTTTAGGTTTATAGTTCGGAGGCACTAAGTCATTCACACTGTTGTACGGCCATCACCACCACCCACGTTCAGAACTTTTCCATCTTCCCCAAATCATACTCTGGATCCATGAAACACTGAATCCCCGTTTCCAGGTGCCTGGGTGGCTCAGTCGGTGGCGCGTCCGACTCCTGGTTTCAGGTCGGGTCATGGTCTCAGGGCTGTGGGATTGAGCCCCACGTAGTGCTCTGCGCTCAGTGTGGAGTCTGCTGGTCCTTCTCCCTCTGGTCCTCCCCCGCTCACGCTGTCCTTTGTGTCTGTCGTCTTCTCTCTCTCAAATAAATAAAGTCTTTAAAAAAATAAAATAAAATAAATCCCCTCTCCCCCATCCCCTGGAAACCACCATCCTACTTCCCGTCTCTACGAATTACACTATTCTGGGTACCATAAACATGCTCATACGACACCTGTCCCTTTGTGATTGGCTGATTTTACTAAGCATAATGCCAGTTCTTTTTTGTTCCCAGTTAGTCTCCTTGAAGAAACACCCTGAAATGCACAACCTCTAGAGGACATATAAAAATGAAAGCGTGAGAAATTTTTCTTTCCCTTTTACTACTTGCTAGAAGGATATAAAAACACTAACGATGGTCAGGGAGGAAGAAGAATGAGAAAGCCAACAAAACCATCCACAATCCCACCGCAGAGGCACTCTGTTTTCCGTTCTACTCATCTCTCGTCATCGTTTGCTTTATGTAAATGAAATCTGCATAATTACATCATATTGAGTATCCTTTAACTTAACCATCCATCAAAATGATACACCTTCAAGTTTTTCAAAAATTAACTCCCAAGTTCAACGCCAAGGAAAAATAAACGTCCTTTTATGAAAACCTGTCTGTATCTACTGACTCTCCCACGGCAGAAAGAAGTTAAAATTGCCTAAAGTTTCACTCTGACAGAATGAAATTGTCCTTGGCAAACAGAACCACCCTGTGTAATAGCTGGTACTGCAGAAAGAAGGCAACAGCTTCACAAACGCTCATACAAACGCCATTTAATGTTAAGCAAAAATGTATATAAACTCTGAACGTGGCCATCCATCCCACTGTTATCTCTCTCAATGGAAAACAGCACCACGGCATCTAATGAAAATCCCATTTTCTTCCCAGGAAATAAAAATAATAATGCCACAAATCAACATCCTCCCCAGTTTTTTTTTTTTTAATATTGATTTTTCTTGCAATTCACATGTTCTCAGAACTAAGGGGGGGTGAAACATATAAAATTTAATAAAACTCCACATCTTATTTTTGTTTCTTGTTTCTACTTGTGGCTTGTAAAATATATATATAATATATAAAACAGCAGGCTCTAGTAACAGTAAAGGAAAATGATTTCAGATGAAATAAAATTCAAGTCAGCAGGAGATGACTTTGATCAGGAGACAATTATGCCTAAGTCAATGGGATGCAAGACTTCCTTTATTTATTTCAGTACAAATGACCTCAAGTCCCAGAAAAAAGACATTTTTAGAAAATGACACTGACCCAATTGCTAGGTCCCATGAATAAGAGCAGGAAGTGTTACCTTTGTTCCACCACTCCTTACACATTTTCTGCTCGAGTCACTACAAAACATTCAATTTGAATGCGGGGTTTTGGGATACTACATAATTGAAGGCACAGAAAGCCCGTCCACAGTAATGGTATCCAACACACCCACCAATCATACTGAATTTCCTGTTTCATGTAGGGAGAGGAGAACCCATGAAAACAGAGAACCCCAACACGGAGGACCCGAAAGGACTAATCATTCCAAATTCCTAGATCCAACTTCTTTAACCCTATTCCCAGTCAGGCCCTGATGCATCTTTCTAGAAATTGCCCCAAGTACAAAAAAAAAAAAAAAAAAATCACAGGATGGGGCCTCCTCCCAACCCTGGTAACTGACCCAAATGCTACCTTACTCTGAATTATTTTACGGAAAGACTCATCCCGGGATCTCCCGTAAATGAAACTTCTCAGGGAGCTTGCCCCGCCTGGAACCTTGCCTGGCTTGCTGTGTCAAACTAGACCCGTGAAGATTAACAGAGAATAAAACTTCAAAACTAATAGAGAATAAAACATCCGCTCTGACTTCAGGAAGGGCCAAAACTAAACACACGTCAACTGAAAGGAAACTGAAATGCCAGTACTTTTTAGGTTGAGATTAAGATTGTACGACATCAGCAAAAACTCAGTATATAGTGTCTGACCCAAGTTTATCGTTCCTACGTAAAGCTCTCGTCCTTAGGAACTCCAAGCAGGTCAGTCCTCTCCCCCTCCTTTACGTAGGGTCAGCTGACACCCAGAGCAATGATAGAACGAAATTAGAATATGAACAATTCAAACACAAGCCATTCTCCATTAGAGCAACTGAGGCTTAAAGCATGTGCGGAAACAGCTTGCGTGCCACGTGACAGTCTAGCCAGCTCCTCCCTGAACACAGCAAATGAGCAATGATCTCTCGGGCTCTAAATGCCATCCATCTTTGCACCCAAATCAATGGGACTGACCAACGGGGCACAAGGCATTTGGAAAACCAATACGAGAAATCCCGCCTCTGCCTTCTCTTCGACAGCCCAAGTCCCTGAAGGTTAGGTGGGACATGAAGAGCAGAGAGAAGCCTGCATCACGTGAAACTTTATTTTCAGGCGTGCACAAAGCAGTACCTTTAGAGCTGGCCGTCCGAGGTGTGCAAGAGGAAACACCAGCTCATTGGGAGACTGTGCAAAATAAGCACCCCCTCGCCCCACCCCCCGGGCAAATGCTGCATTAAATGAAGTTTCTTTCCAGTAGGACTTCCTGGATATGTTAATAGAAAGAGAAAGTACACACAGTTTTCTGAACTTGAGCTTGTCGGCAGAAACCTTTATTTTCAACATATTTCCAGTCACTTGGGATTCACTGAACCCCCTTTGGGAAGTTCTGCTTTGGATGCTGCGGAGGCCAGGTTAGAGCCCAGATCTGGGTAAAATCCTTAAAAATAAGGTGACGTCAATCCAGTCTTCAAAACTAGAGGGGCATTAGGGCTCCTCCAAGAGCTGTTTTAAAGTAAGGTCCCCTGCACCATTCTCGTGGCCCTAAATTGCTCCTCTCCATGTCATGTTCCGGACATGACAGTCACTTCCCGTCACTCAGGACTCAGCTTAAGAGTCACCTACTCACTTGATCTGAAGGAGCCCACTGGGCGCTTTGCAGGACATCGCCCATCTCTGACTTCTTCGTGGCACCTCCCACCCAGAAAGCGGAAGTGTTTTACTCACTGCCATATCCTGGGGCCGATGGCACATGGTAGGTGCTCAATAAAAATTTACAGACTGAGTTAGTACATGAAAATAGTCTAGCTATCCCTCCCTCTGACTTGGAGAAACGATTACTCAAACATCTGGTTACATTTCATATCAGTTCAGTAAGATTTATTATTTCAAATAAAAAGGCCACAGTTATGCTATGGTTGCTAAATTATAAGACAACTGCATTTCTCTTGGACACATATTTTCATACCAAGCCACTGTTTAAAAACCTATGTATTTTTGAGTCATTCCAGAAACAATAATGGGGTTAATATGAGCTCCTCCCCTGACCTTTCTAGAATTTGGACACAAAACCACACAGCTAACTGGCTCTTACATTAACCAAACTCATGCTGATCTCACCAACATCATGTTATAAGCCTATCCCATCACAACTGGGGATAAACTATCAGAAAAACTAGCTGCTAAAAACGTTCTGGTGCACATTTACTAAGGCCTCCAATGGGGGCGCCTGGGTGGCTCAGTCGGTTAAGCGTCTGCCTTGGGCTCAGGTCATGATCTCCAGGTCCTGGGATCGAGGTGCGTTGGGCTCCCTGCTCGGCGAGGAGTCTGCCTCTCCCTCTCCCTCTGCCCCTCCCTCCCGCTCATGCACTTTCTCTCTCTCTCAAATAAATCTTTTTTTTTTTTTTTTAAAAGCCTCCAATGATAGTTATTTTTTCATTCATATATTCACCTTTGACAAACATTTATTGCGCATCCGGGATTTCTAAGCACTGGGAGCACAAAGAGGAAGAAGTAGAAGTGTCCCCCTCAAGGGGCTTGCAGACTAGAAGATGAGCCCGAGAAGTGAGTAGTTGCAATGCAGCGTGACAAGGGCACGATGGAAGACGGGCATAAGGCGCTCCCCTTGAAAGCAAGAAGAGCCAGTCACCCTGCTCTGGGTAACCAGGTACCCAATGGTCTTCCAAGTGTGGTCCCCAGACCCGCAGTATCAACATTCCCCAGGGACATTGTCAGACGCGCAAACTCTGATCGGGCCCCACCACAGTCCTACGAATCAGAAACTCGGGGGGTGAGGCCGGCAACGTATGTTGTAGCAAGCCCTTAGGCCGTTGAGACACACACACTGAGGCCCATGACAACGAAGCTACTTCCTGAAGAAGGAACAAAGTCAAGCAAGCAAGGAATATGCCAAAGGTAAGGATGGCTGCAGGCAACAGGAACAGAGGATAAAAGCGCCAAGGCCAGAGAAAGCCGGGCGTGTTGTCCGAACGCCTGGCTGAGCTCAGAGCACGAGATGGAGAGCAACGTCGATCATGAAGGGTACCAGGGGCGAAGCCCAGAGGCAGGCACTTCATCTGGAGGGCAGTGAGGAGCCCCTGGAGGGCTGGGATGGGCATGCCCGGGCCTGCAGAGGATTCCAGAAGATCACCACAGAGGCAGTGCAGAGAATAAACAGAGAGGCCACGGAGAAGGTAACCCGATGAGAGGCGATAGTGGGGGGAAGGCAGGGAGGCTCGCTATCAGCAACAGCGGGGCTCCAAGCGGGAGCTTACCTACCCCTCCTGCACGGATGGAGGCACCAGGCACGCTGTGGGACACACAGAGCATCCCTTCCCCCTGGACGCCTTGCCTGACACACACCCCCACGCCCAGCCAGGGAAGGCTGAGTCCTTCCCACCTCCCCGCCTGGTAGCACACGGCACGTTTTATCTCAGTGGCCAGTCTTTCCCTACAGACAGACAAACAGAGCTTTAGGCAGGCAGAGCCCGGGGCCAGCCCAGTCAGTTTCCACGCTGGTCCGTTTCCACAGGCAGCATTTGGAAGGGCGCCCGGCCCTTCGGCAGCCGCACTGAATGAATGGAGCCAGCCAGGCCAGGAGGCCACTGAGAGGCCACCGCTCTCATTCAGGGATGAGATGACCGTGTCATGGGGAAGGAATCCAAGAGCTTAGGACGGACGCAACGTCTTCATTCTTCTCTAGCCTGTTGACACTATTCAAAACACAGACTGAAAATCTTCACTAGTCAATTATGTTGGGAAAATGTGACAGTAAATGTGATCTGCTGAGTGGAGGCCACCAGCCCACCTTCCTGGGGAAAGCTGACCAGGAGCACGGTTTGAGCACTTTCACAAGCGAAAGAAAGACACGGTTCTAGGCCACAAAGAGAGTGCCACCTAACTAAGGTAACAAGTTCGCTCTCTTTCTTGTTTTCAGAACAACTCCAGAGCCTTGAAGAAGAGGAGAGGACCAGGACATTTTAAATCCCACTGACACAGTCTGCCTCTTTGCTTTGGTTTTTAGAAATGATTTCAAGCAGGCAGATGTTGTGACCCAATTACAGGGTATTTTGGAAGGAGGAGGCACCTAACTTGGGGCTGGAGCTGGTGGGCGTAGAGGGAAGAGTTAGTTACTAAGCAGGCAGTACCACCTGCCTCTCAATCTTGCATGGAATTTTATAGAGAAGGGAGCTGGGACAATCAGGAAGCAAGGCAGCTCCCCCCTGACCTGCTTCCTGTTTTCTCACCATTCCCAAAATAGACAGAGCTAAGGAAAATCATAAATATATTTCTTGGCCCTCCAGGGAAAGGTTCATTAAGGGCATAAATTTGGGTCCCTGGGAAAAGAAGGATGAAAGACAAAGCTATCGAAGGCCCTAGAATCAAGAGATGGAAACAGTGGAAAATAAAACCCATGGATAAGAAGGAACTAGAGAAACAAAAACAGTGGCCAATGCTTATGCCAAAGGCTCCCGAGAGGCACGGCCACACGCTCAGGACCCCTGGATTCTGTGAACTCACGCTCCCTGGAGTCAAAAGTTAGAGTTTTTGCTTAAAATAAAAAATAATAACAGTTAAGATCTCTACTTTATGCCAAGTATTATTCATTATTATGTTCGGAAACCAACACATGAAATCCTCTTAACAACCATATCATATATAGTATTCCTACTTACGGATGAGGGAACGCACTGTCAATTCTGTTCCCCGTCTGTAATTCTGTACTTCTGTTGTCCCCAGTCCTGTGGCTATTAAATTGCAGAGCAATATTGGAACCCTAAGAGTCTGGCTCTTAACCGCCAAATCCTACTCCTTCCCCACAGGACTGTCTTGTGCCTGCATTTACTGTAGGATATTTACAAGCATCCTTGGCCTCTATCCACTAGAAGCCACTGGTCCTCCTCCCACAGTCATCAAATCAGAAAGGTCTCCGAATACTGACAACAGTCCCTGGGGAGAAAAACTGCGCCCCCCCCCTCCCTCTTTGAAAACCACAGCTAGAGAGATCTGAAAGGCCAAATCTCTAGGTTCCCTTTGGAAGGAGTGGCAAATCCCCGGGGTTGGCTAGAAGAAACAGGCTATAACAGTTCCACGGAGGGAAGGAAAAATGGAAAAGGAGTCCGCCTAAGCGTTTTCTGTAGTGGGGTTTTGCAGGAGTCCCTTGCCACGGCTCCTGTTCGTAAGGCCTCTCAACTCCCACGGAGCGAGGACAGCCTTCCTTCTCTCCACTCACTCAGACCTCACACACATCTACCGCCATACCTTATCATCAGAGGTCTGGTACATTCCTCTCTGTCTTCCTGAACTTTGCATGGGGCCTGGCACAAAGTGTGTGCTCAATAAACATTTGCTACACAGGGGCGCCTGGGTGGCTCAGTGGGTTAAGCCTTTGCCTTCGGCTCAGGTCATGATCTCAGGGTCCTGAGATCAAGCCCCGCATCAGGCTCTCTGCTCAGCAGGGAGCCTGCTTCCCCCCTCTCCCTATGCCTGCCTCTCTGCCTACTTGAGATCTCTTTCTCTCTGTCAAATAAATAAATAAAATCTTTAAAAAAAAAAAAAGCCATTTGCTAGACAAAGGCAGGAACAAAGGAAGCTAAGGTTTCTTGTTGTCACCAAAACATCTATCTGTCCTCACTAGTGATCTGAAAAATGTATAAATAAATAAAGCTTGGGTACTGGAAGGGAGAAGAGATTCTGGTGAGACATTAGAAGAATCCGAGGTTGAACCACTGCTTCTCAAAGTATCTATACCCCTGGGGCGCCTGGGTGGCTCAGTCGGTTAAGCATCCACCTTCCACTCAGGTCATGATCCCAGGGTCCCCGTGGCAGGCTCCCTGCTCAATGAGAAGTCTGCTTCTCCGTCTGCCTCCCCCCACATTGTGCTCATGCTCTCTCTCTCTCCCTCTCTCTCAAATAAAGAAAGAAATAAAAAGTGTCTATACTCCTGTGAGTCCAGACCATGCTCCAGTTAGGTTCAGAAATTTCATATTAGTTCACTTAGGAAAAAAATCAACTCAAGAAACCTAACTCATGCTAAAGAAATTCTAATTTATTCCTTCCCACTTACAAACAGTACTGCCTTGAGCAAACCAGCAGAGCCACTGACTCTCTGGCCCAGGACAAAAGTCCACTCGGGAAATCAAATGAAGATCAGAAGGTAAGAACAAAGCCAGCACCCAGGAGCAGGCCAGATGCTCCCAAGGAGAGGCATCGTCAGCCGGGGTGCTGAGGTTCTCTCTCCAGACCCACCGCTCCAGCAGCCAGAAGCCTCCAGTCAGCCACAGGCAGCCGGAGAAGCCTGGGAACCCTCACTTCACCTTTTCCAGTCATCGGAACCCTCTTCCATCCTCTCATTGACTCATGATTGGCATATGACAATGAATCAGATCCCGGGGTATTTTATTTACAACAGGAACATTCTAGACTGCAATCTGTCCAGACAGGTTACACAGCAACGCCTAGTTTCAGACATATTTAGAAATGATATTTGGGCTTTCTGCTACTCGATGTGTGTTCACATTGAAAGAAATCCACACTGGAGCCATAATACGAAAGAAGCAATTCCACCATTAAATATGTGGATTTATGTCAACGTCCATTTTGAAAATGGATGCAAGGTGAAATTTTCACCTTTTCCCCAAATGGTGAATTTAGGAAGGTTCCTCACTCATAAGAGAGGAGATAGGGAGGAGGTGAAATGTTTCCTGTATACGAGGCACACCGTTGACCCTTAATTACTAAATGTTATTTCTTCCTCCTGTCGGTCCCTCAGCAACCCACAGGCGCCTCCATATTGAGTAAGCATCACGGTTTACTGTAAAGGCTTTAGTGAAAAGGACCTCAGTTTCCTTATCTCTAAAATGGAAACCACATCAGAGCGTTTTGTAACAATTACATAGAGTAACAGCAATAAAAAAGTTCTTAGCAGAAAGTAAGAGCTCCATAATTATGTTAATAATATATTATTATGATGATCCCCAAGATCCAGATATCATTAAGCATAGATTTTTAAAAATTACCTGAAAATATATTATTCTCTTAACCTACTATTTAAAATACGGAAATAATTTGGATTTGCAATTCCATGAGCAAATTATTCTTAAGCTTCCTCCAGCAATTCATCAAGGCTTCCTCTGGAAGACATGATACTGCAGGGGTCCAAACCAAGCTGTGGTTCTATGGCCTTGACTCCATCAGCATCTCCTAGAATCACCAATCCCAAATTGCTAAAGCGTGCTGCCTTGGCAGGAAGAGGTCTGCGTGCAAAGAAACCAACACCAAGATCTGTCATTTTGCGGCCTTGCCTGCTGAAATTCACATTTCAATCTGTTGTCCTTTCTGCTCTCTCAGACCCTCATCTTTCATTTTGGCACTTGCACTGACATTCTTGGGCTATAATTCAAAAACATCAGCCGATTCCCAGAGCGCTTTCAAAATTAGCTTCTCGTAAGCTCCTCAGAGCCTGAGTCCATACCAGTGACCCTACATTCCTGGAAGGCCCAGGGGCCCCATCAGCCCACCCGTAATCTCCAGTCTGGCCTGGTCTCCTCCACTCACTCTACCCCAAGGGCATGGCTCTCAACATCTCAGACCTCGCTTCCCAGACTTATCAATTTCATGGACCATTAAGCTGCCAAATAAAAATATTCCCACCAACTCATAAAAGAAATCTTACCCCCAAATCGGAAGGGTATAGTCTCAGAGGAAAAAGGATACATCTAATTCGGACACACTTACAAAATATTCACTATGTCATCATCATTATTATTATTTTGATAAGGACAGCAACATACCACTAACAGACAATGGCCCATGGGCCTAATACTGTGCTTTGCACTTTTAAATTGTGTAGAAACTAAAATCTGATGTATAGGGCAGCAATTTTGGAAAGGTTACATCCTATATCACTGGGATAAAAAAGTCTTCCTTCTTCAAAAACAGTTAATTAAAGATATGTAAATTTAAAAAAAAAAAAACAGCGTTTCCCTTCACTCTCTGGAGCTGTCTACAAATTCTCTCCAGTCTCATCCTCCTAAGTGCACACGTCTAGCTCAGCTACAGAACCGCATTCTTTTTAGTCAACTTTAAAAGAAAAATACAAACAAAACCACTCTTCCTCCCACTCTCCGCATTCCTAAAGCATACTTTCCAGTAGAGTTACACTTTAAAAACCTCAGCTATAACCTAGCAGACAAAATTCTGCAAGATTTCCACAGGGGGCAGAGGAAAGAATGGTTCGCCTTATCTATAACCACCGTCAAATCATTAAGAAACAAAGACACTCCTTAATCCATAACCCCATACCATTCATCTTTTCCACGTTCTCTTCGCATATTTGTCCATATAAGTCTGTACATTTTACGTACCAATAAATTATACATTGAGATTTTTTTCCTGATGACAAAAGTCATGCCTGTCCTGGCATCTATTCAATGCTAAGAAGATCAGGTAAGACTCAACCATTATGGAAATAAGATTCTACAGAAAGGAAATGCTTCCTATGAGTCTATCCCTTAGGGCCTCTAACACTTTTAAACTGATGCAGGCTTCTTACTTTTTGCCACCTTGGGGTGACTTGACTGACGGTCCTCTACCCTCTGTGTCCTTCCTCTCTCTCGCTCTCAGCTCATGTTTTGAGTTACTGCCCCCCTCCTACCGGAGGCCCAGCAACCCTGCAGCCTGGTCAATATCAGCAGCACCAGATTCACTGTCTGTTTATTATCAATTATTAAAATGTGGTAACAACTCTGGCGTCGCCTCACCTGCCCCACTTAAAGGTTAATGACCCTGAGTTTTGTGAGCATCGTGAAAGCAAAGCGCACTCCAAACCCCAAATGGAACGGTTTCCTTTGCTCTCTGTCCCATCATCGTAACTTGCCAAAAGAAAAGAAAAAAGAAAAAAAGTTCACGATCTGGTGGAAGATGAGTGGGTGCGTTCCACCAGCCACCACTCCGACTACTGCGGGAGCTGACCCTGGACACCTGCCCGATACAGGGAGGGCGCCAAAATGAAATGATGATGAGAATTTGATTCCAGAGACCAAGAGCTCCGTTTCTAATCAAGGGCTGAAGAGAGAGGACAAGGACCTGGAAAAGGCTTGTCAAAATGTCACAGCAGTGGGCCCGGCACCCAAGACACCTTCCTCTGCGGCTTCTGTGGTGACTTCTTTCTCAACTTATCTGCATGCCCAAAAGTGGACACTCCCCTCAGAAGATGCTATAAAACAGTTTCAAATATCCAATGGGCTTCATTCAGATCTAATCCTCGCCTTCTCTCCAACCTAGACTTGGCAAGGGCCACAGAGTTAATTTTATGACAACCATTCTTTAACGGAAACTAAAAGGGAGCAAGGATTTGGCAAAAAAAAAAAAAAAAAGACAAGACATTTCTCAAATCAGGACAGGCCAGACTCAGTGAAACACAAAATCAGCTTCCTCTCATGCTCTAAATGAAGGCCCCCTTCCTCCAATGGTTGCATCGCAGACCCCCGGACGGGACAAGAGAACCCCATTCTACTACAACTCCCTCATTGCACAGATGGAAAAACTGAGGCCCCAAAAGTAAACTGACTTCACCAAGATCACACAGTAGGTTAAAGTAGCAGGAGAACCTGGCCCAGAAGGCAAGTCTTGGGAGTCATTGGTTGGTGGTCTTCCCACCAAATCCCACCAGACTCTTTATCATGGAAATCTGTCACTCTGACTCTAATAAGCCATTTCAACTGACAGAAATGCCATCAGCCTGCAGAATATGCATTAATAACACATTCAACATAAAATGGGTAATCTGGGCTTATCTTCCTTACACTTAAGCGTATTTGTTGGTAGCACAACATGTTGAAAATAAATGAACACGAAAACGGTTTTTAAATCCAAATAGAAGATTCTTTACAACATTCAAATCATTTTGAAAACATGCTGTTCCAATCAAATCTAATTCCAAATAACAAATCAAAAATGTTTCACAAAAGAATGCTTATTTAATAACAATGGAGCCCACTGAAAATATTCTCCTATGGGATAAAATTTAAAGTTCTATTGCTACATAATCAAAGGACCGCCCGCCTCCCCAGAGGGGTTTTCTCGGAGAGCTGACATTCATGCAAAAGATGCTGACACATAAGATAATATATATAAGAAACTTAATATCAGATTGACAAAGAGCAAGCATTGAACAAACGCTAGTTTCCTTAATCTGGGGAAGGAAAATAAGCATCGCCCACGTAACTAGTAATACCTTCTTACAATACTTTCCTAAAAGTGCTACAGCCATGAAAAACATTATGACATCAGAGTATTGTCTATTTTAAAAGTGTAAGTGGGGTGCCTGGGTGGTTCAGTCAGTTAAGCACTGACTCTTAAGCTCAGCTCAGGTCATGATCTCAACGGTCGTGAGTTCAAGCCCCACACTAAGTGTGAAGCCTACTTAAAATAATTTTTTTTTTTAAAAGGTGTAACTAAAAAAGATATAGAGCAACAACATTCCATTTTTCTTAAAAGACAAATTTAGATATCCTGGAATCAGAGTAATCAGCATAACCCTGTACTAATATTATGGCAAGCCTTTCAGTATTAATTTCTGTTGTAACAGAAAAAAAAAATCAATGTTTGTTGTTTTTCTGGTGGCAGGAAAAGAAAGTCATTAAAAAGTTGAAACGTGACATAAAACGAGTAACAGTTTTAAAATATGTTATCATTACACATGTGGATTCTTGCAATACTTAATAGTCTTTTCTTAAGTAATTTTGTAGTCTCTTATTCATATTACTCCAGTTAAGTGTAGAGCACCAGTCTTTTACACTTGAGTTCATCAAGGTTTTCCACTACCACTTTATACAAAGTTTCAGAAAGTGCTGAATGGTGTGAGGGCTCCTTGGGGGTGAATTATCAAGTTAAAAGTATCCTTTGGAAAAGAAAATAAAAGCTTAAGAAACTCCTTCCCTAGAAAAGGATCTTAGCTTTGGAGTCCTTTCTCAAAGGCTCTGAGCAAATATCTAGGGACATCCCTAGATTAGGAAGACTCCAAGTCATTTTTGGGGGGTCACACACTAAGACGATGACAAAAGGACAGCAATAAAAGTCTTGAATCTGCTTCTCCCCTGGGGTTCGGACTACTAGCCCATTGTACTCTGCTGCCACCTGTGTTCTCCCAGCATCTCCCCCAGCAACGAGGTTCCTCATCCATTTCATCACTGCCAACCCTTCAAATCAGTGCATTGCTGATTCTGCAAGTTACGATAAACAATTTTGTTTCACAGTTACTGTTTTCAAGCTACAGACAGAAAACACAACTAAGCTGCTACCTAAATTCATAAAGAAATCCCCCTTCACAGATTACGTTCCTGAAAGGCCAGCTACACAAATTCAGATATCCTTAATTATCCTGGCCATTTGAGGACAAGATTTGAAAGATAAGCCCATGACTAGGAAGAAAAAAAAAATCTGAGGCTTAAGAGACCCAGATCCCGAACAACAGATCAGGATGCCACTGTGTGTTGGTTTAAATCACTTAAATATTATAACAAATGACAAACCAATACCAACCTCGCAAAGTTTCCTCATTTCTTGGAACTGAAGCAGCACTGCTGGCATCATTTAATGATAATCCTTTAGGTATTTCACCTAAGTCATCAGGCGCAATGGAAAGCCTGAGGTACTTCTTAAAACTAAGCCCTCCAAGAGCCCAGCCTCGCCAGAGCTTCCGACACCGTCCCTTACTCTCTTCTCGATTTTGGTCCTCCCAACCACTCCATCCATCCAAAAACGTTTGTGACAGTCGTGGCTCTAAGCTGCGCAGAACTTGACTACAAAACGGCTACAACTCTCAATCTGATTTCTCCCATTTTTGTTTAATTCAAGTCCCACGCTCCCTTGGCCCTTCGCCCCCTGCCCCCTCAGTTCTAGATAGCTTCAGCGCGTTCTAGACCACCTCGCATTGTTTCTTTGGGACTCCGCATCCCTCCCTCCCACCAGCACTGTTTTCATCGCACAAATGTCATTTCTATCGTCAACCCTCCATTCCGACCGGCGGGTAGCAGGGGAGCTTTTCAGGACCAAGGGCCAGCTTCCTCGATTCGGTCCCCTTCGCACAGCCATTTTCTAGTTAAAACGCTCTCTGCCTCCGAGGGGGAAATGAACTTTTCCCCCTTTGATCTCCCAGCGGCTAGCGTCTGAACCCCTAAGAAGCCAGCGCCGTCTCCAACTCCCCGGCAGGAGCGCTCTGCCGCCCAGGGAGGGAGAACCCAACCGCACAGCCGAGGCCGGTGCCAGGGCAAGGGGGTGTGCGCTCTTCCCCGCCGGCGCCCGCCCTCACTTTTCCCCTCCGCAGCCCCCACCCGGGCGCACCCCCTCCAACCCCGTCTCCCCCGCCCCAGGCCCTGCCAAACCCGGGCTGCCGAGGGAAAAGAGGGCGCCGGGAAGCAAGAGGGATGGAAGTCAAGGAGTGAGCCCGCAGTCGCCGTGCCACCCGGCCGGCCCTGCGGCGCGAGCGCCGGGCGCACCGGACTCCGCAACGGGCGCCCGCTGCAGATGCGGCGGCAGCTGCTGCAGCTGTGGCTGCGGCGGGGCGGGCGGCCGTGGCCGCGCAGCCCCAGGGGCCGGCAGGAGAGGAGCAGCCGCCGGGGCTGCGCGCAGCCACTCGTCGCACGCCGCTGCCGCTACCCGGGTCTCTCGCCGGCACTCCCGGGCCGCCTCGGGGTCCAAGGCAAAAGCAAGGAAGAAAGCGAGGCTCACCGGCGGTGCGCGCCGCGCTCGCCCCGGCACCGGCGCCGGGCGGCTCTGCTCCAGTCTCTCTTTCCCCGGAGCGCCGGGATCAGCTGCGGGTGCAGCGCACGAGCTTCCTACTTGAGACCAGGACGGGCTCCGGCGACTGAGCATGCCCAGTGCCGCTCCGCGAGTCCCGCGCAGGCAGCGGCGCCGGCGAGATTCCACTTCTCCAGGCTTTGGCGGCGGCTGCGCGAGGAGAGGCTGGAGGGGCCCGGCCAGGCGGGGGCCGAACGCGAGAAAGGCGGGGCCGGGGGCGGGGGCCGAGGAGGAGGGGGCGGGCCGCGCTCCGAGTGCGACCCCTGCAGGCAGCGGCTACGGGGCCTATGGGACCCACGGTTCCCCTACTGCCTGGGAAGATGGCAGGGAGGCTGTGGGGGCCTGGGTGTCGAGAGCCAAAGGCTGGGAGTCGCGCTGCAGCCCGGTATCCCCTCCATGTGGCCTGGCGTCTGTCTGCACCAAAAGGCAGTTGGGTAACCTCATCCCTGGCTAGTCTTTTCTCCCACATGTCTGCAGTCCTTTATAATGGGAAAATGTACCCAGATGAGAACTGCCCACACCCACCCGGCTGCAACTTGTAGGCGAGAGCTCCTTCTGCCTCCTTATCCAGAACTCCAGGCATATGACACACACACACACGCACGCGCACACACACACACGCGCGCGCGCACACACCATTCCTTGATGTGAAAGTCACAGCAAGATCACCTCGGGGGAGAAACATACCTGCAGAAGGGGAAAACCATAATTTCCTTTTCACCCCCGGGAATATTACCTATAACTCGAATTGTACGCAGACAAGCAGAGTCCTGATAAGAATGGATACTCAGTAAGCAGTTATCAGTGCTCTGCCCTGGACACTGTGAGTGACATCCCTAAAGAATCCGTAGGGTTTTTCTTCACCAGTGCAGAGGTTGTCAAACGTCAGGATCACGCCGAGGCTTTACAGGAATAAAATGCTGGATCCCACTCCCAGTCTCTGCTGAGTAGTAGGTATGCAGTGGGGCACAAGCATCTGTATACCTGACAAGTTCCAGGTAATGCTCGCTGGTACTCTCAGGACCACACTTTGAGAACCATTACTATACATTCATATACACACAGCCTTACCTATGATCTGTGTCAGAAGGATTATGCTAAAAGTAAACTAATAGTAACTGAAGTTACGGCTTCTCCTTTATCCTCTTCCCCAAACTTCCGGAATGCACAACTTCCTCAAATAACAGACTCACACCTAGCTGGTCCTTATTCTTCATGTGAGGATTGTGTGTGGTTGCGGTGGGCAGTACTATATTGCCTCAAGTATCATGTAATTATTGAGGATCCTTAAGGCCTATAGTAAGCCTAGGAATACCGGTGAATTAAAAAACCCAGACCTCTGGCTTCATAGAGCTTGCAGTCCAACGAGGCGGACAGACATCCACCAAATAATCACTCAAAAATGTCATAGAGCATGGAAGTGTTAGGAGGGAGATCTACTACACGTGGATAAAAGAGTGTATAATGGGACCCTGATGCTGACTCACAGCAGGGTTGCAAGTAATGACGGGTGGAGGGAAACTGCCTTGCAGAAGACGGTTTCTGATGTTTGCACCCCTAAAACCTCTCCCCCGAACAATTTTCCTTAGACCCATCTGAAGGCCACAACCACGTTGCTCCTTACTGTTACAGAAAAGCAATATTGCCAGAGAAATCCCTGTAAATCCATAAAAGTGCTTACCCTTAGGGCTGAGTCCCCGCACCCCAAGACCCGCCTATTGAGTCTGCGGACCATGGACAGCTGGAGGCCATAGTTTAACCCAGTCTGGGAAAACGCAGACTCTGAACTGGAAAGCCTTCTAGTTCAGGTCTACGACCCTCAGGTTCAGAGAAGGGAAGAAATTAGCCAACCCAAGACCACCCCGCCCTTCAGTAGCAAGACCAGCCTCCACCCTTCCAGGCAGGTCCTCTTTCCGTGGTACTCCATTCCCACGGACCCCACAGCTCCCCGCGGCCCTCCAGGAGTCCCACCCTGCTGTCCCCTTTTCCGGGGGTCTCGGGGCGACCAATGGCGCCCGCCCCTCCCGGCTCGGTCTCCTCCAGACCGGGAGGAAAACCCGCGGTGGAGTCCTCGGCGGCTGGGCGGGGCGACGCGCGCAGGCGCAGTGGCCGCCAGGTTGGGCCGAGGAGGCGCCCAGCTCCACACCTGATGCAATCAGCCTTCCGGAAACGGGCCCGGCCGCCGCGCTCACCCAGGAAACGCTTCTGCGCCCTCCTCTGGCCGCGACGCCCCCCGCCCGGGTTCCCAGCCGCGTCGCCGCCCGACTTCGCCGCGGCACCGAGGGCGACGTCCGGCGTCCCCCGGAGGACTCGCAGGAGTCGACAAGTCACCGCCTGCGAAAGCAAAATTTCTGGCTGCCCTGATAGTGACGTGGAAACGGCCACCGAAGGTTCGGTGGCTGCTGGAGGAAATTCCCTTAATTGTGTATTTCCAGAGAAGACCGGCGGAGGCGGGGAAGGCTTTTAACCTGCTTTGCTGAGATCCTTGCCTTCGTCCGCCGCCCGACACACATCTTCCTCCCTCCTTGAAAGGAACGTTTCTAGTGACTGCTTTAAGGCAGAATGGACAGGACTCCCTGCTACCCTCTCCGTCTTGCTAAATATGTAACAGCGCGTTATCTCTGCTTCATAAAGCCTTCCACCGCGCACTCATTTTATAAATAAGTAATTGGTTCCTCTGTACCTCATTTTAGTTTACAAAGAAAATCACTTCTCGTTTCACTGCCTCATGCAATTTTGATATCTATTGTGAGTCGGTTTTGTCCTTCGTGCTGACTCACCCATGAATTGTTTTCTAAGGAAATGAGATATTCTAAGAACACTTCAAGAGCATGTTCATAAAAGAATGGAAGTTAAAAATTACCTTTCTAATTCCTTTAAGGCTAAAAAGGGAAAAAAAGGCAAATTCAAGGAATTTTAGTTGGAAGGATACTTAGGAGATCATTCTAGAATGAAGCCTGGATCAATGCAGGTTTCACAAAAGACATTTATTTACCTCTCTGTGGCCCAAAGAAGTCAATGACTTTTCCTTCCTTGAGCAAAACAGCAGCAAAACTGCACTTGAACACAAATTTCTTAACACCCTAACCTAATGAAAAAATGTTTGTATTTCACACAAACATTCTACAAAGTGCAAGACTATATTACAATGCTGGTTTTTCAGTCTGAAGATTACAAAGTACAAAATCAGCAACAAAAGGGATCCTATTACTTGTTGGTACTTCTGAAGTCATTATCTTTAAATAGTCCTTGATCTATCCGACACTATACAACTTACCCAGACATTGCTGAGATAACCAGAGACTAGGCTTTAAATATTTCCAATACAGTATGAAATTCTTCAGAGCTTCAAGACATCAAGGAATCTTTTGAATCAAAACTTAGAGCCTCTAGTATTTTTGCTTGATAGTGGTATATGAACTGTCTGAGGTTAAACCAAGGGAATTTTAATGATCACAACAAAATATCAGGGCTATGATTTGCCACTGTACTGATTTAAAATACTTTTAACAAAATGGAAATCAAAGTGGAATATAAAAGTTACTGCAAAACTCCTGCCTACAATAAACTTTTCAAAACCCTATCTACCTTTTTATCTTGATTAATGTGTATTTCCTTTTAGAATGCTCTGACATTTAGAGATCTGAGAGAATATCTTATGCATAGAGTCAAGTAAATGTCAAAATACAGAGGAGCAAAGTACAAACTCATCACAAGAAGGTACTAGTTACAGAATAATAAAACTTCACTGAGAGCTTATCATGTGCTGGATCCTGGCCATCGGTTATTAAACTTAATCTTCACAACTGTCCCGTGAGTAAGGTACTATTGTTATCCTTATATTACGGGTAGTGAAAGTGAAGTTTGAGAATATGAAATAACTAACCCAAGGCACAGCACATTCAGTGACAGAAAGGGGATTTGAACCCATGCATTTGCCTGGAGCTCGAGCTTTTAAAATAACACTCTGCTTGGAAAAATGTAAATACAGAGAAAATGATTGTGATTTTTGTTTTATATAAGAAAGGAAGTAGAGTACTGTACTTATTCTCCTCCCAAAGATAAGACTTGGTAAAATTACTGTGTTGTCCACACATTCGTAATTAGTGAATTGCAGTCCCCAAACTTAAGACCAATCTTACCCACAGATAAGCAGATGATCAAATACCTACTGACTTTTCAGGAGTACCAGCAAGGCCCACCCTCTGATGGACTTTCCATGCCCAGTTGGTTCCTCTAGTCCTAAACTATCCAATTCAGTAGTCACTAGCCACTTACAGTTATTTAGTTTTAAATTAACTAATTAACATTAGATTTAAAATTTCAGTTCCTTGATCATATTAGCCACATTTCAAGTGTTCCATAGCTAAATGGGCTAATGACTACTATATTGGATGGTGCAAGTATAAAACATTTCCATTTCTGCCGAAAATTTTACTGGACAGTGTTGCTCTAGTCCTTCATCCCAATACTACAAGGCTTTAATCTTTCTTCATTCTGTATCAGCCCTCCTCTGAAAGGGCCATGTTTCTACCTTTACCTTTTCCATGAGTTTCAGTCCTATTATTCCAAATTAAAATTACTGTCAGAGTGTAGAATACCATCACTGAAAGATACAGGCTTTAGAGCAAGACTTTATTTCCCATCCCAGCTCTTTTATTTCCCATCTGTGTAACCTTGGACAAATTATTTTACCTCAGTGAACCTCGATCTTCTTACCTGGAAAATGGGCATTTTAATCTTTTCATCATGGGTTTGTTTAATTGAATGAAGATAACACACATAAAGTCTCTGATGGGCCTCACATAGATTCCTTCCTTCCACCAATTTCAGTAAGTGACGCCACCAATTACTCAGATTTTCAAACTAGAAATCTCAATCATCTTCATTTCTTCCTTCCTCCTCAACGGCCCGCTTTAAATTAGTCATCAAGCCTGTTGCTCCCCTCCCAAGGATGCCTCTCAAATCTGGGCGATCCTATCTGCCCCCACTCCCGCTGTCCTCATTGGCTTTTCATGTGCTATTTCAGTATCCTGCCAACTGCCCTTGGTGACACCCATCACTCCCAATCCAAGCCCTTCCTCCAGGCTGCTGCCAGAGTGATCTTTCCAAAAAGAGACGCTGATGATGTCACTCCCCTACTCAAAAACCAGTGGTGACTTCTGGTTGCTTAAGGATAAAAACTTAACTATTAAACCTAAGGACTCATGGGACCAACCCCCCATTCCATTTCAAATCTATATTAGTCTCCTCTACTACCAACCTCCCTTTTAAGCCACCCCTCCCTGAGCTCATAACTCTCCCTATATCACCTCTTCCCACCTTCCCACCCCCCAGCACTCTCTGCACCATCAACCAGTGCTCCAAGAGGCATTTCTACAACACATAATGGCCTTTCCTGTCTCTGCCCTTGTACACACCCTTCTCAAGCTGAAATGACCTTTTTACATCTTGTTTACCTGCCAAACTCCACTTCTTCTTCAAGGTCCAGACCAGAGATGACCTATTCTATAAAAAGCTTAGTCATCTTTCCCAGGGAAAGGTGGTGACCAGCTCATCTGTGATGTCATAGGTTTAAGAGTGTAGATGCTGTATTCAGGCTACCCCGGTTTAAATCCTATCTACACCACAGTCCCACTTCTGGTTTTGAGAAAGTGACTTACCCTCTCCTAACCTCGATTTCCTTGTCTGAAAATGTTGATAATCATATTACATACAATTTAGTGTTGTTGAAAGTATATAATAAGAATGCACGTAAAGCTCATAACAACGTGTCCAGCTCATAGGTAAGCATTCAATATACATTACCTTAAAATTATTACTATTTTTACTATCCATTTTATCCTTTTGCCTCTATGTGGTTCTCCTTTTTTACATTTTACTTTCTTGTTTGTTTTAAAAAGATTTTTTTTTATTTGTTTATTTGAGAGAGAGTAAAAGCAAGAGAGATCACAGAGAGAGAGGGAGAAGCAGACTCACTGCCAAGCCAGGACCTCGAAGCAGGGCTCAATCCCAGAACCTTGAGATCATGACCTGAGCCAAAGGCAGACGCTTAACCAACTGAGTCACCCCAGAGCCCCTTTCTTTACATTTTAAATACATATTTTACTTTCAAAAAAAATTTTTATTTCACATTTACATCAATTTTACATTATATAAAAAGTTTTATTACAGAAATATTTGGTATTCATTGAACGAAGTTCCAGAAACATTAATAACAAACCAAAAAGACTAAATCTTCTATTATTTGAGATCCATCTTGGTTGCAAACAAAAGGAATTCTAGTTAACTTTCCCAGAATACAAAATGAGACAGGGAATTGTCAGGTGGCCCACCGCATCAATGAAAAGATGGAGAACTGTTTCAGCCAAGGGTCAGGATCGATGGAGGACTGGCAGCAAACAATACAGAGCGGACTATGGTGCAACAGTCACCAATGGTACCATCTCACTGCCTCTTAATATGGCCGCTGCTCCTAAACTTTGGCAACTTAGCAACGCTTTCTCCCTATTCACGCTGACAGCCCATACCTTAGCAACCAGAAGGCAGAGAGAGGAAATGTTTGCCTCCCTTCGCATTCTCTGTTGGGAGATGGGGCCCTCCCACAACCCAAACTCATACAATAGAGTATTCACCAAAAATAGAAAAAGGGCCTCCCCGCCCTCACTCCCCCACCTCATGGGGATAAAGTATGGGTCAAGCATCAACCTCACGAAGCTTGACCTGCACCTTATCACTCATTTGCAAGCTTCATGTACCTCCGTGCTTTCAAGTCTTTGCTTATGCTATTCCCTTTGCCTGGAATATACTTTGCTTCGAACACTGATCCACTCACTCCTGCTTCCTTCACCTTGTCCACTTTTCAATATCGTGCTCATTCTACAAAGGCCGAGATTTTTCCTTAATCGACCACACAGGTGAGCATTAGCTCACTTCTTGGTTCCAGAGCACATCATATGGTTTTGCATTGCCTTGTACAGACAGTTAGATATTGTGTCAGTCTTTGTTGTTATACCGTGAACTCCTATTTCTGGCTTTTTCACATAGAAGACACTCGATAGAAACCTGTTTGATGAATGAAAGAAAAAAGGAAAATTAGCTTTTATTAAGGCACTGTGCCAAGCACTTTGCAATATTAACTCAATTTATTCTCAATTTATAACTCATTTTTTTTCCCTCCAATAGGCTGTATCACCATTTTATAACAGAGGAAACTGAGGCATGGAGAAGTTAAGTTACTTTCCCAAGATCACACAACTATTAAAGTACAGAGGCAGAATATGAGCAGAGAGGAGAAAGCTAATTAAATTAATCTATAAATTTTCCCTAAGTATTGAAAATATATTTAGTAAATTTTATAAACACTTATTCCACTGTTCTTGAATGATGATGACAGATGGGCTCTATACAGGAATTCACAGAAATTTAATTTATGAGCACAAAAGCACACAATAAAATTCATCACACTCTTTGTCTTTGCCCTTCCCCCAGGTGACCAAGAATTGTTATTGCAGACACTGGCATTTTATTGAACTGGTTCTGCCTACAAAGAATTTATGTTCCTATGCTCAGGGCAATCTCCTTCCCTGGCTATATGATATCCTCTCATCCCTCCAGAAAATCCTTGTTTTGCTCATCTTCAGACAGTAGAAATTTGAGTCCAGATTGCCAACGTGCATGGTGTCTTACAATTAATCATCCACATAGATAAGGGCAAGAATTTAAATCTTGTAAATGGAGGAAAACCATCAAATATACAATTTTAAATTCATATAAACATAATGAAATAGAAAGGAGGAAATCTGAAATGAAGAATACTGAAAGACAGAAGGTATTATAAAAGAACCAGAAATCATCTACAAGAGAAAAATGCTTCACTTATACCTAGAGGTAGACAGGAAATATATTGCTAATTTGCAGAAGAATTGATATTCTCCTTGATAAAGCAAAAAATTTATGATCTTCTTTCTCTACTTGTTCCTGCCAAGTATCTTTCACTTTTAAGCACTTCATTACAAAATCTGCAAAAAGAAAATAAGGGAGGGAGGGAAAGGGAGATGGAGGGAAGGAAAGAGGGAGGAAAGAAAGAGAGGCAGACAGGAAAAATGTAGAAAAAGACCTAAAGATCTCTTCAAGAGATTATTATTATAAGTAAACATCTGTCATTAGTTTAAATGAAGCCTAGCTCCTTACAAATATCTGAGAAGACAAAAAGTGAATTTGGGAGTGAAGGGGCAATAGTATAGGAAAAAGAAGTGTAATAAAAAGTAATAGCACCAAATTAATCCCCAACATGGAGGTTAGATATTAGGGAATAGAAGATTATTGGGAAGTTCAGTTAGATAAAGGAAAGACTTCAAAGGAATATAGCAAGTGCTCCATCCCTTGAGACATTTAAAATTAACCTGGACAAAGAACTAGAATATATTTTGTAAAAAGCAATCCTTTCTGACAAGCTGGTAGATTAGTTCTAATTGATTTTTCCACCTCTAATTTCTTTAAATCTCTGAAATGCTATTCTTAAAAGACAAATGAGTTTTCTTTGAGAATGAATTTTCTGTCTTTATTTTAATAAAATGAGATATGATTTCTTACGGAAATAGTTTCAAACCAATGACTTTGCAAGTAATAATTCTAACTGCTATTTAGATTATAAAAGTTAACAAAGTTACATCATTAGTAAACATGATAAATTACAATATATTTTCTTTCATCATGCACTAGCAATTATTTTGAAATAAAATTCCCCAAAAATGAAGGAATATGATGCAATTCAAAAGCAGGAAAATGGGGGCTCCTGGGTGGCTCAGTCATTGGGCATCTGCCTTCGGCTCAGGTTATGGTCCCAGGGTCCTGGGATCAAGACCCCCATCAGGCTCCCTGCTCAGCGGGAAGCCTGCTTCTTCCTCCCCCACTCTCCCTGCTTGTGTTCCATCTCTTGCTGTGTCTCTCTCAGTCAAATAAATAAATAAAATCTTTAAAAAAAAAAACAAAACAGGAAAATGGAGCAGGCATATATTCTGCCAGTTTTTACCTTTTGTTCTAGGTTCATATCCTGTCTAGAAAGTTATCACCAAAAATAAAAAGAAAGAAAGAAAGAAGAAAAGAAAAAGAAAAAATAGTTCCATTGAAATTACATCAAATTTTGTATTATTGAATCAGATAACAGTTTTGAGGAGCTAAAGGACAATATCATCATATACATGTTATTTATTGTAAGAAAAGAACTAAATTAGAAATGTACTAGAAAAAAATTTGCCTGATGTCTTCAAATTTTCTTAGAAATCACTTGGCTTAGGAAAAGAAGTGGAAACACTAAATGAAACAGGAGGTATATCTGTTTCTCTCTCTCTCTCTCTATATATATATATATGTATATATATATATATTCTTTAATTTTATTTACTTGTCAGAGAGAGAGAGCACAAGCAGGGGGAGTGGCAGGCAGAGGGAGAAGCAGGCTCCCTGCTGAGCAAGGAGCCCGATGTGGGACTCAGTCCCAGGACCCTGGGATCATGACCTGAGCTGAAGGCACACATTTAACTGACTGAGCCACCCAGGCATCCCTCTCCTTAAATATATTGATTCTCAAAGCAGTTCTACATTCTTTGATAAACTATGAATGAATGTCAATATGGTTGGAAAAAATATTCTTTTTTAAAAAGATTTTTACTTATTTATTTGAGAAAGACTGAGAGCACGAGCAGGAGGGAGGGGCAGAGGGAGAGGGAGAAGCAGACTCCCCACTGAGCAGGGAGTCCTACACAGGGCTTGGTCCCAGGACCCCAGGATCATGACCTGAGTAAAACGCAAACATTTAACCAAATGAGCCACCCAGGTGCCCTGGAAAAAAATATTCTTGATTAGGACTTTTTTATTCCTAGGTCATAAAGATATTCTTCCCTATTAATTCTGATAAGTTTCAACTTTCGTGCCCTTAATTTAATATTTTATTTATTTTATTTGAGAGAGAGAGCATGCATGAGCAGGGGTAGAGGCAGAGGGAAAGAGATAGGCAGACTCCCTGCTGACCACAGGGCCAGACACAGGGGTTGATCTCAAGACCCTAAGAACAGAACCTGAGCTGGGAACCAAGAGTCTGCCACTTAACCCACTGATCCACCCAGGCGCCTTCTTAATTTTGTTTTTTATGTGACAATCTTTAATTCATTTTCTATTATGCTGTGAGATACAGATATAATTTTACAAGTAGAAAGCCAGTTATTCTAATGTAACGTATCAAATGATCCTTCTTATCTGTAATGTCACTTCTGTGACATACCAAGTTCTCGTTGGTCTGTTCCTAGGCTCTCTATTTCCTTTCACTCATTAATATTTCTGTTGTGCTAATACTGCACTACTTTCATTTCTATGCCTTTGTAATATATTTTGATATCTGGTCAGGTAGGTGTTTCTTCTTTCTCCTGCTTTATCAAGACTGCCTAAACGCTTCTTTCACAATAATTTTCCTTATAAAATTTATAATAAATATATCATTTTTTATGAAAGCTGTTGAGAATTTTGATTGGTATCACATTTAATATAAATTAATTTAAGGAGAACTGACATTTTTATTCTACCGAATAATCTCATACATAAATGCATTATATTTTTACATTTATGTAAGAGCTTATTTTAACAAATAGTCTCTACATCTACTAAACTCTAAGCCCATAAAAGCTCATATAACTTTTCGAGTTTGAGAGTGATATTAGTAAGAAGATTCGAGTTTTTATATTATCCTAAATCTGCAGTTACTTCAGCTGAGACAAATCTCTGGGGCATAAGTCTATTACTCTCACTTTATTTTTACTGGATTTGATCTTGAAAAAAGTCAGTGAGATGATGGAAGTCAGTCAATCACGTTGCCTTTGTCCAAGTGAATGGTGTTTATATAAATCCAGTGTGGTTTGGAATATCAGCCTCAATTTTCATGAGATTAAGATGACAGTGCCTCATTTAAATTAATCTCCTCGAGTTTGCAAGAAAATTCACAAAGAAAAAATAAGCAAATTTCTTTCTTTTAACCGGTGTTCAGACCACTGGCATTTAATAGTCCTTAGAGTAACCGCTAAAAGAAAAATAGCTAAAAAAATTACATAACGTTAAATAGAATACTAAAAGTATTTAAATAATCAAAATGACTATGAGAAAGGGAAAAGAGAAGAACAAAAGCATGGAAAACAATCAGTAAGATAATAAAATTGTGGACCTAAATCCAATCATATTAATAATTACATTAAATGTAAGTGGTCTATACACTCTAATTAAAAAACAGAGATTCTCAGATTGGCTTTAAAAGTAGAAGATCTAATTATACGCAATCTGTAAGAAAGCCAGTTTAAATATAATTATATAGATAAATAAAAGGATAAAGAAAGATATTTAATGAAAACAGTAATCAAATATTATTTTACTAGGGCTGCCATAACAAAATACCACAGACTGCATGGCTTGAACAACAGAAATTAATTTTTTCACAATTCTGAAGACTAGAAGTTCAAGATCAAAGTGCCAACAGGGTCGGTTTCTTCTGAGACCTCTCTTCCTAGCTTTCAGATTATTTCCTTCTCTCTGTGTCTTCATACGGCCTTTCCTCTGTGCTCTGGGAAGTACCTCCCTAGTGTCTCTTCCTCTACTTATAAGGACACCGGATATTAGATTAGAGCCAAATCATATGACCCCCATTTAACCTAGGTTACCTCGTTAAAGGCCCTATCTCCCAATATAGTCACATTTTGAGGTACTGGGATTAGGGCTTCGACATATGAATTTTGGAGCAGGGACACAATTTTGTTCATAATATCAAAAGAAAGCTAGACTGGCTATATTTATATCAGGTAAAATAGACTTCAGAACAAGGGAAATTACCAGGATTAAAGACAGACATTACATACTGAGAAATGGGTTGATTTATCAGTAATACACAACAATCTTAATGTGTATGCACCTATAAATTAGAGGTCAAAAATACACAAGCAAAGTGAAAAGAGAAATATACAAATCCACAATTATACATGGAGATTTCAACACTTCTCTCTCAGTAATCATAGAACAAAAAATCAGCATGGATATATAGATCTGACTACTCTATCAACCAATTCAACCTAATTGACATATGTGGAACATTCTGGCCAACAACAGCAAAATACACAATCCGATCATAACAGAGTTAAACAAGAAATAATAAAGAATGATGTCTGAGGGTGCCTGGGTGGTGCAGTCGGTTAAAGCAGCCGACGACTGGTTTCAGCTCAGGTGGTGATCTGAGGGTTGTGAGATCGGGCCCTGCATCACACAATGTGTGCTCAGCACAGAGCCTGCTTCAGAGTCGCTCTTCCGCTGCCCCTCCCACTTGCGCTCTCTCTCGCTCTCAAATAAAGAAATCTTTAAAAAAAGAAGAATATGGGGGAAATCCCCAAATATATGAAAATTAAACAACGCATCCTTAAATAATCTATAGGCCAAAGGGGAAATCTCAAGGATAATTAGAAAACAGTTTGAATGAAATGAAAACGAAAATACAAAATATCAAAATGTGGGATGCAGCTAAGAGTTTAAAGGAATATTTACAACATTTACTTAAAAAAAAAAAAAAAAGGAAAGGGATGCCTGGGTGGCTCAGCCAGTTGAGTGTCTGCCTTTGGCTCAGATCATGATCCCAGGGTCCTGGGATCAAGTCCCACATTGGGCTCCTTGCTTGGTGGGAAGCCTGCTTCTCCCTCTGCCACTCCCCCTGCTTGTGCTCTCTCTCTCTGACAAATAAATTAAAATAATAATAAAATATTTAAAAAATAATAAAGTAAAAAAAATTTAAAATAAATAATAAAAAAATTTTTTTAAAAGGAAAGGACTCAAATCAATAATCTAAACTTTCATGCTAAAAAAAAAAAAAGCAATTTAAATCCAAAGTAAGTAGAAGAAAGGAAATAATAAAGAGTATTAATGAAATAAAAATTTAAAAAATAATAGAGAAAGTCAGTAAAAGTAAATGCTGGTTCCTTGAAATAAACCAGTAAAATTGGCAAGTCTCTAGTTAGACTGGTCGAGGAAAAATAAAATTTATAAACTATCAATATCAGATTAATAAAAAATATTGTTAACAACTTTATGCTAATAAATTTGATGTCCTGGGGAAAATGGATAAATTTCTTAAAAAATGAAAATTGTCAAAATGCACCCAAGAGGGAAAAGAAAACTTGAAAAGCACTACATACTTTAAAGAAATTGAAAACTTCAAGCCACTGGTGAATTTTATGAAACTTTAGAGGAAGAAATAATAAAACTTCTACACAAAGTCATTAAAATAGAAAAGGAGGAAAACCTCCCTAACTCATTTTATGAGGCCAGAATCACTTGATACCAAACCAGATAAGCATAGACAAGAAAACAGAAGTACAGAGAATATTTGTGCAAAATCTTTTAACAAAATTTTAGCAAATTGCCTCCAACTATATATACACAAGTTGTTGTACATATGTGTATATGTATGTGCATGTGTTTATTAGACATATTAAAGGAAATCAGATTAGAAAAGAAGATGTAAAACTGTTTTTATTTGTAAATAACAAGATGGTGTATATGGACAATCCAGTGCAATCTAAAATAAGCCTGCTGGGGGCGCCTGGGTGGCTCAGTAAGTTGGGCGTCTGCCTTCAGCTCAGGTCATGATCCCAGGATCCTGGGATCCAGCCCCTCTTTGGGCTCCCTGCTCAACGGGAAGTCCGCTTCCCCCTCTTCCTCTGCCCTTCCTCCCAGCTTGTATGCTCTCCTCTCTTTCAAAAGAATACTATCTTAAAATAAAATAAAATAAGACTGCTAGAACCAAAAAGTAAACTTAAAAAAGCCACAAGATATAAGGCCCACATTAAAAGACCAAACCAAAACAAGCCTTAAAATTCATTGAATTTCTATTTACAAGCAATGAACAATTGAAAAGTTTTTTTAAGATTATGATAGCATCAAAAAAATTGTAGTTCCAGTTACTAGAAAAAATTTAAAACATTTATGACAGCATCAAAATATCAGGAATAAACATAATAAAGATGTGTGAGACATATATACCTAAAACTACAAAATATTGCTAAACAAAGTTAAAGAAAACCTAATTAAATGAAGAGATATACCATGTTTGTGGATTGGAAGAAGCAATACTGGTAAGGTGGCAATGGTTCCCATGTTGTTCTATAGATTCAATGCCATCTCAACCAGAATCCTAGCATATTTGTGTACAGAAATTGGCAGGCTAATTTTTAAATTTATATAGAAAGCTAAGGACTTAATTAAAAAAAAAGGGGGGGGGAGGGCGCCTGGGTGGCTCAGTGTGTTAAAGCCTCTGCCTTCAGCTCAGGTCATGATCTCAGGGTCCTGGGATCGAGCCCCGCATCGGGCTCTCTGCTCGGCGGGGAGCCTGCTTCCCCCTCTCTCTCTGCCTGCCTCTCTGCCTACTTGTGATCTCTCTCTCTCTGTCAAATAAATAAATAAAATCTTAAAAAAAAAAAAAGGCTTTTTCACATTTTAGTTTTTTGTTATAGCAGCATTCCACTTCCAGATACTAATATCTGTTTTAGCTATGTGTTGCCGTGTAACAAATTAGCCCTTGCAGCTGAAAACCACATTTATTATCTCACCTTTTCAGGGGGGAGGGGCAGGCATCTGGGAACATCTTAGCTGAGTCTCCCAAGATCTCTCATGAGATCACAGTCAAGCTGTTAGTTGGGACCACAGTCCCCTGAGGGCTGGACTGCGGAGGATCTGCTTCCACACTTGCTCATTTTTGGTAGTCCTCAGTTTCTAACTGACTGTTGGCCAGGGACCTCAGTTTCTTCCCAAATGAGCAACCTGAGCATCTCGACAATATGGCAGCTGGATTCCCCTACAGCAAGTGATCCAAGAAAAAGTTGGAAAGGAGAGAGAGAGAGAGAGGAAACAAGGTAGACCAGAACAGACCAAGACCGAAGCCACGGTGTCTCTTGGGGTTTATTTTTCATTTCTGTGTAAATAATATTAAAAGAATTCATGCAGTTTTTACTTTTTAAAAAAGATTTTATTTATTCATTTTGGGGGGGAGTGAGCAAGCATGAGCAGAAGGCAGAGGGAGAGAGAATCTCAAGCAGACTCCCCACTGAGCACAGAGCCCGACTTGGGGCTTGATCTCACGACCCTGAGATCACGACATGAGCTGAAATCAAGAGTTAGATGCTTAACTGACTGAGCCACCCAGGTGCCCCAGAATTCATTCATTTTTATCAAATATCACATTGTTTAGGAAAGAAGAGGCTTTAACTTTTTCCATGAGAAAACTATAGAGCTTCATTTTAAACAAGTCACAATAATAATATCCATAAAATAAAAATAAGCAAATTATTTTGAGCATTTACTATGTTCCGCACATGCCACTGAACACAGAAGAGCATGGTCTTTGGCACAGACTGCCTATTGTTGGCTTTCTGTTCTACCATTTATTGGTTATGCACCTCTGGGCAAGTTATTTAACTTCTCTATGCTCCTGGGTCCTTATCTATAAAATGAGGGTAACAATGCTAGTTACCATATAGAGTTGTTGTGAGAATTAAATGGGTCCTATGACATGGCTCACTTAGAACGGGCTGCCATCTAATGAGAATTGTGTAAGATTGAGCTAATATCCGTATTAGGTAGTGTTTACAAACATCATCTCTTTTAATACTCAAAATACCCTAAAAGGTAAGAGTGATTATTATTTTACTTCATAGGCAAGACAGTTGAGCCTTGGAGATGTTGGTTAAGCAACTTACCTAAATGTACACAACCGGGTGACAGAACTGAGTTCTATGCAGTTCTCTGGCTAGAGGTTACTTAAAAAAAAAAAAAAAAAAAAAATTGTAGATGTGGATGGAGAAAGATAAAAAATGAAGGTAGAAAGTAGATTAGAGAACTCATTAGCTACTGTAATTTTTCAGAAGTAATGTTAAAACAATATTGAAATAGGAGAAGTTTTAGAGTGACTGGCTATAGAAATCAGCACATAGTTCTTACGGAAAAAGTGAATATAAAATATCAGATAATGGGGACGCCTGGGTGGCTCGGTCGGTTAAGCTTCTGCCTTAGGCTCGGTCATGATGCCAGGGTCCTGGGATCAAGTCCTGCATTGGGCTCCCTGCTCAGTGGGAAGCCTGCTTCTCCCTCTGCCTGCTGCTCCCCCTGCTTGTGCTTGCTCACTCTTTTTCTCTCTGCCTGCTGCTCCCCCTGCTTGTGCTTGCTCACTCTTTTTCTCTCTTTCTGACAAATAAATAAATAAAATCTTAAAAAAAATATATCAGATAATGGAAAATCTGGCAAGAATATAGTGAAGCAGAAGAAAAGACATTTGAGAAGCTACCACACATCTCCAAAGTCTGACCAAACACTGAGGTCCCTTTTCTGTGGTACTGTTGGAATATTTCCAATAACCAGAATTGCTTTTGCTTTTAGATACCTATCTGTCATTCAGGGCATGGTAGAGGTTAGGCCTGTCCAAAAATATTCCAGTTCTCCTCTTTCTGGAAATGTGGTAGAATTGCGTTTCCCGCTCCCTTTTAATCCAAGCATGACTACATGGCTTGCATTGTCCAATGAATTATGAGTGGAAATGATGTGTGTCATTGCCAAGTGGAAAGTTTAAGAGCCAGTATGCCCTTTGCTCGTGTCCAGGTGATATCAGCCTGGATCCCTTGGGGGCCTACCACAGGCAGAGTCTTCCCCTTGACCTTCTTTGGACATGCAGTGTGAGCGGCTAGTAAACCACTGCTTTTTTAAGCCACTGAGACTGGGGAGTTGTTTGCTGTTCCGTGGAAACCCATCTACTCTGGGATGATTATGCATGGTCTTAAAATCTTTTCTTTTTAAGAATTGTAACCTCTATGACACCTTAGTGCAGAAAACATTTTGTCAAACCCTATTACTAGTTCATAAGGTATTTCCCAAAGCTAACAGTTTATAAACTGGCTCTAGCATCCCTAGAACTAAAGCCTTCTGAATTCATAAAGGAGGGATTATTAGCTCCTAAGACTCTTTCCTAGTGTATCAGTTGACCTGAAACAGAAACCAGCAAAAGTTGGCAGAGCTCGCAGTAAAGAAAACCAACACTAAACATTAAATATGTTAGAATGGTAAAGTTCCTCTTGGATTAGGATCATCAGAAAACAAACACGTTGGGTCCTGTTTTCACCATTTAAAAAACGACAAAATAGAAAAACACACATTAAAAAAACGAATGGATGTCAAAGGCATATGCAATGAGACACAAAACTGAGAAGTTCATAAAGATCATAAAGATCACCTTTAATACGAACCACCTCATAACTGAGCAATGATTATTTTGTCTGTGGCTTCTGTAGTGTTCATTACAGACATTTGTTTTTCAAATTTTTTATTTTAATTCCAGTTAGTTAATACGGTGTTATATGAGTTTCTCATTACAGAAATTTAAAGTAGAGTGGGTAAGAATATCGCACATTTTACATATGTTTACAGCATAATATACATGCAAGTTAAAGAGGTGGGCAATAAAGAAACAGAAAAAGTAAGAATATATAATAATAATTAAAAAAAAAAAAGAGAGAGAGAAGTAGGCTTAAACAGAAGGCAATCCAGAGGATACTCTTTCAAAGGCAAATACCTATGAAGTAAATGCAATACAAATATCAATTAATTATGGGGAATTTGTTAATCTGGGAACATATTAAAACCCGATAACACGTATCATTATCATTTTGGAATTTGTGTTGCTTTCCTCACAAAGTTGTTTTCCTCTCAATTGCCTTGGCCTAAAAGCCAAACAAAAGTATAAAACATAATTTCACCTGAAATGAAACTTCAAGGATAAACATTTTCTTTTTGAAACTTTTTGGTAAAATGGAAATAATTTTTGCCCAGACGGCCCCCATTCTCCTAGCTGGCTTACGTATTTCAGTAACTAGGGAGCAGGGGAGTTTTCTCTCATCCTCAGAACTGCCTAATGCCCAATTCCTATGTAGCAAGAAGCCATGATTGGACTCATTGACCAGGCCAGTAACTGAGGTCCTTATCTTTTGGTCGTGATCTCCTCAGTGCCAACATTCATTTAAACAAATGTATTTGAGTACCTACGATGTCCTAGGCAATGATTTCGTGATTGTGGTATTTGACCCGCCGTTCCAACACAGTTAAATGCTCAGAGTATCATAAAAGACACAAGCCGTTATCAGGCTCATCTCTGACCCACTGTTATGGGCTGAATTGTGTCCCCTCACCAAAAAGAGAAGTTGAAATCCTAACCCAGTACCTCAGAATTCGACCTTATTTGGAAATAGGGTCATTATAGATGTAATGAACTAGGATGAGGTCATATCGGTGTAGGTAGGCCCCTAAACCATGATGGTCGATGTCCTTATAAGAAGACGGCTGTGTAAAAATGCAGAGATGTGGGGAGAATTCCACAGGCAGATGGAGGTGAAGATGGGACAGATGCATTTACAAGACAAAACTCCCAAGAATCGCTGTCTGTCAGCAGAAGTTAGGAAAGAGACAGAACAGAGTCTCCCACGGAGTCCTCAGAAGGAATCAACTCTGCTGCCCTCTTGAATTTGGATTTTCAGCCCCCAGAACTTTGAGGGAATAAATTTCTGTTGTTTCTACCAGTTTGCAGTATTTTATTACCTCAGCCCTAGGAAACCCACACACCCGTCCACTCCAAATAAACAGCTTTATGTATAGATAAACATTGTACAGGAAAAATCTTAGTACCATAAACTAGTATTTCAAAAGTTTCGAGATGGTCAAAGGTATCAAAGACAAAGTCAGAAAAGAGCTTGCAAAATGTTATTGTCCTTTTTCGTGGCAACAAATTGATGACACACTAAAAAAAACCCTCCCTAGACTCAGAGTTAGTTTACCTCCATTTCATTTCAGTAAACAACATGATGCACTGTTATTAAAAGGGGAATGAATGCTGAGTAGGCAAAAATAACAGATATCCACTCTGCAAACCAATCCAATGTCCTCTAAAATTAATATGAAATAATTGCATTTGTTAATCATGTAGAAAACAGCCTCATGCCCTCCAGCTACTAAAAGTTTCACTATTTGGTGACTGTTACCTACAGATCTAATTCTCTTAGACCAGAGAAAACACGGACAGAAATTAGAAGAAATTAATTCAAAAAGAAAAAAGAAAGAAAAGAATTAAAGTGTGTAAATTCTTTTAACCAGGCTCCAGATCTCAAAGCAGGAACTCTATGAGCAGAGAGGCTTTGACTCTGGGGTCCTCACTGTCTTTCTGTAAGGGGAAAACTCTCCTAAAAGACTGCCCCGAACAAGTGTATGTCAGGCTGGACTTCCGTCCCCATCTTCCCTTCCACATTCACTCCATCATCCTCTTTACAGAAGGAAGCACATCTCGGCAAACTGGATTCTAACTGGTGCATTGCCTCGGGGGTAAAATCAAGCAAAAGTACAATTCAACATACTGCCCGTGGCATTGAGGCAGCTAAAGACTATAGAGATCGGATTGTCTTACAAGTCCACTCATTCCAGTTCTTTGCAAATAACAAAATTGGAGTGGAAGGAATGAAGTTGTCAGCTAATAGATGACGGAACCTAATTTTTATACAATTTTTGGCATATACGGAGTGCAAAAAAATGTCATGATGTTGCTACAGTGAAACTCTTTCCAGTCCCATCTTTTTTTTTTTTTTTTTTTTTTGATGTGAACAAGCTTTCTCAGAGCTATATCTCTAACACTGGAACATAGAAACGGAATTGATGTTAAGCCCTGTCTCGAAAGTGGGAGAAGGAAGTTTACTATTATTATTATTATCATTATAACCCTTCTAGCAGTACTAGTGCCTTTATTTATCCACAAATACGTAATCTCATTTTTTAAATGCAGCCTTATTCATCTTAAGATACGTGCTTCCAGGGGTGCCCCCGTGGCTCAGTCGGTCAAGCGGCTGCCTTCAGCTGGGGTCATGATCCCAGGGTCCTGGGATCGAGCCCCGCATCAGGCTTCCTACTCAGCGGAGAGCCTGCTTCTCTCTCTCACTCTGCCTATTTGTGCTCTCTCTCTATCTCTCTGTCAAATAAATAAATAAAATCTTTAAAAAAAAAAAGATATGCACTTCCCAAAAAATTTGCTTTTAATGTTTAATAATTATCCATAAGATTTGTAACATATTTATGATATTTTGATGAATAATATGCTGGTAATAATGGTAGCTCAGACTAGAAAGTACTTTTAAATTTAAAGACTTAGGTCACAAGAAATAAGAATAAAATTGAATTTTTACATTGCAGAGAATTATGCTAGAATGATAAAAGACTTTTAGGCATTAAAATACATTATATTAGGATGCAATTTTCTGGGAGAAATGGAATTGAAATATGAGATAAAGAGCAAAAAGAACAATGTAAAATGTTAATGAACAGCTGGCTTAAGTATTTTAAAAATACATGATAGTGAGTATCAAATTGTGATGGTATTTATTTCCATTGGATACATTTAAGAGTAAAACTTTACCAATATGTCTAATGCACCAGAAATTATATTCTTTGCACTGATTTAAGCTGATGATAAAAAATGTCGTATGTTGATTAAAAAATGTCTGAGGGGAGTACAATGTTTATGGTCCATGCTAGCCAAAAATGTTTGAAGAACACTCAACCAAAGGAGAGACAAGATGGATATTTTTATTTTTATTTTTTAAGATTTATTTATTTATCTGAGAGAGAGAGAGTACTACATGGATGCACGAGCAGGGGGAGGGGCAGAGGGAAAGGGAGAGAATCTCAAGCAGACTCTCCTCTGAGCACAGAGCCTGACAGGACACGCAGGGCTCCATCTCATGACCCTGAGATCATGACCTGAGCAGAATGATCGGAGGTTCTGACAGCCTGCCGCACCCATGTGATGGTGGCAGGGGTCCACTGGAGGATGCCCATTGAGGGGTCAGGCTGTACTCCTGGGCAGGGCTGGGAAGGATCCTGCCGGCCTCTGGCCCTTGGAGCTTCCTCGTCAATGCTAGATAGTGGTTTCTTGCATCCATTATTGAGGACACTAGGATCATATTGATCATAATCAAATTCTAACCCTGTCTCCTTCATTTGACCTTCTGGAGACCTAAACTGAACTTCTGGACAAACCCATTCCTCAGTCACACATTTACAGACAATAGCTTGGCCTTCTTCCAACATAAGATGAATTATATCCACTGTGTATGGATTTTTTTTCTTATTTAACTATCAGGTAAATTTTTATTTCCAAATTTTGATGGGAATAGGAATGTGGGGGGGCTCATTCCCATGTATCATCTATAAAACATGTAATAAAGGCAATTATAAAATTAGCATTGGAGAAGGGGAAAATTTAGCATATTAATTATTCAAAATAACGACCAGTAAAGATAGCTCAGCCTTGTACTGAGCAGAGCCGCTTTAAAGACAGTCAACTAGGAAGGAAGCTTAATTAATTCCCTGCACATTTAATGAGCTCCAACTAATGCACAGAAGCACGCCAAGATCAGAGGATGGGAAGAGAAGTAGGGCAGACTCTGCTATGGAGCCTCTCCCTGGCAGCAGGTATTTCTCATACGACATGCCAGGTGCATAATTAAGGAATAAAAGAGGTTTATAGGAGCACAGTGGAGAGGAAGGAGGGATAGGCTTCACAGAGAAGATACTTTATTTCTATCTTAAGGAAGAGCAGAAATTTACTAAGAGGAGACAAGAAATAGCCATCCAGTATTGCGAGTACAATCAATATCCGGAGACCTTGCAAGGGCATTGCATCTTTAGAGAATGATAAGAAGTTCAGTGTTCCTGGAACTTAGGGTTTTGTGGGGGAGGGTGCAGAAAGTGAAGGAGGTTTGGACTCGACTGATCTGCCCTGAAAGGGTATGAGTGTGACTTGACATAGATTGGACCTGTGGGTAAGCAGAGAAACAGCCACCACCCTAGACGGCATGGGTAGACACGCGGGGCCAGATGGTGGGATGCAAAACACAAAAATTGGGGAACCTACCACCTCAATGAAATTTCTAGAAGTCCAGATGCATGGGGCACATCAAGATATCCCTTCCAAGGGTAAGGACAAGTTGCTGCCTATGGTCCCCTCATCAATAGGAAAAACCTTGGGTTGTTAGGGTGTTTGGGAGGCAATATGCATATTTAGGACCACTGCTTTGACCCATTGATCCAACAACCCAAAGGATTCCCCATTTGGTCGGAGTACAGAGAAATAGATGACTCTCCACTGGGTCCAGGCGGCCACGAAAGCTGCATGGCCATCTGGGCTGTCTGGCCCAGTAAATCCCATGGTGATCGAAGTGTCTGTGACCAATAGGGATGCTGCATGGAGCCACTAGCCGGCTCCTCAGTTCAGACTGTTAGGATTTTGAGCAAAGCTATGCCACCCTCTGCATAGAACTATCCTTCTTTTTGAGAAACAGCTTCTAACTTGCTGTTGTGCCCTAGCAACGATTAAACTATTCAAACTAAAGCGCCCATAATGCTCTGGGTGTTGGCTAGCTGTAGAGCCGGATGTGGCCAGCAGCACTCCATCTTTATTTTTTTATTTTTATTTTTCTTTGTTAAAGATTTTATTTATATATTTGACAGAGAGATCACAAGTAGGCAGAGAGGCAGGAAGAGAGAGAGGGGGAAGCAGGCTCCTTGCTGAGCAGAGAGCCCAACTCGGGGCTCGATCCCAGGAACCTGAGATCCTGACCTGAGCCAAAGGCAGAGGCTTAACCCACTGAGCCACCCAGGCGCCCCAACACTCCATCTTTAAATGGAAGTGGTCAAGACGGGCCTCTGGCAGATCATAAAGGCGTAAGTCATGAGAGCAAGTGACTCACCTCCAAGGTTTCCATTCTTGTTATAGTGCCTTCTCACATCTCTATCCATGCTGACAGCCAAGAAGGCCTATGGGAATAGAAGAAGGAAGTCATAAATATGAATGATGATCAAATGATCAGTCGTGAAAACAAGGCTATCGTGGTTTTGAACATTTCTTTCTTACTTTGATAGGAATATATTCGTGCATAATTTTCTTTTTCTCTGTCCCATTTTCCTACTAACATAATGTGTTAATAGCAGTCAATCTTAAATTTTAGGATTTATAGTATAGAATACCAAAGAGGGGCTTAACTCAGCTACAAAATGAATATATATCCATAACTCTAATATTGACAAAGTGGAATTTTGCATTATCAGCTGCTTGAGAAATAGTTGCATCATGTTAAGTAGAAGCAGCATGTTTCTGCCTTTGTCTTTATTTGAAAATTAAATATGTTTAGAAGAGCAGCCAAGAGTGGCCCCAGGCCCACCAGCAGATACTTGGCTGCTAACTTGGAGGCTGTAACTACACAGAAGAAACAGATTTCCATAGATCTCTCCATAAACTCCCCCCTTCGTGGTCTACTTCAGTGGCTGAACGTTCTCTGCTTCTCAGAGAAGCTCTGTCTTGTATCAGTGCTTCAGGAGAATTGGCTAGTGACTATCACCCTTTCAGACTTCCACCTCTCCAGCTAGTCCCACAGCTATGTACGATCTAATTCCTATAATAAATCCCTGATCCCACGCCACTCACAGTGGCCCTGCTTCTCTGACTGAACCCTGACAGATACAAGGATATTTGAGCCAGGGCCTGAGAAAGGTAAGGGGGTGGTCATAAGGCTACCTCAGGAAGAATATTCTGGGCAGAGGGAACAGCAAGTGCAAAGGCCCTGGGCATGAACCTGAGTGAGGCAGTAGTATGACTGAGTGGAGTTAGTGAAGGGGAGACTAGGACGAGATGAGATACAGAGGTACGGGGAGAGAGACAGGTCATGTATGGCCGCACAGAATACTAAAGGAGTTTCAGTTTTTCCTCTGCTTAATATAGAAAGCCATGGGAGGGTTATAAGCAGAGTGACATGATCTGACATTTTAAATGGATCCACTCTTGCTGCTATGTTAAGAATAGACTGTAGGAGGCCGATAAGGGCAGAAGTAGGAAGATGCATTAAAAGGCCAATGCAATAATCCAGATGAGAGATGCTATTGCTCTTGACTCAAACCCAGCTGTTAGCACTGAGTCAGGTGGTGACAAGTTGTTAGGATCTGGATATATTTTGGGGCACCTGGGTGACTCAGTCGGTTGGGCGTCTGTCTTTGGCTTGGGTCATGGTCCCAGGATCCTAGGATGGAGCCCCACATCGGGCTCCCTCCTCGGTGGGAAGCATGCTTCTCCCTCTCCAGCTCCCCCAGCTTGGGCTCTCTCCCTCTAATAATCTTTAAAAAAAGGGGGGGAGGGGAAGAGAAAAAGAATCTGGATATATTTTGAATGTAGAGATTTTAGGGTTTGCTATCAACCAGAATGTTGGATGTGGGAAAAAAAGAGGAGTCAAAGATGACTATAAGGTTCTTGACTTGAATGATGAAGAACAGCATTGCCATTTAATGACACAGACGGCTAGGGGTAGAACAAATTTAGAGTAATATCGAAATTCAGAGTTAGTCCCTTAGCTTTGCGATGTCTATTAGATATACAGCGGAATACATCAACTGGGCAAATTATAGACGAGTCTGGCATGCAGGGGAGGGGGAATCCCGAGATAGAGATACACATTTTGGGATCATTTGTTTACAGATGGATAAGATCATTAGGAGAATGAGTGTAGTTAGAAAAGAGAAGGGTTCAGGACTGAGCTCTGTGGTGGTTGGAAAGTTTGGAGAGATGAGGAGTGGCCAGAGGACTAAGGAAAGCCAGGAGCTGATCCAGGTGTCGCAATTCTGTGCTGCTCCACCTTTCCTGCAGGTGGAAAACATGTCTTATTGATCTGCAAATTTCTGTTATCAGTCATCTACCAGGTACTCAGTAAGCAGATGTTGAAATGAGGGTCCTGCTACATGACCTCATGGAAAGATACTTTCTCCCATTCTGGAAGAAATCATACATCTGATGACAGATTTGTGTCTGGAATATACAAAGAACTCTTACAACGCAATAATAAAAATACGAATAAGTCAATTTTTAAATGGGCAAAAGATCCAAATAGATACATCTTCACAGAAGATCTACCAACGGCCAAATCATACTTGAAAGATAAGTAACACCATTAGCCTTTAGGGAAATGCAAATCATAGATACCCACTAGGATGGCTAGAATCAAAAGGAGAAAAACCAGTGCTGGCGAAGATGTGGAGAAATTGGAATCTTCATCCCCTGCTGGTGGGAATGTAAAATGATGCAGCCCCTTTGGAAAACAGTCTGGCAGACTCTCAAAAAGTCAAACATAGAATTACCATTTAATTCAGCAATTTTACCCTTATATAGATAGCCAGGGGTTGCAATTATAATAATCGACAAGGTCAGGTTGGCAATCTAGAGGCAACCTGAGGTTTATTGAGACAGAACATGAGGTCCTCAGGGGCAAAATAGGTGGGCAATGGGGGAGGATACCACTTTTGAGTAGAAGAAATCAAGGATGGAGGACCATGAGACTATGAGAGGGTACCCCAATGAGAAGCTCTAATTCGTTGCCTGGTTCAGGACGTGACTCAGTTTTCAGATCCAGACTCATTGACCGAGTCCCAGGAATAAGGGTCCTGCAAGATCATGTGGGTAAGCATGGTAGTGATCCCAGGGGTTGCTCTCAAGGGAGGCCAGATGGATCCTGGAAGATGACAACAGACCACAAGTGTAGCTTTACCCTATCTACCTGCCAGGAGTGGGATCCTTGTTAGATCAATATGGTCTCAATTACATGGTATGCAGCCACCGATTTAACGCTTTTGACACTTTTCCATTCCAATCCAAATGGAAGGGCAGAAACACTTTGTTCTCCCATGGAATTCACAATATACATTTATGGTCTTGCCTCAGGGCTATGCTACCTTTCTCACGTTCCGTCCTAATGTAGGATTAAGAGACCTTCATTTTCGGGACATCCTACAGAGCATCACACTGATCCCTTGCAGTGACAATATCATGTTGGTCAGGCCAGATGACCATGAGGTAGCTAGCACCCTGAAGGCCTTGAGGAGCCCTTGATACGGCACCAGATGTGGGTTGAGCTCAAGAGCGAGGGATCCACTGACTGGGTCTCCAGCCACCCCACCTGGAAGGTGCTGGCCTGACAAGAGCGTTTGAACAGGCCCCCAAGAAAGCACAGCCAACATGTGACGGACTCTGGGGTACAGAGGGCTGCTGCCTTGTCTCAAAGGAAGGACAATTTTGCAGGGAGGTTCATGCTCCAGAGCTTTCCCCCTGTGGATCAGGCCAAGATTAGACTTGACCTGAGACCACACCTCACGTGGCTCTTTCCCTTCCTTTACTTTGCTTCCTTCCCTCCCTTTAAGGCTTTTCCTGGATATAAGGCTTTACCACGAATAAATCACAGTGCTCTGAATTCCTCTCTCTGGCTCTGATTCCTTAAAACGGGACCAGAGACAACCAGCAATAAGGAAATGCCCGTGAGAGAGGGGGCAGCTCCAGAAAAGTGAAAAAAAAAGAAAAAAAAAAAAAACACGCTAGTTACAGGTCCTCAGAGAGGACAAAAACCTGCTTGGGACAAAGGATCTGCTTTCTCTGATTCTTCTGAACTAAACAGATTCTGAAGGCCGGGAGCCAGTCTGTTTCTCAAACTGGGTTTTTCACACCCTGGGAACATGGGACCACATTTCAGGAGTACTTAGAAATCCTCCTGGAGTGACAAGTGTGCTAGGAAACATGGGGGACATATTTTATTTTATTCGAGAGAGAGAGAGGGAGCGAGAGCGCAGGCAGGTGGGGGAGCAGAGGAGGAGGGAGAGGGAGGGGGAATGAATCTCAAGCAGACTCAGCGTTGAACATGGAGCCCGACGTGGGGCTCGATCTCGCAGCCTTGAGATCACGACCTGAGCCGAAGCCAAGAGTCGGAAACTTAACTGACTGCGTCACCCAGGCGCCCCAAGGAAATATTTTGTGTTAGAACAAACGCACCTCTATTATGAAGTAAAGTACAAAATGGACAAAAACCACTTTTTAGGTGAAACGTATCGTCTCCAAAAGCACATCTCTCCTGAGGCAGGCAACTAAGTTCTTGAACCAGAGTTCAAGATTCTTCTGCTGGAAGGGGTATTTGAGTCAAGTTTGATGAGCCGTGGCAGACAGTGATGGTTACTTTGAACGAGAGACAAAAACAGGCTCCATCCCATAGACTAAAGCAAAAAAAAGAGAGACCTCCAACTTCCATGAAACCGCCTCGTGTTTTTAGTCCTCTCCCTGGTAATAATCAGCGTGTCAGAGGGCTTCCTACTTGCTAAGCACTTAATACATGAACGCAATCCCCCATCGTCCTGTGAGCAGCCTCAGTTCAGAGAGGTGAGAAAGTTCAGAGAGGTGAGGTCACTCTGCCAAGGTAGTTGGAAAATGTGTGGGTATCCTCCTCATCTTGGCACATTCTGTGTCTTCTCCACTCTTTGTGCTCATAGAATGTAGGGCATATAAAAATAGAGAGATCCAGGTATCCCTGGAATAAAACGGCACTAAAGTCAAAAGAGTTGGAATCTGGCCTGAATTAGAATGTTTCACTTCCCACCTTTTACCCTAATGTTCATTTTATGCTTTTGTCCTCTTGATTTCGTGTTTTCAATTGGATTTTTTGAACTGAAAACTCTGACCTTTTTACCATGCTATATTTAGTTTCTCACATCACCTACATAAATTTTGCCCGATGTATAACCTCTTAGGTCTGGCTTGCTACATAAAAATGAATAGAAGGTAAGTTTGAGAATATCAGAGATGAGAACAATCAGGTTTCACAAGCATAGAAGTCATGAAGAATTTCTTCATAGAGGGTACATTTTGTTTATTTCTTTATTAAAAATTTGCCAGGGGCGTCTGGGTAGCTCAGTGGGTTAAAGCCTCTGCCTTCGGCTCAGGTCATTATCTCAGGGTCCTAGGATTGAGCCCCGCATCAGGCTCTCTGCTCAGCGGGGAGCCTGCTTTCCCCTCTCTCTCTTCCTGCCTCTCTGCCTACTTGTGATCTCTCTCTCTCTGTCAAATAAATAAATAAAATCTTTAAAAAAATATTTGCCAGGTTCCGTGTATACAGTCGGTCTGCCTCTAAAAAAATAGACTTAAATGCTATTTCAGGGTCTCATAAATAGAAACTCAAATCTACAACATGGAATTTTTTTTTAAGATTTTATTTATTTTGAGAGAGAGAGAGAGAGAGAGAGAGAGAACAAGTGGGGGGAGGGGCAGAGGGAGAGGGAGAAGCAGACTCCCCGTGGAGCAGGGAGCCCGATGCAGGACTCAGTCCCAGGACCCCGGGATCTTGACCTGAGCCGAAGGCAGATGCTTCACCTACTGAGTCACCCAGGCACCCCCAATCTGGAATTTTTTAGGAGAAAGGTTGGAGGTTAACTTGTCCCTATCCTCCTTACCAGTAGTATTATTTAAAGAATTGTTTCATACTGTCTTCCCGTTCTGCTGAGTTGCTGGGCAGAAGCCCAAGGTTAGGAGGCATGTAGAGTCAGGCTCTAAGACGATTTCAATTCCTTTCTGGCGTGCTGTTTTATAAGTCAGTCTCATGTACCATAATGTTCATATTGACATGCGGTCCCCAGATTGTTCCAACTTGCATCTGTGATATGGGAGCTGCTGTCACAGCTCCTAGTATTTCCTTAAAAACTTTGCCCCAGTGAATAGAGAACATTATTTTTCCTAGGTTAGCTAGCTGAGATCTAACTTTAGAAATTTTGTCAAGGGGCGCCTGGGTGGCTCAGTCGTTAAGTGTCTGCCTTTGGCTCAGGTCATGATTCCAGGGTCCTGGGATGGAGCCCCATGTCGGGCTCCCTACAGGGCGGGAAGCCTGCTTCTCCCTCTCCCACTCCCCCTGCTTGTGTTCTCTCTCTCTGTCAAATAAATAAATAAAATCTTAAAAAAAAAAAGAAATTTTGTCGAAACATATGGTTTCTGACATTTAACTTCACACATAAAATATGATGGTTGCGCACAATTAAAATCATTTTTTAAACAAATGATTTAAAAGACTATGGAGGTCTTTTCCCCGCCTTTCTGACAAGCGTTCAATAATTTTAATACCTTTTTCAGCGTATCATCTTTACTGCTTATAAACTGTTTCTATCTTTATAAACTTGTTTTTTTCAACACGGAGACAACTCCACAGGCACTAACTAAACTTGGCAGATACTGAAAAGGTGTTCAAGGTAAAGCTCACATGATCTCTGAGATAGAAAGACATCAGATAAGCCTAGTAAGTGTATTAATTGGAAATCAAGTTGTAACAATGTGGCGGTTTCGGAAATCTCAAGCCAAGCATTTTGCTCCAATGCCATGCATTATTCTGGAGTCTAGGCTGCCTAGATCGTAAAGCAGTGCTAACAAAAGTGATAATGAGGGTAAATTGCAAATGAATCTTTAGAAAAGAAAACTGAAGTGGAAAAAGGAAAGGAATGAAGGAAGGAAGGGAGAGAGAGAAGGAGCAGAGAACAGAACAGAAGGAACCTTAACTACCAGGATTTCTCCTTAACTGCAGTTCAGGTGTTTTTCTAAAGAGGATAATCAGGGGCACCTGGGTGGCTCAGTGGGTTAAGTGTCTGCCTTTGGCTCAGGTCATGATCCCAGGGTCCCGGGATTGAGTCCCACATCGGCCTCCTTGCTCAGCAGGGAGTCTGCTTCTCCCTCTGCCTTTTACCTCATTCTTGCTATCTCTCTCTCTCTTAAATAAATAAAATCTTAAAAAAAAAAATAAAGAGGACAATCACCCAAGAGGAATCAAAAGGCAGTTCCTAAAGAGGTAGATTTCTCTTTTCTGACAAGTTGAAAGAAACTGTTGAAGGAAGCTTTGTCAGAACATACCACATTGGATCTCCTGTCCAAGGCCACCATCAAGGTCAAGTTCATGGCTGGGGCTTTGTGGTCTTAGTGTAATCTAGGGGCGCCTGGGTGGCTCAGACGGTTAAGCGTCTGCCTTCTGTTCAGGTCATGATCACAGGGTCCTGGGATTGAGCTCCCCATCAGGCTCCTTGCTCAGAGGGGAGCCTGCTTCTCCCTCCCTCTGTCTGCCACTCTGCCTACTTGCTCTCTCTTTCAAATACATAAGTAAAATCTTAAAAAAAAAAAAAAAAAGAAATCTAAAAGTTGTCATAATGCTCATTCCAGTAGTCACATAAATAACTGAGACACATGTGGCATAGTGGGTTTCTGTCCTACCTTGGCCACTTAGTGGTATTACAATTTTTGACAATTAATTGAATGATGAGGGGCTTTACTTTCAGGATGGATGGGAAGTCCAGGGCCATCTCTTATTACTGCATGATTTGAGGAAAGTTTCCTAACTTCTGTGAATCGATTTCTTCAACCATAGGATGTGAATAAGACCTAAAAAGATTGTTTGGAAGAAGCCAGACAAGGGTACATAATATGATAATTCCATATAAAACTCTAAAAAATGCAAACTAATCTATAGTGACAGAAAGTAAATCAGTGGTTGCTGGGAGAGTTAAGAAGGATGGAGATGCAGGAGGAAAGAATTACAAGGGTGTGTGAGGAAACTTTAGAGTTAGTGGCCCACGACCTTGATCTGGTGATGATTTCGCAGATATATACATATGTCAAAACTTATCAAATTATATATTAGACATTTTAAACACTTATCGTATGTCAATTATACCTTAATAAAGCTGTGTTTTTAAAAGGGTCAGAGGGCGCCTGGGTGGCTCAGTCGGTTGGGCATCTGACTCTTGGTTTCGGCTCAGGTCATGATCTCAGTGTTGTGGGACTGAGCCCCATGTTGGGCTCTGTGCTTGGGATCCTCTCTCTTCCTCTCCCTTTGCCCCTCTCCCCTCTCTCTCAAAGTAAATAATTTTTTTTTTTTAAAGTAGAATGGTCAGAGAATTAAATGAGACAGTATATTGCCAAACAATTTGGAAAATATATAGTACAAGTAGGTCTCCAAAAATGAGTGTCTTTTCCTACTTATGTCACAGAATTATTTAAAATGCTACTGTACTCTACAAACATCTGTCAATATTATATATTTTTTCAAGATTTTATTTATTTATTTATTTGAGAGAGAGAGAGAGAGAATGAGACAGAACATAAGCAGGAGGAAGGGCAAAGGGAGAGGGAGAAACAGACTCTCCACTGACCAGGGAAGCTGATGTGGGACTCGATCCCAGGACCCTGAGATCATGACCTGAACAGAAGGCAGACGCTTAACCGTCTGAGCCACCCAGGCACCCCTAGATTTCACTAAGACCACAAAGCCCCAGCCATGAACTTGACTTTGATGGTGGCCTTGGACAGGAGATCCAATGTGGTGTGTTCTGACAAAGCTTCCTTCAACAGTTTCTCAACTTGTCAGAAAAGAGAAATCTACCTCTTTAGGAACTGCCTTTTGACTCCTCTTGGGTGACTGTCCTCTTTATTTTTTTAAAGATTTTATTTATTTTTTTTGAGAAAGAGAAAGAGCATAAGCAAGGGAGGGGCAGAGGGAGAGAGAGAAGCAGACTTCCTGCTGAACAGGAAGCCCAATGTGGGACTCGATCCCAGGACCCCGAGATCATAACCTGAGCTTATGGCAGACGCTCAACCGACTGAGCCACCAGGCATCCCTCTGTCAATATTATAAACACTGAAATCTTCCCAGCAGTTTTATAGCTGGATAAATATTTTCGAAGAAAAATATGGGACGATATGACAATGTCTCTTTTTTAAGATATTAGTTCTGTAACTTTCAAATCTTTATTCAAAGTATATTTTACATTGCTGGAATCACATTGCACATAGGATTTGCACCTTTCCACTCTATGTTTTAATCATCAAATGTCTGCATGTTATTTTTAATGACTGCCCTATAATTTTCTCAGTGATAAGAATTTGGGATATGTTTTGAAGATAGAGCTGCCAGAATTTGCTGACAGCTTTGGGGTATGAAAGAGAGGACCCATGGATGATGTTGAAATTTTTTGCCTGAGCAATTATAAGTTCAATGAAGACTTTGTCTGGATGGGGAAGAGTGTGGAAGGGCAGGTCCAGAGAGAGGATGAGGAATTCAGCTGGGGAGTAGGCACTGGACAGGAGATCAGAGGGGAGGTCTGGCTGCAGTCCTCAGCATAAAGACAGGATTTAAGACCGTGACTTGATTCAACCACTGAGTGATGGGGACCACCTAATGTCTAGAGATGACAAGGGTGACAGAAAAGGAGTGCCAGTGAGGAGAGAGGAAATCCCAGAAGACTTGTCTGTCCTGGATGCTGAGAGAAGAAAGAGTTTATGGGACAGAATGCTGCCAGTCAACCTAGGAAGAGGAGGACAAAAAAGTACTCTTGAAGTAAAACATGGCTACATCAAGGAAGATTTGGGTGGAATGCCGTGAGCAAAACTATTATTGAGGTGGATTCAAAAGGTTAGAGTAAATAGAAATTTCTCCAGAGAAGATATACAAATGGCCAATAAACAGATGAAAAGAAGCTCAGCGTTATCAGCCATCAGGGAAGGACACATCAAAATGACAATGAGAGGGGCACCTGGGTGACTCAGTCGGTTAAGTGTCTGCCTTGGGCTCAGGTCATGGTCCCAGGATCCTGGGATTGAGCCCTGCATTGGGCTCCCTGTTCCCCGGAGGGGCCTGCTTCTCCCTCTCCCACTCCCCCTGCTTGTGTTCCCTCTCTCGCTGTCTCTCTCTCTGTGTCAAATAAATAAATAAAACCTTCCAAAAATTTGCATTAAAAAAAAATGACCATGAGATACTATCTCACACCTACAAGGACAGCTACAACCAAAGGAAAATAACAAGTGTTGATGGAAGATGTGGAGAAATGCTTTCACGCAGGGGGACACTTTTAAAAGTCCTCATACTGCCATTTTCCCTGATGTCAGCCAACATTCCTTCTTCAGCTTCTCAGGAATAGTGGATGCAGGAATGGAATGATCTGTTCCTTGGATGTCTGGTAAGCATAGAAGGCTGAGTGTTTTTTCATTGAAAGAGTTTTAATGACTTTATTACACAAGACAGGCTTTCTATTTTTTCTAGGTATTTGAATGTTTTCTCTGAGTTTTCAAATTGATTGACATAAAATTGTTCATAGTATTCTCTAGTAAGAGAATACTATCTTTTAAATACTGTCTTTTAAATTTGTAACGTGTATGTGACTATGTTCCCACTTCATATTCTTAATATTGTCTACTCGTGTAATAATCTCTTTTTCCCCCATGAATTCTGCCCGGTGATCATCTAGTTTATTAGTCTTTCTTTATTTTTTATTTTTTTTGTTTCCCTCCCTTATTAATCTTTTTTTAAAAACCTTTTTTTCTTTTTTTTTTTTTAAAGATTTTATTTATTTATTTGATAGAGAGATCACAAGTAGGCAGAGAGGCAGGCAGAGAGAGAGAGGGAAGCAGGCTCAGGACCCTGAGATCATGACCTGAGCCAAAGGCAAAGGCTTTAACCCACTGAGCCACCCAGGCGCCCCTAAAAACCAACTTCTCATTTCTTCCCTCCCAACCCCCCGCAACCCCTACCCCTGCCTCTCAAATGAAATAAGATGGGACCTGGGAGGGAGACAAACCATAAGAGACTCTTAATCTCGGGAAACAAACTGAGGGGTGCTGGGGGGTGGGGGGAGAGGGATAGGGTGGCTGGGGGATGGACATTGGGGAGGGTATGTGCTATGGTGAGAGCTGTGAATTGTGTAAGACTGATGATTCACAGACCTGTACCCATGGGGCAAATAATACATTATATGTTAATAAAAAAAAGAAAAGAAAAAAAACAACTTTTGTTATTACCTCTATTATGTTTTACTATATCATCTTTTTCTGCTCATTACTATATACACTTTTTTCTACTCACCTCGGGTTTATTTTTCTATAACTTCTTCAGTTGGATCCTGAGCTAATTTTCCACATTTCTTCTTTTCTAATATAAGCATTTCGTGTTATGAATGTCCCTCAAATATTACTCTCATTGCATCTCATAAATTTTGATATTTCCACTTTTAATATTGTTCAGGTTCAAATCTTTTCAAATTTCAGTTAATGACTTTTACTTTGAGCAATGATTTACCAAAAAAGTGAGCGTTTTAATATCCAAAGTTAATGTCATAGTTCTCCTTTGTTATTTTATTGTTGGTATCTGAATTAATTACATTGCAATTAGAAAACATTGTCTGCATAATACTGATTCTGCAAAAATTTGCTGAATCATGCTTTATGACGAGGCATTTAATCAACGTTTTTAAAAGCTCCATGAACGCTTGAGAAGAATGCCCATTTTAAAATGGTCGGGTACGGAGTTTTGTATATGTCCATTAGATTAAAACTGTTAGTTGTAGGGTTCAAAAAGAATTTGTTTAATCTTTTATATGTCAGGAGCTCGGCCAGCTGAGACCGGGGAGAGAAAGATCAAGCGAGCGAGCTGCTAGGTTTCAGAGGAGCTGATTAAAGCAATGTGCCAAAAATCAAAGAACTAAGCCCTTTTTCACTTAATGCCACGGTACAAGCTAGAGGCTAAAGTGGAGAGAGTGCAGACTCCTCCCTTCCATTTTCCCTGCATGGAACAGCACACTGATTGAAGTCTGCTGGATCAGTGCAGATGTGGGGGTCATCCCATTATTGAGGGAGCCCCTGAACAAGAGCCAAATAGCTTCATGGACTCTGTGGTCCCAGTGAGGACAAGGGGGAAGGGCTAGGAGTGGAAAAATTCTGGAGTCAGCCTGGGCGGAAGTGCCTTCAGGGTTTCCCTTCTGCTCCCTAGAGGGAGGCCTCCGAGGGGGTACCTGGAAGACCTGTGTCCCAGGCTCAGAAGAAGAGAGCTAGAAATAAAGACTCTAGGACTCTGGGACTAGAAATGTGTATATGTGAAATAGCATGATTGGGCGGAGGGGCGTAAGTCCTTGACCTTAGCTCTTCTCAAAGGCTGCAGAACACTGGTGACTGGTATGGGACGGGCAGCTGCCCCCAGGAGACCTGCCAGATAAAGCCTTTGTAATTGCCTATGGTCAGGCCTGAGAAGTCACACAGATGCTTGAACTAGGAGCCACACTCACTATAGTGTCAGCTTGACTTATAAATAATTGAGAAAGGTTGGTTCATGGTGATAGTGGATTTATTCATTTTCCCTTATAAACCTATTGATTTTTGTTTTACACATTTGAGGCTGCTTTATTAGAAGCATACAATTTTGCACTCATTATATCATCCTGGTGAATTAAATAATCATAACAATGGCCTCTATATTAAATAATGCCTTTGCTTAACAATGTGTTATGCTGATGCTGATATTAGTATAGTTATACTACGTTTCTTTGGTTAATGTTTTTCCTGGAACACTTTTTCCCTTCCTTATAATTTCAATCTTGCCATATCCTTATGCTTTCAGCATGTTTCTCAAAAATAGGACATATCTAGGGGCGCCTGGGTGGCTCAGTCAATTAAATGTCTGCCTTCAGCTCAGGTCATGATCCCAGGGGCTTTGGGATGGAGCCCCATGTCAGGATCCCTGCTCAATAGGGAGTCTGCTTTTCCTTCTGTCCTTCCCACTACCTCTCTCTGCCAAATCGTGTTCCCTTCTCTCTCTCTCTAGTAAATAAATAAAATCTTTTTTTTTTTTAAGATTTTATTTATTTATTTGACAGAGACCCAGCGAGAGAGGGAACACAAGCACAGAGAGTGGGAGAGGAAGAAGCAGGCTTCCTGCTGAGTAGGGAGCACCATGTGGGGCTTGATCCCAGCACTCTGGGATCACGACCTGAGCCGAAGGCAGACGCTTTACAACTGAGCCACCCAGGCACCCCAATAAATAAAATCTTAAAAAAAATAAAAGCACATTACCTAGATTTTTAAAATCTAATTTGATAAAACATCTAAGTTTAGTCATTTATATTTAGTATGATTTATTTGAACTTTTTTCTGTCTTACCTTGTTAATCCTATTTGCCCTGGATTTTCTGGGTTTTCTCTTATCTTTCCTTTTTGGGAATTTGATTATATATTTTTTTCTTTATTTCTCTCTAATCGTTTGGATTTATATATTTTTCTTTTCTTTATTGATTTCCCTTGAGATGTTATCATGACTATTTCACTTAACAAAGTCTAAAGTCAATTACTTAACTTCGGCCAGAATAATAAAAGGACCTCGGAATACTTTTACTCTCGTTGCACTTTCTCCCATCATGTATATTATTATGAAGAAGAGTATTTTTTTGCTATTCTTTTTATTAATACTATACACTAGATATTATTATTACACACAAATCTATTTGGGTTTCCATACATGCCTCCCCTGAATTTATGTTAATATTATTTTAATTAATTTAATATTATTTTAATTATTTATTTAGTTATTTTTTTCTCAGACCATCTACTGGATCATTTTTTTTTTAAATTATATCCTTTAGAAGTTCCTTTTATACAGTTCTCTAGGTAGTCAACTCAGCTTCTGTTTGTATGTAATTTTTTTCACCTTTGTTTTGAAAAAATAGTTTTGCTGAATGTGAAATTCAAGGACGATGGTTATTTTCTCTCAACATTTTGAAGGTATGTTATTGTACCGTCTTTTGGCTTCCTAGGTTGCTGTGGAGGAGACTGGCGCCATCTTCATTTACGCTTTCTTTACAGCAGATTCTAAAATCTTTCTTTGTTCATGGTTTTCTGCAGTTTTATTGCCTATATTTAAGCATGGATTTCTTTCTCTTTTTTCTTTTAGAGATAAATGTATTTCTTCAATTTGTCCTTTTTTGAGAGAGAAAGAGAGAGCATGCTATGGGAGTGGGGGAGGGGCAATGGGCAGAGGGAGAGGGAAAGAGAGACAATCCTAAGCAGGTTCCACACCCATCCGGAGCTGGACGCAGGACTGGATCTCACGACCCTGAGTTCATGACCTGAGCTGAAATCAAGATCAGATACTTAACAGACTAAGCCACTCAGGCACCTCACAATTTGTCCTTTCTGAGATACAATGTGGATTTCTTTTTTCCTTTTCGACATACGGTGTGCTTCCCACTCTCCTTAGGTGATCAGAGTCCCCTTACTGAGGTAGGCATAAGGCTCAGTTCTGGTCAGTTTTCACAAGAGCAGTTTTCAAGGAGTGGGGGCTGCTGGGGAAAGTTTCATAGCTGAGAAAAAGAAACCGGATATCTGCTTCTGGCATTATGGCTGACCTAGTGCTCTGAGGGGCTGTTCCACCGAAGGTCTACTAATATACTGCATAGGACACCCTTTTTGAAAGACTGCTGGTCGGCCAAGAGGCAACAAAGATCTTCAAGGACAGTCCTCCCTTCTCCTCCTCTCCCATCGATCTCCCGCAAAAGAAAATAGATTTGAGCTGGAGTCTGAGAAAGCAGAGTGGAGCTGGGGTTAGAACAGTGGGCAGCTAGTTAGGAAGGAGGAAGAGAATAAATTCTGGTTGGGAACCCAGTGGAGATGGCTACATAAATGGCCAAGTACTGGGAGGAATATGTGGAGAAATGAAACTATAAATTTCTTAGGGTGGTGGATTTATGGGTTGAGGGTTTTTTTAACTTAAAAAAATTCAATTAATTAACATATAATGTATTATTGGTTTCAGACGTACAGTTCTGTGATTTATCAGTCTTATATAATACCCAGTGCTCATTACATCATGTGCCCTCCTTAATGTCCATCACCCAGTTACCCCATCTGCCCACTTCCAGCCCCCAGCAACCTTCAGTTTTCTTATGTTTAAGAGTCTCTTATGGTTTGGGGTTGAGGGTTTTTGGTTATTTTTCCAATTTGACTTGTTCGGATGTTCTTTTTTTATTGCTTCATATCCTTAGGCCATTGAAATTCAATGTCCAAATAAGACCAAGACACTAGGCATCTATATATTGATTTGTTCACTCTAAGGATTCCAAAAAAAAAAATGCTTGGTTACGTTAAGACTCAGCAGTGTTCTCAAGAAAACATTTCTTCCTGGTATATTTATAGACTTAAATTTTTTCTGCTTATCATGTTCTTCATATAATAATCTCCTGGTAAAAGGAAATAGATAACAAATGGGTCTGAAGGACACTTCAGAAGCTGATTTTAATTGATCAATCTTGTTTATTGTATCCTAGTGACATTAAAAAGGCCTAATGGCTAAGGAACTAGAGATGAAGGGAGACTTAACCAAAACTTTTATATGATTTGGTCTACATATCTTCTATTTTCTGCTGCTCAAGGTCCTTTGTATCCTGGACTAAAAGAAATCTTAGGGTTCATGCTATGGGTTCCTCACTTCACTGTTGAAACTGAGTGCAAACTGACCACAAATTGAATGTGAAGAGCTTAATACAAAAGACCATTTCCCTGTTTCTAAGATGCACACGGTTTTCATGTTTAAACATTTTTAAAAGGAAAGTGCCTTATAATTGATCAATACATTTGGTGAACTGGGTTCCCCTCCTACCCCCTTGAAAAGCAGCTTTAAATTGATGATTTATCTTAAAAAGCTAAGATACATGGTTTACGCCTTGCATCTGTCATCTGCTAACCCCATTCCCAACCCACGTAAGCCTCGTATAGTGTACAGCACATAGTACATACTCAAAAAACATTTGTTGATCAAATATATGAATACTTGGAAGGTATAAACCAATGAGAACATATATTCTCCTCCATCACATTTATCTTTCTCCCTTCCCATATACTTGTGACAACCAGTAAATGAACCGCTTTTAGGAAAACAGGAGGAAAATTGACTTCACCATGGGAACTAAGTGGGGTAGTTTCTTTGCACTATACATCATCTTTTTTGGTGTTATTTTTAACTTAAAAATCTCTGGATGTCAGAATCTTACTTCCGGGGACATATTATTGGCAGAGGAATTGCCAAGTAAGTTTAAAAACATTGAGGAAGTACTCTGTCAATTATCAATGTCATGCTAATTACAAATTCAAGCTAGATTCATAGACCTCAAAGTAAGCTGGGTCACCGGCTCTGGCCCAGGACATTGCAGAAATCATTTTGGCTCTTAGTGCCTGAGCTCCATCCTTATTTCTGGCGGTAATGACCAAGGTCCTAGGGCTGGGCCGTAGATGGAAGCAGGCAGAAGAGTCGAACATGCGCAAGTTTTGAAATCAAATGAAATCAGATGAAGTTGGGTTGAAACCCAGACTCAGAGACTCACTAGCTGTGTGAACTTTAGCAGGTTAAACAGCTTCTCTGAGGCCTCAGTTTACTTATCTGTAAAATCAACATGGATATCGGAGAATTGGTATGAGGAGTCGATGAGGATGACCAACACAATGCCCTTTGTATAACAAACAAGGCTAGTTTTCTTTCCTTCCTCATCTCCCTCCTTAGCTAACTTCTGTAGAAATACCCACGCCTCAAAATATTTGGGAAGTATTGCTTCCGCGTTTTGAGTATCCTGCCTTCATAAATACAGGGTATACTCTACCCCTTCAACTAGCAAAACTCTCTTGTCCTTAGAGCAGAGGTTTTCTATCATTGAGATTTGTGAAAGACCCCTGTGATTTTTGCCAGATCCATATAGACCAATGATACGACTTGCTTAGTATAGGTTAGACTTGCCCAAAGATTTAACATGGGTAAAACCACAAACTCGATATTTTAATTATATACACATACAAAAACATATAGCTTCTCTAATGGGTATTAAAACAAATAACTATTACTTTTTTGATTCACCTAAAATATAAAAGTATGCTAATACAAGAGTCCCAAGCTACTCTAGGTATTTTATTTTATTTTTTGAAGATTTTTTATTTATTCA
>CM052899.1:146914619-147003790 GCA_028534135.1 Potos flavus | reverse complement strand
TTTTATTTAAGATTTTATTTATTTATTTGACAGAGAGAGAGATCACAAGTAGGCAGAGAGGCAGGCAGGCAGAGAGGGGGAAGCAGGCTCCCCGCCGAGCAGAGAGCCTGATGCGGGGCTCGATCCCCGGACCCTGAGATCATGACCTGAGCCGAAGGCAGAGGCTTTAACCCACTAAGCCACCCAGGTGCCCCAAATATAGGTATTTTAAATAGAAGGGATTTAATACAGGGAATTTGGTACTTACATAACCACTGGAAGTGCTGGAGGACTAAACTTGGGTTGAGCCTTCAGGACTGACTCCCACAACACGGCAGAACTGACCTGCCAAGGATATTTGAGTTTCTGTTTTATCAGTCATCAGAATTATCAGAAGGTAGTTTTTAAAGGGTCCATCTCAAATCTTCATTATCACCAGAAAAATAACACTTATGATAAAAAAAAAGCCTGCTGGTGGTGAATCAGAAATGGCATCTTTATTTATGAAGGATGACGTACTCACTCATTGATTCTGTTTCTCCACCTAACAGGTCTCCTCCATGTTTATCCTGTGTTTAATTGATTTTTTAAAATGCTTTTTTGTCACTGAAAAAAAATGTTTTTCTGCCTTTGTGTGTTCATTTTTGAATGAATATAATTAAAGTGTTGACTTTTCACTTGGTGTTTTTCCATATTATTACATACTTTTGTAATCACAGAGTCTGGTAAATAAAAAAAAGGAAAAAATGAATATAAAGATCAACTGTACTATGATAATTGGCATGCAGACCTGCACATATATCTCTCCTGAGTTTTTACTGAGACACAGTTACCCACTTAAAGTTTTCTGGTATATTCATAGGACTGGACCATCGTCACCAAAATCTCTATTAAATGTCATCCTTTATTTTTCTCATTTTTCTAAATCTCATAATTCTGCCTTTTAGATTGCTTCTTCTTACTTCTATCTCTGCTCCAAAGGGGTTAAAACATTGCCAGGTGACTGCGGGTTGAAATGACTCCATTCAGCAGCACTTTTTTTTCCCAGGTAGAATAACTAAGTTATAAAACCACCCCAACTATGATATCAATTGTTGCCAACCTAGGCAGCATAAAGAATACAATGCGGAATGTTTTGCCTGTTCTAGCCAGCGACTCCAAAAGAAAAGGAGAGAAGTGCTAGTTGGCATAACTTGTTCTAAATGCAACTATTCTATTTTTCCTAAGACTCCTAGAATTTTACTGAAGACTGACATAAAATCTCCCGGCCTGCAGTTTCAGCAATATGCTCCCTCCTTTTAGTAGGCCCTTGATATCTGTATATATCTCTATATAAACAAATATAATATATATTTTGTATATAATATATAAATAAAAATTAATAAATATAAATATATAAATATATATTGTGTGAATGAATAAGTGCCTTTCACAGAGATTTCTCTAGTGTTTTCATGACCATTTTTACTATTTATTTTGGTAATAATTGTCACATGCTAACATCAACCCTTATCTTAAACATCGCTTCCTTCAGGAAGCCTTCCTGATTCTTGACACGAGGTAAGGAGCTCCTGAGTTCTGCTTGCTTTCACATCACTCTTACTACTGATAAAATCTCCATGAGGGAAGTGTTGAGTTTATTTACCGTGTTCACTTTTACATCCCCAATTCTAAGCTCAGTGCCCATCACATAGCAGATACTTAATCGGTATTTGTTGAATAAATAAAGTTAACTGAGATGTAATTCGTCTCTGTCTAAAGGCAAGAACTCATTAAGCATAGCCAGGTGAACTATTCACCTGGCTCGGCTTTCAAGTCATCTTCTTTTTAAAAAAAGCAACTGGTTTACAGATCATAAAATTCACCCATTAGATTCTTCTTCCTAATGTTTCTCTCTCATTTTTTCTGGGTGAAGATCATATTTCTGATGGTAAAAATGGGAGAAGATAGAAGTGGAATGGAATGCTAACTTGGAGAGAGAATGGACTCTTAACGCCCAACTTACTAGGCTTTACTTCTGTTTCCTTTTTCTTTGTGATCAGAAACAAATTAACTTCTCTAAACCACGAATTCTAATCTGTGAAGTTGGACTAGTAAAAGCTTTTTCATTGGATCCTGTAAGGATTATGTGAGATGACGTGCAAAAGATCTGTCCACTCAGCCACCCTAGAGGTAATAACTAAAAAAAAAAAAATGCAGATTCCCTTTCTTCTCTCTCCCATCTTTTAACCCGGAACCCCCTAAACAGTAGGTCTATTCTTCCACCATATCATCATTTTATTATGAGCATATTATAACAACAAAACAACCACCTTCTTGCTTCCTTAGCGGTTCTGCAAGCCCCATTTCATTCTGAGGTGTAGCTCTCCTGACACTATTCTTACAGATTTTCGTCCTTTTTATTCATTCTTCTGCATATGCTTTTCCTCTCCGTCTTTTGCATATGCTATAGGAAAAACAAGCCCCACCTGAGGTCATTAGAGAACAGCCGTTCCTTCATTTGCCATTCTCTTTCTCCTTCACTGTGAATATTCCATCGTGAACTCAGAATCTTATTTTTCAAAGCCTCCCACTCTTTTAAAAATACGTTTCCTTTTACACCCCCTCGTCTGGAAATCATACCTATCTTTTCCCTGCATCTGTGTCCTAAAGTCTCCGACCGCTTGCCTCCTCTCTGTCTTCTAGTCCGGTCACACCCGCCAGGTTTCTATAGCTTCCCCATCACCAACCAATTCTTCCCCGGGAGCCACATTACATCAGCATTACTAATGCAATACCGTTTATCCTCCACACAGTTTTATTCTAGGCAGTCAATTAAAAACGAACCTCGGTACTGATCTGATTTAACATGGAGGATGAATTGTCTGAGGTCAAATGCAAACTGCTGCAAGATTTGGGAGACAGATATTTATATTCATACTAAATATATACCTGTTGAATTTGGGCTTTTTCTCAAAGCTTCAGAAACCCTGAGCCCTCCGGTAATTGGGATGGTAAGAATGGTAGGTTTCCAGAAAGTTCGCAAGAAATTAGACTCCATTTAAAGGACTGCTCCACATGCTCAAGGAACACCCACCAACAAAACCCATTTCCACAACCACCAGATTATCTCACCAGCGAGTGAGACTGCAAGGTTTGGGGGCTCGGCCGTACCACTCGGCGCGGCGCATGGGGGGGTTCGTGCCCATTTGGCTGCGACTGACCGTTTCCCCGTCGCTTGGTTTTGCCCCTGCTCCCCCTGCGCAGGCACCTACAGTGCGTCAGGCCGGCGCTTTATAGCGGCAGCCTGGGCGGCTCCGCTCGCTGTTTTTCCTCTTCTCCTGGTAGTTCCTCCTCCTGTAGTTCGCGAAGATGCAGCTCAAACCGATGGAGATTAACCCCGAGGTGAGCGTCAGGTGCACCGTTGCTCGGGGAGCGCGGGGCTGAGGGTCACCCCTGGCCAGGTAGCTGCCTCGATGACCGGCTTTATTTTTGTATTTTTCCTTTGCATTTGCCTTTCAGATGCTGAACAAAGTGAGTGGCGTCTCGCACTGCCTCTGACCCCTACCCCCCAGGAGCGCCGAGGCGGAGGCGCACATCAGCTCCGGCTGTCTCGCAGGGACCCAGCGGCGTCCCGCGCGCTCCCAGATGCCCTCCCTCTGCCCCGGCATCGGGGTTGGGGGTGACTCTGCGTAACTGTCCGAGGTGGGAGGGAGGAGGGGGCTGGGCCCAGATGCGAGTGCGGGCCCAGCTCCCGAGGGCGTGGCGCGGGCAGTGCGGACTCCGGTGCCCGGGCTTCGCGGGAGCCACGTGTGGGCCGCGCTTTGTGCTGTGTCACTGCGCGGGCGGGGGTGGGGAGCGGGGCTGGGGGGCGGGGCAGGCCGCGACTCCTCCCAGGCTGGGGTGGGGGCGCTGAGGGCGCCGGGCCGGTCTCGCCTTCCGGCAGGTGCCCGCCACTCGCGGGTCTCGGCGCCCCTGGCCGCCCTCTTTCTTCTCCGCAGGTGCTGTCCCGGCTGGGGGTCGCCGGCCAGTGGCGCTTCGCGGACGTGCTGGGGCTGGAGGAGGAGGCTCTGGGCTCCGTGCCAGCGCCTGCCTGCGCACTGCTGCTGCTGTTTCCCCTCACCGCCCAGGTAGGGCGTGGGGCCCGGGATGCGCGGGCCCGGGATGGTGCGCGCGGCTTCCAGACCCGAGTGAGGCGTGGAGGACCGTGTAGACTCCCGGCTTCCCTCCCCTCCGGGACCGGGCGCCCACCCCTGCAGAACTGCCCCCTTCCTGCGGGGGATGGGGTGAGAAGCCCGCCCTTTCGTGGTACCTACTCATTGGTGGTTAGAGGGTTTACTGGCTCCTCGCTCGTCCATCCAGCGTTGCCCTGCATTTCAAAGAGAAGAAGCAGCATCTCTGTTCCGTCATCTCAATTACAAAGAAAGAATTCATCCTATTCATAAGTTCGCTTGAACCTACGCTTTTCAGAGCCTTCCACTCCAAGGAATGGCTGGTTGTTTCCCTTTAAGGGCTGGGACCTGTCAGTTTCTTGTTTGGTTCTCAGACTCCCACCTTGCATTAAAATGGAGGGGGGGCGCGGGCTTGCCTAGGCCACAGGAAAACAATAGGGTCTTTAATGCTTCCTCTCCACTCTTGGGTCTTTGGTGGACTTGGGTTTCTTCCCACCCTCCACTCCCTACAACATGCACACTTGGTTTTTAGTGTTTCCGATGTTCGTTTTTGTTTTTGTTTTGAAGCGTAATCATTTGTGTGTGGGTCCTCTGTGAGGACCTCCTTCCACCTCTTGTCTTTCCTCTCTGACCTTGTAGCTAAGTGAAATAGGTGGGCATTAAAGCAGTTTTAGAAACACGTTTTCATTTCCCTTTAGATGGTCTTCCTCCTACAAGTGCATGGATGTATGTACCTCAAAGACCGAGCAACAATCAGGGGTGATTGCTGACTTGCAATGTATGCAAACCCACCAATTGGCACGGCATTGTCTATCTATCCCCTATTGCTGTCACTTGATCACTGATCTGGGAGTGGTGAGATCTGCATTAACAGAACCCGGGGCAATAGCATTTGGGGCATCATTCCAAACACTGTAAGCTTTAACTGAAGCACCCTGCTAGGGCTGGGTGTTCTAGAAGCGTCCTCAGCATAAATTATGGGAAGTTGCATTCCTTCTAGTAAATGGGCTTGATATTATGAATTAAAAACCCTTATTAAAGCTATAAGGATAATCTTCAGGGCATTTTTTTTTTTTTTTTTTTTATTGCCAAAGCCTTTAGGTAAACTGGAACTGCCAAATAATTGCAAGTCAAATTAGCTTCCCTGTTGACCGAATCAAACATCATCTCTCTCTTATTTGAGCCTCTCCCGGCGCCCTCTCATTAGAGGCTCCATGATGACTCGGAGGTTTTGAGCAGCTCTCACCCGCACAGCCTCTGGGAGGCAGTGCTGCATCGTATTTGTCTTTCAGAAGCCCACTGCTTGCTTTTTACAGGATGAGGCTGCGCTTGTTAATGTTCTCCTTTGAATGATCTGGAAACTTAGTCCTTTAGCTCTAGTTGGGGCAGTCAGATTTATTGAGCACCTAGTCTGTGACCCAAAACACCAATTAGGCTAAACACTCAAGCAAACTCAAAGAAAAGTTGAGGATTATATGTTGACTTCCAAATAGGCTGATGTTAACTTAGAAAGCATCTGATTTTGTCTGAGAGTGTTATGAAATCCTAACTGGACCTGTTCTTTTTTTTTAAGATTTTATTATTTGAGAGAGAGAGAGCTAGCACAAGCAGGGGGGAGGGGCAGAGGGAGAAGCAGACTCCCTACTGAGCAAGAAGCCCGATTTGGGACTCGATCCCAGGACCCTGGATCCCAACAGAAGGCAGGCCCTTAACCCACTGAGCCACCTAGCTGCCCACTAACTAGACCAGTTCTGAAATAGTAATTTTAAGTGATAATGAAAGTTTGCAAAAGTATCTCCATGCAAGAGCTCACACAACTAAACAATGGTGCTATCCTATTAAAAAACAAAAACAGAAAAGTGAAAATCCTTAACAGCCCATGAGTAGTAAAGCATTTCAGAGATGCGATAGATCTTTAATGTTAGAACTTCCTATAAGTTGGTCTTGTGGGGCTGAAGATCTTATTATTACTCTCATGGCATCACAGACAAGGCTTAAAGGTCAGTTACGTGTACAGTAATGCAAGGTGATGGAATTGCAAATAGACTTCCAGGGGCACTTGGCTGGCTCAGTAGGTGGAGTGCGCAACTCTTGATCTCAGGGTTGTAAGTTTGAGTCCCACATTGGGTGCAGAGATTACTTAAAATCTTAAAACAAAAACAAAGGAAACGTGCTTCTGATGTTCTGTGCAATTATACTGCTTATGGGACATTAGTGTTTCTGTGGCATGGGCACCGTGCTTTTAACTGAGAAGTCCGACCTTTAAGGTCTAAAATTTATTAGTGAAAGGTCCAGACAAGCCCACTAAATTACTGTACAAAGAGCAGATGGATTCTTTGAGGAGACCTATCTCTAGTCTCATTTACTGATCTCTTGTGACTCCCTTCCCCCCCATTGTTAATCTGTTCTCAACACGTATTGTTGACAAGGACAAGCAAGTGTCACATCTTCCTCTTACAGGATGAGAAGATTTTATGAAATCACAGCCCAGAACCCTAGATCAGTTGTCTTTCCTTCCAAAAAAAAAAGTGAGGGAATAATTTCTTTAAACTGCTCCTTTCAGCAGTTAAGTCTTGTTCCGTATTTGTTACTGAAAAGAAATGTACGTGAACACAGTCGAAGTAGAACTTTAAAGAATACTGGGATAGAGACTGGCTGGTGTTTATTGGATGTTAAATTGACCAAAGCTTGATTGGGGGTCCTGTGTGAAATACAGTTGTTGGTGGTGTTTAAGGACAACAAAAAAATGAACCTCCCTGTTTTTCTGACTTCAGGACACGTGCATTTTCAAGCTAAAAGGTTGCAGTGGCGTCTAGACCAACCCTTGGGCACCATCCAAGGCCATGCCTGCACTGCAGCATCAGGGTGGAGTCTCAGAACCTCTCCGAACCCTACCGGCGGGCATGGGTGTGGGAGGCAGACGGGCGAGTCTCTGGGCGCTGGCCAACACCTAGAACCAAGGCTCCTGGTCGCACATCCCACTTGTGTTTCCATTTAGGTGGTAGAACTCGCTGTGCCGCCATCTGTTAGTGCTTTGCATTTTCATTTGAGATATAAAAATGTTTTACATTCACAGCATGAGAACTTCAGGAAAAAACAGATTGAAGAGCTGAAGGGACAAGAAGTCAGTCCTAAGGTGTATTTCATGAAGCAGACCATTGGCAACTCCTGTGGGACCATCGGGCTCATCCACGCCGTGGCCAATAACCAAGACAAACTGGAGTTTGGTAAGTGGGTTTTGAGGGCAGTCCTCTCGTTGACCTCTAGTTAACCATAACTTGTCATCCCCAAAATCCCTAGGGGTCTGTTCAGCGAAGTCACTGCCTTACATTTTTCTGAAACCTACTTATCCGGGTGGAATCAGTAGGCAAATTAATGATTGATTCTCTTCTGAGGGAAGGAGATGCCTTTTCCAGGAAATCCGGTCTAGCTTCTTCCACCTGGAGGGGAAGAGAGAGCGAGGGGCAGGTCTGTGCTGCTGCTCTGCATAGGCTCTTCCATTGGCACACCGCAGGTTGGGGGGATTCTCAGGTGCTCCTGTTGTGTTCTCGACGATCCGGAATAAGTAGAAATGAGGTTAAACCATAAACTGTCAACACTCAGGACCTGTCTCTGATGGTTCTGGGTCTCTTAAGCAACAGGAGAACCAAAGTAGCCTAGAGCAGCTGGGCAAAGATACTGTGAAAGTTCCTGCAGGAAAACATAGCAGCAGCTTGCAATCCTGAGAGGATCCAGCTGTGCACAAAGTTAGGTCTGGGGTCTTAGCTCACTTCCCATGAATGCGCTGGAGGACGTGGAAGAAAGGATTGTCAGGAGCACAATGAGCAGCACTGAAAGATATTAAAAGACATGGCATAATGTGTGCTAGTGGCCAACGGTCAGCGAGCGTTCTTAAAAGGTGAGAGGAAATCTTTTAGGGGTTTGAGGGCCATTTGGTCTCTGTCTTTGTAGTTCAAAAGCAGCCCCAGGCAGGAGGTAAACTGATGGATGTGGCCGTGTTCCAGTAATACAAAAGTAGGCACAGTAGTTGGCCGACTCCTGACTTAGGCAGTGGATGGGGGTGGTAAGAATGGAATAATTTCAGCTAATAGAGTCCACGGTATTGCTTGGAGCAGGTCAGATACTTTTTTTTTTTTTTTTTAAGCAAGGTAAGTGTGGCCAAGACTACTGATGGTATACTTCCGAAATAAATTTAAAAAAAAAAAAAAAAAGCTTGTCTGGCCATAAAGATCCAAATCTTCTAGAACTCAATTCTTCAAGTATTGACTTGGCATATTAAGGAGGTAGAGTTTGAGCCTCTTATTTCTTCTGCAGTAAGTCTCACTTTAGAGTTCTGTGTTCAGAGGGTCAGCAGAGCTTCTGGAACTCTTGTAGCCGTGGTCATGATCGTGCCACAGAACATTATCGGAGTCCTGGCCCTCCCCGTAAAGAGAAGAGAATTCCTTCCACCTTTTAAGTGGTCTTTACTTAACTGATTTTTTGAGTTCAAAGCTGAAAGTTTGAACGCAGTCTTTGAAATACAAATCACTCTTGCTCTAGCCATGTCTTCGGTGTCCCCTAGTCTCAGCCGCATTGAGCAGTGACAAAATGCTTAGACCAAATGGTCCTTTGTCCCTGGGCCCAACTAGTAGGTGCTTTACATTTCTTAAGATCCTTAGGTTAATGTCTCGTTGGCTAACCATACTACTAAGATTGCATTTTCTAAGTAAAAAAAATCTTGGTTTGAGAACCATTCTTGGATTAGAATGTCGTTGTACCGCTCAGGATCGTGTGTAGCCAGTTGCTGTAGGTAACAGCAATTAGAAGGGTGCCTGGCTGGCTCAGTCGGTAGAGCGCGTGACTCTTAATCTCTGGCTCATGAGTTCGAGTCCCCTGTCGAGTATAGAGATTACTTAAATAAATCTTTAAAACAAAAACAAAAAACAACCAGCAATAGACAAGAGTAGTTCCTGCCTTTATGTTAAGACAAATCTCACAAATACATGTTGCAAATGCGTCAGCACCATAAGGAGGGTGATGAGGGATTTGAGAGGGGAGTGTGAGATGGGAGGGGAACAAGGGCCGGGATGGCAGGGAAGAGAGGCAGGAGAGGGCTTGGTCCTAGAGGAGCAGAGGTCGTCGGCTTGAATGCAGGGAGAAGGGACTGGTTGGAAAGAGGCTGAGGGAGAAAGGGACAGCTCTTACATCTCGTCCGGGCCACAGGAAGGACGTACGTCCCCGAACATGGCTGGCTGTGTAACAGCCTAGGTGTGCTGTAAGTGTGCACCCATTTGCACTATTCTATTTCTATCTCTACTAATAGGCTTTTTTTTTTTTTTTTTTTAGAGGATGGGTCCGTCCTGAAACAGTTTCTTTCGGAAACGGAGAAGCTGTCCCCTGAAGACCGAGCAAAATGCTTTGAAAAGAACGAGGTAGGAAGAGAACTTCCAGAGCATCAGTTTTAAGTGACTACGAAGGATTTTGTGCTAATTATTCCCTCTCGTCTGCAGGCCATTCAGGCAGCCCATGACGCCGTGGCACAGGAAGGCCAATGTCGGGTAAATGCGATCACAGATCAGAGCCAGGCTGCCTGGGTACCATCTGTGTCACCCCTGAATTACATACAATGAACCTCCTACCTGAACACAGCAGACGTTTCCACCCAAGGCCAATTAAGCCCAATGAAGCCCAGAAAATTCTACCAGAATCACACTTTGACCAGACCTGTTCATTAAAATGGCTCTTCAGAAATCTAATTGGCAGTAGACATGGTCTTGAGTAAATTCGAACAGTACTTTGTTGAGATCCAAATGATTCTAAGAGAGGAATCCCCCTCCTGGCAATTGAGCATTTCACACACTCCTCCCCCTCCAGTAGACTGTTGGAGAGGGTAAGGTTACCAGCACGGGCTGATGGTTTCTAGAAGGCTTTAATATATCGTGAATCTGAACACAGTCCTCCAGTCGACTGTTAATTAGATTTAAGTCTGTATCAGTGCCTTTATAACTACCATTGTCCCTACCACTTTCTAGTCTTGACCTTGAGTGAGATACTCAATCCTCCCTAAGCCTGAATTTCCTCCTCCGTAAAAAGTCATAGCTTTCCGATAGTTACTATATTTATCTTAATAGATTAGGGGCTTATAGTCTTATATTGTTTAATATATAGAAAAGATGTAAGCGTTAGCTATACTAATTTAAAATAATACATAAGCAAGTCCGTTCAAGCACATTATACTTCAAAGAGTGACAGAATTTATTTTTAACAAATTAAGTTCTGCCCTTAAAATCATATTGCAAAATATGTGTATTAACACATGATACATTTTGAACTTATACAACATTATGTTAATTATCTCTGTAAAGCTAAAGAAAAAAATTTTTAATGCAATATATAGTACAATCAAAACTCATCTTCAAAAATATTTCTTGACTCTCTTCAGGTAGACGACAAAGTGAATTTTCATTTTATTCTGTTTAACAACGTGGATGGCCATCTCTATGAACTTGGTAGGTTTCACTCCATTTTTGGGAATCGCCCTACAGTTTTAGGCATTCCTTCAGATGAAATTCCTCTTACAGTAGTGGTGCGTGACTTTGTGCCACTTAGTGTATCTTTGTTCTGAGCTGGCACACGGTACTCTCACTGGGGCACTTAACCCTTTATCATACACCTCCGCCACCCATCAGGCAGTGACCTGCAGAAGGAGTGGTTTTAGTCACAAACCGGTGAAGAGATCCTTAGAGAAGAGATCATATGAAGGCATATGAACACATATGAAGGCTTATGTGTTCAGGTTTTCTCTTCCCACCTTCCACTCCAGCATTACCAGTGTAGGATCTCCAGCAGCATCCTGACAAGGAATACTTTTGGAAAAAGATAAATGCCTCAGTGTGATCTTGTTTGTATGGAAAGAATTTGGACATGTTGGGGGGTACTTTCCCTTAGCTGGTATATGCCAACAAGAAAGATGGGCCACCTGGTAAAAGTCATCCCCTTTGTATTAATGGAGGAAGAGAATTACCTATAAGCGGACCAGAGCACAGGAGACTTGGGGCCAGTCAGCAGTCGTTGAGGGGCAGTGAAACCCAAAGGATCCCTTCTTGGCTCCACCTTCCCGGTACCTCAGAGGCTGTCTGCCTTCTGCTCTGGGATCCTTCCCAGAAGATGTGGCCCAAGCCTTTCTGTTAGGGTGACCACGTTGGGCTTGTGTGGTCCTCTGAGGACTGGAATTGCCCTGGGTGGGGGTCTAGGAGCACTTGAACCTCCTTTCCAGCCGACTGCTTCTGGGTAGCCCGCCTCTGTGGAGTGGCAGGGGGAGATGGAGATTTGGGAAATGGAAAACTTCTCTTTAGGCTGGGTAAGCACAGCAGCCAGAAAATCTGCAGAGAGAGTTGAGCTGCCCGGCTTCTCTGTTCCAGATGGACGGATGCCTTTCCCGGTAAACCACGGCACCAGTTCAGAGGACTCCTTGCTGCAGGTAATCTTTGGAACCCATCCTCCCCTGAGGCCCACCTTTCTTTGGCCGTATTGTCTCAAGTGCTAATACTTTTTCCAGTAGCCAGCACCCGTCGCCTGGGTGAAGAGCAGTCTTTAGGGCTTAAAGAATATTTTAGTAATTCTGTCTACCGTATTTTCTAGCAAATGGTCTTAAACAGGATCCCCCAGAGCAGCCGTGACTAATCTGTATCATGTGCTGACTTCAGTCCAGGGTTGGAATTAGCCAGAAAGGTGACCATTGTCCTCTTGTCAGATCACATCACAGCTAATGACTCGAGGGACGGCAACCCGAGCCTTTCTTAATCCCTCTCGTGCTGCTGGATTCGGGTCGGTTTCCCAGGTGGTGTACTGTGGGTTCCGGTTAGGCCGTCAGCTTCAGTTTTTTTCTTCTCGCTGGACTGCTGTTCCAGGGCGAGAGGAGCAGATTCAAAAGCTGCCTCGATAAGAACTTTTAAGATCCAGGATCACTGTCCTTACTGTAAATGAACCCCAGAAACCTCTTAATTCTGGACAAGGGCTGATAGACTACCTGAGGCCTCTTCCTTCTAAAAGCAAGTCTTCTAGAATTGAATCAATTTTACTGCTATGAAGGGAAGTTGCTTAATTGTGATTAAAAAAAAGTTGCTGTGAAGGTCTAAGTACTTCATTTGTAGTAATAACTAATCTTTTTTGAGTGCTTGCTGTATACAGAGGAAGGGCTGGAAGACTTTCCATAAGAAGCCGGGTAGAAAGTATTTTAAAAATAGGCTTTGTGTGGCATTGGGCTCTGTTGCAAGGCCAGGCATACCTCAGAGATATTGTGGGCTCAGGTCCAGACCGTTGCAATAAAGCGAATATTGCAATGAAGTGAATTAAATGAAATTTTTAGTTCCCCGTGCATATAAAAGTTCTGTTTATATGGTACCGTCGTCCGTTAAGCATACAATAGCATTCTGTCTAAAAGAACAATGTACATATTTTGATGAAAAGTATCTCATTTCTAAAAATTGCGTGCCATCATCTGAGCTTTCCAGGTTGTGACGTTTTCGCTAGTGGAGGTCTTGCCTCCTGCCTCGATGTCGATGGCTGCTGACCGATCAGGGTAGGGACTGCTGAAGGCAGGGGAGGCTGAGGCAAGTTCTTAAAATAAGGCAGCTTATTTATTTCTTAAATAAGCTGGCTGCGTCCGCGGACTCTTCCTTTCACGAATGTTTTCTCTGTAGTGGGGTTGCTTTTGAGAGAATTTTACCCACAGTAGAACTACTTTTAAAATTGGAGTCGATCCTCTGAGACCCTGCCGCTGCTTTATCGGCTTAGTTCCTGTCGTCTTCTAGCCCTGAAGCCTTTTTCGTTGTCGTTGCAACAGCCTTCGCAGCATCTTCACCAGGAGTAGATTCTATCTTAGGAAACCACTTTCTTTGCTCATTATGAGAAACGCCGCCTCCATTCAGGTTTTCTCCTGAGACTGCAGCAGCCCATCTGCAGGTATTTCTTTCTCTGAATCTTAAACACCGCAAAGTCCTCCATGAAGGGTGGAATCCGCTTCTCCCCAACTCCTGTTACCGTTCATATTGGATCTCTTTCCATGAATTGGGAATGTTCTCAGTGGCATCTAGAACGGTGAATCGTTTCCAGAAGGTTTTCAGTTTACCCAGCTCCGTCAGAGGGCTCACTCTCCATGGCAGCGATAGCGTTACAAAATGTATTTCTTAAATAATAAGACTTGCAAGTTGAAATGACTTGTTGGTTCCTGGGGCTGCAGGACGGATGTTACTTAGCAGGCACGAAAACAGCATTAGTCTTGTCCAGCTGTGGGGTGATGGGGTGCACTGTCAATGAACGATCATATTTTGATAGAAATCCTTTTTTCTGAGCCGTAGGTCTCAAGAGTGGGCTCAAAATATTCAGTAAACTGTGTTGTAAACAGATAGGCTGTCATCGGGCTTTGTTTTTCCGTTGATGGAGCACGGGCAGAGTAGACATAGCCTACTTCTAAGGGCCCTCGGGTTTTCGGTATGGTAAGTGAGCATTGGCTTCAACTTAAAATCCCCAGCTGCATTAGCCCCTAACAAGAGAGCCTGTCCTTCGAAGCTTTGAACCCAGCCATTGCCTTCTCCTCTCTAGCTACCAAAGTCCAAAGTGGTATCCTCTTCCAGTAGAAACCTAGGTCATCCACGTGGGAAGTCTGTTGCTTCCATTAATGATCTTGGCTATTCTTCTGGAAAATGCGCTGTAGCTTCTCCATCAGCCCTTGCTGCTTCCCCTTGCGCTTTGATGTTACAGAGATGGCTTCTTTCCTTAAACTTGGACCAACCTCTGCCGGCTTCAGACTTCTCTGCAGCTTCCTCACCTCGCTCAGCCTCCGCAGAATTGAAGAGAGTTAGGGCCTTGCTCTGGGTTGGGCTTTGGCTGAGAGGACGGACGGTTGTGGCTGGTTGGGTCTTCTCACCGGACCACTCAAACTTTCTCCATCTCAGCAATAAGGCTGTTCTGCTTTCTTATCCTTCATGTGGTCACTGGAGTAGCCCTTTTAATTTCCTTTAAGAACTTTCCCTTTGCATTCACATCTTGGCTAACTGTTGGGCGCAAGAGTCCTAGCCTTTGGCCTGTCTCTGCTTTCAACATGCCTTCCTCCCCGAGCATAACCATTCCTAGCTCTGGATTTAAAGAGAGCTGTGTGACTCTTCCTTTCATTCGACCACGTTAGACGCCATTGTAGGGTTATTAACTGGCTTAATTTCGATATTGTCTCGGGACAGGGAGGCCTGAGGGGAGAGAGACATGGGGGGAAAGCTGGCCACCGGAGCTGTGGGAATGCGCACGTTTATTGATGAAGGTTGCTGTCTTGTGTGGATGTGGTTTGTAGTACCCTCAAACAATGATGACCATGACCTCCAGTTCACTCCTCACGGATCACCATAACAAATACAATAAAAAAATGTGAAATATCGCACTAATCATCACAATGTGACACAGAAACCCAAAGCAAACAAATGCTGTGGAAAAAAGGCGCCTTGCTAGATGGAGGGCTGATAGACCTGCTAGATAGACTTGCTAGATGGAGCGCTGCTGCAGACTTCCGAGTTCGTAAAAAGGCCACCTCTGAGAAGGGCGGGCAGGCGAAGTGCGGTGAAACGAGGTCTGCTTGTGTTGTGTTGCACTGTCAGAGCCGCGGAGCAGCCCGTGGACCGTGTCTGAGTGAATGTGTAGCCCGTTAAACTTTATCCATAAAAACAGGCAGCCCGCTGCAGCTTGCTGACCCCTGTGCTAGAGGCGATTCTCAGTGACTTCTCGCTTTTAGAGCGTGCATTTAATGAGGCTCTGAGGTAGGGATCAGATCCACATTTTACAGGTGAGGAAACCGAGGTAAAGGGGTTAAGTGATGCTCAGGGTCAATGACTTAAATGGCAAAACCCATGGTTCGAATCTGGGCCATCCTCGCCACTGTTCAATACTGCCTTTCTGGGTGACAGACTTGGCTTTGGAACGTCCTAAACCTCATGACCTCAAGGTGGGCCACTAGCGTGGACCAAGTGATGCCACAGAAGGAGGGAGGGTCACTTTCTTTAGCCTGCTGTCACACACACCTGAGATCAGTTAGAGCCAATTCTCGGGTATACAAGGGGCGTATGGGAGTAGGAATATGGGATGAGAAATAGATCGAGGAAAGCAGGATTGAGGGGGGTTTGCGGAGGCAGAATTTACTTATGGGAGAGAGTAAGAGGCAGAACTTCTGGTGATGACCCATTTGAGGGAAAGAGTGGTCCTTCTAATTAAGCTCTAAGGTACTTTCCTGTTGAACACTGCTAATACCATAAAAACATACCCACGCGGGATACCTGAAACTTACTTCAGTAGAATTTATGAGGTGTGGGGAAGGTAAACTGTTCAAAAAACAATAAAAAAACTAGTTAGAATCTTAATTTAAAATTAAATGGAATATAAACCAACATCTTAGCGAAAATTCTTATCCTAAGTAAGGCCGGGTGTATGCGGTTAAAGCTGTTTTAGGTTTTCTGAACTCTATAGTATATTATTGCTAAACTGGTAAGAGATTACCTAAACTGGGGCGCCTGGGTGGCTCAGTCGTTAAGCATCTGCCTTCAGCTCAGGTCATGATCCCGGGGTCCTGGGATCGGGCTCCCTGCTCAGTGGGAAGCCTGCTTCTCCCTCTCCCACTCCCCCTGCTTGTATTCCTTCTTTCCCTCTCTCTCTGTTTCTCTCTGTGTGTCAAATAAATAAAATCTTTAAAAAAAATTACATAAACTTAACCCATGAATTCTGAGGTTACCACTCATTGTCTGTGGGAGATGACTATTCCCTTTATAGACACACCTTTAATGGCGGTCACCCCTGTAGGTACTACAGGAAAGGTCTGGAATACCAATGTATTAAGAATTCCGATCGAGAATGAGATATGTAGATGTCATCTAGAATTCCCCTCTAGTTTTTACAGGTGGTTCTAAAGCGGGAGCAAAACCTTGGGTGTGGCTGATGCCTTTTAAGGGCCAAACTCATGGATTTGAGGGTTTTTAGACCTTGGGAGCTGATGTGTGATGCCTATTCTGTCCTCTTAAAGGTCTTGTGTTTCATATGATTTCATATGGTTTGTGGAGCTGTCTTTCCGCTGGACTTTTTACAAAGGAAGCAGTGATTGATATTCACTATGCCAAGGCATTTATTTAAACCCTAGAATTTGGGATCTTTTTTTGTATTACCAATCTTTGTAATCTGTGTCTTAGAACTAGTAACATGTGTCATTGCGCCATCAGTAAGTCACTAACACCTGATCAGGGTGACCTCTGAGCCTTACCGTTAACTTTCCTGATGAAACTTCCTTTTGAGCTGCTGCTATTTGGATATGAATGACCTTTCTCCTTTCAGGATGCCGCCAAGGTCTGCAGAGAATTCACCGAGCGTGAGCAAGGGGAGGTCCGCTTTTCTGCTGTGGCACTCTGCAAGGCAGCCTAATGCTCTGGGGGGGAATGTAGCCTTTTCCACCCCCCTTCCCTTCTATGTGAAACCTACCCCCACCAACGCAGTCCAAAATGCTTCTCTGTACTTGTGGAACACAGCTGTTCTCCTTTGGTTCTGCAGATTCGCTCTTCTCCCCCCCTCAGCCACGCCCGAACTCTAGCAGAGCCCAGCTGTCGAGCGAGCAAGGTTTGGTATAAGCTTCAGATGGCGAAGCATTGCCCCCAATGTATGTATTGTACCTCAATAGCTAATGCTTTAAATGGCCACTTTGGTTTGCGTCTGTAAGTTAAGGCCTTGGATGTGGTTTGTTTGTCCTTAAAAGAAATAAAACTTTTCTGCTGATTAAGAGATGAGCCTCAACTGGTTTCCACTTTCTCTTTTACCTTCCCCTCTAATGCTGTAAATGGTTATCTTCATAGAAGCAACTCCTAGCGCACAGGTAGGAAAATTGTCATAAAAATAGTATTGGTTCAGTGTCTCCAGACTTTGTTCTATTCATTGATTCATTCCATTTATTTTAAAGATTTTCAGTAATCTCCACACCCAGCTTGGGGCTTGAACTCACAACCCCGAGATGGAGAGTCACGTACTCTACCGACTAAGCCAGCCCGGCGCCCCTTTCTATACATTTATATTGCTATGTATACCTGTAGACTTAAAAAGTTTTTAAGTAGACTTCATTTTAGATGAGTTTTGGATTTACAGAAGATTGAGGAGGTCTTACAGAGTTCCCACATATTCCTCTTCCGTTTTGCCTCTTAACATCTTACATTAGTATAAAACATTTGTTTTAATGAACCAATCTTGATATTACTGTGAACTCTGGTCTATAGCGTCTTCAGATTCCTTCAAGTTTTGACCTAATGCCCTTTTTCTGTTCTAAGAGCCCATCCGGGACACTATTTTAGATTTAGTTGTCATGTCTCCTTAGGCTCTCCTTGGCTGTGATTAGTTCTCAGATTTTGTTTTTGAGGACTTGACAGTCTTGAGGAGGGCAAGTATTTTACACGATATCCCTCTGCTGGGCTGTGTCCAGTGTTCTTCTCATAGTTAGACTAAGGTTATGAATCCAGCTTCCAAGTGAAGGATATTTTGGTTCCTAGGAGGAAAATGATCACTATTATTGACATTCTTTTAATGTAAAAAAACAAAATAGGGGCGCCTGGGTGGCTCAGTGGGTTAAATAAAGCCTCTGCCTTCGGCTCAGGTCATGGTCTCACGGTCTTGGGATCGAGCCCCGTATCAGGATCTCTGCTCAGTGGGGAGCCTACTTCCCCCTCTCCCTCTGCCTGCCTCTCTGCTTACTTGTGATCTCTCTTTCTCTGTCAAATAAATAAATAAAATCTTAAAATATATACATATACAGTGATTCAGATGATTCTGATTGCTTAGAGTTGAAGTCAGAGGGATGTATTTTCAATTCTAACTTGGTGCATGACTTTTTTTTTTTTTAAGATTCTTTTTTTTTTTATTCATCAGAGAGAGAGAGAGAGCACAAGCAGGCAGAGTGGCAGGCAGAGGCAGAGGGAGAAGCAGACTCTCCGCCGAGCAAGGAGCCCAATGTGGGACTCAATCCCAGGACCCTGGGATCATGACCTGAGCCGAAGGCAGCCGCTTAACCAGCTGAGCCACCCAGGTGTCCCTGGTGCGTGACTTCTATACAACATGTTGAAGAAGGATTTACGGGAAAGGAAACAAAGCCAGGCTCCTTCCTACTTATAAGGCGCTGGTTAAAAAAATATATATAGCCTCAGAAATAACAAATTCTACCACTCAATATAGCTCTGAGCCTTTATACTTCATGTATGAGAACATATTTATTAAAATAGTCCCCAACTAATATGACTTAATATGCCATACCATGAAAGGTTATGCAATAGTAATATTTGTGGGCGATCGCACCCCTGGAGGTACAAAGATATTTCAGTTTTATGCCAGCGTGGAGGTTGGGTTATGTGCCCAAGGCCTCATTGATATTCATGAGGGAAACCGGGTTTAGACGACTCACTGCTTAAAGGTAGCTAGACTAGGTTGGCCGTATGAACAGGCTTTGGGGTTTATCAAACTTGTCTTTGACCTCCAGTTCTGCCTCTCAATAATTTTGGGTCAAGGAATTACCTGCTTCCACATCTTCATTGTTTTACATTAAACTAGACACAAGAGTGAAGGTGTCAGGAAAGGGCTCTAGAAGGTTCCATCTGGTACCAACATCTTCCCCACTGCTCTCCCTGAGGCCTCAGCCATGTACAACTCCAAGGGGTACCACTGACTTTGTATTCTATGTGATAGCAGTATGTACCTGTTTCCCCAACAAGCCCTCTTAATTGAAGTCTTGGGTTTGTCAAAGATCTACGTCCAGTTGGCTTATTCCTTGAAGTGTTACCAGTCTTTGGCCTTGAAGATGACTCTAGTGCTTTCAACAGGCAGAGCTGCCTGATGTTAAGCATCTCCCCTGCTTTTTTTTTTTTTTTTAAGTAGGCTCCGTGCCCTGCATGAAGCCCAAAAGCAGGGCTTGAACTCACATCCCTGAAGTCAAGACCTGAGCTGAGATCAAGAGTCAGATGCTTAACCGACTGAGCCACCCACGTGCCCCCTAAGCATCTCCCTTTTTATTTTTATTTTTTATTATTTTTTAAAGATTTCATCCATTTATTTGACAGAGGCACAGCGGGAGAGGAAATACAAGCAGGTGGAGTGGGAGAGGGGGGAAGCAGGCTCACCGCTGAGCAGAGAGCCTGATGCGGGGCTCAATCCCAGGACCCTGGGATCACTACCTGAGCCAAAGGCAGACACTTAACCACTGAGCCACCCAGGCACCCAGCAATTCCCTCACCCAAAATAAAATAAAATAACACCCAAAATGTCCAATTGAGGAGTCTTTAGTTTACACATTTATTAAGTATAATACTTGGTCTGTCTGAAAGACCCCAAAACATGGAAAAATATTTATGCATGAAATGAATAAGACAGTTTTATAAACGTGTATATGTATGTGTTTAGAAAAGACCATAATAACTAAATTTTTAACTATATTCTAAATTAAACTTTGTCACATCTGAGATTGGTATTATCCCTATTTTGCAAATAGAAAACTAAAGCACAGCAAAAATTAAGCAGGCTTGCTGAAGTTTATTTGGTAGGAGATGATGTTGCCTAGATTGAAACCTGAGCAGACTGGCTCTAAGAGCCCACAACATTGATGATTGCTGGACATAGATGGACCCAACTTTAAGCGAATGAAGTTTAAGTGTTAGGGTCCCATACATCCATGACCCTTTCCAACACCATAGCTGTGTGTCCTTGTGAAATCTGCAATTTCTCAAAGACTTGGGTCTGCCCCCTCTCTAGGTATTGAGATTATGAGTGATTTTAACTTTATTCTCTCATTTTTCAAGCTTTCCAAAATTACCATATTATTCATAATAAAAAAGTGCATTTTTTTCCCCTAGGACTTAAAACTCTGCAGTGGGCTTCTACTGGTTAATTCCAGCTTACTCTCAAGTTTCTTTAATTTGTAATCGAAGTCAGTGGAACTCATCAACTTAGTCTTTTGTCTTCTGCCAGCTCATTATAAGGCTATTTTATTTTATTTCTTTATTTTTAAGTAAGCTCTATGCCCAGTGTGGGGCTCGAACTCATCACCCTGGGATCAAGAGTCAAATGTTCTGTGAACTGAGCCAACCAGGCACCCCCATTACAAGGCTATTTTAGAACTTAAAATCATCATCGTTATGCTTTCCTAAACCTCAAATTACTTGGAACATGTTCAGTTTCCTACACACCCTGTCATGTTAAATAATGACGTGCTAATTTGGCAGTTACTTTCTTTGTCCCTTGAATGATGTGATCTTAGTTCATTGGTGCAATAGCATTAAGTGGTTCACCTGTGTGACATGTTGACTTGGCATTGGCCGAGGGACAAGGCGCGGTTTGGCACAGCCCTGCAGTGTGCCGCTGTGAACTGCCTGTGGTCAGGCTGTCCCCTGCAGTCCTGTAGAATGGGGATGACGGGACCTCTCCCGCAGGATGTAGAGGATCAAGCTGAGATGAGTCACAAAGATCTCAGTACATGCAGAACTTGCCTTGAGTAATTGTACTAATGTAACATAAACTGTTAATATGGAGTTGAGTGAGTGAGTGTGTGAGTGTGTGTGTGTGTGTGTGTGTGTGTGAATCTTCCTGAACAAAGGAGAGATGTAGAGAAGTCTCAGCAAAACAAATAGTACAGATGATGTTTTCTCCTAATGCAAAATATCGGGATTTGAGCAATTTAAATCATTTGGTGGTTTCCTTTCCCTTCTTATGGTCGCTTTTTTTTTTTTTTTTTTTTTTTTTTGGTCTAAAACAAACTCTAAACCAAACATTTGTGTCTCCGGTCATCTGCGAAACCCCTTCTCACTCGCAATCCCGGCTCCATGGGCACACTGACGTCATGGTCCGGCTGTCGGTGAGGGGGTGAAGGTGGGTGCAGGGCTGGCCCATGGATGTGCATGAGTGTGCACCTATCTCTTCAGGGCAGGGAGCTAGACCGTGGCTGTCCTTGCCCTGCTTCAGAGCCTCCCTCAAGCCCTCCCAGGGGGACAGGTCACTCTGAGTGGTGGAGCAGGCCGGGAACTGCTGGTTCTCGAAGGCGCAGGGCCTCATCTGCGGGGGCCGGCCGGACCCGGCAAGGGCAGGTGCAGCAGCGCGGGCGCGGGCGGGTGAACAGGGCGCTGCGGCTGTGTGTGCCCCCCCACCCCTCCACCCCACTCCCCACTCCGGCATGGTGCCAAGCACAGTCAGAGACAGCGACGGTGACAGTGGCCGTGGTTCTCAGCCATCAGTATTCTTAAACCATTCAAAATCAAATTTTATACTAACGTGTCTCCTAATTCTTAGGAATCAGATGTTTTCCATAGTGTTAATCATTCTCTAAAAACCAGGCTTAAAAAACATCTTAACCTCAGTATGATACATTTGCCCCAGTGAATGAACCCATTTTGATAAATTATTAACTAAAGCCCGTCCTTGATTCGTTATTTGTTTCGTTTTCACCTAATGCCCTTTTTTTGTTCCAGAATCCCATCCGGGATATAGCGGATCTTACGGTTGTCATATCTCCCCAGGCTCCTTTCGGCTGTGATTTTTTTTAAACTAAAATCGATGACATTGACCGAGGGGGCTGCTTTGTCTCCTGGCAGTTCTGCTCATCGCTGGTCTCCTGGGGCTACACCTTCCAGGCCGCAGAGCTTTGTGGATCGAGGCCTTGCCGGCGGGCTGCCTCCAAACCCTGACTTCCCGTCTGTAAGGCGGATTCAGCCTCTGCCTCTTTGCTGACATGAGAATCCCATGACAAGACTTGTGACGTTCTTGGGGATGTGCCTGGGATAGAGCGGATGCTATTGTTCTTATTTTAATCACCAGCTAGTTTCTTTCTAGCCTTTTCTCTTTTTTCTCCAAGCTAAACCCCAAGGTAGCATGGGTCCTTTTCTGCTTATTACCAAGCCACACCTCATTTTCCGGGATAAGGCCCATTTCCAGAACAACTTTTCCTAAAAGTTATCCTAACCATGGCTCCTAGACCATCAGTGCCTTGTTCTTTGCAGTGAGAGGGGTACGTTCTCTTTTACATCAAAACGTGAACCACAGCAGTGTATTTACCCTCTTGTAGGGAAGGGATTTTGAAGAAGGGAATCGTGATTTAAACTTAGGACAGAAGAGGTCTTTTGAAAATGGAGATTCATAGGTTTGTTGGCTTTCGGTGACATTAAGGTATCTCTAGTGGCTAGAAGAAACAACCTTTAGATATTCAGGATTTGGATATTTAAGACTAAATAAGTTCTCTATTTCACATCCAAGCACATTGAATAATAGAAGACAAAACTTATCAAAACCATACTTGGGGCGCCTGGGTGGCTCGGTGGTTAAGCGTCCGCCTTTGGCTCAGGTCATGGTCCCGGGTCCTGGGATCAAGCCCCGCATCCGGCTCCCTGCTCAGATGGAAGGCAGCTTCTCTCTCTTCCAATCCCTCTGCTTTTGTTCCCTCTCTTTCTCTCTGTCAAATAAATAAATAAAATCTTCAAAACTATACTTGCTATGTCCAGTAGGTGGCAGCATAGGAAAGCTTATGGCAATTTTGTAGCTAAGTAAGTTTGAACAAAATTGAGTCAGGAAGGAAAAACCAATCCTTATTGGTGACTGTGGCTCTTCTGGGCAAATGGAGAGGTGTGATAGTACTTGAGCCTTCATCTTGGCCCAGTGTTTTGGACAGGACCAACCAGTCCTGATATAGATTGGCCAAAGCCAGCCTTCTGATTGGCTTGTTAGGCTATTCATAATTTTACCCAGGTTCTATTTATTTTATCATAGATGTAAATAGAAATAAGCAGTAATAAGTTCAAATAACAAGTTCATTAAACAGATACTTTGTCTGCCAATGCTGAATTCGATGTTATACGAAGTACAGTGTGATATAATCAATTCTTTTTTTTTTTTTAAGATTATTTATGCATTTGAGGGGCGCCTGGGTGGCTCAGTCATTAAGCGTCTGCCTTCGGCTTAGGTCATGCTCTCAGGATCCTGGGATTGAGCCCCACATCCGGGCTCCCTGCTTGGCGGGAAGCCTGCTTCTCCCTCTCTCATTTCCCCTGCTTGTGTTCCCTCTCTTGCTGTGTCTCTCTCTGTCAAATAAATAAATAAAATCTTAAGGAAAAAAAAGGTTATTTATGTATTTGAGAGGAAGAGAGAGAACATGAGCATGAGCAGGAGTGGGGCGGGGGCAGAGGGAGAAGTAGACTCCCTGCTGAGTGGGGAGCCCAGTGTGGGACTTGATCTCAGGACCCGAGAACATGACCTGAGCCAAAGGCAGACATTTAACTGACTGAGCCACCCAGGTACCCCAATATAACCAATTCTACAATCGATTCTACATCTAGTAAAACCTTGCCTGCAAATCCATCTTAACATTAGAAAATAGTGGAGCTGATTGTATAATATTAAATTGTTAGATCTTTAGAAAAACATTTTCCTTAATACTTCAGGTAAACAATGTTACTTTAATTTTCAAGTAGTTTCATATGGACTCATTTGACCCTTCAATTAACAGTACCGGGTCTGGTCCTGACATTTGACATTAGCTAGTTAGGTGACATTAGCCAACTCCCTTTTACTTTCTTGGTTTTAGTTTTTTCATTTTTTAAAAATAAAAGAATTAGACTCACAGCTCATGAAAGTCCCTTCTATCCCTACGAGTTTGTGTAGCACAAGCTCCACTACTCATTCTCTTGGCCACGCCTGGCTCCAGCAAGTGCACAACGCTCTAGACCTTTGGCTCTCAGTCCTTCAGGACCATGGCCCCTTATGGCCCCTTATAACCTCTGAGTTGTAATGCCCCCTTCATTATCCTGAGAGCTCGTAGCTAATATAATCCATCTACACGTGGCATTGTAAAAAGTCCACTTAAAGAAAGAAGATATGGTAAAAGCTACCACATGGGGAATATAGTCAATGACACTGTAATAGCCTTGTATGGTGACAGGTGGTCACTCTCCTCGTGGCAAGCACGGCGTAACACATAGAATTGTCGAATCACTCTGTGTGCACCTGAAACTCATGTAACATTGTGCGTCAACTAGAGTAATAAAGAAAGAAAAAAAAGAAAATAGGTGTTCAACAGGTAAGCACTTAGGTGTTACTACGATATTAGAAGACAGAAAGGGGGGTGAGGCTTGTATTTAACATAACGTTGCGGGGACAGGGATAGCTGCCACTGCAGACAATGTGGGCAGTTGCACATTGACAATTCCGATTCCAGGAGCTGCCTTGGTGCTGGTCCTGTGATTTTTCCAAAATGGCTGACAATCTTGGTAAAGTCCCCAGCAAAATAACTACGTTATTTCTCTTAATTTACCCACTGACTGCATTTCTGGAAACAGTGCAAAAACTAAGCAAAAAAAAAAAAAAAAAAAAAAAGCAAAAATGATACAGATTTGTCCTTAACATGAACACCTGGAGGGACGCCCAAAACTGGGTACGATGCTGCCCAATTCCTCCTTGTGGGAGGCCGTCTTCTAGCAACGCGGCCCTGGATACTAAATGCCAAGCAGACCTACCCTCCATTGGTACACCAATAAGATGATTGCCCGCGAATTTCCAAAACATCCATTAAGGCTTGTTACCACCACCCCTGAGGATCATTTGGCTAGACTGGAGAGTCTTTCCCAGCTAACTCGCCACAGGCAAAATTCCAAAATGGCCCTCGAGACTCCCGGCCCCAGAGTGCATAAAAACCATCTTCCAGTTATTCAATCAAACACTAATCTAGATGTGGCTTTGAAGGGATTTTGCAACTGTAATTAAGGTTCCAAATAAACTGGAATTAAGATAGAGAGATTATCCCCGTTTGGCCTGACCTAGTCCTTAAAAAGGATTTGGCGCCTCCTGGCAAAGGAACATGGTTAGCATTTAGGAGCCCCGGAGTGAACCCCCGCTGACAGTCAGCAAGGAAATGAACGTCTAAGTTCTACAACTGTAAGGAGCCAAGTATGGGCAACAGCTTGAAGGCATTTGGGAGCAGAATCTTCCCCAGGCCTCCAGGAAGAAGCACAGCCCACACCTTAACTTCAGCTTTAAGACAATGACTTGTAAGGCAGCCCAGGCAGGCCATGTTGGGCTTCTGATCCAAGATCTTTGTGCTACGAAATAGGAGTCGATTTAAGTCTCTACGTTTGTGGTAAATTGTTATGCAACAATAAAAATCTCACACATAATTTAATAAGGCAATGCAACCTACTCACGGAGTCACTGGATTTCCCTCGTCCTCCATATGCCACCCAAGCACAGCGCCCACCATGGACCCCCCGTGGCTGCAGTGGGAAGCAATACCCTTGCTTCTTCTCAGTTCCTTGTCCTCCCTGCCATCTCTGACTATGGGGTGTGAAGAATATGTGGAAATTTCGGGAACCTTCTTCTATACCCTTTCTTTGGGGGGGGTGGTTTAAGGTCACTCGGTTCCCCGGTCCAGCCCACAGCCCAAGGTTGCCTTAGAAACACGTTCTTAACTCTGCTTATGGTTTTCATCATGAGGCACCAGGTTGGGGAAATATAAACAGGAAAAATGATGCGTAACCTTAATCACGGATTGAAATCTGATCTATGCGTTTTACTCATTGCTGCGGAAAGTCACATAAATCCAATCTGCTTGAATAGAATTTTAAAAAGCGTGTTCTTAAACTGCATGGTATGGAACAGTCTCATTGTGTGTGCAGTGAAGCATTCCAGCCTTCTGGGATGTCCTGGCGCTTCCTTCTCTCTTCTCTCTGGGACTATTTTTTTCTGCAGCTGCACCCCCGCCCCCACCCCACTTGGTCACCCCATCATGCTCAGAAATGCCACCAACAGAGCCACTTCACTCTGGAAGTTTCCCCTTTTCATTCCTTTTGAAAACATGGAAGCCACATTTGAGGGCTTTATAATAATTATTATTTTAACATTTAAAACCCGTAAAAATCTTCTTTGAAATAAAGGATAACAATTGGCTCAGGTACCCAGCCTGGTTTTTTCTACCTCATGGGCCTTTGCTTGCTTCTGTGGGATGCTGTGGTCCCATGTCCCTCCTTTAAGGACACATGGTGGCAGTATAGAGGCCATAATTCATTATTATTCGTGCAAAGGTGACTCGTTCATGAATTTCATTAACATCGTTGGGGTGTCTTCTGATAGTCTCCAGCCATCCCAAAAGGGCCCCTCAAATATATAATTTCCTTCTTTCCTTCCTTCCTTCCTTCCTTCCTTCCTTCCTTCCTTCCTTCCTTCCTTCCATCTTTCTTGCTTTATCCCAACATTTCTCTAACTTTTAATTAATTAATTTTTAAAAAGATTTTAATTTTATTTATTTGAGAAAAGAGAGAGAGAGAATGAGCCAGGAGGGTGGGGAAGGGCAGAGGGAGAGGGAGAAGCAGACTCCCCGCTGAGCAGGGAGCCCAACGCAGGACTCAATCCCAGGACCCAGGGATCATGACCTGAGCCAAAGGCAGCCACTTAACCAACTGAGCCACTAGGTGCCCATTTCTCAAACTTCTAAAATCACAGCATGCATTTTATATTCATTTTCTTCCTAATCTTTCCCTCTGATTACATTTCTTCTGCATTTCCTTAATAGTTTTATTAAAGTAAGTTTACATACCATGAAATTCACCCACTGTAAGTATGCAATTCAATTATTTTAGTAAATAGAGTTGTAAAACCATCCCCACAAATCCACTTTCAGAACATTTCCATCATCCCTAAGAATTTCTCCTGTCTGTTTACAGTTAATCCCTGTTCCCACTCTCAGCCTCAGGTAACCACTAACCTGATTTCTATCTCTCTAAATTTGCCTTTTCTGGATATTTCACATAAATGGAATGTTACAAACATAGTCTTCTGCACTTTGCTTCTCTCATTTAGGATAAGTTCCTTCACATTGTAGCGTGTCCCAATAGTTCTTTTTTATTGGTGAATAGTATCTTCTTGTATGAAAATACCTCGTCTTATTTGTCCATCCCTCAGTTGATGGTCACCTAGGTTGTTTCCAGCTTGGGGCTATTATGAAGAATGGTACTTTGACCATTCATACACATGTGCTTGTGTGGGTGGGTTTTCATTTCTTGTGGGTAGACTCTTAGAAGCAGAATTGCTGGGGCACATAATAAATATAAGTTTATAAATGGCCCCCAAACAGAGAGTAACATTCCTTTTCAACAAGTACATACTATTCAAAAAGTGTGATAGGCAATCAATTTTGTGATACCTATAAAAAAAATCTTATAAGTATACACCATCTGATCAAGTAACTCTAATTCTTAGAAGTAATCGGAGATCTATGTGAGGACTTCTCTACTGAGTTAAAGAAACAATAAGGGGAATAATGATAGTAAGGGGACCGGCTTCACAAATAGCTACATAACCATAGAGCAGATAAAACCCTCTGCCCTTGGTCAGGGCAGGGGGATGTGCAGGAGACAATAAGTAATAAACATGCGAGTAAAGTATCTGGTATGATAGAAAGTAAAGAAAGCTATGGAAAAAAGGAAAAAATCAGACAGCAGAGCACGGCAAGGTGAGGCAGGGACATGTGGGAGTGTTGAATGGGGCAATCAAGATCGATCTCACTGAGAAAATGACATCTGATCAAACTGATGCATCTGAGAAAGCAGATTTCTGCAGGGGGAAGAACTGGGGCCAGGAGGCCAGTGGGGCAGGAGCAAGAAAGGCCACGGGCAGGGAGCAGGTCAGAGGGGACCTTGATGGCCACCATAAGGACTTTGGCTGTATTCTGTGTGAGATGATTGATGGGAAGCCATCACAGAGTTTCAAGCAAAATGATATGATCTTTTAAAAAAAACGATCCCTCTAACTGCTGGGTGGAAAATAGACTGCAGGGAAATGAGAGAGGAGCAGAGAGAACAAGTAGGAGGTTCATAATTGCCAGGTTTGAATGATAGAAAAACCTGTAACTTCACAGTATTGTACTTGTCCACCTTCCCTCTCAACATCTGCTTCTTTTTCCTCTTCTTCCAAACATGCACACACACACACACACACACACACACACACACACACACACACACACACTCCAATATGCATACCATCAGATGTGAGTGGTAATGTAGCTGGGGTTGTGATGGGAATTCTACCTTTCTAGTTCTTTCTCATCTCCAGCAAAACCATGTGTGGACTTGGTGCTGATTCTGGAGGCACAGAAATAGGAGAGCACAATCCCGTCCCCGGAGAAAGAGAGACAGACAGACAGACAGACGCATGGCGGGGTCTGGGGAGGGAAGGGTGTGTGGAGAGAGACAAGCAAAAGCACAATGATGCCAGGCCCCCGTTGCTCATATGGTCTCCGGCACAGACCAGGGGTGTGGGCGAGGGGAGAAGTGAGATCTCTAACTCTGTGCGGTTGGGGGGACTGAGGGGCCGCTGGAGCTTCACAGGTGGCTGGGGGCTGAGTTAAGCCTGGAGGGGAAGCAGATTGTCGGACAAACATGGTTAGTGGGAAAGTGGGGTGGTGTGCCGGGCAGAGTGAAGTCCAAGGCGCAAGGGAAAACATGCCTTTCTGGTTCAAGCCCCACAGACGACTGAGGATGGGGTTGACATAAGGGAGAGTAAGGGCTTTTGGGGGGCGAGGGGTGTGCTGGGAATAGAGGCGGGGACCAGATTAGGAGGCTCTGGGAGCCCCAGCTCAGGAATTCGGATGCTCTCTCTTAGGCAGAGGGGAATGGTTGTGGGTGGGGTATAAGCCGGGGAAGGTGCTCCAGCGACTTTCCCTGTAGCCTCGGTGATCCTGACACAGGCGGCAGCCCGCCTCTTCACCATCCGGGGAACTTGGAATCAGAACCATTTAATGGGAGCCGACACCCTTGCCCGTGACCGTGACCGCGACCGCGAGCATTTACAGCCGGGTGGTGATTCTAGTGATGCAAGCCAGGCTCGGCCGGGCAGGAAGGAGGTAAATCTCCTTCGTACAGTAACAGCAGAGGCCGTATTGTTCTGGAACAGGCAGGGCTAACGATCTTCCACCATTTGTCTGCCAGACTCCCTGCTACCAAACAGGGAGGACAGCCCTGTGTTTATACTGGTCTTCCCCAGAGCTTAGCAGACATTCGAGTCATGTGGGTTTTTTTTTTTTTTTTTTTTTTGGAAAAAAATGTTAAAGAAGGGCCAAAGCCATGTTAACGGGGGGAACACCCTTTCCCCTAGACGGGGGTGTCTCACAGCGGCTGTGTCACGGCGAGGAGTGCTTACTTCTCCTGTGCCTGTGAAGAGCCATCTCTCCCCCCTCCGGTGGGAAGGCTGGATAGAATATGTGTGTCCACCCTCGTGGGACTGGAGGCACCTCCACCCCCAACCCCAGCCCAGAGCCGACCCTGAGAATAAGACCCTCAGGGTCCTCAGCCTATAGTAGGTGCTTGGGAAATACTTATTTGCTGACTGGGCGGAGGAGGGTCCTAAAGAACATCTCGTTGAAGTCAAAGCATTGCTCAGGTTTGCAAAATGCGGGTAGAGACCAAGAGCCCGAAACCCCTTTTCCTGAGCAGAGGGATTGAGTTTCCTGACTGGGGCTAGGGGGCTGAGGGATTTAAGATGTGGCTCAGGGAGGAGGAAGCAGCTTTGGGAAAGGAGAAAGTATTCCCGGGAGACTCGTTCTGGGGGAAGAGGCAGTAAAAGGAAAGGACAGACTTAGAATTCCAACATTTGTCCTCTCACTCTTGACTGACGTTCTGGGGCCCACCAACCTGACTGTTCGTGGAAGGCCTCTGCATGGGTAGAAGCCTGGTATTGGTGTGATGGTGTCCGTTTAGGAGGAGAGCCTGGGGACAGGATGGGTCTCCTTCTCCACCGCCATCTTCGTGAGTGTCTGCAGAGAAGGGAGTGGAAGGGACAAGTGAGTGTCTTGGAACTGCTTTTGGCTGAGCTGCCATGTGTGACAGTGGCCTCCTTAGGGCTCCAGAGTCCCTAAAGCTGAATTCCCTGCTGTCCCCCATGGGTTCCCTAGGAGCATGTTTCAAGACCTCCTTGTAAAACGTGCTCTATTTCTATTCTGAATGTACAGTGAGAGGCAGTGTGAATCAGTAAGAGCTTTGGGTTCAGAACACCTGAATTCGAATCTTGGTTCTTTTATGAACTCTATACATCTCCTTGGGCCAGCAGCTTAAATATCTCCTGATCATCGTTAAAGCAGGAAGAGAATACCTACTTTGCAGGGCTGTCATGAGGACTGAAAGAGAGAGTGCTTGTAATGCACTTTTAAAAACTGAAATGAATATATGTTATTATTTAAGCTGTGTTTCTTATAATAGATGACACATACAGAAAGACCATATGGGACAGTCATTCGACTTAGTGAATTATTTTTTTTTTTAATTTAATTTATTTATTTATTTATTTATTTATTTATTTATTTATTTATTTATTTGACAGAGGGGGAGAGAGAGAGAGAGAGAGAGACAGCAAGAGAGGGGACACAAGCAGGGGAGAGGGAGAAGGAGAAGCAGGCCTCCCGCTGAGCAGGGAGCCCGACATGCGGCTCAAAATCAGGACCCTGGGATCATGACCTGAGCCAAAGGCAGACGCCTAACGATTGAGCCACCCAGGGGCTCCAACTTAGTGAATTATTATAAGGCAAACACCCTTGGAGCCACCACCCGGACGAAGAAACATAACTTCGCTAGCCATCCGAGTCCTCTGTGCACCCCATCTCTGTCACAACTCCCTGCCTCCCCCCCAAAAGTAACCTTCCTCCTGACTTAACATAGTCACTTTCTTGCTTGTCGTCCTTCAACAGTGCCTCCCTAGATGCTGTGATTTTCTCTTCACAAAATCTCTTTTTTTTTTACCCAAATACTTTTATTTTATTTTTTCAGTGTTACAAGATTCATTGTTCATGTACCACACCCAGTGCTCCATGCAATACGTGCCCTCCTCAATACCCACCACCAGGCTCGCCCATCCCCCTACCCCTTCCCCTCCAAAACTCTCAGTCCCTTGTTCTGAGTTCACAGTCTCTCATGGTTCTTCACCCCTCCGATTTCCTCCAATTCATCCCTCCCCTCCCTTTCTTAAATCCCTTTTCTTAAATCTCTTTCTTAAATCCCTTTTCATCTACAGACCTTTTTAAAAAACTGCTTTTTAAAAAATAGGCTTTATTTTTTAGAGCAGTTCTAGGTCCATGGTAAAATTGAGGGGTGGGGGAAGTACAGAGATTTCCCATGTATCCCTGCTTCCGCTCCTGCATCACCAACACCCCCCACCAGAGTGGTACATTGGTTGCACTCGATGAACCTACCATGTCACATGGTCACCACCCGGAAACCAAAGTTTACACTGGGGTTCCCTCCGTGTTATACACTCCATGGGGTTGGACAAATGGAGAATGCCCTGTACCCATTATTGCCCTAAAAATCCTCTGTGCTCCACCTACTCATCCCTGCACTCCTGTGACGCACTTTTTAATACAGTGCCTCCAACGGCCCACTGACATCGTCTGAGAATGATTCTAACACAGATGGCTAATCAAGATCTCAAACATACCAAGTTCAAAAGGATGCAGCCACATTGGCCCTTTTAATTTTTTTCCTGTTCTTACAACTGAGACCACCCTTACCTCGTGTCCTTTGCAGGTGAGGTTGCCTCTATCTGAAACCCTCTTCCTCCATATCTTTGAAAGACAGGCTCCATGTCATTAGTTGGGGAACAACTCAGTTATCACCTTGGCAGAGGCGTCGCCATCACTGGCATGTTGCCCTCTTTGAGTTGGCTCCTACCTCTCGTCACTGATCCTGTCTTGGAAGTTGCCTGTTTTCCCCCCCAATTAAAATCTTCTTGAGGCCAGGGACTTTGCTTGTCTCCCCTCCACTTACCCCAATGCCTCAGATAGTGGTAGAGAGATTGGAGGACTCAATAGACATGGGTTTAGTTCAGAATTTCCTTTCATAAGTTTCCTTCTGGGAGGTATTCCATGATTTTTCTTTTATTCAATTCTGTGGACTCTACCACTATCTAGTCATTTCAGAATTCACGGAAACCAAAAATCCTAATCAGTTTTCTTAGAAGATCTCACATCACAGCTTCTAAGGAATCAGCCAAGTCTAGAATAAAGAATTCCTGGCCACAAGTTGAAAGATTTTGGGTGGGTCTTTATGGGCCTCTATTTTGTCACCTTACTGTAAGGTATGGCTAAAACCATGCATTCTTTCTAGCTCACTTACCTCCCACGACTGACACCTGGAGTCCCTCCCTCATCGCCATAGCCATTCTTCAATTACTTTCCTCCCAGACATATTCCGAATCTGGCTCTTCCCCTCCATCTTCACTGCCACCGTCTCAGCTCAAACTCAGCATTTCTTACGTGGATTATACCAACAACCTTTAAAAAATATTTAATTGTGGTAAAATACACGTACCATAAAATTTACTGCCTTAACCATTTTGAAGTGTACAGCTCAGTGGTGTTAAGCGTTACGTGTACACTGTTGGACAATTATCGCCACCACCTATCTTCAGAACTTTCCATCCTGCAAAACTGAGACTCTGTACCCATTAAATAATATTTTTCCATTTGCTCTTCCCCCAGCCCCCAAAACCATTCTATTTTCTGTCTCTATAGATTTGAATTCTAGGTACCTTCTATAAGTGGCATCACAGTATTTGTCTTCTCGTGACTGACTTATTTTACTTAACATAATGTCCTCAAGGTTTATCTGTATTGTAGTACATTGTCAGAAGTCCCTTCCTTTTTAAGGTTGAATACTGTTCCATTGTATGTATGTTTATCTGCTCATTCATTGATGGATACTTGAATTGCCTCCGTATTTTGATTGTAGATAATGCTGCTATGAACATGGCGGTACAAATATCTCTTCAAGACCCTGCTCTCAATTCTTTTGGGTATGTACCCAGGAGTCGAATTTCTATAGCATATTGTAATTTTATTTTTAGTTTTTTTTTTTGAGGAACTGCCATACTGTTTTCCATTTAGCTGCACCATTTCATATTCCCACCAGCAATGTACAAGGGTTCAATTTCTCCCCATTCTCAACAACCTTGTTATTTTCTATTTTGTTTGTTGGTTGGTGTAAGGTGGTATCTCAGTGTGGTTTTGATCTGCATTTCCCTAATGATTAGTGATGTTGAACATCTTTTATGTGCTTACTCGTCATTTGCAAATCTTGTTTGGAGAAATGTCTATTCAAGTCCTTTGCCTGTTTTTAAAATTAGGTTGTTTGTTTTTGTTGTTAAGTTGTAGGAGGTTTTTATATAGTCTGGATATTAACCCTTCCTCAAACATATGGTTTGCAAATACTTTCTTCCTTCGCATCAATTGCCTTTTTGTTCGGTTGATTGTGTCTTTTTATAGACAAAATTAAAATTTTTTGATGTTGCCCAATTTATCTATTTTTCTTTTATTATCTGTGATTTTGGTGTCATATCCAAGAAATCATTGCCAAATCCAATGTCATGAAGCTTTTCCCTGTGTTTTCTTCTTCTTCTTCTTTTTTTAAGATTCTTTTTATTTATTTGAGAGAGAGAAAGCGTACATGAGCAGGGGGAGGGGCAAAGGGAGAGAGAGAATCTCAAGCAGACTCCATATGGAACCTGATGCAGGGCTTGATCCTGTGAAGCTAAGATCATAACCTGAGCCAAAATCAAGAGTCAGATGCTTAGCCAACTGAGCCACCTGGGCACCTGTGCCCTATGTTTTCTTCTAAGAGTTTTAGCTCTTACTTTTAGGTCTTTGATCCATTTAGAGTTAATTTTTGTATCTGGTGTTAGGTAGGGGCCCAACTTTATTCTTTTGCATGTGGATATCCAGTTTTCCTAACAACACAACCTTTTATTTTTTTTTTTTATTTTTTTTTGTCATTGTTCTTTTTTTTATCCCCAAATACTTTTATTTTATTTTTTCAGTGTTACAAGATTCATTGTTTATGCACCACACCCAGTGCTCCATGCAATACGTGCCCCCCTCTATACCCACCACCAGGCTCGCCCATCCCCCCACCCCCTCCCCTCCAAAACTCTCAGTCCCTTGTTCTGAGTTCAGTCTCTCATGGTTTTTCACCCCTCCGATTTCCTCCAAATTCATCCCTCCCCTCCCTCTCACAATGTCCTCCATGTTCTATCCCTACGCTCCACACGTAAGACAACACAACCTTTTAACTAATAGGCTTGCCTTACTTGGCCCACCCAATCCATCCTCAATCAATCCACTAGCCAGGAAGATCTTTCATAAATGTTGAGAACATTGTTTATTGTCTCAGTATATAATGTACGCATAGCTCTAATGATCTGGCTCCTGCCTTCTCTAGGCTCATCCCTTCCCACTTCTCCACAAGACTCCCAGTCACAATGAATTGAAAATTTGGTACAATATTCTCTCTCTGCCTGGATCTTTCTCCTCCATTTTTGCTGGTAAATTTCCAAGAGTGTTTTGACTCTTTTGATATGATTTTCCTGAGAAACTCTCTTACTTTCCAGTACATTTTAGATCAGGAGATGGCATACATTGGCTCTCAAGACAAATGCAGTGACTTTTTTTTTTTATAGATCAAGTTTTATTGGAACATTGCAATGCCCATTTGCATACGGATTGTCAATGGCTGCTCTGGTACTACAGTGGCCGTGGCAGAGTTGAATAAGTGTAACAGTTGCGTATATCCCACGAAAGAAGACCTACTCTCTGGTCCTTTATGAAAAGTTTGTGGACTCTGGTTTGGATGCTTCTCTTTATGTATTTCCACCCTCAACCCACTGGGATAGAGTATGTCACAGTATAGTCCATCTTGTCATTTATCTGTCTTCCTTCTTGACTCCCACCATCAGAGAATGGCCCATGTTAACACAACGCGTTGCTTCCTAAAATATCATTATGAGGTTCCTCTAAGTAAACTCATTCAACTAAGTGAGAACTTTTGAGAGCATAACTATGACTCGGCTCACGGAAGACATACAAAAGCAATAGGGAACTTGCTCATCATTTCCGAGAAGGACATAAGAATTTAAGGGTCCTCAATGGGGCATAAGAATCAAATTAAGCAGCACCTCGAAAAGAGAATGGCGAAGAGCAAAGTGCTAGTGTACTTAGGGAAAGCAGAGTAGCATCGTGAGAAACCCTGGTGGGATTCATTAACAAAGGCTTTCTAGAGCGTAACCATCCTGAGTCTTCTGAACTTAACCGTAAATGGGAATCACCTGGAATGCTTTAACGCGTCCTGATGCATCAGTCCCACTCCAGGGATTCTCATTTATTTGGCTGGGGTAGAGACTAGGCATCTGGACCCTTTAAAAATCCCTGGATAAAGGATGGAAATATTCTGGAACTAGATAGTATTATTGATTGCACAACACTGTGAAGGTACTAAATGTCACTAATATGACACTTACGTGTAAACTTTATGTTTCAGTATTGTAACACACACACACACACACACTCAGAGGGAGAGAGAATTCCCAGATGATTCTAATGAGAAGCCAAAGTTGAGAATTAATGGGCCTTTATTACCATTTCCCAGATAATAAAATCAAGTGTAGGTCTTTATTAAATCAAGAGACTGCCAGATATCTGAGCCAGAAATTCTGATTCTGTTGTTCTGGATGGGGACAAAGGAATTTGCTTTCCAACTAGAAGTGATTCTTATCACAAGGGAAATTTGGGGAATCCGGCTTAGCTTAGGACTTCCCAAGCTTGCTCAATCTTAAAAATCACTGGGGACTCTCTTCAACTTTCAGATTCTGGGGCCTCACCCCAGACCTATTACATAAGGATCTGCAGAAGAGAGGGGAGACTCAGTGGGTTTAACAAGCTATCTAGCTCATTCTTTGGATCAGGCAAATCTGAGAAACACCATCTAGTCCAGTCCTCAATGTTGGCTCTTCTACAAAAACTCCTGTGAGCTTAAAAAGAGTCAAATTCTCTTCTTCTAGAGATGCTATTTCTGGGGAAAGGCTTACATATCCAGTTTTGGTTTTGTTGTTGTTGTATTTGTTTTTTAAGGCAGCATCTCTGAGTTTGAGGAATCACATTATGATAGGCTTTCTTTTTTTCCTTTCTACTTCCCCGATTCTCCCCACCAGCTTTGTTAAAGTGTAATTGACGAATAAAAGTATAAGCTATTTTAAAGTGTCCAGTGAAGGTGATTTGATTTACATATACATTATGAAAGGAGTTCCCCATTGGGTTAAACACATCCATCACCCCACATAGTAATTTTATTTTATAGTGTATGAAAACATTCGAGTTCTACTTTCTTAGCAAATTTCAGTTATACAGTAGTGTTATCAAATACAGTCTCCATATTATACATTAGATCCTTAGACCTTATTCACCTTGCAACTGAAAATTTGTACCATTTTTTCTGACCTTTCCCTATTTTCCTCACACAACAGCCTCTGTTTCTATGAGTTCGACTTTTTGATTTTATTCCATGCATAAGGGATACCATATGGTTTGTCTTTGTCTGGCTTATTTCACCTAACATAACTAATAATGCTAATAAAACTAATAATGCTAATGCTAATAATAATAATAATAATGCTATAAACATGGGAATACAGATAACTGTTCGAGATATACTGATTTTATTTCCTTTGGATCTATACCCAGAAGTGGAATTGCTGGATCATAGGGTAGTTCTATGTTTCATTTCTTGAGAAACCTCCATACCGCTTTCCCACGATAGCACACACGTTTTCCTTCTTTCCACGACCTCACCAGCATTTGTTAGCTCTCATCTTTTTAATAAGAAACATCCTAACAGGTATAAGATATCTCATTGTGGTTTCAATTTTCATTTTTTTGATCATTAGTGATGTTGAGCACCTCTCCATGTTCCTGGTGGTCATTTGTATGTATGTCTTCTTTGGGAAAATGTCCTTTGCCCATTTTTAATTTTTGTTTCACTGCTATTTAGATGTCTCTTTTGCCCATTTGAAAATTGGGTTATTTGTTTTGTTGCTGTTGAGTTGCATGAGCACCTTGAATATTTTGGATATTAACCCTTTACTGGATATTGTAGTCATTCATTATGAAAACAAACTGTCCTCATCTCCAAGGTTACACATAGAGTCATTGAAGCACGCACAGTTCTACACAGCACTGTATCCCGATGCTGAGAATTACGAGGTGAGGGGCCAGGACCTGCCTGCTCAAGGCACTGAGAAGACAGTCACAGAAGAAGAAGGAGGAGAGATATTAAGATGTACCCAAACTAAAGAAATAGAATCCCTCATGACAACTTGGTGTCATATGGGGAGAAGTAGAGATTCCAGGTGAGCTTTGACATCTCCAAGGGGCATGGTTGGCAGAGTGTCCGAGGCTGGATCTTGGGAAATTGTTCTGCAGGCTGTGTCCATCCTCTCACTTGCTCCCCCCTAATTAAGAAGTTAGGTAGTTCAGTGACTAGTGCTGACCAGGATATAGTTCTACCCTGGGCAGAAAACCCACAAGAAGATGATTCTTTTCTAGTATCCTTTTAGGCTTGTCAAGAATAACACGACTCTGGTAGTCAATTAGAATGAATCGAAATTCGTTTATCTGAGTAGTTTTTTTTTGTTTTTTGTTTTTTGTTTTTGTAAGCTCTATGCCCAATGTGGAGCTTGAACTCATGACCCTGAGATGAAGACTCATATCTTTACTGCTAGAGCCAGCCAGGCACCCCCTATTTCAGTAATCTTTATATCTACACAAGGAAATCTTCTATTTTACTCTGCCTGTCCAGGTTAGGAGTTTTAAAATAGTCTTCCGCAGTCATCATAAATCTTTTCTCTCTGTCTTGCCAGCATCCATATACTCTTTTCTTAGGTTGAGAGTATGGAGGGAAATAGACACAGACACGGCCTATGGTCCCACGGCACCTCAAACAGTCGTTTGTTAGATCAGATGTGTTACAAATCCAGGGAGAAGTCCAGCCAAAGCCATGACCCATCGGGATGGTGCTGACGTAGCTTTGCCTCTTCTGGCGCCAGGAATCTTGACAGTCATGGTCAGGTAGAGTTCAACAATCCAGTCCTTGTTCCAGACGTGAAGGAGACAAATTATAAGTATAATGTATACTCATTCTAAATTACTTATTTACATGTCTGTCTCCTGGCTAGTTGGAGAACTTCTTGAGAAGAGGAGCCTGACTTTATTTATTGCGTATCTCCAGCAATTATTTCAGGGGCTGGCACAGAATGGAGAGTTGTAACTGTTGGTGAAGTTAATGAAGGAGATAGACTCTGTCTCTTTGGAAATAACACAATGACGGTAAGTCTAAATTTAGAAGAGGAATATAAACAGTTGCATAGATAATAATCCGTGCACTTTGATACATACATATCTACTCTGCAAGTAACGTCCCAGGGGTCAAGCATTCCTTAAACAAATATTTTCTCCTTGGACTTCTGTTGTTACAACTGCTTCGCATTGCTTAATGCACCTTTTATTTTGTGTTCTACTCTCAACTGCGCAATTTGAAGAAAATGTTCATGCTTTCGTCGTACGCTGTATTTTGTCAGTTGTCCTTTCCCCCCACATTTTCAGTGGTCCACTTATATTGATTTCATGGCTTGATTTCTTATCAAATCAATACATTTGGAACTCCTCTCCTTGCTGGATTTTCCACCTCCAGCAATAATTGAGCTTGAAGACAGAGCACACCGAAAAGTAAACATTAAATTTCAGTCTAAAAACACAAAGCAGAAAACCCCAGAAATCTTCATCGGAATGCTTGCCATCTGCAGAGGGAAACTGCCACAAGAATCCCAGCTGCAAATGTTAGCGTCCAGTAGAATCAGCACTGGGGACCGAGCTTGGCAGAGGCAAACCATTGTGTGACCGCATCCCCCCCTCGGCCCCCCAGCATAGCAGCTGAGTCTGCATTTTGGGGAAAAAAACACTCATTTTCAAAATAAGCTTGGACTTGGACAACTTGTGTTTCATTGGCTTGTTAAACAGGAGCACAATAGTGTTCCCTACAACTTAACTTTCTTTCTGAAAAATCTATGTCTCTGGGCTTTCATCTAAACTAAAACTGACATTATTGTATTTAAAATGCCAGACATTCAGAACAACAGAGAATAAAAAGAATGGGCTCATTTTCACAGATGCCTAAAAGACAATGGAATCCTTGGAGGTGGGGGGTGATGGGGTAACTGGGTGATGGACATTAAGGAAGCACTTGAAGTAATAGGCACTGGGTGTTGAATGCAACTGATGAATCACTAAATTCTACCCCTGAAACTAATCATACACTATTAAATTAAATTTAAATAAAAAATTTTTAAAAAAGACAATGAAGAGCTTTGACTGTCAGTTTATTTGGGACTCTGCCTCACATGCTAGGATTTTTCAACATAAAAAACTCAGGTTTAAGTTAGCCAAAGGCAGAGGAAATATTTGGTTCCTAACTTTGGGTCCATGTGAAGATGGAACAGAAAAACCTTCTCTTGCAAAGATCTAGAAAAGCCGTGATGATATCCGTGAGAACACCATTCGCTAGTGCTAGAGAGGGTCTGATAGAGAACTTCTGCCTTGCATTTCACACCCCCCTCATTTGAGGGTATGGTTAAAGAAGCACCAAACTGTAGCAACCTATTGGTAGTTTGAAGTATTTCTCAAGTACATCCCAAATTCCAGGCTGGTCTTTCCTCTGGGTTGGAGGCTCCGGCTTCTTTCCAGCGACCTGTTGGCCTCACTATTGTTACATTGTTTAGTATAGAAGATGTTGAAGGATATTTACTAAGGGAGATGTAGCATTCTCCACCTTAGGTAGGTTTTCATGGGTGCAAGGCGTCAGCGGCTGACATCTCTAATCCCCACTCCTGTGAGATCCGTGCCCTTCCTCACCCATGAGGCCACTGTGGGAGACGCCATTTTCTTATGTGACCTCACCCCCTCATCCTCGCTGGCTGAGTCTCTTCCTCGAATTTATTGTAAAATGGAAACAGCCAGAGTACAGAGATGGATGATGGTGCCAAAATGGAGGGAGAGGCTGAGAAGAGTGATCTAAAGAGGAGAACTGGCTGGCTTTTGGACCCTGATTCCCCTTATTCCCAGCAACTGGGTTCTGCAAACCAAAAAATTCTGTTTTCTATCTAGCTGCTCCAAGGAGTGTTTCTGTCACTGGGAACCAAACACACACAATACTAAAAGCAGTAAATGGTCACCTCCAGGCTAAGTTCTTTTTAGGGAATTTACTGGAATGATTTGTATTTCTAGACTCTGTTCGTTGCTAGATACAGTGTTATCTGAGTTGCTTTCTTCATCTGAATTTGCTAGAGGAGATACAAGTGGAAGAACTAAGCTCCATAAAGATTTTTTTCCCCCTTAATACAAAAAGATGTTATTGTGGGTATATGATAGAATGTGTTTTGAATAACTTTTCTGACAATGATGATTAACATTAATGAAATTCAATTAAAAAATGCATACATTGAACGCCCACTATATAGAGGCACTGAGGGTACAAAAGGCCAGTCCCTTCTCTACAAGAAGTTTATGGTCTAGGGCATGGTGCTTAAAGTGGTATTTCCGCTAGCAGCTGCAGTGTCACCTGGGAACCTTGTTAGACATACAAATGAATCCAGAAATTCTGGAGGTGGTCCCAGTCATCTTGTTTAAGAAACCCCCCAGGTGATTCTGACGTAGCTAAAGTTTGAGAACAACTAGTCTAAGAATTTCTTACATATACCTGCTCACCCAATCTTCCTTTTCACTCACTAACGGCACAATCTGTGACTCACCTCGACTCCAACGCCAACCTGTGCCTCGCCCTGCCCCCTCATTTTAATGATTGAAAATGGAAGCCATTTGGAGCTTTCCGAACAGGAAACCTAGAGTAAAAATCCTGGGAATATCTCTCCTGTCGTTGCCCCAGGGCCAACAAGAGAGGAAGGTGTGTGCGCCAGGCTTGTCTGAAGTGGCTCCAGTTTATCTCAGCAGATAAGACGGCGCAGGGAAATGACAGAGAAGGGCTAGGCCCTGAGGGCCTGGACTCCATCTTGGCACCGCCTCAGTCGAACCCAATCTCTGAGCAGGGAGCTCATGCCAGGGCTTCTGTGGGAAGGTGTCTGAGGAAAGCTAGTGATTTCAGCCCTCAAACCACATCAGAGCCCCCTTCTTCCTCTATTAAAACACAGCACTTGGTGCGAAAAGAGAGGTGGAGGGATACATTGAGAACTAAGTCAAATCAAAGGGTTTGGAGAAAGGAGGCATTCTTGCCCCCTGAGGAGTTCTTCTAATTGGCACTGTCTTTCTGAAGTCTCTGTCTCCTGGCTGCCTTCTCTCATAGAACTTCCTAATTTGTTCTTTTTCCGTCCTTTTGCTTTCTCATTTCTTAACTTTCTATTTTCCATCACCCAATTCAATTACATTTTCAGTGAGTACCTATCACGGGCCAGCCTCCAACACAAGCACAACAGGATGGGTGAGATTTAGGGCTTGGCCTCAAGAAGCCCGTGGTTTGCAACACCCCAGTCAGCCATCATTCGATGGCCGAGTTACAGGCCAGGCATCGAGCTGGGTCCTGGGTGTCCCACAATGAACGCAATGTGGGCCCTTGTACTGCAGGAATCTGTTGTCTGTCAGAGGAGATTGGCACAAGCAACACACCACGAGGGCCATCATGGAGGTGAGGAGGCACCCAGAGACTGGAGCGATGGACTCTGCCTGATGGGGCTGAGGAACGCTGGAAGGAGAATCTGCCCCTGGAGCTGGGTTGGCCACGTGAAGAGTGGAGGCCAGGGGATGGCATGTGACAACACGGTGTGTCCAGAGAAAGAGGAGAAGCTCCTGGCGGCTAGAGCTCAGGTACATGGTTGAAGACTAGACTGTGAAGGACGCCATATGCCAGGGGAAGGAGTTGAGAGCCGATTCTATAATGAGTAGAAGTCCATCAGGGTTTTCTTTTCTTTTAAGACTTTATTTATTTGCGAGAAAGAAACAGAGCGATCATAAGCAGGGGGAGGGTCAGGGGGAGGGGCAGACTCCCCACTGAGCAGGGACCCCTGCGAGGGGCTCGATCCCATGACCCCAGGATCATGACCTGAGCCAAAGGCAGACGCTTAACCGACTGAGCCACCCAGGTGCCCCTCCTCAGGGTTTTCTTAAGCAGGGAAGAGATTACCGCCTGATTTCAGGCTTTGGAGAGAACTAGGAAGGAGCGTGGGGGATGGATTTGGGGGCATAAAAGCAAGAAGTGATTGTTTTAGTTATCCATCGCTGTGTACAAATGGCCCCAAACCTCGTAACTTAAAGCAACGACAAGGTATTATTTCTCATAATTTTATGAATTAGTTGGGTGCTTCTACGGCTCTCACCCGGGCTCATTCCCTGGGCAGCAATCAGGTGCGGGGTCAGCCAAGGCCTGACCAGGACTCTTTCTCCATATGATCTCTCTCCACGGTTGCTCATCAGTGTCTGTCGAGACCCCGTTTCCTCACATTGTGGTGAAAGCGTTCCAAGAAGGCAGAAGCCAGCACTCGGAGCCTCCTGAGGGCCTCCCTTAGAGGTTGCGCAGTGTCATTTCTGCTGCAGTTTACTGGTCGAAACTGGGAGGGAGGACACAAAGATAGAAACTGTGGTTCATCAGGGGCACACAGGGAGGAGGTTCTTTTCAGAGGATAGGCAATAGACAGTGAGAGGGCTGAACTACGTTAGCAGTCGTGTGTCCGCCAAAGGAGCAGATGTTTGGGAAATGCAAGAATTAGAGGAATTAGCCCTACAACAGGACTTGTATTAAAGCTCAGGTGAAGTTTCAGTCAAGGTGCAAGTGAGTAACAGCTTGCAGGTGTTGGGGATGCTACTGGAATGCTCTCCCTCATCCCCCTTATCAGTCCCTCCCCTTCCCCCATGGTGCTGCAAGTGTTGGCTGATAACAATGCACAGCTTTCCCTTTCTCCAGGAAATTGCCCTTGCCCTGAGAGGAGCTGTCTGTCTCGGTGTGTGTGTGTGTGTGTGTGTGTGTGTGTGTGTGAGAGAGAGAGAGAGAGAGAGAGAGAGAGATGTCCCCCACCTCAGTGACTGGCTGGCACTGCGTGCAAGAGGCCGGCCCCTTGCCGCTGGGCAGGATTTCCTGTGGGATCAGTCTTCAGGTGGGATGTCCTCTTGCTCAGCTGCCCTGCCCTGTGCTGCTTCCTTCACTCCTTGAGAGCCTTCCTCGGCTCTGCTTTGAGGGACCCCAACCTGAGAACGGAGGAGAGCAAATATTTGAACAGGTGCTGGAATTCCTGATGGCCTCGCTCCTCTATGCCTTCTCTCCATCTATTTTCTCATCACAGTTCTCTTTCTACTTTCCATCTTCTTCCCGATAGCTTAGCTTCCCTTCTTCTTAGTTACGGATTTTTCTGCTCCACTGGGCAGGTTTATTTAAGAATACTTAAATGATTCTTTCTGTGGGCCTGGATCGATAGATCTATCTGCCAAAGATATGGCCTTCACAGAAGTGAAGCCAAAATGGTAGAGTTAACTAAAAAATTAATGGCCTCCATTATAAAGGGGTATATAGTAAAGTATATAGTAAGCGGGGTCCTATGGACAAAGAACGTGGTCTATGGGTTTGAAGACCTGGCACAGTAGACATCTGTTTTTGTTCTTGGGCATTTTTTCACCCTCTGGCATGGAGCCCGAGGCCTCCCCTAGCCCTCTCCTCAACCCTGAGCCCACGTTCCTCGGGGCGGGGGGGGGGGGGCTGCATTTCTGATTCAGGTGAGAACGTGTAACCAAGATTTAAAGCAATCAGAACATATTACCCTGGAGTTCACAGATCTCTACCTCAGGTTAGGCCAGTTAGGGGCAATCAGATACAAGTTGGGGCTCTTCCTTGAGCTCTCAGAGAAGGAGTTTCCTGCTTTTTCTCCTGTGGTTGTGCATCAGGAAGTACGTCACTCCAGGAGCTGTGGCAGCCATTGTCGGTCGGTGAGGGGAGACTCGAAGCCAGAGGGAGTCCACGTAGAGGAAACAGAACTTAGAAGTAGACAAGCTGGTCCTGATTTAATCGTGGGAGCTTCTGTCTCTAGCTGTGCCTGTTATTCTTGGACTCTGCAGTTAACATGAGCCACTACACGCTTTCTTTGGTTTGTTTTCACTTAAGCTGGTTTGATTTGGGTCCTGACACTTGCAACCGGAAAAGACCCAACTAGAACACATGGAATATTTTCTCTAATGAAGCACTCGGTCGATTACCCTCAGACATGGCCTCTCTGTCAAACATCAGCAGTGGATATGAAGAGTTTATAAGGACATTCAAGCAGGGCTGCAGCTTAATTAGAAAGACCTTAAATAAAAAGGAGACAAGTGTCTGAAACAAAGGAAGCTTGGCTGGTAGGGGAGGAAAACCTGGATTCCCATCCAGTCCTGCCACAAATCACCCCAGGACTCCTGGTCCAGCGTCCATTTTGTAACATGGCCACTCAGTTCCAAAGCGCCTCTCTGTTTCTGCTCCACATTCTCTCCTGTTCTCTCCAGTCTTTGGATATTTTTCTTTCCCTCTTTTCCTTTTTATCTCCATTAAGGGGATGGAGTTACAAAGTTGAGGCATCCCAGCAAATGATTAGAGCCCTTTGCAAATATAAAACCCGTGGCTCCCATGGCCTTGACCTTGTTTCAGCTGTTTAACATCAAGGCTCCCCAGACTTTACCAGAACACAGCCAGGCGCACAGACCGCCTCATCACTAGTTTCTGACTGCTCACGTAAGTGATCGTTAATCCGCATATGTTAATGCCTTCAGTTCTCAGAGGGACCTTGCAGGGTAGGAATTCCTGTATTCATCTTATAGGTGAGAATATTTAAGTTCAGAGTAAGAAATTTGCCCAGAAAAAAATAACAACCCCCCCCCAAAACCCCCTAAAACCTTATAGGTGAGAGTCAGGATTGAAAGAGTTTTGACTCCTTATGCCATGTTCTTTCAACTCCCCCGCGGGAGATACTAGGATTTCTACAGCTCTGCCTGGGAAGATAGATCTTTTGCGCACCCCTTCCCTGACCCCGAAACCCCTTTGAAGGCTGTCTATGAGATTAAAGCTGCATATTCATTCCCTCAGTACTTTAGGAGAAAATCACAGAGTGCCTATCAGGTGCTGAGCACGTTCCAAATGCTGAGAGTACAACAGTGAACAAGAGAGAAAGCTTCTCTGGTCCTTGGAGAGCACTTAGAGCCCAGTAAAAAGGACAGGTAATAAGCCTTCAAACAGATGATAGATAACATGTCAGGTGGTAATAAGTCCCATGAAGAAATAATGAAGCAGGATAAGGGTGTGAGAGAGTGATGAGGTGCTATTTGAGACGGAATGGTCGAGGAAGACGTCTTTGAGGAAGGACGTTTGCACAGACCCCCGCATGGAGTGACAAAGTGAGGTATGGAGTTTTCTGGAAGAGGAGTGTGTGTGCAGACACTTTTTCACCATCGTAGAATATCATCAGCTGTCCCTTCTTCTCTGCCCCACCACCCCTTCACTAGTCAAACTCCCTGAATGTGAGGGAGCCCCGCAGAAGAGCAGAAATTCCACTGGTGCTGGGAGTGACCGGAAGTGAAGGCACTCCTAACAAGCAGATGCTGACAGGAACCCGCCTCCTCAAAAGGCTAGCCACCTAAAGCTGCATGTGGTAGCCCGAATGGATCCTGGAATCGAGAGAGAACATCAGCGGGATACCTGCTAGGAATGGGAATATGGTCTGTAGTTTAAGTTACAAATATTTACCAATGTTAATTTTCTCAATTTTGATAAATGTATTATGATGTTAACATTAGGCAAGAGCGAGTGATGGATGTGTGGGAGCTCCGTATGATCTTTTTTTTTTTAAAGATTTTATTAATTTATTTGACAGACACAGTGAACAGCGAGAGAGGGAACCCAAGCAGGGGCAGTGGGAGAGGAGCAGCAGGCTTCCTGATGAACAAGGAGCCTGATGCGGGGCTGATCCCAGGACTCTGGGATCATGACCTGAGCTGAAGGCAGCCACTTAATGGCTGAGCCGCCCAGGAGCCCCTCCGTATGATCTTTATTACTCTTTTGTAAATATGAAATTATTTTAAAACAAAAAGTAAAAAAATAACAAAAAAATAAGAAAAATACTGAAAACTATAAACTATTACTAAAACAAATTAAACAAGACCAAAATAAATGCAGAAATATGCCACGTTCACGAATTGATAGACTTCATATTGTCAGTTTTTCCCAAAATGATCTATAGATTTGGTGTAATCCCCCCTAAAATCACAGTAGGTTTTGTGTGTGTATGGAAATTGTTGATTTTAATTTATACGGTAGTGCAAAGGACCAAGATAGCCAAGGCAATCTTGAAGAAGAACTTTCTAGATAGCAAGAATTACAGTAATTAAGACAATGATAATGCAAAGAAACTGGAACAGAATAGGCAGTCCAGAAACAGACCGTGTATAGTAACTAGATTTATGGCAAAGGAACACGAAAGTGCTAGGAAAGGAACAGCTTTAATAAATACCACTGAATCAATTGGATATCCACATAGGAAAAAATAAATTATGACCTCTGTCTCACGCAATACACGAAAATCGATTTCTTGTGTATTATAAGAAAACAAAATAAAGCTTCTAAAAGAAAACAAGGAGAATATTTTCATGACCTTGGTGTAGGAAATTATTTCTCAAGACACAAAAAACATAAACAACAAAGAAAATAATAAATTGGACTACCTAAAACTAAGAACTTTCTTCATTAAAAGAGCTCGTTAAAAAATTTAAAAAACCGTAATGGAAGAGAAGATATTCATAGTCTATGTATCCGACAAAGGACGGGTATCCAGAAGATGTAACTAAGTCCTACAAATCAGTGAGAGAATTTGACAAATACTTTCAATACACAAAGCAATATGGATGAATCTCACCAACGTGGTGAGTTCAAAAAGCCAGACACAAAAGGACTACTGTGCAAGCCCATTTAATATCAAGCTCAAAAGCAGACAAACTATTCTATGACCATGCTGGTTGCAAAGTTAGTCGGTTGACACAACAAATGTTACCTCCCACAGTTTTTGAGGGTCAAGAATCTGGGAGCAGATTAGCTGGGTAGTTTAGACTCCATTTCTCATGAGATTACAGTTATCTGAAAGCTTGACAGGCTGGAGGATCCACTTCCCAACCCACTCACCTTGTTGGCAGTCCTCAGTTCCTTGTTAGCTGCTGCTGGGTCCTCAGTTTCTCATTCTGTGGCCCTTTCCATGGGCTGGGTGAGTATCCTATCAACATGACAGCTGGCTTCCCCTGGAGTGAGAGAGCTGAGGGAGAAGAGATTCTAAGATGAAGACCATAGTGTTTTTTACAACCTAACTATGGAAATGACATGCCATCACTGCTATGCCATTGGCCACACAGACCCATCCTAGTTTAGTGAAAGGAGACTACCCAAGGGCACGAATACCAGGAGGTCGGCATTGGGAGCCATCTTGTTGGCTGGCTCCCATACCCATCTTCCTCACCACCCCTTACTAGAATATCTGTAGAAATTCTAAGAGTCCTAGAACTTTTTTTCTTTTTGGCTACGATTTTGTCAATATGCACGAAATTTCCAGATGCTTGTACACTGGTGACTCGGTTGAAAGAACTTGCTGATAGGAAGGAGGAGGAACTTGGGAAGAGGGACAAATTCTCCCATTGCTCTCTCACAGGACATCCATTCTATGAAGATGGCTTTTCAGGCCTGTGATTACAGAAATTCTAAGCAGGCTTCCCAGTCCTGTTACCTCAACCTAACTTCTTCCTTTGATCTCTGATGCCTGAAATACCACCAGTTGAGACCCATACCATTAGCAAAAGCTATTGTTTTTTTTTTTTCTGGTCACGTGCAAGCACATTAATCAGAACACCACTGCAGTGGTTTCCCCACTCGGCTGCTCATTGGAATCTCTTGGGGCGCCATTAAAAATACCAATTCCCAAATCCACCGAGATCCATTGGTTCAAACCCTTCTGAGGTGGACTCCCAGAATCCGTACTTTGAGAAACCTCCCAACAAGCTCTGAGAGAGTTGGCCAAACATCTCCCAGCTGATCCTGCAGTGGTATGTGGAAAGCACTGATATATAACATTAAAGGATGATGATTTCAGAACCCTTCTGGAGAGTGAGTTTCAATGAGGGTAAACCATTTGTTCACAAAAAGCCCATTTTCCTTTTCACCTCTATCTGTCCAATGTGCTGAGTGAGCTAATGCTTCCTGGCCTCTTTGAACGCCCTCTTGTTCCCCTGCTGCACTTGGGTTCCCATCACGTCAGCCTTGAGGTGGAGTGGCCTGTCAGCACCGCGGGCTTCTGACCGGAGACACAGAATCAACTTTCTCTTCTCAGCTGCAGACTCTGTGTGAAGCCGTGCCAGGAGGGGGCCAGGGACTTACATTTAGGAGGACACATGGCCATCTCTTGACGCAGATGGGAGATGTTTCCTTTTTGGCAATAAAAGGACGCGATGCCTTCTAGAGTTGTCACTTAACATATATGAGCTTACAGTTTGTGGACTGGAGGAAGTCATAGACTCTTTTCTCACCTATGGGAAAATATACGAAAAATGCAGTATCATGTGAAAATAAATTTTTTTTAAGAATTTTATTTATTTATTTGACACACACACACACACACACACGCACACACAGAGCACAAGCAGGCAGAGTAGCAGGTAGAGGGAGAGGAAGAAGCAGGCTCCCCGCTGAGCAAGGAGCCAGATATGGGGCTCCATCCCAGGACCCTGGGAACATGACCCAAGCTGAAGACAGTCGCTTAACCGACTGAGCCACCCGGGCACCCCTGAAATTTTAGGAATGCCTGGGTGGCTCAGTTGTGGTTAAGCATCTGCCTTTGGCTCAGGTCATGATCTCAGGGTCCTGGGATCGAGCCCCACATCTGGCTTTTTGCTCAGTGGAGAGCCTGCTTCTCCCTCTGCCTGCCATTCCTCTGGCTTGTGCTCTTTCTCCCTGGTGAGTAAATAAATGAATAAAATCTTTTTTAAAAAAATGAAGTGAATTGCAAAAATAAGTATTTGTTTTTGCATCATTCCCTTGACAAATACTGATTGTTTCTGACCTATCTTCTCCTCTCTTGCTTACCCTACCCCAGCCACACTGACCCAGCTGCTGTTCCTCCAACAAACCATGCACTTTCCTGACTCAAAGAATCTGCTTGAGCTGCCCCCTCAGCCCAGAACACTCTTCTCCAAGTATGTTTGGCTAATCCGTACTTCCCCAAGTCTTTGTTCAAATCCTACCTTCTCACTGAAGCCGAACCTGACCACTTTATTTAACACTGTAACCAGCTTCCCTTTCTTTCTTTTTATTTTTTATTTTTTATTATGTTGTGTTAGTCACCATACAGTATATCATTAGCTTTTGATGTAGTGTTCCATGATTCATTGTTTGCGTATAACACCCAGTGCTCCATGCAATCCGTGTCCTCCTTAATGCCCATCACCAGGCTCACCCTTACCCCACCCCCCTCCCTTCTAAAACCCTCAGTTTGTTTCCCAGGGTCCATAGTCTGTCATGGTTCATCTCCATTCCGATTTCCCTCCCTTCATTTTTCCCTTCCTTCTCCTAATGTCCTGCTGTTCCCTATGTTCCACAACTAAGTGAAACCATATGTTATTGACTTTCTCTGCTTGACTTATTTCACTTCCAGCTTCCCTTTCTAACCTGGCTCTACCTTTTCTGTTTTTTCCATGGCATTTTTTGGCTTTTAACATGCCATACACTCTAGTAGGTTGGTCACTTATTTTTTGAGTTCTTGCTCAGGGCAGGAATCTTATTTTTGTTCACTGGGCATCCCAAGTACCTAACACAGTGCCTGGCACATAGTAAACATTTGGTAATACAGGCAAACCTCAGCGATATTGTGGGTTTGGTTCCAGACCACTGCAATAAAACAACTATCACAATAAGTGAGTCAAATAAATTTTTGGTTTCCCAGTGCATATAAAAGTTATACTTACACCATACTCTACAAAGTGTGCTGTAGCATGATGTCTAAAAATCCAGTGTATGTACCTTAGTTAAAAAATACATTATTACTCAATAATGATAACCATCATTTGAGCTTCCAGTGAGTTGTAATCCCTGATCAAAGATCATGATAACCAATATAATAATAATAATAATAATGAAAAAAAATTGAAATATTGCAAGAGTTACCAAAATGTGGCACAGAGACACAAAGTGAGCACATGTTGGAAAAATGGCGCCGGTAGACTCAAGACAGGGTTAACAGAAAGTTTCAGTTCCTAAAAAAATGCAGTATCTGTGAAGTGCAATAAAATGAGATCTGCCCCTATTTGTTGAATTGATTAATTGGGACTGGAATAGTGGCAAACAAGACAGGTATGATCATTGTTTGTCACAGAGATTATGATTTACTGGAGGAGATCATTAACACAGAAATCATTATAAAAATGCATATTTAGTGATCATTGTGATTGCTAGGATGGACATATACAGAATTCTATAAGAGAGTGTATGAGGAACCTTACTTGTCAGGGTGTTTAGGATGATTTTGCTGAGGGAGCAGCATTTACCTTGAGGTTGGGAGGTTGGGTGGAGTAACCCAGTTCGAAGGAAGGAAGGCAGGAGAAATAATCTACATTTTGAATAGTTGAACAGCCCACTTACAACAATTAAGTATGCCTACAACCTCATTTGGGGGATGCCTCTCTTTTCTCTCAAAGTATCTATTCAAATTAAGTCTCTAAAAATCTGTAGACCACTTACCCCATTTCTTGTGAGTATCAATATCTGAATATCACTTCAGAAAATTTCTCCTGCTATGGGGATAGTCTTTGATGATTTCCTCTCCCTTCTGGACTTTGTAATCAGATGGACACACAATAAATAAGCTTTCACACCTCATGAATCTGTCCACTGAAAACGTAAAGATTAAATATACTTGGCAATGAATCAAGAGTTTTAGAGATGTTGTCTCAGAAACCAAACCAAATAAAGGTTGAGGCAAAAGTGCTTTACACTGAGATGAAAGCCTTAGTTGATGAGATGAGTAATTTTCCAGGTATTCTTCCAAGAATTTGAAATAAGGTACTTTGCAAAAGGCAACTCAAGAATATGTCTGTGGGGGTTTAAAGGTCAAAGTTATAACCGTTAATCACCTGTTAGAGATCACCTGACTGCATTAGGCTGCTTCTTTCTTTCCATTTCTTAGAAGAAAAACACATTTGTAAGAAAACCCGCAGGTGTAGAATAATGAACAAGTGCCCAATACTGTGAAAAAGATTAGAAAACTCATAAGCACTAACAAAACTTAAAAATTCACTCGTTGGCCAGGAAGTGAAGAAAAAAAGAACACTAGCACACTGTTGGCAGGAACATAAATCGGTACAGCCACCGTGAAAACAGTATGGAGGTTCCTGAAAACATTAAAAATAGAGGGGAACCTGGGTGGCTCAGTCGTTAAGCATCTGCCTTCAGCTCAGGTCATGATCCCAGGGTCCTGGGATCGAGTCCCACATCGGGCTCCCTGCTCAGTGGGGAGCCTGCTTCTCCCTCTCCCTCTGCAGCTCCCCCTACTTGTGCTGTCTCTCAAATAAACAAATAAAATCTCTTTAAAAATATTAAAAATAGAACTAACATATGATCCAGCAATTCTACTTCTAGGTATTCATCTGAAGGGAATGAAAACACTAACTTAAAAAGATATCTTCACCCTCATGTTCACTACTGTGTTTAGAGTAGCCAAGACATGGAAACAACTTATGTGTCCATCGATGAATAGAAGGATGAAGAAGATGTCACACACACACACACACAAACACACACACACACACACACCAGGTGATTCCAGACTGACCAGCTGAAGATCACATTTCCGAGCAAGGGTGAAACTACACTTAAGTTAGGTATTTAACCTTGGTTTGCTGACATGGGGCTTAGCACAAGTGATCCATTTCAAGCCCATTTCTTTTTTCTTTTTGAACGTGGACCAGGGAGCAGGGGTAGTGGGGGCTAGTGGTGGATGTTCTCACCACCAAGCAATTCGCTGATGCCAGCTGGGAGTCCTACGATTCAACTCAATGCTGACACTATCTACCCTGAGAAAGCATCAGATCCCACAGATTAAAGGCTCAGATGCCAACTGCAAGTCCAAGTTGCCACCTGGGCTTCTGACTGACCAGCTACAAACCAGAGGTTCCCACAAGTCCCTCCTCTGATTCAATTAATTTGCTAGAGAGGCTCACAGAGCTCAGAAAAACATTTTACTTCTCAGATTATGACTCAGAGATAGCCAAATGGAAGAGACACATGAGGCAGGATCTGGGGAAAGGGGGCAGGATTTCCATGCTCTCTCCGAACATGTGACTTTCCGAGAGGTTCCACGTGTTCACCAATCCAGAAGCTCTCCAAACCTTGTCCTTTAGGGTTTTATGGAGGTGACAGTGCATAGACACGAGTGGTTAAATCATTGGCTGTTGGCGACTGATTCAACCTCCAGCTCCTCTCACCCCTTGAACTCAGTTCTAAGCCTCCAGTCACATGGCAGCCAGCCCCCTGGCTTCCCAAAAGTAACCTCATTACCGTACACTCAGGGGTGGTTGAAAGGGTTGGTTATGAATATTAAGACACCTTTATTACTTTCATCACTTAGGAAATTCCAAATGTTTAGGAGCTCTGTGCCAGAAAGAGGGATGAAAACCAAATACATATCTCTTATTATAAATCACATTATTGGGACGCCTGGGTGGCTCAGTTGGTTAAGCGGCTGCCTTTGGCTTGGGTCATGATCCCAGGGTCCTGGGATCGAGTCCCACATCGGGCTCCTTGCTCAGCAGGGAGCCTGCTTCTCCCTCTGCCTCTGCCTGCCACTCTGCCTGCTTGTACTCTCTCTCTGACAAATAAATAAATAAAATCTTAAAAATAAATAAATAAATAAATAAATCACATTATCACACATGCTAAAACTTTCATTTGAACAAGAAATTTTTTAAAAACAGTATTTTGTCCAGATGGGTGATTTTTATTTTCTTCTGAATATTTTTGTATTTTAAAAATTTTTTATAATGACCACAGATTGTTTATAGGATCTAAAAATCTCTTCTGAAAGTAATAATTGAATTTGAGTGTTGATCAACTAAGCATGTTTTCACATAAAGCATCAAACTAATTGCCAGAATTATTTGAACTGCTCACACAGTTTAGGGTCCAGGAGTAATGCCCAAGAAAGGAACCAGCAATTTCCTCCCTGAGCTTTGTAATTTCTACTCACTAAGGAGAGCCTGCTGCCCGCGCAACAAACCACCTTCCGGGATCCGGTAACTGTGTTCTGGTCTTTTCTCTCCGGACTCTTGTTTTCTTCCCAGCCCTGAAGGGATTGAGAGGATGGGATGGGGTGGAGTGCAGAGGGGAAGTCCTCTCTCTTATCCCGTTGGTCTCTTCTGCCAGTCTTCACTCTTCCCCTGGGGGCGGAAGAGGCTTTTGGAATTCAAAGTCAGGAACACTCCTTTGTTTCTTCTTTCAGCCCGTGACATCCTTTCCGGGCGGCAAAAGGAGAAGAAAGGCTAGCTGCTTGAATGGAGGGTCGTAGGAAGGAAGGGGAGATTTTGGCAACCAGAAATGTCACAGCCAATTGGGAAAACAGTCCGGCAGTTTTTCAAAGGTTAAACAGGGAGTTACCACACGAGCCAGCAATTTTACTTCTGTACATGTGCCTATGAGAACTGAAAATATGTATGTCCGCACAAAATCAAACGTTCATAGCAGCCCTATTCATACTAGCCCAAAGTGAGAACAGCCCAAATGTCCATCATCTGATGAATGGATAAATAACATACTCATATCTGTACAGTGGAATATTATTTGGCGATAAAAACGAATGGCTCGCTGGTCATGTTACGATATGGATAAATCTTGAAAGCATTATACGCAAAGCAAAAGAAGCTTGACACATAAAACCATATATTGTGCAATTCTATTTATAAGAACATCCAGAATAGGCAAATCTATAAAGACATAAAGTAAATTAGTAGAGACCTAGGTCTGGGGGGAAGGGCTTGGGGAGAAAAGGGGAGTGACGGCTTGCGGGTATGAAGTTTCTTTTTAGGGTGATGAATGTTCTAAAACTGATTGTGGTATGGTTTGCACAACTCTGTGAATATACTAAAAACCATTGACTTGTACACTTTAAAAGGGTGGATTGTACGGTATGTGATTTATAACCCAATAAAGCTGCTAAAAAAGAAAAAAGCGAGCCAATTGAAAAAATACTGGTTACTCCCCACCAAGCTACTTTCCAACCATATGCACATCATATATATTACAGATATTTTAAAAATTGGAAGCAGATCCTATTTCCTGGTTATCTTACTTTCTCTCCTAAATATGTATTAGGTACCTACTTTGATCAAAGTACCACGGTGGATACCGTGGAAATACAAAGATGGATAAGGCATGTCCCTTCCTTTGAGAAGCTTACAGTATGATTGTTTCCATCCTCTTGACTTGTAGCTGCTGTGGTCTGCAGGCGGTATCAATTATTCTTTTCACCTGCCCAGAGTAATATCACAAACTTTAGTGAGTTGAGAGCAGCAGTTAAAATAATCAAGAGGATAGAAGGAAGCGGTAAGAAGTCATACTAAAAAGAGCTCAACTCAGGGGCGTCTGGGTGGCTCAGTTGGTTGAGCCTCTACCTTCGGCTCAGGTCATAATCCCAGAGTCCTGGGATCGAGCCCTGCATTGGGCTCTCTGCTCAGCAGGGAGCCTGCTTCCCCCTCTCTCTCTGCCTGCCTCTCTGCCTACTTGTGATCTCTCTCTCTTTCTGTCAAATAAATAAATAAAATCTTTAATAAATAAATAAAAAGGGTTCAACTCTGCTGCCGGTAAAGACACGTGCAGAAAAGGGCTAAGTTGGTTTAAGCTGAAATGAATGCTCAAAATCTAGGAATTTCAACTCAACTTTTGAACCTTTAAAGAGGTCGCATCCTATGCTTATTAAGTCAGGTTCTGGGGGTGAGATGCAGGCATGGGTTGGTGTTTGAAATGTCTCCCTTGGTTCCATGTGCAGGTTGGAGACCCCTAGCTTAGATGCCTGAACTAAGTAGTTTGTCATGAATAAGGGCAATTGTTACTTTATAAAGGGGAGCAGCGGTTAACCTAGGGGAGGCATTGCCTCCCAAAGACTGTGTCTGGAAGGTTGGGCCATACCCAGTGTGATTTGTCTGGGTGAGGAGGCTGTGTAAATATAGAAGGTGACTCCCAACATCCTGTTTTTGATCAAAACCTGCCAGAGGGACATAGGAGGAGTTTCCAAACCAAGAAATGGGAGGAACCTTGGGTTAGAACGTGGAGGTGGTCATCAATTCATCAAACCGCAGAGGTCAAGCAAAAAAAAAAAAAAAAAGATGACTTCATAACATGAGTCAGCCTATTCGGCTGGGTTCAAGATGAAAGCGTTAGGACTGCATTAGGCTTCTGAGGCCTTGCAAGCTGTAATTACAAGCAACTAGAGATATTTGGGGTCCTTCATTCGATACCTTTGGAGCTTTACATCACGAAGGGCAATTATACTATTCCTTAAAACATTCATTCGTCTCCACTCTTAAAAACAAAATATTGAGTTGAATGGATTGCCCTCTGCTCTGGCTCAGTGGTTCCAATGTCCTAATGTCTAACATTCAGTTTCCTTTTTTTTTTTTTTTCTTAAGGAACGATTTGTCCAGCATGAGAAGAGAATTGTGACCAGAAGTCTTTGTCCACCATATGATACAAACAGGGACAGAGGTTTCTGTGTTTGCTCAAGGCTCTCTGCCGAACAGGATGCACTTTGGACATCATGGTTTTTTGCAAAGCATTATCCCATTAGTGGCAGTGGAATTACACACAGAATGTCAAACTCCATACGATTGGGGTCTTAGCATTGGAGTTATGGTCTTGGCACTAGGAGCAATTTCCTGGTACAGGAACCTAGAGGAATTGCTTTCCCGTTATGTTTCAACTGTCCAATTTGACTATCTTCTCTTCCAGAATATCCATAGAAGCAGGCCAGCTCGGTTGTAGGGAAACCCCACCCAGGCTTTTAGGAGTGATAGGCAGAATTTCCCATGGTAGAGAGGCTGTCTGCAAAGCAGGGGCACAACATGGATTGGAAGGGGCTGACAGAAGGTCAAATCAGTGCCACGGAGCACCCCAGCATTCAGTTAGACAGCCTGTAGGATATTCGGTTTAGGATCAAGCAGGATTTTCTCAGCAACTCTGAAATAACCCTAAACTGACTACTGACTGGGTGAAGAGGTCTAAGGTTGGGGGTGGGGGGGCGATGGGGATGGAAGGAGTTGTTCATTTCCTTCTTTGATTACATTTTAAAGTACGTTTTTACCCAAGTTCCAATTGCTTATAGGATTTAGCCCTGGAACTTTGAAAAAGTCGAGTGTTTGAGATTTGAAAACCCATGCGCTGAGAAAGATAAGGGATCCTCAAATTTCAGTTCTGTTAATGCTGTCGCAAAGGCGATGGTAGTTTTTGCAAAATAAAAAGGGTTTCGGCTGGTTTTATTGTGATTTTGATAGAATGAATTGATTATTGGTATTAAAGTGGGAGAAATGGGTGAGATTTTGGCAGAAGGAATATGGACTGGTATTATCTGTTCTAATAGCTCTTTATTTGGCTACTGGTCAAGTATTTGAACTAGAAAACACAAAATTGTTAAAGACTGGAACTGTCTCGATTTTGGTTTTACTTTTACATGTTGACACTGTTTGATTAAAGCCTTTACACATGCAGTTTATTTTCTTAAAGTTTGTTATAGAAGCAACGAAAGTTCTGCAGATCTGTAAATAAATTATATCCCAATGTACATAACCTGGGCTACATTCTTGGGTGAATCATGTCAACATTGGCAGAACATTTAAATAAACATTCTAGAGAAGGTTAAACAGAGGTTAAACAGTTTATGCTCCCCTTCATACCAAGTTCCTTAGGCATTTCGACCTTAAAGTTTCTATTTTATGCAACAAAAATTTCATGATTGATCTCAGTAAAAAATATTAATATTCCTTAAAATGAAAGCCTGCAGATCTTTTACTGATCACTCACTTCATCTAAACAGATCCTTAAAAAAAAATCACCACTCCCCAATGTCGCAATGTAAGAAATGTTCGCTAATGAGATTTTCTCACTAGAACATCAACTGGAGTTTCAACTTTTAACAAAGCTTCTGGGCGGAGCCGGCATTGGGGTAAAAGGGATATAAATAAATAAGTTAGAATGTTGGAATTCCTTTGTGTTTCTAGCAAGGTCCCAAAGCCCTAACTTCTTTCTCTAATAGACTCTCCCTCTGAACACAGGGGTTGACATGTGACCCAAGTTGGACCCTGTCCTCTTGGCCTCGGAGATTGATCCAGGATAGACATGTGATCCAAGCTGGACCAGTTTTTGTCCTTCTTTGGAATATTTCAGCCTGGAGTTGGAAGTAAGTTGTTCTTTTTCCTTCTTGATCATGGAGCTATTGGGATGTGCGTCCATCGCCATAGGCTACCATATTTCATATTCCTCTTTGCATGGAGAATGAACTTTTGGGATATCAGAGAAAGAGAACAACAGGCAAGAAAAAGCAAAGAGAAACAGATGGGTAGAGTCACAGGAGAATCGTGAAAAATGGAAGACACAAGAATTACTCGCATCCTAGTCTTTTCTTGGCAGTAGTGTTAGGAATGGCAGAAAACACTTGTGTTTATTATTTGGATGCCATTGATGATGCTTATCCATGAAATAACTCAGTGTATTCTGTGTAAAGGAATACATTCCCCACTCTTTCTATTTCCTTGTGCAGAGAGAGCCTTCATGTCATGCTCTTGGCCTCTCTTGCCAATTCCTACTCCTCCCCAAGGCAAGAGGAGTGCCATGGTTTAATTGGTAGTATGGGAGAAGGAATTGGGCATGCTCAGCTAATCTCCCCCTTTCCTCTCTTTAGACCCTGCCTGCCACCCAAGAGCCAGTGTTCTGTTCTAGTTTCATGATATGCATCCCTGAAGTCCTCAAAGGGAGAAACAAGGTGGATTCATGGATAGATGCATAATTATAGAATAAAGCAAGAATCATAAAATGTTATATAGAATTCAGGTAGTGCTATAGGGGGTGTTAATTTTACAATTCTTTCAAGTCTGCTGTATGTTTGAAGTTTTTCATGATAAAATGTTGGGAAAAAACTAGTCTGCATTATGATGGTCTAGCCTGACACAGGCATTTGATATAAGCTGGGAAGCAGACAGAGATTATATTCCTTAAAAAGAGCCTGGTATCAGGTATTGAGTTTTGCCGATCACATAGGTATTATAAGCAAGCGTAAGTTTAGCTGTAGAGCTTCAAAAAGTGGCCAAACAGGATGTACTAGTAATTGCCTAGGAGAAGCAATTCTTCCTCACGGGTGAAAGCTTTTGCTCTATTCACTGGCCAGAATTCTGAAATGCTGCTCTCCTTCCCAGAAAGCAAAAGGAATGGCAACTGGATATTTTAATAGTTGATGGGATGTGGAGGGGTAAGTTCGAGGAAAGACATTTAGTAATTTAATTGAGATAATGCTTATAAAATGCTTACTGGGTTGGCTGAATCAGTTCTCAATAAACGTTAGCTGTGGTTATAATTAGCTTGTTTAAAAAGAAAATTGTATATTAGGTGTAACATTGTAGTGGGTTGAATCGTGTCCTCCAAAAAGATATGTGCAAATCCTCACCCCCTAGGACCTTGAATGTAAACTTATTCGGAAATAGATTCTTAGCCGATGTAACTAAGTTGGAAATCTCTTGGTGAGAGCATGCTGGATTTAGGTAGGTCCTAAATCCAATGACAGGTGTCCATAGAAGAGAAAGGAGAGAAAGACACAGAAAAGGAAAGCATTTGAAGACAGAGACACAGATTGGATTATGCTACCACAAGCCAAGGAACCCCGGGAGCCCCTGGGAAGGAAGCCACAGGGAAGGATTCTCCCCTAAACCATTAAAGGGAGTGTGGCCCTCCTGATACCTTGATTTTGGCTTCCAGAATTGTGAGAGAAAAGGTTTCTGTTGTTTTAAGGACCCACATTTGCGGTGATTTGTTACACAAATGTTAAACCAAGAAAAAGGATGTAACAAGATATTATGTGGTTTGTTACAACTGAATAGTCTAGATCGGGTTGGGAGTGTTGGGGGGGATGTATTAGAATCATCACCTGGAGGAGGTGTGAGTCTCAAGGTGTGAGTCTCAGTCTTTTCCAGGGAGGAGAGTACTAGATGCGGAGCAGGTTCTGCTTTAAAAATCACTACCTACTTGTTGGGAGTACATGGGGTCCTCAGCTGGGCTGGATCTGAATAAAAGTAGGAGAACCAGTAGTAGAGATAATAATTGGGGTGTATCAGATGGAGAGCAGATGATTCTCACCTTGAAAGACATGACTCTCTCTATTTGGTTGCCTCGGCAACATAGGCAAAGGGAAATAAATTATATTTAAGCCATTTACGTGAGATTTAAAATGTTAAGATATTAATGCTCAAGGCTCTTGGTGCCTGCAAGAGAAATAGCTCGGTCACTTTGCAGTTATATTGTTTACTGGAATGTTGAAAAAAAATGCCTCTGTGACGTATAAGGCATAATAGAGATCTTTAGGCTTATGATCTGACTCTTAAGTGCCTACCCATTTCTCGCTCTTATCAGTCAAATATGGTCATGGTATGTTTCAGCCATCCTCAACTACTTTCCTCTTTAAAAAATAAAATTAAGAAAATAGTAACACAAACAATCCACGTCTGTTGTAAAATAATTAGAAAATACGGAGAAGTCAGATGGGAGGGGGGGGCCTGGGTGGCTCGATTCGTTAAGCGCCCAACTCTTTTTTTTTTTTTTAAGATTTTATCTATTTATTTGACAGAGAGAGAGATCATAAGTAGGCAGAGAGGCAGACAGAGAGAGAGGGGAAAGCAGGCTTCCCGCTGAGCAGAGAGCCCTATGTGGGGCTCGATGTGGGGCTCAATCCCAGGACCTTGAGACCATGACCCTGAGACCATGACCCGAGTCGAAGGCAGAGGCTTTAACCCACTGAGCCACCCAGGCGCCTCAAGCGCCCAACTCTTGATTTTGGCTCAGGTCATAATCTCAGGGTCATGATCTCAGGGTTCTGAGATCAGCACAGTGTGGGGCTCTGCGCTCATCAGGGATTCTGCCTGAGATCCTTTTCCCTCTGTCCCTTCCCCCCTCCCACCCCCCATCCCCCTTGTGCACGCGCGTGAGCACTCTCTCTAAAAATAAATAAATAAATAAATAAATCTTTTAAAAAAGAAAATACAGAGAAGTCAGATGGAGACAAAATTCAAATTATTTGTAATCATGTCATTCAGCTATGCCATTGTTCACACATTGGTGAATATCCTTACAAAATTTTTCTGTGCAAGTATGTGGTTACAGGAATTCGATTATGATATACACATTATTTGGAAACTTGCTTTTCTCCCCTTTCGTTATACATTACAAGCATTGAATATGTTAGGAAGCATAGAACCACCACAATGATTTTTAATGGCTATATGTTGTTACATTTTCATAATTTACCCTTTATTGAGGGATATGTTGCTGCGATTACTGTTATAAGTAGCACTGAAATGAACATTCTTTATATATATTAAATTGTATGTCCACTGATTTCCTTAGAATTGGTACATGGTTCCAGAATGTCCTCAAGATTGTTTTTATTGGCTTAATCTCCCACCAGTGGTATTCTTAAAGGCCTGGTCCCCTACAATCTTACAAACTAGTAATTATCAACCTATTTCATGTTTATCAATCTGCTAGGCAAAATAAATGGAATTTTGTTATAATTTGTGTACCTCTGCTTCGTGATGATTTCTAAAAGATGTCATGACACTCGTTCCACAATTCAGGAGTGCAAAAGCCACTATTTCTTTATTTTTCTGTCCTCAGCCTCTTTTCTCAGCCTTCGAGTCCTCACTCCACTGGAAGGATGGAAACGATCTCAATTCCACACACTTTTCCCTGGGATTGCAGCCAAATTCCAGGGGACTAAGTGTGAAGGCATTGGGTGTGAGTATTGGTGTGTGTTTTGGGGGATCCAGGTGACTGGCAATGTCCCTTTTCTCTGCCCTAGTACCTACTGGAATAAGATGGCCATCTATCCATTTGATTCTTGGTCCTCTATCTGTCCCTGAAGGATAAGGGACAAGATGTCAAGATGTCCAGGAGGGACTTTCCGTTCTGACAGCTTACTTTGCCATTTCTGAGGCCTCCTTTGGGCACAGGCGTCACTCGGCTGCTCCGTGATAGGCCGGCACTCGGGAGGGACTGTGAGGCTGGGTTACCATCTGCCTAGACATACTACGACTTCCGAAGGCAGGCAGTGTGCAACCGCGAGCTGTTGCAATGCAGGGAAGGAAGGGCAGAGGCAGAAAGTAGATACCCAGCTAAAAACATCTGCTAATATTTCAGAGTATTATCTTACACTATTATTAGCCCATTGTACTGATCCTTTTGTGAGATGCCTCTGCCGGTCCTTTGCTTACGCCAACGATTTTCAATTTTCTCAGAGTACCAGACCCTCTTGCACTTGCAAATGTCTTTGTGCATGCTTTTTCTTCTGGTTAACTCCTGCTTCAATTCTATGTATAATCATCATTGTATCTCCGTCTAAATGAACATTTATCATGCTCTATGTAATTGTATTTTTATATGTTTATGGGCAGTATAGACCATAAAGTCTGCTAAAACAATTATCTTCTCACTGAAATTCCTTGAATGAAAGGACTGTGTCATAGACTTCTTTTTTGCCATTATGAACATATTCTTTAAAGGTTTTTAAAAATTAATTTATTTGACAGAGAGAGAGAGAGAGAGCACAAGCAGGGGAAGCGGGAGAGGGAGAAGCAGGCTCCCTGCTGAGCAGGGAGCCGGACAGGGCTCGATCCCAAGACCCTGAGATCATGACCTGAGCCAAAGGCAGATATTTAACTGACTGAGCCACCCAGGCACCCCATTTTCTGAACATATTCTAAAACCAGTCTGGAAACAGAAATAGCTTAAGCTCTCGATGTTTACACTTAACTAAAATGGAAATAAATAAGCAGAAATGGTTTAAGGTGCAACCTCTAGAATCAGAATTGAGTCAAGCTGGAACTTGTTATTTACTAGCTGTATGACTTATGGCAAGTTATTGATCCTCCTAAATCTCAGTGTTCTCATCCATAAAATGGGAAGCATTATACTGACTTGATATAGAATTGCTTTAAAGCACACTGCCTGCCACTTAGTAAGCAAACAACAAATACAGGTAATTATTGTTAATATTCTTTTTTTAAGATTTTATTTATTTTTTTGACAGAGAGAGAGATCACAAGCAGGCAGAGAGGCAGGCAGAGAGAGAGGGGGAAAGCAGGCTCCCTGCTGAACAGAGAGCCCGATGTGGGGCTCGATCCCAGGGCCCTGATAATTATTAATCATGCGCCCCTGATTCTTATTAATAAATATTCATAGGTGGAGAACAGAAAGGCTGACAGGTTTACAGTCTTCTAGTTTGCTGATACCTGATGGCCAGAACCGCAAATTATTTAAATCCAGTAATTTATGCTAGAGAATTAGTGCTAGTGAAGCAAACAAAAGTGATTAGCGTTTTTGATGATTAGTGAATATGACTGGCTATTCTGCTACTTTCTGCTGGGCTGGTAGAAACATGGTATTCTGCGAGCTAGAACATGGTTGAGTTTTGGAGTTACTGTATTACTTTTTAGGAAGTTAGCGTTACATGGATTTGCAGCAGAAATTGTAAAGGCAAATGCCAGAGAGGCCAAGTAGCTACGGCTCTCGTGAATGAAGCAGGCAAATGTGAAAGGATCAGGAGTGACAGGGATTGTGGCAAATGGGAATGCCACGCCCCTCCCAGGGGACAGCTTTCCCTGAGCTCTGGCTTTGACAATGCAGGAATGCGGAGCCGGCCACATCTTCCAAGTTTTCAAGAGAAGTTGGAAATCTAGAGGTTTTTTTTTTTTCCTTCCCTATGAAGTTTCTGAATTTCTAGAAGTTGGTAACTCATTCAAGTGTTGTTTTAAAACACCGTGCAGTCCAAAAAACCATGTCTGCAGGCCAGAGCTGATTCACCAGCTTGCGACCTTTGATTTGAGGTATCATTAGCATTTTCAAGAAAAGCGTAGAAATGTGGCAACTTTAGAGTTTAAAGGGCTGATAAAACATTACACAGACTTTGTCTCGTGTGATGTGAACTATTTCTAATATCCTGTCTAGTCAATTTGCATGAAAACATAGGTTTGTTAAAAATAAAAAAAAGAAACAACAAAAAAAACTGCACACAGGAGATTTTAACTCCTTTCATCCTTCAGCTAATTCTGCATTGAGGTTTGGCTGGCTCTGTTTTCAATCTTGACCTCCTGTAGAAGTAGACCGGGGAGTTTCTAAGTAAACTTTATTCTCCTAACAGGCCTCTGCATGATATCAGCTGGAGAAAGTCCTGGAGCTCAACAGGCAGATGGCAGTAAGAAATTAACTTGAACTTCAGCAAGTCCAAGGTTTCCACGGGAACAGAGGAAGCAGCCACACTGCCTGGCATTTGAGTTGAATAGGAAACAGGCTCCCCATCAGCATAGTTCTAGAAACGATGGGACCGTTCGACCACTCTCCCCGAGTGCTTTAACTTTAGTTAATAACCAGATAATAAGTGATACTCAGGTACATGCTTAAATAGGTTAAAGTGCGTATGAGTATCAGATACGAGAAAGAAAGTGTAAGCATCCAACTGCTGAAATCTGAAAATCATTAATAAGCATTAGCAATCTCCATCACAAAAACTGTGTTCTTTACTAAATAAGCCCATGATATGCAGAAATCGCTTTAATCTTATTTTACTATAAGGAACTGAAAATTCAAATAAATTTAATATTCCTGACAATGTGCATATTTTTTTTTAGGAATAACATTTGTCATTAATACGCATTTTGTCTGAACTTCAGGGCATTCAGCATGTGAGGAGAAAGTGACCTTGGAGAGCGCGATGCTTTTCCGAATTAATTACTGAAGAGGGTTCATTTCGCTTTGTGTCTCTCGCCCAAGGGCGGATTAACCTGGAAGCTAAGGACATTTAAGCTTCGTGTCCCCTCACTTGTGTTGGCCTCTTCCAAGGCCCGAGGGTGAGCCTCCAAGCTGTTCACATTGCTATATATTTTCGTAACGTTTTTATCGCCATATATTTTCGTAACAATTTTGTAACGTTTGTGAAAGATATTTTAATTGCAATAGTTAAGACTGCGGTCCATTTCCGCTCAGACTTACCCTCCGTCACAATTCCCCTCCTGCTGAGTGATGATGAATGGCCACAGGTATTTTTGGCGTGTGGGTAAGGGGAAGTTGAGTCAGAGATACATCAACTATGGATTTAGTGGGATATGTGTATGTGAGTCAAGTTTTGTGTACAGGTATGTTACTGTCACTTGTCCCGGAGTAGGAATAACTTCGAGTAATATGTCTACTGCCCACTCTGTTCATCCACAATGTGTTGGTACCATGACACCAAGGTGCCAGTTCAGAGGCTGGATGGAGACATGGGTACATGTCCCCTGGTGCCTGGAACCTGGGAGATGGGTGTGGGGGAGAGACAAAATTGAGTGGAGCCAGGATCTAGCTTGTGGAAAATGGTTTCCATCCCCAGACAGGTCAAGTTATAAATGGGAGATCTGCTCTCAATGGGTTCTAGAGCGATTGGAAGCTCGAGCCTATGAGAAATAGTCTTAATGCAGGGTATACAATTAACAACATGCTGAACATTTTTTTTTTTTTTTACATGCTGAACATTTCTCTTTTTTTTTAGATTTTTATTTATTTATTTATTTGACACAGAGAGAGAGATCACAAGTAGGCAGAGAGGCAGGCAGAGAGAGAGGGGGAAGCAGGCTCCCCGCCGAGCAGAGAGCCCGATGCGGGGCTCGATCCCAAGACCCTGAGATCATAACCTGAGCCGAAGGCAGAGGCTTTAACCCACTGAGCCACCCAGGCGCCCCCATGCTGAACATTTCTTATGGGCATTGTGGGATATGGAATTTATCAGAATTCCTACGATTAAATTCCCATCTGAATGACCATGAAACACTGATGACAAAGGGAACGTAAAACTGAATATGTAATTACCCCAGGACCATTAATGACAAAATGGTTAATGAGAACTGTAGATTCAAAGAGCATTTAAGATGGCTCATGACTCCAGTAACTGACAAGAAACTTGACAGGCCTGAAATCTCATAACTCATATAAAAAACTTGACGGAGGTTTTCCTAAATTTGATAACAGTCTTGAAAATTTGTCTCATGTTGTCCACAGTGAACTGTATGGCTGAAAGAATCTTTCTGACTTATCAATAACAAAAATCCAGATTTTAATATTGCCACAGGCCGGCAACTCCTAACATGGGTAGTGATAAAATATTCTTCTCCCAGAAAATCATCCACTGGTCTAAGTTCAAAACAATTACTGTTACTGTTACTCTTGAGTTTTCACAACATAATATGTGCAATATGTTAGTTTAAATTAGTCCATCTCATGTTACTTGTTCTTTTTTTTAAAATTTTATCTATTTATTTGACAGAGAGGAGAGAGATCACAAGTAGGCAGAGAGGCAGGCAGAGAGAGGAGGAAGCAGGCTCCCTGCTGAGCAGAGACCCGATGCGGGGCTCAGGACCCTGAGATCATGACCTGAGCCGAAGGCAGAGGCTTTAACCCACTGAGCCACCCAGGCGCCCACTACGTGCTATTTTGAGAATAAGTTCATAATGCTTCAGAATTATTCCAGTTTGCTTCAAATTTACCGCGGTGTGTGTCTAATCCCAGTGATAATGCCCACTCTGCGTACAAAACAATAGCTTCTAAATAAGCAATGATAGCAGGACGCTTGTAGATACGAAGAAACAGAACCCGACTTACTTCCAGGCTGTTATTCTTAGTGAAAATCAACCTGTGAATGTTGCAGAGTTTACTTTTTGGAACCAATTTTTCATGTGTTTTTGTGCTCTCCCCCGTTTTAAAGAATATAATAGTGTAACTAAAAATATTAATCTATTACTTTTGTCCTGTCTTTTCTGTAACGTATTTTGTGATTTTTATTATTTTATTTATTCCTATCATGAATATATAAAGTCTAATAAAGGAAAATTTCAGTGAGAAAAACCAAATCAAATGTGAATTTACCCTGTAGGACGCAAGATGGCATAGTCTCTCTCTTCTCTCTACAGAAAATGATAATCCAAAACATCATATAAAAAGGTAATCAAGGAGGATACGACCCCAAAAAGGTAGGGAAAAAAAGCCTTACAGAGATATGTCAAGTAGTCCATTAATAAAAATAATTTTATTTTTCTGGATTTTGTAATGTTTATAGTATTTGATAGCCTCTTAAAATTTATAATTTGTTTTATTTCTCTTATTATTCTAAGTAAACATTCATCTTCAAGCTTAATTTTGTGTTTGTAACTTGTAGAAGCTTGAGGCCCAGTAAAACCTAGATTTATCCTTGTTCTCATTCCCCCCATAACGGTAAAATCAGTGTTTTGAGAGAAGAATTTACAGAAAGTAAAATGCACAGATCTAAATGTACAGATCATTAAATTTTTGCCTATTTATATAACTGTATCACCAGTATTCATGAAGATGCAAAATATTTCCATCGCTTCAAAAACAATTAAAATTTCTAATATACTCAGGTTTAAGAAGTTAATATAGCCCTACAGTAAGAATATTTTGCTAAGAAAAAGCAATACTCAACACAAGCAAACTCCTAGTGATAAATTTAGAGTTACTAAAATTAAAAACTCAACAGAAAGACCAGAAACTAAGGTTGAGGAAGTTGGCCAGAAGTCAAGCAGAAAGACAAAGAGATGGAAAATCTGAGAGAAAAAATGAGATCTAGGGAGCCAGTGAGAGGAACAACTCCAACAAATAGGAGTCCCAGCAGAAAGAAAATGGAAGGGAGGAAACTTTGAAAGAAATAAACGTTTGTAGACGTGAAGAATGACATGACTTTTCAGATTTTAAGGAGTTTCTCACTACCCAGAAGATCAATAGTTCAAAAGTGTTTTTACTTGATTTTCTTACAAAATCGTCTTAAAATTTTGTGAAACAAATGAAGTGGAAAAATTTAAAAGACTAAAAATGAATATGTTAGAAGTGTATTTGACTTTCACTATAGATTGACTCAGCCTATTTGTCCTAGGTCACATTTGGCCATTGTTATTCATTCACTCACCCATCCATCCATCCATCCATCCAGCACTTACTTGGTATTTAGGCATGGTGGTGCTAGTCTCAAAGGAAAGGACTGATCCCAACTATACATCTAACCACAGTACTGTATTATATGTGCTAGGGTGGAGGGATAAAGAAGCAGCTATTCCAGTGTTTCTAATTGTCATTAAATAATGTCTCTTTTAAATATATGTAATATTTTTTCTGGTCTCATTATGCTTTCCAAATCTAATGATTCATGCATTTCATTAATTCTAAAAAATTTCTAGCCATTGTCTTTTGAAATATTACCTCTCCTCATTTTCTCCATTCTCTTCTTCTAGAATTCCTAGTAATTGTTTTATGGGAAATTTGTATTAACCATTCTGTAGTACTTTTTCTTATTTTCCTCTGCTTCATTCCATATAATTTCCCAAGATCCATATTCCGGTTCGCAAATTTTCTCTTCACTTGTGTCTATCCTATACTTTAATCCATCCTTTATGTTTTAAATTTATGACTACAACTTTCTAGTTGTTCTTCTCAAACTTGTTCATATCTGTGTGCCCTTTTTACTGTCTTGTTATTTTCTTCTGTTTGGATTCATTATCCTATGTCTTTAATCACTTAAAAATTTACTTTATAACCTGATAGCCTTATTAAATGAATTCTGGGAAACCTCTTTGTCATGTCTCTTGAATTTTGTTTAGATTACATGGTGTCTGCATGTATTTTGTACTTTTAAACTGAAGCTGATCCTCCTTAGGGATTATTTGTGAGTGTCCCATGAGGCTTAGCTGGAAGGCATTTTCTTCCAAAGGGATTTTATATTTGTTTCTTCTAGGTGCCCAAGAAGCCCTAGACCAAATTGTAAGTTACTTTCTTAGCTCGAGGGGCCTTGGATCATGTGTATGTTATCTACGAAGAGGATTAGGCTTTCGTTTACACATTCTCAAGGGAGGTTCACCCATATCCCCCAACCCAGAATTGAGGTCAAGACAAAGAAACATCCTTATCGTCTCCCTCTGTGGTGGTGGAATATTTTCTGGTCCAGTCTCTCTCTGTGGGATTAGTGCGTATATGCACGTGTGTGTGCATGCGTGTGCGTGCATGCGTGCATGTATGTGTGTGTGCGCGCACGTGTGTGTATGTATGTGTTGCTTCTCGGTTGCATTCTCCACATGACACAGGGACAGGCCCTCAACTTCTGGTACTACAGCCCTAGCCCTGGGTTTCTGAGTCTAACAACCCCTGTGCACTGTGTCTCTCCATGGGATAGTAAAGGGTCAAATCATGAATTTACTGTTGTGTTTTATCTTTCCTTTCCATTTCGCCTCCTGGGGAATCTCTGTTAATTTCTTTTGAGCTCTGCTCTTCAGATAAAGAATATTTTATTTATTTTGTGTGGCATTTATAGGAGTTTTGCAGCAGGAAAGTTATTCAGTCAGTCATCATCTGGGAAATTGAAATTGTTATTCACATTCTTCTTTTTTTATTATTATTATGTTCAGTTAGCCAACATATAAAAATCTTCTTCTTTTTTTTTTAAAGATTTTATTTATTTATTTGACAGAGAGGAGAGAGATCACAAGTAGGCAGAGAGGCAGGCAGAGAGAGAGGGGGAAGCAGGCTCCCTGCTGAGCAGAGAACCCGATGCAGGGCTCGATCCCATGAGATCATGACCTGAGCCAAAGGCAGAGGCTTTAACCCACTGAGCCACCCAGGCGCCCCATATAAAAATCTTCTAAACAACAAAGGAAACAGTCATGTTCTTTTTAAATGGCTTTAAAATTTAAAGCAATGACAAATTGAGAGTGTTTTTCAGAAACCTCCTTAAAGATTCTCATATCTACTTTGCGATGGTGAGAACCACCACATTACGGGAACATAGAAAAAGAGGTGACTACTTTTGACTTGGTTGCTACGGAAGTTGCCAGAAAGGTGACATTTAAGTCAGACTTTGGAGAATGAGAAATTTAGTACCCTTATTTACCACCAACTATTAGTCTCCAAACTATTTTATAAAGTGTCATTTAGAGTTAATCTTTGTCCAATTGATTTACTTCATTTTATATATTAATAGCTATACATATTTTAATACACGATGTCATCAAAGTTTATTATTATCCATTAATTTCTAAGTGGCATGGAAGGAAGCAGATGCTTTATCGATAAAACTGCCAACCCAGAAAGGCTAAATAACATTTTCACTCATGTAACACAATGACAGGGCTAGATTCAAACTTGAGTGTGGCAACTGTAAAATGTGCCCTTCGGGGAGCTTAACTGACCAATAGCCCCCGCTGCTGTGCTCTGAAGTCCATTGCCATGTCTGCTCTGAGCTGCTTGCAGCCAATTACTAAATAGGGCAGGGATACTATGGCAGGCTTTTCCTGGAAGACCTGGGACTCCTCTGGCGGCAGACTGGCTCGCAGACCTCCTCGCCAAACCTTCCTCGGAGCCTGAGATGACACTCTGCCTGACCTTCCTGCCCTCTCTTCGCTTGAGGTCAGACTTGCATTGTGCTCTGACTGCTTCCCCAGCATTTTCTCTCAAAGTCACGTCCCCGATAAAATCCTTACACGTTTAACTCCCATCTTGGTGTCTGCTTCTCAGAAGACCCAGACTATCACACCTAGTTTGTGGGACCTCAAAACCCATGCTTTTAGACAAAATAACTAAAAACGGACTAAAGATTGAAATATAAGAGGGACAACTCTCAGACTGTTAGAAGAAATACAGGCATCGGTCTTCCTGACCCTGGCTGAGTCAATGCTTTCTTAGATATGACACCAAATAGATATGACAACAAAAGAAAAAATAGATATCTTAGACTTCATCAAAATTAAAAACTTTTCTGCTTCAAAGGACAGGATCAAAAAAGTGCAAAGCCAACACACAGAACGGAAGAAAACATTTGCAAATTGTATATCTGATAAGGGACTCCTATCTAGGATATATAAAGAACTTTTCTAACTCAATGATAAAAGAGAAATGACTCAATTAAAAAATGAACAAAGATATGAATAGACATTTCTCCCAAGAAAATGTGCAAACGGCCAATTGTATGTGAAAAGATGTCAACATCATTAGTCATCAGGGAAATGCCAATTAAAACCACAATGAGATACCACTTCACATCCACTAAGATAGTTATAATCAAAAAATCGGAAAATAGCAAGTGTTAACAAGGAGGTGGAGAAATTGGAACCCTTCTACCGTGCTGGCAAGAATGTTGAAATGGTGCCGCCATTTTGGAAAAATGGTCTGGTAGTTTACCAAAAGGTTAAATACTGAATTATCGTATGACCCGATGATTCCACTTGGCACTTACTAAGACAAATTAAAAGGTGGGTCCACACAAAAACTTGTACAAGCATGTTTATTGCAGTATCGTTCACAATAACTGAAAAATGAAAACAACCCAAATGTCTATCAACTGATGAATGGATATATAAAATGTGGTATACCCATACGATGGCATATTATTTGCCCATAGAAAGGACTAAAGTACCGATATACGCAGCCACATGGATGAACCTTGAAAACATTACGCTAAGCGAGAGAAACAATACACAAAGGACCACATATTGTATGATCCCATTTATATGAAATGCCCGGAAGAGGCAAATTGATAATGACAGAAAGAAGATTACTGTTTGCATGGGGCATGGGAAGTTTGGGGATGACAGCTAAAGACTATGGGGTGTCTTTCTGGAGAAATCAAAATGTTACAAAATTAATTGTGATTATTACACAACTCAGTGAATATATTAAAAAACAGTATGTGAATGATATCTCAATAAATCTGTCACTAAAAAATCCATGCTCTTCGAATACACAAAATCCTTCCTTTGGCATTTATCCTAGAGTACCTTGTCTTATGGTTCTTTTTTTCCCACCCAAATGTTGCTTCAGATCCTCCAAATAGTGATGATCTTTGAATTGTGGCATTTTTTTCTGGATTTGGTTTCTTCATTATAGTTTTTTCAGATTTCCTCCAGTGGATGTATATTACTTTTATATTTGAAAATTATGTTATACAGAAATGAAAATGTTTCATCAACAAAATTATTAGCCCCTAAAGGAAAAAGTCTGTGTCCCTTTGTGGAGTCTTCTGATGCTAGCACAGAAAGTAGGTGCTTAACAATAATTTGTACATGTTCTCGATAATGGCCCTAGGTTCGAACTCCATTATGGTTGTACGTCCTTGGGTCTTTGGTAATCTCTGTGAATTTCTTATTGGTAATAGAGTCCAGGAAAAGTAGGTGTTATTTTGTGATCATTAACCTTCATGTGTCAATGTATTTCACTGAAAGAAGAATGTTTTAGTTTGAATGCCAGGTTCAATAGCAGCTATTTTACTGATACGGTGGATTTCACCTTCACGAAATCATTTTCAAACATTCGGGTCCCCTCCTCCCAGGTGCTCCCTGCAGGGGAACCTGCCCAAAGGGGCATCTTCCGTTAGTGTGCCGGAGTCCGTTTGTGAATTATTGACTTTGCCATGTTTCTTTGTGGAGACAAATTCCTCCTCTGACAATATTTCATTGGCCCTTTTACTCAGCTTGTCTTCTTTACTCTAGTGTAAAGCACTATCTGCCAGCCCCAAGCTGGGTCCTTTCACATTCAGAAATCCTGTTTTCTCCTCACCGTGATTCTGCTGAAAGGTTGCCATCTCAACCTCATTTGAGGTGAGGAAACTGAGGCACACATTGTAAGCGGCAGCGTCCGGACGGGGGCTGGCAAGGCCTCGTGGTGCGTGGTTAAGGGCAGATGGCGCCAGGCTGTCTGGGCTTGAATCCGGGCTTCGGTGCTCACCAGCCGTGGGGACCCTCCCCCCTTCTTTCTCCTAGTTCCTTACAGGGTTGATAATAGTCTATGTTACCAGGCTGGAATAGGGAATGAGTTAGTCAATTATTTGTAATGCACTTAGAACAGGGCCTGGCACCATGCAAGTACCATAGAAGTGTTGTAAAAGTAAATAAACCGAAAGCTGTCTGACTCCAAAGCTGCTAATGGTGGAATTTCAGGCCTGCTTTTTGTTCCGTTCCCCTATTAAAGCAGCAGAATTGGGCAAAAGCTAAACTTGGACTCTGAACAGGGAGCAGAGGCTGAGCTGCAGAGGCATCCACGGACTTCCTGCCCTGTCGAACCTCTCTTGCCACTAGCCCTTCTAAAATGTGAATCCATTTGCTTTAAGTTGGCTGAGGGGACTGAGCTCTGAGATGCCAGCCTGCGCCCCCTGCCCCGCCTCAGGCCTGGCCTAGCCTGAGGCCTCTCCCATGTTGTCCGTTCCCACCATGTCCTCCCTCACCACACTCCAGTCAGGCACGCTAGCCTTTGTGGGTTCCCTGACCCCTACCAAGCTCATTCCCATCTCAAGGCCTTTGTACACATCTGGAAATATTTCCCCAGATTGCTGCGTGGTTAACGTCTCTCCCATTCACGTCATCTCCGTCACAAAAACCTTCCAGGATCCTCAGATTGGGCTCCTGAGCAAAAAAGAAGGCGTGCTCAAGGAGAGTGGTTGAAAGTTTATTAGGACACCATTAGGAGGAAGTGGGGAGGGTGGGGAAACCACAATAAGATGGGGGGGGGAGACTTTACCACCGTCTGGCCTGGGGCAATTGGTTGGGACAAGAGGAGACTGGGAACTTCGGAGAACCCAGGGACAGCCCCCAGATAGAGCTGTAGTCCTCAGGGGATTGGTGCAGCAGCCAATCTGCTAGACTTCTGCAGTAAGGGGCAGCATAAATATCCCACCTTCCTCTCCTTCGTCCCCCTTGACCTCCTTCCTCCCTCCCATTCACGGAGCCTGGACACACAGAGCAGACCCGCCTCCCAAGAGAAGCGTGGAGAGGTAATCGGAAATCAGCTAACACTTTCTCTTCCCAGATCATAGTTTATCTTCTTTTTTTTTTTTTTATCTTAACATACACGACTCTCCACAATCTCCTTCTTTTGTTTTACACGTTTATTGTCTGCCGACCTCCGCCCCTGCCATTCCCTCTAGAATGTAGCTATCTGGAGGGCACAGACTTCGGAGTTTTCTATTTTTCTTTCTTTTTTCATCTCTGGGTCCCCAGCGCCAACCTCAGTGCCTGATACATAGGCGCACAGTGAATATGGGTTGAATGAATCAAAAGACTGGGTCACAAATAGCCTGCTTGAGAAGAAAAAGGCTTATAAGGGTGGATTTTCTTTTTTTTCTTACAGAAGGATCGGGTGCCTGAACACTGCCTGGCGCTGGGACCGAGGGCTGCACCTCTTGCCCCCCCACTTCTGGGGCCGGGCGGGACGGCAGGTGCGGCTAGGCCCCCGCCCGCGCGTCCGCCCGCCCCGCCGCGGCCCCGCGGGCTCCCCCGGGGACACGTACTCCGCGGTGGGCGCGCGTCTCCCCGCTGCGGGCCGACCCGCTCGCCGGTCTGCCGCGGGGCCCGGCGTGGGGACGCGCGGGGCGGCCGGCCGAGTCCCTCTCCAGGCCGCGTTGCGGGCAGGGAGGGAGGCACCCAGTGCTCACTCGAGGTTATTTTTACTCGGTAGCTGCCACCCTCCCCCCGGGGGGGGGCGCGGAGCGGCCAGAGAAGGTGGGGAGAGAGGGAGCTCCCGGCGCCTCCGCGCTCGCTCCCGCCGGGGATTGGGGCGCGGCGGAGACCGGGCGGCGCAGGGAACAGCTGCCGCGGCGTCCTCCGGCAGCGCGCGGGTCTCCTCCGGGACCTGCGCCGGGCGAGGGCGGGGCGGGGCGGGCCGGGGAGGGGAGGGAAGGGCGGGCGGGAAGGGGCGGGGAGCGCGCTCCTGCGGCGGCGGCGGCGGCGGCGGCGGCGGCGGCCGTCCTCATCCCGGCGGCCCAGCGCTCGAGTGCACGCGGGGCTTCGCAAATGGCTTGTCCCGCTCTGGGTCTGGAAGCTCTTCAGCCTCTGCAGCCGGAGCCGCCCCCCGAGCCTGCTTTTTCGGAGGCGCAGAAGTGGATCGAGGTAGGTGCCCCCGGCTGGCGGGAGGCCTTGCAGGGGCGCCCGAAGCCACCGACCCGCACACACGGACGACAGGTCCAGCCTCGCCTCCCCCCACTTTCTTTTGCCAGCTGCTCCGAGGCACCCGCCCGGGCCTCGGGCGAGCTGCGTGCCCTGGCTCCCTGGCGCGGGTCTCGGACGACGGTGGGCGTGAATGAGGGGTGCCGCAGTCTAGCTGTGCGCTTGAGGGGCACGACGCGGTCTCCTGCGCCTGCATCCCTCCTGCCCTTCAGCCGCGCGAATCTCAGCTCCCGCCGCTTCCACGCGGGACCGAGGGAAGCGCAGTGCCCGCAGGAGCGCCGCAAAGGCGCAGAAAGCGCGAGACCCAGAGTGCTGCGGCCGCCGCATTTCGGGGGGAGGGTCCTGCTCCCAGTCCTATCTTCCGCCTCTTGACCCTCTCCCCCCGCCCCAGCTCCTGCGGAGCGGAGTTGGCAGTGTCTCCACCGAAGCGGGTACCCACCAGAGCTTCTGGCTGTATTCCTGGCAGCGGGTCAGGTGTGAGGCTGGCCAGCGCAGAGGACCGGGGAGCCTGCAAGACCTACCTGCGAGCGCGCCATCCGCATAGACGCTGCCCAGCCATTGGCAGCCCCCACTCCACACCAGAGGTGGCGGGGCGGGCTCCCAGGTTGCCGGGTTCCCGGCCCCGCGGGCATATTTCACTTCTTAAATGACTCGGTGGCAGGCCAGGGAAATCACTGGAGCTCTCGGCTCAGTCCAGGCAGCGCTCGCTGGATGATCCTGATTCTCGATGTCTATCTGTAGATACAGCGTCGGGGCCCTGCGCTCCCCAAATGACGTGTCTGTCGGCGATCAGGACGCTTGGAGGGCGCGAGGGGGGAAAGGTGACCCTCTGTGATCCGTGCAGTGAGCCTCTGTTTCGCCAGACGGCCTTTCTTGAGGCTTAGCGGAGGGCGAATTTGACCCTTTTCCTCAGTGACAGGCAGCCCTCCTTGCAGATAGTTCAAAGGAACGAATGTACCGCTAAGTCATTGGCCCAGCAATGGTGAAGCCTGTTAGTACTCAGGCTGTCACTTGGTGACATCCCCCCGTTGTCAGGATGCTTCCGGGGTGACAGAGCTAGATGGTACAGATTTGAACTTGCTAAGCTGCTCACAGAAGCCAGCCTCACTTACTGCTGTTCCAGCAAGAGGCCTGCCCCTTGCAGGGTTAGCCTGCTGCAAGCAAGAGTGTTAGGCAGAGTTTAGAAACATCCATTTAAAAATAGGGTGGAGGAAACAGAAGATTAAACTTGAGGCTCTGTTGTTAAAAGCCGCAATCGTATCTCTCATAATTTGATGGCTCATGACTCGATGAGAAAAAGACCTTGGTTTTTAAATTTTTGATATGTGGCCGGACAGGCTTGGGGGTGACAGGTGCTCTCTGTGCGGCATATTTGGGCTCACAGGACACACAGGGGACGTTTGTATTCACTGGCTTAGTTGAGAGTTGGAGAGCTGTATTTTTCATGTTCTTGAACTTTAAAATTCTCAGGAGAGATTTTAGATGTGGAGAGTAGGTGAGGGGAGGATATCAGAGCCCAGCAATCTTGCAATTCTTGAAGGCAAGTCGTTTATCCTCAATATCCTTAATTGTAACATTAATATAGTCTACTTAGAAAATGAGTTGTATAAATTACTTGCAGGAAAGGGCACAAGTCTTAAGTGCACATCTGCATGAATGTTCTTGTATGTATATGTACCATTACAACCTCCATCTAGATCAAGATCTAAAACATCTTCCGCCCAAAGGATTACGGTCTGTTTTTAAGTGGTGGTATGTATGAGGCTAGATAGTATGCAGTACAGGACATCAGCTTTTGTCCTGGTTCCACTAATTAAAAAAAAAAAAAAAGCAGGGCTTCCTTAAGAAAGTAGAGCCCCCATTAGGTCCAGTCGACGGCCCGGCATTATTCGTGATACCTTGCGGGTATGCGCATTGGATAATGCGGAAACCGTGGGGGCGTGCGTGGCTTTAGGACTAGGCAGTCTTGGCGCTCTGCTCTGCGCGTGCATTATTGAAGCGGCCTATCTCCTTTCAGTTGCCGTGGTTCGGTTTCTGGGAAAGGAGAGCTTCCCCTCCCAGGCCGTCTGAAAAGGTATTTGCTCCCGGGAGAGATAGTGACCTCCCTTTTTTTTCCTTCCCCGAGGTTCCTCTTGAAATGTAAATGCCGCGTCTGCAAACCGGGGGACCCCGGGAGCGGTAACAGATGGTTTTGCGCGCAGTTGCCCGGTGAACAAAGATTCCTCAGCTAATATAGCAATAATGTAGTACTTAGAGCGAGCTGAATTCCTGGGTGGATTGTTATCTCGAGACAATTGCATCTCCTTTAGGGGCCCTATTGTCTGCGGCAGCATCCTCATTGGGAGGGCTTTGTTTTTCACTTTTGTTCCGTCGGTGATTAAATTTCCCACAGCCCCCCCCCCCCCGCCCCCCTTTGAGTAGTCAGGAATTTCACCCTTTCAGAAAAATGTTCCCTTGGGTGCAGCAGGTTAATAAACAAACTTTGCAGCTTGTCTTTCCTCCTCAGCCCTTGGTGTTCCTTGAGTCATGGGTTGGCCAGAAAAGATTCATTCTTAATAAAGGCTCCATGAGGTCACTTGTTAGTGAGGAATTTCTCAGCCTTGGCTGCTAGAGGGCCGTGAGACTGGCAGGAAATGTGGGCCTGGGAACTGATGCTTCCACCTCAGCCCACCCCCAGCTTCTGCCTTAGCTGGCGAAGGTGAGAGCCCTGATGGAGGTCACAGACTCTGTGGGAATAGCTCAGTAAGACAGTGCGCTTTTTTTTTTTTTTAATATCTACAGAAGCAGGCTGCATGTATTAATGTGGGTTTAGGAGACTCCTAAAGGAAACAGCAAACTTCCGGTATTAGTCGTGGCCACCAGCAGGCTGGGGCCTGACTTCCTTCCACATTCCTTTTCTAGAAGGCCTTCCCAAACAAAGGGGCGGTAAGGACAGCCCAGGGGTTAAGAGGTCAGACTTTGGAACTGGGCAGCCTGGGTTTGAATCCTGGGTCTGTTGCTTTCTAGCTGTGTGACCTTGGCCAGGCTGCCATTTCCTCCCCTTTTGGTTCTGAATCGTTTTCTTTGAAAGCTAGCTCTGGTGGTTAACAACTACAAAAATCACAAAGATATTGTTGAAAGCATCTGTAAAACAGGGGCACTAAGAATAGCTTATCTACCTCTAGGAGTGCTGGGAGAGTTAAATAAGTTAGTGTATTTTATTTTATTTATTTATTTTTTAAAGATTTTATTTATTTATTTGACAGAGAGAGAGAGAGATCACAAGTAGGCAGAGAGGCAGGCAGAGAGAGAGAGGGAAGCAGGCTCCCCGTGGAGCAGAGAATCCAAAGCGGGGCTCGATCCCAGGACCCTGAGATCATGACCTGAGCCGAAGGCAGAGCCTTAACTACTGAGCCACCCAGGCGCACCAAGTTAGTGTATTTTAAATGCTCAGAAGAGTACCCCGTATTTAGGAAGTGCTGTCTAATGGTTGGTATTATTACCCTTAATAATACTACTACTCTTCTTACCACCATCACCACCATCGTCATCAACACTCCTGTGATTGCCATAATTCCTCTTTTGTTCCTACACCTGGTTTCGAAGCAAATCTTCAAAACCCTAAGTTTCTAACTGTAAAACAAAGCAATTCAGTTACCTCCTGATCTCATTCCATTATCTTACCTTATGACCTCCGGATACTTGGCCTAGAAGTTAAGTAGATGCTATGTTACCTCGCATTAAAAGAGATTTAGGGATCAGAGCAAAACCAGTAATATCTACTCATAAAATGATCCTGGTGGTCCATTCTGTGAAGGCTTAGAAAACGATTCCTCAATATTATGTCAAATATTTGCGTTTAATGCAGTCTTTGTTACGGAACTCCAAGCAGAGTGCTCAGTGCCTCTCCTCTTGCTGCTGATCCAAAGTTAAGTTATTATACAAATAGTGGCAATCTGAATATTCGTCTCAAATGTAGCAGTGTTTTGTTCACTTAAGCTTTATCTGCTCCTGCTGGCAAAAAGAATCATTCCCCCCTTTGATTCCCTTCCTCCTTCTTCCCTTCCTTCCTTCCTTTCCTTTTTTCTTTTTCCCTTGATGATATCTATTGAGTCACAGGAGTTTGTTCGTGGGTAGATGATTCTAATTTTCTTGGTAACCACCGCCCCCCACCCGTTTGCCTCTCTGCCCACAACAATATTTATCTGTTCTAATCTGTGGTTCTTCTCTGCAGTGCCAAACACTTTCTGGAGAAACAGATGTCCCTTCAACTTGGTTTCAGTTCTGATTTGGAACAGGTTGCCAGGCCTTTGGGGAGGGGTTGGAAATTTCAACCCAACTCAGCCTTGCTTCTCAACTTGAGAAGTCTCTGGACTCCTTTAACCTTAATCACAGCGTGCCTGTGGGGCTTGGTGCTGAATATAATCTTATTTGTGACCTAATCCATATTTCACATGCTTGGGAACTTGTGCTGGGGAGGGATCCAGTTCATCATTTGGGGTCATTTCACCCTACCCATATAGAATTGTTTTCTTATTCCACTGGGACCTGATTTGGGAAGATTAAAAGCACCGAGGGTACCTTCGCTGTCCAAGACTGAACGATGGTGTATTGTTTGGCAATAGGAAAAATTTATGAGTAGTCTTTGAGAGAATCTACCATTTGGTTGCGGGTAACATGATATTTGCAATGTCATGACGAGTGAACATGTGACGTAAGTTATGTAGTCGTTCAATTCTCCACCTCCGTGGGGACTAGACGATTCTTACATCTTTTCACTACGACGGAGATGTAACTTGGCGTATGCTTCGCCAGCATTGCATGGGGAGCTCAGGAAGAGGAAGAAAACCTTTTCTGGCTAGACCAAGAAGGGAGTAGTGGTCTGAATAGATATGTAAATCAGAGCGGGCAGCATCTTTCTCACAAGGACATGTAAATAATCTGGCCTGTTTGTATACAAGACTATGACACAATGAGGTCATGTGGTAGGAGAACAGTGAGGTCCCACAGATTTGTGGGAGAGGGAAGCGGGATGGGAGGTGCAGCTGGCACTTCTAGCCCCAGCATCTCCCTGGAAACCAAGTTTGCATGGAGCGAGCTCCGAATGCGAGACCGAGCTCTGGCCACCGAGAAGGGGCGGGGTGGGGTGTGTGTTCCCAGCCCTGGATCTCCTGGCCCTCTGCTCTCCGCTGGGGGATGACAATGGAGCCATGATGCAGACATCTGGCCGTGATTCCGTGGGTGGCAGTCAGTGCTAGGTGGGACCAGGCAGCTCCTGGAAATTGGCCTGGCAGCTTCTCTTTTCTGCTTCAAACCACTCTGAAATTTAAGAGTGTTGTAGTTCGGAGTAAAGTGGTGATGATAATGATGGTCATGAAACCGATGCTCATGATGATAAAAGCTGATATTTATTGAGTGCTTACTATGTGCCAGGCACTGAGCTAAAAAGTTGGTGTCTGAATGAATCCCTTACAAGTAAGTACTACTGTTATCCCCATTCACAGATGAGAAAATTGAGGCCCTGAGAGACGAAGTATCTTGCCCAGATTTTCAAGTAAGTGGCAGAACTAGGACGTAATTAAAGCACCATTTCTTAACTTTTATGAATATATACATCGTTAGATACCCCAAATTCTATAGTTGAGGAAATTGGGGCTTTCAGGAATGAGGAAACCCATCCAGAGTCACAGAATCAGTGAGTACTTATTAGAGTCAGAATTTAAATCCGGGCCGTCTGACTTTGCAGCCCTTGTTATCTGATCTCTTATATTGCTGCCCACATTAGGACCAGGTGTAAAAACTCTGGTAAGGACCGAGCTTCCTGTTTCTCTGACTGCAGCAGCGTCCCCTGTATGTGGGGGCAGGTTGTGGATTTCGGAAGCTGTGGGCCTCTAGACCATTCCCCATGGCTCATCTCTTTCAAATATGGGTGCGAGGGGGTGTCCCTGATGTGTTTCAGCGCCGTTGGCGCATCTGTCTGAGGCCTTTACCACAGCTCCTCACCTTCACCAGAGAGTGCTCCCATCTGGCCAAGATCTCACCTGGGAACGGTTTTGTTGTTGAGTTCAGCCAAGAGGCAGGTCCTTCCGGGAGAGGAGATTGGCAGCCTCTCCTGCAGGTGTCCACGTCACATCCTAAAGAACTGAAGGGTCAGAACAAAGCAGCTCTGTGACTTCTGGGAATCCTCGGCATCCCCGTCGCTGACCTTTCAGTCTAACCTTAATCATTTTGGCCTTTATTTTCATGGTTGAGGACTGAATCAGTGAACACTAGTTGATCTTTGACTAAACTACTCGCACTGGAACTATATTTTCTTTCTTTTTTAAAAAATATTTTATTTATTTATTTACTTACTTACTTACTTACTTACTTATGAGAGAGGGAGGGAGAATCTGAAACAGACTCCCCACTGAGCACAGATCCTGGCACAGGGCTCGATCCCACGACCTCGAGATCATGACCTGAGCTGGAACCAAGAGTCGGTCGCTTAACTGACGGAGCCACCCAGGCGTCCCTAGATTTTTTTGAAAAGCACGGTTTACTCTTCTGTGGTTCAGAAAAATGTGCAAAACAATTTTATAGTATTTCCCTTCATCTGTTCCTGAGGACGTGTGTGTGTCTACATTTGAAGGGAAAGAAAGGTAGCAGATAAGATCTTTTTGAGGTGGAGGGTTGGGTGGGAAAAAGGATGACTTCAGTGCAATCAAATGAGGAAAGGAAAGGATAAAAGAACGTTGTTTTTAAGTGATTGAGAAATATAAAAATAGTCTAAATTAGAGGGTTACTAGATTATACAGGAAAAAAAAATAGTCCTTAAAAAAAAGTGACAAAATATTGGAAAGACTTCTGCCTGGACATGAGGAGATGTTCTATGTCTCTCTACAAGGAAGAATGATGTCATCGGGTTCAGTTCTGCTGTGGTAAAATTCCATATTTGCCGTGTTGAAAACAACACTCCCAAAGAAATGTGCTCACAAAGCTAACCCTGATGGGATGGCCGCTGTGTCTCAGGGAATTATCTTTAACATAGGGGAAAAAATGCGGTGACGTAGTCATGCGACTTGCACCTAAGGACTATCTTGGTGGCTATCTTTTCCCACTAAACTTACACTATCAGCAAAACTGCATCCTTATATCTATGATGGGACCTTAAGAACCAAATATTGGTTAGGCTGAGAAAGCTCCATGTTTCCTCTGCTCTGCATTCTGCCTGTGATAGTGATCATGCTGTAGCTCATACAGGACACAACTTGGCCACCTGGTCAACCATAGAATTTAGAGACCTACCCCACCCACCTATCCCTAAATAGCCCATTGGGAGGCTATGTAAGAATAGACCTGCACTTGTTTTTTTTTAAGTAAATGTCAAGGGCAAAGGCTTGTGGCATTTTTATTTCCATGACCCAATACTGTTATAAAAAAATCCTCAGCCTTATTTTTCTTACCAAGGGACTGAAGTTTTATTTATTGTGCTGAGGGCACAGCTCTCTTTTACTTCCCTGATAAACATTTAAAAAGAATGATATTCAAGCAATTACCTTCTTTCTAATGGGAAACTGAAGGAAAGCTAGGATGGGCTCAGCCAGATTGTTTAAAATATGAAAATATTTGGGACACTTGGCTATCACTCATTTGTAAGTTCACTTCAGTGTAAACACTAAAAATAAGCATACGGTGGAAATAAACATTAACGTGTGAAGTGTTTCAAACAAATAAAAAAATTTGTTTCCCGGGAAGTAGTTACTAAGCCCCAACGATGTGCCAGGCATAGTGCTAACCACCAGGGTTAGATGATGAACAATAGAAACCTAATTCCCATCCACATGAAATGCACACTGTTGTGTGTGTGTATGTGTGGGAGTTTAAACCAAAATACACAATTACAAATCGAGCTAAGTACTATGAAGACAAAGAATGGGGGGCTTAAGAGGAAAGTACTTGAGGCAGACAAGGACTCGGTGAAAGTATATTTAAGCTAAGACCATTGAAGGGTGCTGGGCAGGAGAATTAGATGGAAGCAGATTTATTGAGACGAGGGTCTGCATGTATATACAACACATGCTTTTATGGTGATCATGCTTGGAAAAAAAGGTAGAATAGGAACACCGTTAAGGTACTCCAGATGTATTGAAGGTGTGTGTATGTGGCGGGAGGGGGCAGGGAGAGGGGATGAGTCAGAAGTTCTCGAATATCCTCGCAAGCCACTCAGAGTAAGGGTTTGCATGATGATCCGCTGCACCTCTTAGGACCCAGGCACAGATGAATCAGGACCTCCTCTTCTAGGAGAAATAGGAGAGAGGGTCTTGGGATTTATTTTTTGAGCCTGGACTCTGGGATTATAAATCTTTTTTAAAGATTTTATTTATTCATTTGACAGAGAGAGTGAGAGCACAAGCAGGGGGAGCAAAAGAGGGAGAGGGAGAAACAGACTCCCTGCTGAACAGGGAGCCTGACAAAGGCTCGATCCCAGGACCCTTGGTCAAAGGCAGATACTTAACCAGCTAAGCCACCCAGGCGCCCTGGGATTAAAATTCTTATACAAAATAGGGGCTATAGAAGCTGTACTCCCCTCTGAGGTAGAAGGCTTGCAAGAAGCTTGCCTTCCTTTCAGTGAGTGAGCAGAGAGATTTTGTATAAGACTTTGGATGATGACGTATATATGTCCTCTAATTGGGAACTTGCCCCAGACTCCTTTAAAAGAAGGGACTTTATAAACTAATAAAGTCATGTGCCATTTGGGAATCCCAGAAGTTGTAAACTCTGGAGGTCTGTGACTTTGGTTTCTTTCAGGACTCGAACCCACCATCTCTACACCCCCTTCCTCATGGTTCAACATGGCTGCTAGAGACTCTTCATCACATCGTCCTTCCAGAAAGTAGGATGGAGGAATAAAAAATGAAGACTACATAAGACACCTTCTAGAAAATTCTCCCCGATACTTCTGCTTATGTTTTATTGCCCAGGTTTTCAGTAACATAGCCACTCCTAGTTGTAGGGGAGGCTTCAGTGTCCTCAGGTCATACTCTGGATTCTATCCCTCAGAAGAAAGGGGAAAATGGCTGTTGAGTTAGGGGGACCCTGGGATGTCCTTTCTCCACTTCTTCAGGGACAGATCCTTTCCAGACAGAGCTTAAATATGTCTGCCTCTGAAGCAGACTCCCTGATTCCTCTAAGCCTATTAATCCCTCTTCCTCTGTGCAAGCCTGGCATTTAGTATTCACCGTTGTTAGAAGCGTAGTCATATATTATTGTAACGAATCTATGGTTGGGTGGGATCTGTCTCCTTTGATAAACCCCAGCGCTCTTGTGGCCAAGGACTGGGACTTAGTCATTGTCCCCATTCCTCCTCAGTCTGCACCCCACTGGAGCCCCACAGCCACATTACCCACTGCCCGAAAGGTTTCTCAGGGAGCCTGTGCCCAGCTATAATTGCCTGATTGGCACTTGGACTCTGCCATGGCAGAGAAAATAGACTCTGTTGCTGCCCTGAGAGGAAGCAAAGTTTTTTTTTTTTTTTAAAGACTGATTAAAAAAAGCAGTTTACCCTGTGGTTGCCTGGAGACAGTCAGTGATTGGACACTTGGAAAGTGATTTCACTGTTGGCTCTTAGGCAGGTGATATCAGTTGAAGGAATGACTTAGGAGGCCAAATTTCCCCTCAGGTTGGACTGATGTGGGACTTACAGTTCCTGTCTGCAGGGTTGGAGAGCAAACATCTCTGTTCTTTAAATAAACATGCCCCCCCCCACAGCATTTTCACCTGGAACTCTCACCACTTTTTTCTCCTACCTCAAAGCAGTCAGCTTTCTCTCTCTCACCTGTTGTGGGGGTCCAGATAATTCCCACCTCTTAGTATGAAAGAAAGACCAGACTACTTCAACTTAGAGGATATCCAAAAAAAAAAAAGCACTGAGGAATTTTTTTTAATTAAAAACATTTTTTTTGAAAAAGGTGTTTTATTTTTATTTTATTTTTTAAATGAAATACGGTACTTTTATTCTACGGATAATTAGCCAATATTGCTATACATAGTATACTATAAAGAATATACAATTGGGAAGGCATAGGTGATTCTTGTTTTTTTTTTTTAAGATTTTATTTATTTATTTGACAGACAGAGACACAGCGAGAGAGGGAACAGAAGCAGGGGGAGTGGGGGAGGGAGAAGCAGGCTTCCCGCTGAGTAGGGAGCCCAATGCAGGGCTCGATCCCAGGACTCTGGGATCATGACCTGAGTCGAAGGCAGACGCTTAACGACTGAGCCACCCAGGTGCCCCGGGTGATTCTTTTTTAAAAATTTTGTTTTTTCACTGTATGATTGCATTTATTTATTTATTTTATTTAAATCCAATTAATTAACATATAGTGTATTATTAGTTTCTGAGGTAGAGTTTAGTGATTCATCAGTTTTATATAATACCCAGTGCTTATAACATCACATGCCCTTCTTAATGTCCATCACCCAGTTACCCTATCCCCTCAGCCCCCCCAGCAACCCTCAGCTTGTTTCCTATGATTAAGAGTCTCTTTTAATTTGTCTCTGTCTCCAATTTTATCCTGTTTTATTTTCCCTTCCCTCCCTCTATGATCCTCTATTTTGTTTGTTTGTTTCTTTTTCTTTTTTTTTTTTTTTTGATAGAGACAGCAAGAGAGGGAACACAAGCAGGGGAAGTGGGAGAGGGAGAAGCAGGGGGTGTGGGAGAGGGAGAAGCAGGCTTCCCGCCGAGCAGGGAGCCCGACCTGGGACTTGATCCCAGGACCCTGGGATTATGACCTGAGCTGAAGGCAGATGCTTAATGACTGAGCCACCCAGGCGCCCCTCTATTTTGTTTCTTAAATTCCACATATGAGTGAGATCATATAGTTGTCTTTCTCTGATTGACTTATTTTGCACAGCATAATACCCTTTAGATCCATCCATGTCATTGCAAATGGCAAGATTTCATTCTTTTTGATGGCTAAGTAATATTCTATTATATATACCATATATTCTTTATCCATTCATCTGTCAATGGACATCTGGGCTCTTTCCATAGTTTGCCTATTGTGGACATTGCTGCTATAAACTTTGGGGTACAGGTGCCCCTTTGGATCATTACAGTTGTATCTTTGGGGTAAATACCCAGTAGTGCGATTGCTGGGTCATAGGGTAGCTCTATTTTCTACGTTTTGAGGAACCTTCATACTTTTTCCAGAGTGGCTGCACCAGCTTGCATTCCCACCAACAATGTAAGAGGGTTCCCCTTTCTCCACATCCTCGCCAACATCTATTGTTTTCTGAGTTGTTAATTTTAGCCATTCTTACTAGTGTGAGGCGGTATCTCATTGAGGTTTTGATTTCTATTTCCCTGATGCCGAGTGATGTTGGCATTTTTTCATGTGTCTGTTGGCCATTTGTATGTCTTCTTTGGAGAATTGTCTGTTCATGTCTTCTGCTTATTTCTTGATTGGATTATTCATTCTTTGGGTGTTAAGTTTGATAAGTTCTTTATAGATTTTGGATACTAGCCCTTTATCTGCTAAGACATTTGCAAATATCTTCTCCCATTCTGTTGGTTGTCTTTTGGTTTTGTCGACTATTTCTTTTGCTGTGCAAAAGTTGATGAAGTCCCAATAGTTCATTTTTGCCTTCCTTTCCCTTGCCTTTGAAGACATGTCTAGCAAGAAGTTGCCATAGCCGAAAAGAGGTTGCTGCCTATGTTCTCCTCTAGGATTTTGATGGATTCCTATCTCACATTTTGATCTTTCATCCATTTTGAGTCTATTTTTGTGTGTGGTGTAAGAAAATGGTCCAGTTTCATTCTTCTGCATGTGGCTGTCCAATTTTCCCAACACCATTTATTGAAGAGACTGTCTTTTTTCCATTGGATATTCTTTCCTGCTTTGTTGAAGTTTAGTTGACCATAGAGTTGAGGGTCCATTTGTGGGCTCTCTATTCTGTTCCACTGATCTATGTGCTGTTTTTGTGCCAGTACCATGCTGTCTTGATGATTACAGCTTTGTAATGGAGCTTGAAATCAGGCAATGTGTGCCCCCAGCTTTGTTTTTCCTTTTCATCATTTCCTTGGCGATTCGGGGTCTTTTCTGGTTCCATACAAATTTTAGGATTATTTGTTCCAGCTCTGTGAAAAATGTTGATGGCATTTTGATAGGGATTGCATTAAATGTATAGATTACTCTGAGTAGCATAGGCAATTTTAACAATATTTGTTCTTCCAATCCATGAGCATGGAGTATTTTTCCATTTCTTTGTGTCTTCCTTAATTTCTTATAGTTTTCTGAATACAGATCCTTTGCCTCTTTGGCTAGGTTTATTCCTAGGTAACTTAGGGTTTTTGGTATGAGGAATTTTTATTATAGCAGCAACCTGTATGAGTTCTTACTAGATAGGTATTTTTTAAAAGGAGAATATCCCATAAAAGCTAATAGCCAGCAACTGGTGTTAATAAATGACCATGGCTGTGACCACCAATTGTCATGACCCAATGGAAACACTGAGAAATAGCATCCTTTCTGCTTTTCCTGCAGAAAATTTACAAAGGAGCTTTTGGAGCTGAATGTTGTCATCAACCCACAGATGTGGTTGCTGCCTGTTTCCGCAGGGACCTTGCAAGATGTCATAAATAGGAGGGGCGGGTGACAAGTGAAGCGTGATTCATCGTGTTGCAAGAGTTCACAGAATGTGATAACATAAAATGATAAAGTGGCTAGTTCAGTGCCAAATAAAAATAGTAATAGTTACCATATTTCTAGACCACTTATGTGCCTGTGCTAGTCTAGGCCCTTGTTTGAGTTAATGGGAATATCTATCTATGTATCTCACACCTGGCACAGTGCCTGGCACATAAGGTAAGCACCATTTTATGTCAATTTTACAGATGAGAAAACTGGAATCCAGTTAACTGATTTGCCTGCTGTCACCTAACTAGTAAGTAGCAGAGTCGGAATTTGTACCCAGGCAAGTTCTGGACTGGTGACTGCTGTGCTTTAGAGGTAAAAGCAGAACCTCTAAAAATCATGATCCCAAGGAACTCTCTAACCAAGCAGATGACCTGCCCCTCCCCCTCTCCCTCCTCTTTCCCTTAACAGCTGTTTATTGAACATCTTCTTTGTGCATGGTACTATTAGTTGCTAGGAAACAGTGTTGTCTGTGCTAGTAATTTTTGGTGTTCTTACTGCTTTTGTCAGTGTTCTGGCTACAAAACTGAATGGGATTTGAGCCTTCTGCCTGAACTCTGTATTTTCCTCAAGCCCTGTTATTTTTTAGGGTGTGATTTTGCAAAATACAAGGTTGTTGGTTATTTGTCTTACTTTGGGACATTGTCGGTTCATTTTCAGGGGTGTGTGTATTGTTTTATAGTAGAGATACTTGGATTTTAATGTGTTTTGCGGACTGACTTTCTTTCACTCACGTGTTCATACATATAGCCGTAACCGGGGAATCTGGGATCTTGGTCATAGGAATCTTTTTTAGGAACTTCACGTTTCCTATCCACTGTCAGAAGACCTTGGGCGCTCAGTAGTGTGTGAGAGAACTATGGCTCCTACCCTCGTGGGGTTACCTTCCACTGTGAAAGATGGACCCGGAACACAGAATTGCATGTGTGATACATGTTCAGAAAGGGGAGAGCAGGTTTGTTTACTTGGAGAGGCTGGGACCGTCTTTGGTCTGTGGGGCCTTGGGCAGGCCTCTGAGGAAGTGCTGCTTAAGCTGAGACCCAAAGGTTGAGCAGGAACTGGCCAGGCAAAAAGGAACAGGATGTGCGAACGCTCTGAAGGAAGAGACAGAGGAGCCCAGTAGGGCCGGAGTGTTGGGAGTCAGGGTGACGAGGTGCGGAATGTAGCTGCAGTCGGTGGAGTGAGGGCTGCCCCGCCTCCGGCAGAAGGTAGGAGTCCTCAGCGCTGCCTGGCGTGAGCCTGGGGCCACGCGTGGCTCTCTCTTGGGGGTGGGATCTTCTCCAAACTCCCTCAAGTTACCATAGTCCATGACAAGTTTTTGAGGGCTTATAACCTGGCTGACCCTGTTCTGAGCATTTCGCTTTTCAGCCGCCCTGTGGGCTAGGTTCAAACTCTTTATTTCCAGTGTGTAGAGAAATAAGTAAAGTCACATAGTCATTAGGTAGTGGAGATGACCTTCAAATCCTGGCAGCCTAGGATTACCACCATGCTATGGGGTGTGATATGGGCTCTTCACCAAGGGCATCCTTGAGCGGTGGCGGTGAGGGGGAGCATAGTGGGGAGCGTGGGCTGGCGTTGGGGGATGCCCGAGCATGCAGGAGGCCAGCGGTGGCCTTAGACATGCTTTTGGTATTTTTAAAGAAACCCCCAAGATGAATCTCTTCACCCAATACAGTGCTTGATAGTTGCTGCCACCTGGAAAGGAGAGAAATCTTTTTTTTTTAATTAACATATAATGTATTATTTGTTTCAGGGGTACAGGTCTGTGATTCATCAGTCTTACACAATTCACAGTGCTCACCATAGCACATACCCTCCCCAGTGTCGATCACCCCACCACCCCATCCCTCCCACCCCCCTCTGTGCCAGCAGCCCTCAGTTTGTTTCCTGAGACCAAGAGTCTCTTAAGGTTTGTCTCCCTCTCAGGTTTCGTCTTGTTTCATTTTCCCTCCCTTCCCCTATGATCCTCTGTCTTGATTCTCAAATTCCTCAAATCAGTGAGATGATATGATAATTGTCCCTCTCTGATTGACTTATTTCGCTCAGCATAATACCCTCTAGTTCCATCCACGTTGTTGCAAATGGCAAGATTTAGTTTTTTTGGTGGCTGCATAGTATTCCATTGTGTGTGTGTGTGTGTGTGTGTGTGTGTGTTTGTGTATGTGTGTATACCACATCTTCTTTATCCATTCATCTGTTGATGGACATCTAGGT
>CM052899.1:146889211-146914519 GCA_028534135.1 Potos flavus | reverse complement strand
ATTGCTGGGTCGTAGGGTAGCTCTATTTTCAACTTTTTGAGGAACCTCTGTACTGTTTTCCAGAGCGGCTACACCAGCCTGCATTCCCACCAACAGTATAGGAGGGTTCCCCTTTCAAGGGGAGAAATCTTATCCAGAGGAGGCTCCAGGCATGTCCCCAGCCCCACATTCTAATGCAGAGGGGACTCTGGGCCCCAAGTGGCCTAATGGACCCTGTCGTTGCTCTGATATGGTAGGTCACTGACTTTTAACTACCATCAGGAGTTGTGAATTGTATGATGTTAAAAATTTTTTTTCATTCTTTTGGCTTTATATGAGTGTATGTTTCATAACTTTTCATTCAAATCGTGTGTGTGTATCTTAGTATTCTGATGGTTGCAACCAACAGAAATCCAATCCAAAGTGGCTTTAGAAAAGAAGATGGTTTCTTGGCTCATTGGGAGTCTGGAGGTAGATCCCTACTTCAGGAAAAGCTGACTTAGCAGCAAGATGCTGTCTGTAAGTACAAGCATTCTCTCAGCCATTCACTGAGCTGTGCATTATGGGACTTTACGCTCAGGATTTACACAGCGCATTGACACCTGTCCTATCCCATCCCAGAAAGTCTAGGCTTCTCCAGTTGAGGGCTGGCTGGGCAGGAACAGTTCCAATCCTCATATTCTCTTTATACCGTCTAGGCAAAGGAAGGGGACACATCCCCCTTCTATGATCAATAGAGGACTAGACGAGTTGATTAGCTTAAGCCGAACAGGGTCTACCCTGGTCCATCTCTAACAGAGATTCCTGCTGCTGTCCAGTAACAGAGCGCTGAGTTCCCTAAAGTAAAATCTGGGAAGTAGACACTGAGGAGGCCACCAACAAATTTACCAACATTTTAATTAAAATGTGATAGCATATAGAAATGCACACACAGGGGTGGTAAGACTGTAGAGAAAAGCAAGGAAATAATTAAAATAAAAAACTCGGAACAGTGGCAACTTCTTGGAAGTGAGCTTGAGGGTAATAATCTGAGAATGGCTTTTAAAAAAGGGCATTTATAGATTGTTTTATTCCTATTTTTATAAGACTAGAAAAGGGTCAGTTTTAAATATGTTACTGAATGCCAGGTGCTCAACCCAGTGCCTAATTGGTTCTCCTAGGTATAAAAATGCGATTGAATGAATCTGACTGATTTAGAAGTGTTGATTAAAAAAAATGATAAAAAAAATAAAAAATAATATAACCCACACAACTCAATAGCAAAAAACCCAAACAATCCAGTTAAAAAATAGGCAGAGGAACTGAATAGAGATTTTTCCAAAAAGGACCCGCAAATGGCCAACAGATACATAAAAAGGTGCTCGACATCACTGATCCTCAGGGAAATGCAAATTAGAACCACAGTGAGGTATTATCTCACACCAGAGAGCATGCTATCGTCAAAACCACAAGAACTAACAAGTGTTGGTGAGAGAGTAGAGGAAAGAGAACCCTTGCACACCTCTGGTGGGAATGTAAATTGCATTTTACAATGTAAATTGCACCACTGTAGTGGTGCAGCCACTACCGGAAACAGTATAGAGGTTTGTCAAAAATTAAAAATAGAATTACCAGGGACGCCTGGGTGGCTCAGTCCGTTAAGTGTCCTGACTCTTGATCTCAGCTCAGGTCTCAGTCTCAGGGTTGTGAGGTCAAGCCCCACGTTGTGCTCCACACTGGGCATGGAGGTAATATAATATAATATAAATCAAACAATAATAATTCTACTTAATAATTATTAATAATTAATTAATAATCAATAATAAATTATTTAATAATTTTAAATTATTTTAATTATTTAATAATTAATAATTAATAATAAAATTATTATTAATTATTAAGACCTAATAATTCTACTTCTGGGTGTATATTTAAGGGAAATGAAAACAAGATCTCAAAGAGATATCTGCACTCCCACGTTTAGTGCAGCATTATTCACACTAGTGAAGAGAAGGGTACAATCTAAGTGCTCATAAATGGGTAAAGGAAGATATGGTGTAATATATATATATGTATACATATATATGTAAGTGTGTATATATATATAATATATATATTATGCACATATCTATAATATATATATTATACACACATACATACATACAATGGAATATTATGCAGACACGAGAAAGAAGGAAATCCTGTTATTTGAGACGACATGGACGGAGTTTGAGGGCATTATGCTAAGTGAAATAAGCCAGACAGAGAAAGACAAATAGTACATGGTATTATTTCTATGTGGAATCTTATAAAAGAAAGAAAAAGTTAAACTTATAGAAACAGAGAGTAGAAAAGTGGCTGCTGGGGCTGGGGGTGGAGGAAATAGGGAGAGGTTGGTAAAAGGCTACAAACTCTAGCCTAAGGTAAATAGGTCTGAGGATCTAAAGTGTAACATAGTTCTGTAGTTGGTAACACTGCGTCGTTATCATTGAAATTTGCTAAGAGACAAGAATCGAAATGTTCTCATATATATATTCCCATATATATGTTCTCATATCTATACATATATTTGTTTTTATATAATATATAAAAATCAATATGTGAGGTGATGGCACGTATTAATAACTAGATGAGAGGAATTCTTTCACAATGTATACATATATCAAAGTATCACATTGTATGCTTTAAATGTCACGATTTTACTTGTCGATTATATCTCAACAAAGCTAAAGAAAAAAGAATATAGAAAGGTCCATCCTGGGTCCTGCAGTTTTCTTTTCTTCCCAATATATATGGACCTTTTTACTGAGTTATCAAACAGCAGCTTTTTTTTTTTAAATAAAGATTTTATTTATTTATTTGACAGAGAGAGAGAGAGAGATCACAAGCAGGCAGAGAGGCAGGCAGAGAGAGAGGGGGAAGCAGGCTCCCTGCTGAGCAGAAAGCCTGATGTGGGGCTCGATCCCAAGACCCTGAGACCATGACCTGAGCAGAGGCTTTAACCCACTGAGCCACCCAGGCGCCCCCAAACAGCAGCTTTTTAAAAATACTTGCAATGAAAAATAGTCAGTGGTAGAATCTGATTTATTTTCCCTGTTTAATTCCATGTTCCTCAGGTAAGGATATCTTTTTTGAAGCCGGAAGCCTAGAACTAGCAAAACCACACAGTCGCTGTTCGCTGGACGCTCAGGCCTGGAGAATATTTGGCTATGTGACCGTGCACTCCCCAGGCATGCGGGCCCTTCTAAAAGTGGACACGGCGGCTGTCTCCCACTGATCCTCTGCTTGAGTGACCCAGATTGGCACAGTGCAGCTGGGTCCTAGGCAGAGCCAGTGCGGGAAGGCGGAGGGTAAAAATAAAAACTGGTTGGACAGCCTAGATGGGGGTCAGGATACCTGAAAGCTCACTGGTTACTTTGCTGGTCCTTGGTCAGGTTTTCACTTCATTGCTGTTGTTGAAGGGGGTGATGGTGTTTAGAGTGATGGGTTTCTCGTTTCTTAGATTGGGTAAAATCGTTTCATACAGCACGGCAAAATAGAGTCTGGGGTGCTTTTTCTATACATAGAAAATATGTTTTTTGGGTTTAGAACATTTGCCCTTGACAGGAGTTTCTTATTTATCTCATTATTCAAGATACAAGTCTTCAGTAAACTTTTTTTGGGGGGTGCCTGGGTGGCTCAGTCGTTAAGCAGCTGCCTTCGGCTCGGGTCATGATCCCAGCATCCAGGGATCGAGCCCCACATCGGGCTCCTTGCTCATCGGGAAGCCTGCTTCTCCCTCTCCCACTCCCCCTGCTTGTGTTCCCTCTCTCCCTGCCTCTTTCTGTCAAATAAATAAATAAAATCTTTAAAAAAAAAAATTTTTTTCCCCAAAGGCATCTCTTTTATGGAGTTACTCTTTGACCTAAGACCCCTACCCTCCCCCCTCCTTTTTTTAGTTAATACAGTGAAAGGAACATGTCATTATAGAGTTTTTTTTAAAATATAGTTTTGTTTGGAATCTAAAAAAAAAAGGGTAACAGTATTTAAGAATGGTGTCAAGGATCCAAACAGAATAGTTTTTCAATCCTGCCATTCTTTGGGATTTGACCTTTGTGTTTTTAAAATGTGAATTTGCCAATTTTTAAGGCTCTGGTCCCTATTACTAGAAATACTGAGATTTTATTTTTGGCATTGGACCAAGAGATTTTTTTCTTTCAGTACTAAAGCAGATTCCATATCATGTTTTCCTCAGTTACTGATAGCTTTGAACTATGTGAGACTTTTTTCTTCCATCCTCCTGTATGCTTTGTGGCTTTTAAGGTCAGCATCGCTCTGTGATCCGTAGACCGAAATTAAATCCCCAAATGGCCTTTGCCTTACGATAGCAATTATAAAGAATATTAAATATTTATATTTAAAATACATGAGAAATATGGGTATAAGTTATTTAAAAAAATAAAATGACCTTAAAATTCCTAATAGAGAAGCATTTCTGAATTCTTTTTCTGCAATGTTTATATCATCCTGCTAGTTTGGAATAAGAGTTCTTCTAAGAATTTTCTTACATTTTCATTCATTAAGTTATTCATTTACAGAAATCTACTAAGAGAATGCTAATGGCACAGGGTTTCTTTTTGGGGTGATGGAAATATTCTAGAATTAGATAGTGGTCATGGTTGCCCACTTATTTATGGAACTTAGTGAAAATACTAAAAAATTCTGATAGGTTTACTTTAAAAGGGTGAGCTTTATGGTATATGAATTATAGCTCAGCAATGTTAAGCGTCCTTAATGTTTTAAGCACTGTCCTTAGCCTTCAAGCCATGTAAATAAACACATGAAATTAAGACTCCTGGGTATATATAAGTCAGCTCTTGGTACAATGGTGTAGTATAACAAACCAGCCCCAAAGCTCAGTGGCAGATAGTGATAGTTTGTTTGTTTGCTTGTTTTTTTCTTGCTCAAAGATCCAAGGGACAGCTGGAGTGGTTCTGCTTCAAGTTCTAGGTTGACCGCAGTCAGCTCAAGGCTGTGGGTTGGGTTCAGGTCTCCTTCCTGTGTCTCTGTGTTCTCCTTGGACCAGAAGCAAGTGGGGGATATTGTCTTAATGGCAAATGAATGACAGATGCACCAGAGCCCAGTCAAACCATAAATGAATTTAAAGTCTCCACTTGCTTCATATCTATTCATGTTGTACTGTCAGAGCAAGAAATGTGGCCACGTCCAGAGTCACGGGATGGAGAAGGACATTCTGAACTCATGGGGGAGGGGAGAGGAGTGCATATTTTTCAGATAATATTCCAGTCTATCACAAAGTGTTAGGAAACAAGTTTGGGTAGGTTTCCTTGGAGCCACAAAGGAAGAAGTGAGCATTTCTCCCTTGGCAGGGATTAGCATCTTTGAGGAGATGGGTGTTGGGTTGAGGCTTGAAAAATGAGCGAGTATGGACATTTGGATGGGGAGAGTGAGGGTGAGGAGAGGCGAGAACAAGGACTGGAGAAGAGCCTTCTAGACCGTGAGAGCAGCTTGAGCAGAGGCATGGAGGTTTGTGGGAGCAGGGCACATTTAGACAGCTGCAGAGCTGAGAAAAGACTCTGGGTTATATCAGTGAAGGCCGCGTGCACCGCGCATTAGGGTTTGGAGCCGGAGCTCAGAGGGCTGACAGAATCAGACAGCCTCAGTTACAAACTTGGCTCTTCCATTTCCTAGCTTTTTGACCGTGGGGAACTCACTTGGCCTCTGTGGGACTTAGTTCATCATCTGTGAAATGGTAAGGGTATTCTCAAGTGTCTGCCTCAGGAATTGTGTTTAGGGTTAAAAAATTAATACACGTAAGGCCCCAGTAACAGTGTTTGACGATGCGGTCAAGTGCTCCATAGGTGTTAACTACTATTAATATTTTAAAATAGGGTTTGGATTTTATCCATTTGCAATGGGGAATAACTGAAAAGTAGGGAAGGGATGTAACTGTCGTGTTTTTCAGGAGGATGACCTTGGTGGCAACTCAGGGAATGATGGTAGTGGCCAGTCCCAAAGCAGAAAGGCCGTAGGGTTGTTGCAGGAATAGAGATCAGAGGTGGTGATGGTAACAATGGTGGAAGTGAATGTCAAGGATGCAAAATTGATGAGATTTAGTGACTGAATGGATGTGGCTGAAGAATGGCAAGATGGAGAAATTGAGGGTACCTCCTGAATTTAGGGCTTGGTCCCTGGGGTGGAATAATTTCTCAAGAGGGGGAAGCTTGGAAGAGGAGTGCTGTGAGGAGAGAGGATGAGTTCAGGCTCTCGTGTGTGCTTTAGGATCCTGTGAGATATTCTAGAAGCCGGTCTGGGGCTAGGAGGATGACGCGAACTACTTTGGTCTCACAGTGGTTGCAGCAGCTCCAGGCTTGTGGGAGGTGCGAACACAGAGAGGGAGTATAGATTATTACCTCAGGGTACTTGTCAGTGAAGAAGGGAGAGTAGTGAAGAGCGGGATGGGAGGAACATGGTCACAGTTGGATTTGTTTAGTTTTGTATTTAAGGATGGGAGAGACTAGAACATGTTAGAAGGCTTTCAGAGAAGAGAAGGGGAGATACAGATTATATAACAAAGGGAAGAAAGGATTGATAAAACAAGGCTCCTGGGACACGCGGGGAGGGTATTGAGAGTACACAGAAATAGGAGAAGGGCCACTTCTAGATATTTCTGAAGAAAACTTAAAATATTGTGATGGTGCACTAGTTATCTTTGCTGCAAAACAAATTAACCCAAAACATGGCGTCTTAAACCAACAGATATTTATCATTAAATAGTTTCTGTGAGTCAGGAATTTGGGAAAGGTTAGATGGGCAGGTCTATCTCAGAGTCTTTATTGGGGTTGCAGACAAGATGTTGGCTGGGGCGGCAATCACCTGAAGGCTTGACTGAGGTGGGCAGATCCTGTTCTAAGATGGCCGACTTGCGTGAGCAAGAGCTTCAGTTCTTTGCTGGCTGTTGGCAGGTCTTAGGACCTTACCGTCTAGCCCTCTCCATGGGGCTGTGTGTGTGTCCTTATAACATACAGCTTACTCCCCACCTCACGTCCTGAGTGAGTGATTCAGGAGAGCAAGGAGGAAGACACGACACCTACCATGAATCAGCCTTAGACTTCACATGCTTCCGTATCTGCCACATTCCTTTCCCTAGAAATGAGTCCCTAAGTACAGCCCACACCTGAGAGGGGGGGAGTTAGGCTTCACTTAAAGGGAGGAGCCTCAAAGAATTTGCGGGTCTATTTGAAAACCACCACGAGTGCCTATAGAATCAGCATGTGCCATGTTTCATATATAAGGGATTCAATAATAGAGATGCTGATATAGAATCATTAGTCCTAATCTAGTCTATTTGGGTAAATGGTAAGTTCTCTCTGACACATCTTCCAGAATGAATCTAGTGTTTTAAATTGTAAGATTAGGGGTGCCTGGGTGGCTCAGTGTGTTAAGCCTCTGCCTTCTGCTCAGGTCATGATCTCAGGGTCCTGGGATCGAGCCCCACGTCGGGCTCTCTGCTCAGCAGGGAGCCTGCTTCCCCCTCTCTCTCTGCCTGCCTCTCTGCCTAGTTGTGATCTCTCTCTCTCTGTCAAATAAATAAATAAAATCTTTTAAATTGTAAGATTATAAACACCAACAAACCATAGAGGAATAAAAGAGCTTCCAAATCCGAGTCTCACCTGATGCAGGTAATCACTGGTATTATGCACCATTTATGCTGAAATCCGTGTTGCTTAAGATTTTGCTTCATTCTGGAGCCTTCCGTTCAACTGAAGTCTTATAGACATTTGGGGTTTTCTCAAATTTTATTTTTTAAACTAAGCCGCCCTGCTGGTGGAGGGCCGGAGCTCAGCAGTTCTCGGCTCTGGCTGCAGATTTCACTCACTTGGGACCTTGTGATTTCAAATGATCTGGATCGGGGCCTGGGCATTGTTAGTTCATAACAGTTTCCCCCAAGTGGTTCCAATGTGCAGCCGGGGTGGAGAACCCAGCAGATGACCAAACAAGTCAGTTGCACAGGGCAACACTGGCAGATGTAAGATTTAAAACTTATTTTAATGATGATTTCTGTGGGGGTGTGTGAAGGGATGTGCATTCAGGGAATATTATATTCTGTGCCAACAACATCATTCCTAGCTCATGGGATGGAGTAAATAGTCGGTATCTCATGGTGGACTCTAAAGAACAGTATGAAACTCCGAATGTCTGAGCAAAGTTTCTTTAGGAGAATCTTCTTTTTCTGCATTGCGTCCCAGATGTCCCAGGGTATGTGCTGACGTCTTTGTCACTGTCCTTTGCATGAATGCATTCATTTAGTCAATAAGCGGTTCTTGAACGGCGCCAGCCAGAGGCAAATGGTTTAGTGCATACCAGCGATCACCCCTGAGGGTAGGGAACACAAGGTATGGTATCTTAAGTACCCAAAAAGAAATGTCAACAAGAGGGAGCAGAGAGAAAGAAGCACTTCTAGAATTCCAAATTCATGTTTCCTTTGTAGAGGGAATAGAATTCGAATGCCTGCACCAGTTCTTCCTTCTGTCCCCTATATGTATCCTTTGCCAAGTGACTGCACCTTGTACTGAGAGGGGGAGTCGCTTTTTCAACCCCTTGGATCTGGGCAGGTTCGGTGACCTGCGTTAGCCGACAGAAGGTGGCAGAAGTGATGACGTACCGTTTCTAAGCTTAGACTGACTGGAATCGTCTTGCAAAATCCTGCTTGTTCTTGCTTCGTCCCGCCATCACTATGATAAGGTGCCCACGACAGCCTGCTGGAGGATAAGGGACCGTGGACAGAGCCACGTTGCCTCAGTGGATGGAGGCCATCCTAGATCAGCGGCCAGCCAGCCAGCACCTAGAGCAGGGCCTCTCGACTGGGTCCCTATTGGCATTTGGAGCTAGATAATTCTTTGTTGTGGAGGAATGTCCATTTTAGGATGTCCAGCATCATTCCTGGCCTCTAACCACTAAATGCTGGCAGCACCCATCCCCCTCTAGTTGTGACAACCAAAAACGTCTCCAGATAATGCCAGATATTTCCTGGGGGACAAAACTGCCCCGGATTGAGAACCACTGCTCTAGACTTAGCAGTGTGTCCACGCAAGTTCAGCGGAACTGCCTAACAGCTGACCTTCAGCTCATCGAAGTTGGTGGTTGTTTGGTAGGTAGCATTATTGTGGAATAGATAGCTAATACAATGAGTTATGTAAAAACTTGGAAACACGGACATGAGAGATGGAACTGGGCAGTAGTGAGTAGTCCAGTGTGGTGGAAGCATGAAGAGTGGGTTTTTAAAAAAGAACGGGGGTCAATGTGAGGTGCAGACAAGACTGAAAGTGGGTTGGGGACTGTATCCATGGTGACTTTAGGTGCCTTGGGAAGAATTGTCGACATGATTATTCGTGTGCAGAGGGGAGCCATCAGAGGTTTTATTTATGAATTTATTATTTATTTATAGCAGAGGGAACAGAGTTATCAGTGTATACTTTAGGCAACAGTAGGGAAGGGGAATTGGAGGCTAGGAGGAGGGTTTGCAGTAGTTTAACAGATTGGTGCAGAAGGCCTGAATTAGGAGGATGACTGTGGGGTTGAAAAGGAGGGGATGGCTGCCAGAGACATTTGGGTATAAAACTGATGCACTTTGGTAACCCATACATTGCTGTCTTTGCAGATTTGGTTCCCTGTGTGTGAAATGTCCCCTCTCCTCCAGTGATCCTTTACTCAATCTTCTATACTTAGCTCAACACTCAGGGAGGTCTTTTGGTGAAGTTTTCCATGTCTGCTCTTACCTCTTTTTTTTTTTTCCTTCCCCATAGAACCATGTTAATTACTGCTGAATTTTCCATCATATAGTTTAACTAATCAATTGTAAGTCTGTCTCTTCCACACTATCACCTGCCAAGCCCTTATTAAGCACATACTCTGGCTTGGTGGTTGGTACTTGGGCTACAGCTGTGAATTAGAGAGGTGTGTGCTTTCTTGAAGCTTATGGTCTAGTGGAGTAAACACAGATAAATAGGCAATCACAGTACATGCTGTGATGAGGGAAGTAAAGAAGGGTAGAAACAAAACAGATGTTTAAGATGTTTAAGATGGTTAAGATGTTAAGATGTTTAAGAAACAGAACAGATGAACATAGGGGAAGGGAAGGAAAAATCAAATAAGATGAAACTTGAGAGGGAGGCAAACCATAAGAGGTGCTGAACCCTAGGAAACAAACTGAGGGTTGCTGGAGGGGAGGTGGGTGGGGGATGGGGTAATTGGGTGATGGACATTAAGGAGGGCACTTGATGTAAGGAGCACTGGGTGTCATAAGCAACTGATGAATCATTAATTCTACCTTTGAAACTAATAAAAAAAATTGAGCACACCTTGACCATGAAGGGCCTTGCAAATTAGGATCAGACTTGTGTTGGGAAAAATCACTTTGATTTTCAGTCTTGGCTGCACATCATAAGCACGTTACAGAGCTTTGGATAAGACAGATATCTAAATCCCACTCCAAACCTACGACCATTACCAGAGCCTGTGGCCTGTATATATAGGTATATGTACATGTTCATATATTTGTATGTGTGTATGTATATATTTTAAAGCTCCATGGGTGGTTCTCGTGTGTGGCCAGGGTTAAGAACCCTAGGTCTGCAGTAGAGAGGAAGGAGTGGAGGGAAGGAGCAAGATCGGAGTCAGGGAAACTAGGGAGGCATAAAGTAATCTAGGTGTTTGATTATGGTGGCTTGAACTAGAGTTGTTCAAGTGGGATTAGGGAAAACGTGTATGCATGAAGAGATTTAGGAATTAAAACCGATGGTACATAGGGTTGATTGCTTGCAGGGAGATGGAGGAGAGCGGTTCACAGATGACACCCAGCATGACCACAGAGTGGTAGGTCATGCTCCTCACTGATCTAGGAAACGTCACAGGAGGAGCAGGTTTTGTGAGGAAGGTAAAGCTTTTAGTTCTAACTGAGTTTGAGACACTCAGTGGAACCTTCACATAGAATTGTCTAGGGAATTGTAGGCCTCTGGAGTTTAGGAGAAAGATCTAGCTTGGAGGTAAGGAATTGTAGCTCATCACTGCATACCTGGCCGTTGAGCCCATGGTAATGGGTGAGATTGGCCAGAGAATGCGAAGAACCACATCATTTAAGGGAGTAGAAGGGGAACCTACTGAAAAGTTGGGATAAAGAAGTCAGAAATGCTGGTGGACAGCTAAGGGGGTGGAGTCTCAGAAGTTACTGGAAGACACGTTTCCAAAAAGGATGGGGTGAGTACCATGGTCAAATGCTACCAGGAAGGCAAATGATGAACTGAAAATGGCCAATAGACTTGGCTCCTGAAGGTAGTTGGAGATGTTGGCTGGAGCACTGCACGGTGGGGTAGAAACTAGGCTGCAGGGGGCTGAGCAGCGAGTGAGAGAAGAGAAAATACAGATAGTCAAAGGCCCTTTGCATGAGGCTCTACCTTCTTGGTCATCCAAGAATCCTCAGCGCTCAAGTTGTAAATAAACACAAGTGTCAGTAATGGGAGAGGAAGGGGTTAAAGGTGACGCCATATTGTAGCCTGATGTTTGGGCCCATGGTAGGGTAATGGCATTTGCCGAGATTTACAGCCAAGTGGGAAGAAGAACCTGAATTTGGTGTTGTGTTTTAGGCCTGCAAGGGAGAAGAGCGCACATGGGCTTTCGTGCATGTTGAGTTTGATACTCTTCTTCTGAACGTTCTATAGGTATTGTCTTCAAAACCCATTCTAAATACAAACCAGGGATTAACTTGCAGTAGACCAAAACTAGGGTCAACTTGACCTTCAATTTTATAAACCTGGGAATATGACAGAACTTGCATTGAAAAAAACAGTAAGAAATCTAGGAATTTAAGAAAAAAGGGAATGTAATGATTCATTTCTGTATATAAATGAACTAGAGCTGATGGAAGGGGCACAATCTTCTTTGGGTGACCAAGTTTTGGGCTAGCTCTGTTTTATTTTTAAGCCGTGTATTTGATTTTTCAGTGTCTTTAACTTCTCCCCTTTTGAAATTGGGAAAATTCAGTTATACTGTGGACCAGTGGGTAATTGTGGTCTGGCTCTGTCCCACTTGGGCAAGCTTTGTTTCCTTAATGAATACACTTCCTCATCTGTTAGTGATAAGCAGGCAAGTGAAGAATTCTTATCTGCACATATGGATTGAACATCTGTTTCTGTTCCACTGTGTTTTAGTTCAGACTTCTCTACTAAGAAATTAATGCAAATAAGTAAGTCCCGTCTTGTGTAAAGCCATTTGGGAGTGTGAGTATTTATTATCTGAGCACTGTATATGGATTAAATTGATAATTCAGAGATTTTTTTTTCCTGGTATTTTGAGTGAGGCAGAAATCATTGTCATGGTTTTCCCTGTCTGCTGCAACAAATTTTTTGAAAATGTAATTTTGTGGATGACAACTACCAAGTTTATCCTCTGGGATAATTCATATTTGTCAGAGTGCTATAAGGTATTTTATCCTGCATATAAAAAATGTTCCAGAAACGAGAGCACAAAAAAAAAAAAAAAAAAAAAAAAATCACTGTGGAAACTTGATAGAATGCTCTCATTTGTTTTTCTGAAAGTAAAATTCTAAAATGAGGCAATAGAGTATAAAAGAGCAATGAAGAGCTTGTTGCTGGCTTCCAGGAAGTGAGCTCGAGAAAGAAGGGATTTGGTGCCCTATATGGGTCAGTGTCATTTAGTATCTCATTTCCCTTTTCTTATGAAGAAAAGCTATGAAAAGGTCCGCCAAACAGCCTGATGAATTTTTCTTTGCAATGCAACCTTTTAGAAGTCACCTGCAAGGATCAGGGCCAAGGATGGGTCAAGAGCTGGAGTGGTTGGTAGAAGAAGTTCCCCAAGATGCCAGAATTACCCAACTTGTCTACTTAACAGAATCATTCGGCCTCCTTGCTTTCCACGCGCCTCCGGGGGGTTGTGATGGCCTGCTAGGTTAGAAACCGCTGTTCTGTGGCTCTAGGTTGGGGACTACTATAAATACAAGGATATGCGCAGTCAGTGGGTGTCGATTTCACCTTTCCTTCCGGTCTGTGTTAGATAGATGTCCAGTCCCACCCTTAGTGCCCCGTGGTTTGCCTCGCAGCCTTTCTTCTCATACTTAAAGCTAGATGTGGCATTTCTTTGCATTCACCTTGGGGAACTGACTCACCTCCAAAATGTCAGCACGTGGATTTTTTTTTTTTTTAAACTTAAAGACAGAAAAGTAGCGTTAACCGCAGAGCAAATAACATTCCTGTTCTCCCTAAATCCTGGGTGTCCTCTTTCTGTGACCCTCTGCCAACTTGCTGATGCATGCCTCTTACTCTGCTACTTTCCAAAGCTTAGGTGACTCCATATACTCCCGCTCCCCCTGTTCTCTCAGAGGGAGAAGGCTCCTGGGCCTGGGCAGCCTCTGACTCCCTGGAATGCTGGGGGAATACAGTTTTCCTCATTTTGTTGGCTAGCTGTTGCCTGTGCCTTTTGTCTGTGTATGTGCCCTGCTGAGTTCAACTCAGGTCATCAGATGGCTCCGGAGGGAATGTGACGTGTAGGAGCTGCCGTGTCCCGGTGTGTGAGGTCACTGAGCCATGAATTATCAGATGGTATCAAGGTCCTATGCTTTGGAGTCTAACTGGGGTCACCAGATTTAGCAAATAAAAAGGCAACGGTCCCTGTTAGATTGGCATTTCAAATCAATAACAAAATTTTTAGTTAGCAGTACGTTCTTTGATCTGAAATTGAAATCTAACTTTGTTTCCTGTGTTTTATTAGGCAACCCTAAACTTTCCATCAGACCTGGCTTCACTCTTGGCTTCTCCACTTGACTAGTTAGAAATTCAGCAAGTTATTGAGCATCTCTGCACCTTGGTTTCTTTCTCTGACATTTAGGGTAAATATTACTTGGAAGTGTGGGCCCCTCTCCTCCTCAATGGACTTCAGGCTCGCAAGAGGCAATAGTTAGCTTTATGTGCTGAGTTTAGAACTTCTGTTTCCATTGTAGTGTCTGGAATGTGGTCAGATGGCCACACGTTGCTCTGAGGGTGGCTTGGATTGGATCTTTATTCTGGGCAACCACGTGCCTAAGCTATAAAGTGAGGATTCTTATATAGGAAGAACTTGAGGACAGTTAACAGTCTTGCCCACATGTTTTGTTTTTTTCCTACAATACTGATAAATAAATGTTGTTGGTTAAACACAATTAATAGAACAAAGGGTATTACCCAGTTGTAACAATCAAGAAATTGTTTGGGTCATTACCAAGGACGCAGAATGGGGGATTATGCTTAGATTCAGTTCACTTGCTGTTTTATTCTGCCATGTTGGGGAAATAGTTTAATCCTTAAGTGCTCTACTTTTTCCATTTCTGTGGTTATACTTTGCCTGCTTCCCTCCTTCCGTCCCAATCCATGTTGACTGGGCCAACAGAAATAATTGTAGTATATGGCTGATTGTGGATCCCCTTTTTGGGACAGGACACCTATGTTTTATAGACCTCATCTTGTCTTGGTGACCGAAGGAAAGTAGAGGTGCATTCTTGCAAGAATTCAGTGCGTGAAGCAAACATCATATGTAGTTAAAATCAATCCTGAGCGTGGGCTGACATAGTGACTCACTTAGAACAAGTAGAACGTGGAAAGGGAAAAAAGTAACTTTATGGTGCAGGAGCCTGGTAGCACCACCTTTAAGAACTATTCAAGGTTAATGTCCCCGATGATAATAATGAGAATGATATTTGACACTAGATGCACTTTGATATGATGTAGGAAGAAGGCTGCTTCAAATCTGTGCTATTCTCTGAAATCTATACCCCAGAATAATCATGTGAAAACATCAAACAAATCCCCAATGAGGAACATTCTACAAAATATCTGACCGAGTGTTTTTCAAAAGTGTCAAGATTATGAACAGCAAGGGAAGACTGAGAAGCTGTCACTAATTGGAGGAGAGTCGGCAGTCAGGCTGGCTAAACAGAATAAGAACATTACTGGGGGAATAAACTCTAGTTTAGTTCATAGTATTCTACTAATGTTAATCTCTTAGTTTTGATAAGTATGCAGTGGTTAGGTAAGATGCTAACATTAGAGAAAGCTGGGCCAAGGGCATATAAGAAGTCTCTTTGCAACTCTTTTTTTTTTTTTTCTCTTTGCAGCTCTTATTAAATCTAAAGTTATTTTTTTATTGTTCTTTTAAAAAAGTACTCCTGAAATTCCCTTGAGAATGTCCCATGTTATGAATGAGAACTAATGTGCCACCTTCAAAGAAGATTAGCATGTCTGTTTTTCTTCCTGTATTAGTGCAGATTACTGTTGTTGTTTTTTTTTTTTTTTAGATTACTGTTTTATCAGTAGATATTTACACTTGGATTTTTCTGGTACTGGGCATACAGCAGTGAACACAACAGTAAACAAGAAAAATCTCTGCCTTTAAAGAACTTGTATTCTAGTAGCAGAAGATAACAAACAAGATAAGCAAAATGTATAAGGCATTAAATAGTTTTAAGTGCTGTGGAGAAATATAAAACAGAGAAGGGAGAAATAAAATGTGGGAGAATTGATAAAGTTTAGTTTGGAGGCTCAAAGAAGACCTTGCTGAGAAGATGACGTAAAGGTAAAGACGTCTATGCACAAAGTGAGGAAATGAGCCAGGGAGACCATATAGATGTTTCGGGTAAAAGCCTCCCGGACAGAGGAAATCGCATGTGCAAGGGTCCTGAGGCATCACCCGCTTGATATGTTTGAAGAACAGCCAGAGATGCTGTTTACTTGTTTGAGCCTCAGGTAATGTAGCCAGTTTTCATTTGGGGTTACACTGGAGGAAAAACATAGATCTTTAATCCCTGGAGTCACCCTCTGCTCGGTGAGATCACTTACGCTGTCAGAGACATGTGGGAACTCACTCAACCCGGTTCAAGGGGCCAGTCTTCATCTCATCCAGTGCCATCTACTTATCTGCTGAAATGGAGGGCTAAAATGTCCACACTCTTCAAGATGTTATTTTTCTCTCTTTTATTTTTTGGTCAAGCGTATATATGGTTTATTTCAGATTTTTTAACGGCAAGTTAGAAGTGACTACATAGTCCATCCATAATCGAGATGATGAGTGTTGCTGGAGAAGAATGACTTTCTCCTTGATGTCTTCTCTAACTTTCCTCATTTAGTGTCCCCTCTTCTACCTTTTTGTGACAGAAGTGGCCAGGAGCAGTGCACTCTGTCTTTGTTCCCTTTGGGAGAGGACAAGAATGTGGAGGCGGCTGTAGGTAGTAAAGTAGGATGATCGTGTCCTGCTCTCCATGAATGTCACTGTCACTGGCAAGACAGTGTGCGGTAGGGGAGTCTGTGGGATTGTTGACCTGGTTTGGGCATGCCCTCTGATAAAAGAATTCCTTTGTGATGGGGTCTTAAAAGACAGCCTCTTTAAACATATGTGGTGAGAAGGGCTGGACGAGTTATACGGTTGTGGTTCTAGTTACTCAGGCGTAGTTAGCTAGGTTTGTGATGGAGGCGGGTTGGCTGGAAGCTGTGAGGGAAAGAAAAGAAAATGAGGGTTTCTCCCAAAGACTCGAGAACCATAGTTTCATTTGGAGCTTTATTACCTTATAATAAATGCTTTAAAACTGTTTAACAGAAGGAAACACACTGTTATCTTGACGTCTTCAACCTCTAAAAATGGATCCCTTTCTTAGGCATCTAGACATATATGTGTGAATATAAACTGTAAAATTGGAAAGACCTGAAGCTATTTGTACAAAAAGAAGTAAACTTTCCTTTTACTCAGAAAGCATTTTTATCAGCTAGCTCAGACTCCTTCACTTTTAGGAGATGTGTAAAACGAAACCCTTTCAAATGAATTATTTCAGGAATGATTTTTACTACGTTGCTAGGAAAAATAACAATGGTTTTGGAATAACTTAAGATGTCTCTGAATCTGAAATATACGGGCTCAAGTAGAAACTTAATATGAGAGAGCAGCTTTTTATCCTTGCTTTTGGGATGAAATTCTTTGTCAATGTAAACTTAGGTCCTATAATTCTAAAGCAACTACATGAAGAATTTTCGCTCCATTTCCGAAGCGTAGTATACAAAATTGGTTCTGTTTTATATCTTATTGACAGTTTGCGGTTGAACCCGACCAGCATCGCTGGAAGAGTGTGGTCGAGTGAGTCCCTCGTTGTGGTGTGTTCAGGAACGAACACTTCCAAGAGAACCCTAGTTCGGCATACTGATGGATTCAGAAGTCGGATTCTTGGGTTACATTTAAACCTCCCAATGAAAAGGACTTTTTATTTTACTATGAAACAAGAATGAAATATTCGTTTGCTTGGAACCTGTTCAATTCTTCAATTTCATATAGGAGGTGCAGAATAAAGACCTATTGTGGGCTAACCCTAATCTGAAAATCTCTATCATACTTCTCTGCAAGCTGGAAAAGCTGTGCCCTTGTCCCCTTGGCCTTGGTATTTCAAAGCTTTGGATTTCCTGAGATTGGTGGCGGAAAGGAGTGCAGAAGTGAAAATGCCAGGGAAATTACGGCCCTTCTTGATCTGGGATAGTAGGGGCCTCTGTGACCTTTAATTCAAGGTTCTTTATTATGAGTCAGCCTCAGGTTCCCCTGGAAATCACACGTGTCAGGGAGTGCCTAAATAGCTCTCCCTTGGTTCGGTAATTGGGAAGGTTTTAGGGCAGGGCAGATGATGCAGCCGGCATCTTTTTTTTAAATTTTTATTTTTTTATTAAAGATTTTTATTTCTTTAGTTGAGAGAGAAAGAGCGCGTGAGAGAGGGGAGGGTCAGAGGGAGAAGCAGACTCCCCACTGAGCAGGGAGCCGGATGACTCCAGGGACTCGATCCAGGGACTCCAGGATTATGACCTGAGCCAAAGGCAGTCGCTTAACCAACTGAGCCACCCCGGTGCCCGCAGAGAGCATCTTTTGTGGCTGCAGGAATCGAGTGCTTGGAGACCCTGCGGCAGGTCATGGCATTCACACGCTGGGCTCGGGACAAGGGCACAGCCTGGATGCAGGTCAGGAAAGAAACTGCGGAGTTGGCATGAGCGGTTTTTTGGAAAATCCATGTCGACTGAATCATGAAACCGAACTTCATAGCCTCACTTCCTTCTCTGGACAAAAGGAGAAGCAGACTGCTGGAGGTCAGAGAAGCCGAACTGAAAATATGTTTAAAGATGCTGTTAAACACACTGTCAGCATAAGACAGGAAGTACCGGGAATACGTTCCTTACAGGTCTAGCACCTTTGCCATTCTTAATTAGTTTCTCAGAAAACAAAAACAAAACAAAAACAAAAAACAGGGAGAGGGAAGAGGAAGAGTTTGCCTATGTTGTGTGATTGTTGGGCATCCAGTGTTAATTTTAATCTTTTTTTTTTTTTAAGACTTTATCTATTTGAGAGAGAAAGAGACAGAAATAGTCAAAGAGAGCACAAGCCAGGAAGAGAGGGAGAAGCAGACTCCCCACTGAGTGGGGAGTCCTGCGCGGGGCTCGATCCCAGGACCCTGGGGATCATGACCTGAGCCGAAGGCAGAGGCTTAACTGACTGAGCCACCCAGGCACTCCTAGTGTTAATTTTAAAAAATAATTTTATTTGATTCATTTTGCAGCCTACCTTGTAAAAAATATTTTGATACACTATTTTATATTTTTTTAAATGGATTTTATCAGCTGGATCAGTAAAAATGAATATACTCAGTGGCCGTATAATTATTTTCACATTTGACTTTTAGAAAGAAAGGAAAAGGAACACCTGGGTGGCTCAGTAGGTTAAGCGTCTGCCTTCGGCTCAGGTCATGATCCCAGGGTCCTGGGATGGGGCCCCGAATCGGGCTCCCTGCTCAGTGGGGAGCCTTCTTCTCCCTCTCCCTTTGCTACTCCCCCTGCTTGTGCTCTCTTGCGCTTTCTCCCCCGCCCTCCGTCAAATAAATAAATAAAATCTTAGAAAAAAAAAAAAAGAAAGAAAGAAAGGAAAACCGATTGCTCTATTAAAGTACTTCTTAGTGGCTAGGTCTCGATTTCCTTCTCTTAGGCTCGGGTGCGCTTTTATGAAAGGCTTGGGTGTATTATTCTTCCTGCTGTGGTTCCCTGTTCTCTCCATTCTTCCATGCAGCAAATATTTATTTAGCATCTATTACGTATCTGACACTTTTCTAGCTCCTGGGGATCCCCGTCTTCACGGAACTTATATTCTATAGGGTAAAGATCAAAAAAACAAAAGAGAAATATGTATGTCAGGTAGTGCTGAGTGCTGTGGAGAAAAAGAAAGCAGGGCAGTTGAGGTAGGGAATATTTGGGATGGGGATAGGCTATGTGTTTAAGGTGGTCTCTGAGCACAGACCCGACAGGAACCAGAGAGAAAACCGTAGCAGACCCTGGGAAAGGAGCCACTTTGGGAACTGGAACCCGAAGGAAGCCAGAATGGGGGAGGGAGTAGAGGGAGAGGAAGAAGCAGTGATGGGAGATGTCCAGAGAGAGGTCACGGCACCAGGTCTGGAGGTTCTCAGAGATCAAGGGAAAGATTTTGGATTCTGACCTGTGTGGATTGCATCCTAATATGATTGGGGCACACCTTCTGCCCCACCCTCTTTTGTTTTCCTGTAGTATCCCAGTTGTTTCACCACACAGATGTGTGTGAAAGTTAACAAAACAACAAACCATAAAACAACCCAAAGAACAAAGTGCTAAATGCAAATGATCGAAACCTACGTGTCTGTTTCTGTTAAAACACTCTCCTTTCTGTGTGTCATTTGCTGGGGAAAGCAGCATTTGCTACTGACCTATTTAAATACGCTGAGCTCAGTGCCCTTCCCAGACCTACCTACTGAACCCTCTGGGAGGGTAGAAGGTTGATACATTGTTTTGTGACTTTGTTGGATGGTTTTGTGGTTGGGTGTCTGGCTTTGACGTTCACCTGCATCAGGGCATTTTTAGAAAGCAAGCTCTGGGAAAACAGGTATGTTTTCCGTATGATGCTGATTGTGGTTGATTCCTTGACATTCAGGCCACCCCACCCCTCTCTAGTCACTGTGGTTGACTCCCTATGTTCAGTCTGTCCTACTAAGCCAGTCATGGTTCTCCTTTTTTCCTTGCCAGGGATTGGTTACGGAATGGACATGGCCAAAGTTGGGGGAACTTCTCTGAAGTGTTTCTTTGCTTCCAAGAAAGACACAAAGAGAAGGTTTTCTTTTTGCCTCAGGTTGTTGTGTCTGTATGTGATGCCTGGAGCAGCTGCAGCCATCTTGTTGCCACCCTGACCGTGAAATCAGTACTCTCTGAGTTATGGAATCATCCACCTCTGGAGCCCATCCACTTTGGGCTTTTATGGTGTGAGATAATATATATCCTTATTGTTTGAGGCAGGTTTGTTTGTTTGTTTTCTTTACAGCTGAAAGCATCCTAATGGATCAAGATTTGTTAGTTCTCTTCCAGCAGCCCTTTTCAGAATACATTGTATGGATTTACACTTAGTATTTTCCAGTGCTACTTGGCTTCCTGAACTCTCAAGTTACTGAAATAATTTAAAAGATTGAAATGGAAACATGGTTACATTAAATTGCCTTTGTTTAATATCTGGAGTTTTGTATAGGGGAATTTATGTATTTTTTGTAGCTGTGATAACTTTGACTGTTTAAAGAGGTGAAAGAACTCTTTAGACAATATTAATTTATTCTAATGATCATTACTCTACCTTTTAAATTGAATTCTTTAAACATCTGAACTGATAGTAGTAGGTAAAGGTAAATTTTAAGACACATACCTGTGCCCATGTGCCAGATTCTTTGGGAGCTATTCTCTCATAAACCCGGATACTTTAAGAACTTAAAGATATCATCCAAGAGCTTCAGATTCATGCCTTTATCCCATTCATTTACTAAGACTATTCATAAGCGCAAGTGATACTGGCAAATTGAGACACCAGTATGCCAGGGATTTAAGGTGGCCACAGTGGAAGCCTCATCAATTGCTGTACTTTTCCATCATCTGACCGAGTTTGGTGGATTAGGAACATTACTGCTTTATTTATTTTGAAGCAATATTTGTGGTGTTTCATCCTCACTCACATCTCTTAGTAATTACAAAGGCTGGGGAAGGAACCTTGCTTCTCCAATGGGAAGTGAGCAGGTAAAACGAAAAGTTTGGCGGCGACCCTGGGAAAATGCTAACAGCGAAGTGTCTTTTCTCTATCAGAACTGAAATCTGAGAGGTTCCAAGTTTCTGCACAAGGCAGCTTTGTGCATATTCCCCGATTGCCGAGTCTGGAGTGAGCTACCTGACAGGCTTCTGGTAACCAATTCCAAAAGACTGGAATTCTCTTTCTTGTTCAAAATCTTACAGGAAAAGGTGAACGAAAAAGCGTGAAATAAGTTTTTTTCGCTCAAGTATCCCCATCCCCAAGCGTAGCACGGCTGCAGAATACCGAAAATACTTAAAAATTCTTCTCTCTCTCTCTCTCTCTCTCTCTCTCTCTCGCTCTCTCGCCTCCTTCCACCCCGAATGCAGCAGCAAGCAAACAGCCCCAAAATGCCTAGCAGGAGAACAGTTGCTTTTTTATTTTGGCAAAACCTAGGCACTCCTTGTGTTGCTGTCTGCAAACAAAAGGAGAATTCTATGAAAAGCTTTCAGCTAATTAGCATTTACAGGGGACCCATTGCTATGCCTCCGTGTGATGTATTATTTAAGCTTTGCAGAGATAAATTAAAATTTGCCTTTTGTCTCCTTGCCTGCTTAAAGGGGAAAGCAGACACAGGAGGTGTCGTGATAAAATAAGGAGGTCAATTTTCACGTGAGGCTTAATACAAATCAGTCCCATTACTCCGTCTCATTGTTGACGCTGACAAACACGGTATTTTCTAGGATACAGACTCCATTATTTATTGGCGTGTGTATTAAGACCACTCAATGGGATAAATAAGAGGGGCACCACCCCTCCTCCCCCCAAGACAAAATGGAGAGGCTGAAGGGGGTGGGGGAGAAGGGAGAGAATGTAGAAGGAGAAGAAGTAACAGGATTCGTGGCCGGGGAGTGAGGAGATGGAACGAGTGGTGGCGATTAGTTAAAATGAGGCAGTTGTTGGTAGAGAGAAGGAATACAAAATTTTGCACGTAGCTAGCTGGTCAGCTGTGTAGATTCTAGATACACCTTTCAAGGATGTTGGCTGATGGTTAATGGATGTTTTTTGTATGGGTGCCCACCCTGGTAAGGAGCAAGACTTTGTGCATGTTATTCTGCTAATCTTCCTCTTAACTGTCCTGTGGGGCGGGTATGATTTTCATTTCCATTTTTTTTTTTTTTTTTTTTGAGGGGAGAGTTGAAGTTCAGAGAGACTAATTTTCTTAAAGCCTCGGGTGGTAAGTAATAAAACCAAGATTTAGACCAAGGATTGGCCCCTAATGGCTCCCTGATCCTGCATCTGAATACTTCAGGAAATAAAACGGAATACACGACTGAAATCACTTTGTATCTTTTAAAAAATCAGAGCGATAGAAGCATAGCATTTGAAAGTTTAAAAAGTCTTTAGAGGTGAGTTTATAAGAGAGAAAGCCGAAGTCCAGGAAAAGTGTCCTAGAGCTCTTAAACTGGTCATGGAGTGAATACTTGGAAAAATTTCCACCCTTGTATTTCAACTCTCCCAAACGTATAAAATGCATTTTCTACCCTGTCAATTTTTTTCTCCCAGCTTGTTGTTCATTAGGAATGTCCGGGCAGATACCTATTTTATTTTATTTTATTTTATTATTTTTTTCAGATATCTATCTTAAATTGAACACTGTCATGAGAAATGCTTGCAGAATTATGTGAACTTGGCAACTCACGCTGAATGTAAAGCTGGGATGTAGTAAATTTTCCTATCCTGTATCCCTTGTAAATTTTTCTATGTTGTCCACAGGTAGGGTGAGAAGAAAAGAGCTCTAGTGTACTTTATTTAGGAAGTGTAGTACACTAACAGTAACTAAAATTATTACTTTGCTATAATGCCACCAAGGGCTCTAGAATAGAGTTGAAATATTTAGTGTTTTCTAGATAGATCTTGAAATAGATAGCAGTAGAAAACAAATTTTGAAGTATAGAAAATTGAACCTAGATTGTCAGTTCTTAGGACATAGTTTGGTGAGAATATGGAAGATTAGCCACCAATCACAATTTGACTTTGAAATTTGCAATAGAAATTTCAAAGTAAATACATTCAGGTGTTCCTTGAGCCCACTTTTTTGTCTATATTATCTATCTATCTATCTATCTATCTATCTATCTATCTATCTATCTATCTATCTATAAAAGACCTATCCAAGTGCTGAAAGTGAAATAAGTAGGAATTAGGTAAGGATGAAATACTTCATGTTGATGATTTTATGTAGTTATCATGACCTAACTGTTTTCCAAGTCCAAAAAATAAATAACCCAGGTGAAGCAAATCTAGGATATTGGACTGAATGCTGTAAAAATGCTTCACCTGTCTATCAGACGTTTTAAATTTTCTCCTGGAGTAAGAGTGGAAGATGGAATTTCTTACTTGATTTATAACATGAAATTCATGATGTAAAGAACCACGTTCCTCTATTTTTCACTATTTTCCAGTAGTAACCCTGTAATCCCCTGACTCCTGCATTGATCCTATATATTTTCCAATCCAATACATTTCAGTTGATCTATGCGTATGTGGAATTCCCATGGCAAGATTCATTAATCTCATTCATTCCATGGTCTTGTCAACTGCTGGGAAGAAAAATTGGAATTGCAGCGGATTCTGTTGGATGAAAAGGTGGAATGGTGGGAAACTCCTTTCTTTTCTGTCCTCCTTCCCTTCTCTCTCTCTTTTTCTGTCCACATACTTTGCTTTAAAGGAGTAGCATAAAACATTGATTTTTGAATTTTTTTTTAAAAGATTTTATTTATTTATTTGACAGAGAGAGAGAGATCACAAGTAGGCAGAGAGGCAGGCAGAGAGAGAGGGGGAAGCAGGCTCCCCGCTGAGCAGAGAGCCCAACGCGGAGCTGGATCCCAGGACCCTGAGATCATGACCTGAGCCGAAGGCAGAGGCTTTAGCCAAGGTAAGCTAGATTATCCTTCTATAACAAACAGTCCCAAGATCTCAGTGGTTGGTACAGTGGTAGTTTTCTTCCCAGTCATACTATCTATCCAATATGGCCTGCTACCCACACTGACGGAAGCTTCCTCCACAGTGTCTCCTACTCCACCACCCTTACAATGGGAAGGGAGAGTAACTTCTTTCCGGAAGTGCGTCCTACAGGATGCCAACTGTAGAGGGGACAGATAAGAACCATGGGACCATGTGTGTGGACAGGAAAGTCAGAAACCCAGGACAGCTCGTAGCGATCTCTGCCTTTCCTTGAGAAAGAACGAGATCAGTACAGGTAAAGGTGGGTGCGATGCCAGCCCCGTGAACCCTGTGCGGCCCCTCTCAGAATGGCTTCTTTTTAAAAATCTGAGAATTCGATAAACCAGTATCGCCCACGGAGGCAATGGCTGCGTAAGTGATCCTGGGACATGTTTGTCCATTCATTCTTTTCTTCATTCCTTTGTTCCTTTATCCCTTCAGTAAATATTTGTTGAGCTATCACATATCAAGTACATAATGTAAGCCTTGATTTATTTGTTTTCTTGATTTTTATTTTCCTTGTGTACTCTTTGGTGTTTGTTTCTTTAACACATTTTTACTGCCTTATCAACTTCTTGTATGTGTGTTTATTCTGAATCTGTTATTTTTTTAACTTCCTTTGGGGTATGAACCTGATCTGTTTTCTTTACCATACTATCCTCACGTGTTCCTACTAAATATTTGATAACCAAGGAGTCAGCACGGTGTATTGGTTGTATTTTTTCTTGGTATTTGTATGAAGCAGTTTCAGTTAAAAAAAAAAACAACTATCTGAATTTATTAACATGTCAATTAACATCTTAAAGTTTTATCTGTAACATAATTTTTCCTTGCTGTTTTACCTATAGAGTCAAGTGACTATTACGTGTCATTCAGGTCACTCAAAAAACCTCTGAATAGGGCGCCTGGGTGGCTCAGTGGGTTAAAGCCTCTGCCTTCGGCTCAGGTCATGGTCTCAGGGTCCTGGGATTGAGCCCCGCATCGGGCTCTCTGCTCAGCAGGGAGCCTGCTTCTCCCCTCTCTCTCTGCCTGCCTCTCTGCCTACTTGTGATCTCTCTCTCTCTCTGTCAAATAAATAAATAAAATCTTTAAAAAAAAAAAACAAAAAAACCCCTCTGAATAATAAGTAAAATTATTCTAGGGGAGTGGTTTTATTTATTATTATTATTATTATTATTTATGAGAGAGAGAGAGCATGCCAGCACAAGCCAAAGGAGG
>CM052899.1:146682093-146888711 GCA_028534135.1 Potos flavus | reverse complement strand
CCCAGAGGTGGAGATCTAGCCAGATGCCCAGGGTTGGAGATCTAACCAGATGCCCAGGGATGGAGATCTGGCCAGATGCCCAGAGGTGGAGATCTAGCCAGATGCCCAGGGTTGGAGATCTGGCCAGATGCCCAGGGATGGAGATCTGGCCAGATGCCCAGGGGTGGAAATCTAGCTAGTTTCATTTCCACCATCCCCAGGCCAGGCAGCAGCACAGACTAGCTCCTTTGGAGTTGAGGGCATCCAGGCTCCAGAGGACACCATTCAGTTTGCCTTCTCCATCTCCCACGGCACCATCCTGAAAGGAGACATAGCCCCTCTCCTCATCTAGTTACTCTTTTGGAGATAAACAGGGGGAGGGTGAGAAATCTAGCCACTGGTCATGATGGCTAAAGTGACTAAACCTTAAATAACTGTTTAATTGATTGCATTGGACTAAATATTCGCCAAGTGTGTCTATAATTAGGTCTTCTTCCTTCCAGTAGTCTGAACAGTGCTCCCCTGCCCCCAGATACATTCCTGTCCGAATCTTCAGCACCTGTGACTGCGTTATCTGCTGTGGTAGAAGGGACTTTGTAGATGTGACTAAGTTAAGGATCTTGAGTTGGGGAGATTTTCCTCTGTTACCTAAGGAGGCCTGCTGTAATCACAAGGTTTCCTTATAAGAGGGACACAGGACATTAGAGGCAGAAAAAAGAGATATGATGACAGAACCGGCCGCTGGAGTGATATTGGATGAAGACAGAGGAAGGAGCAAGCCATGAGCTAAGGAACGCGGGTGGTTCCTGTTCGCTAGAAAGGACAGGAAAAGCTCCCAGGAAGCCTGGAGAAGGAGTGTAGCCCTACCAACACCGTGGTATCAGACTTCTGAAACTGTCAGAATAACATTTATGCTGTTGTAAACCAGTCAACTTAATGTGACAGCTGGTTACGGCAGCAGTAGGAAAGGAAAGCCAAAAGTCACTTTAGAAACATTGAAACTACAACTTCTTTCTTCCCGCGGGTGCAGAATAAAGGCCTCCCCATTCCTTCTCCTAGAAAGAGACCAGTTCTGTCTATGTGATGAATAAGAACATTGAGGGATAGCGAGTAAAACTCAGTAACTTTTTCCACACTGAATGGTTAGCGATCGAGCCGGGATTAGAACTCGCTTCTCTTCGAGCCGCAGGTGATGCACTCTGGGAGCATCCTACAAGACCATGGTCTCGTGTCCAGGTATGTCAAGCAAAATGTATCAAGTAGAAATCTCTACCACGAGTGAGCTTTCAGGATCTCAATCCGATCTTAAAAGTCTTATGTTGTAGAACTTACGGACATGAGGCTTCATAGAAATAACATGAAAACAGGGGCCACTCTATGACTCAGTGACCCACCCATCCTTTAGAAATAACCAGTCACACCATATTTGCTCTACTTTTTGCTGTAGGCAGTCTTCAGGTCACTTACAGTTTTTTTGTTTGTTTTTTTTTTACAAAGTTCGGTTCAAATTTCTCTTGGTGGGAGAGTTCATAGAACCACACACACACAAATCTCTTCAAACTTTATTTTTTTATTCAAACAACAACGACAACAGCTACATTCCGACTTCTCAATGAGGATGCCAGGAACCCTTGTTCCATCTTCGGAGGTGACGTTGACGGTGGAGGTTTGACCCAGGGACCCAGACACCAGGATCGTTCCCTCCACACTTCTCCGTCTGAATGTGGGCACATCTCCGGTCCCTTCTCCTCGAACTTTCCCGGTTGAAGAAAGGTGGGCCGTTGGCCCCACTGGGGACTGGGATTTCAGGCTTCCCCAGGGCCGGCTCATGAGTCCGGGTCACTCAGAAATAATACCCATATGTCGGGGACAGCTTGCGTTGAGAATAATCTTCGTGACCCAGTTAACACTCCGGGGGATTTTTTCCTAACATTGTCATTGTGCTATCTGCAGCACAAGTTCCAACAACACAGCTTTTCTGAGCTGTCGTCGGGACAGTAGAAGCAGCATGGAAAGCAACTTAAAATGTGCCAGATCAGTCTGTCTGAGAGATGCCGGCAGAACTGGAAATGGAATCCAGGCGTTTTAACATTGCTGTGGATTCGCTTCGGTTACACCCAAGGATCTATAATGTGTACTTCGGTGCTCTACCTGGGGAGCATAGGAAACTCAGAATTGGTCAGTGTGCAGGTATATATTGGAAATGTGGCACCAAAAAAAAAAAAAAAAAAAAATCCACTATGGACATGCAGGATAGAGTGGAAAATTAGGGTAAAAATACATGGTTTCTGGCCGGTCCTCCACACTTCTTATCTGAAAGGTGAATTCTTTAATCTGAAAATGAGTCCGCCAGGCAACATGTCAGAAATTGTTATGGGGCTTCGATCCTTTTAGTTAAGCTCTTTGTTAGATCTGACCCCGAGCCTGACACAAAACTCTTCTCTTAAATTTCCAGAAGGGCTACTGGAGCTCTGTGCATGCTTTAGAAGAAAAGTCAATCTGTTTCTTGCTTTAAAAAAAGAAAACTCCAAGAAAAAAAAAAAAAAACCCACAAAACCTAGTTTGTGTCCATGAAAAATATCTTTGCATGTCTAGACGGTAGTGCCGATCAGTTGCCTTTCGTAAGGAAGGGATACAGAAAAACCATTATTCTCTGCAGAAACCTTGTAAGGTCCCACGTGACCCAAGTGACCTCTCACTCAGCTAGTGTAACAGGAGCCAGAAGTGTGCAAGGATCCTGGGCTTGAGGACTGATGTTGTAAATCAGGCCTGGCATTTGGGGCTTTCCTCTTTAGGGCTGGTATTCTCTGAGGGCTCTTGTTGATCGTCCCGCAGATAAAGGGTGAAAAAAAAATGTCAGACCCAGTGTGAGTTGTGTCAATCCCATCCATATTGTTAGGTTTCCACCCCGATGGCGTTTGTAACAAATGGAAAGGAAATTCTCTAATGTCATTAACTTAAGTAAGGGAAGGAAGACTGGAAGCATGATTTTACAGGCCAAAATTGCATGGAAGGATCAAAAGGGAATGTTTGTTTGCTGCCTGCTTTTGCCAGATACTGTGCCCGAGGTGTTGCAGATGGGCTTTTACAATAATGAGAAAAGGTTTTGGTTGTCATTTGCAGAGGACCCGGAATGACTTCCGCATGCGAGTTAGAAGTCATCTGTGCATTTCCCTCTGTTTCCCACATAAACTCAATTTTTTCCTCTCATTCTCCTAGACATCTTCTCACATGTTTATGACTGTAAGTCATTAAGGCTGTCCAGAAAGCTGTTTTTAGGTATTCAGCTGTTGTTGGATGGAGTTGAGAAATTTTTGCTTTCACAATGGCCCAGAGCGAATTGTCACATGTGGGGAAGTCTAAACCCCGCATCGACCGCAGGATTATCATGCCCACATCCAGTCCATTGTGTGTGGGATTTGTTGCCAAAACCCTCTCTACCTGGGATCTGAGAAGGTGCCGGGGCGCTCCCTCTCTACTGTTGTAGGTTAGCTCTTGCCCAAAATAGCTCTGTTTGTTCACACAGCTGCGAAACACACCACGACCAAAGCATAGTCAAGCATGTGGTTGACCCTTGGGTTGAACACATACTGAAATCATTGCCGGTTTCGTGAGACAGAGAGAAAGCAGTTCACTTAACACAGACGCAGCGTCCTGCATCCAGACCTGCTCGGACAGGAGGACAGAGGTTCAGAGGGGCTAAGTAGCTTGCTCAAGTCCCATGAACAGGTGAGTGGTTGAGTGGACTCATTCCTAGGTCTGTCTGACTCCAAAGCCTAGGGTTTTGTTTTGTTTTTTATCGCAGGGCTTCTCCAACTTGTACGGTGAAGGACTCATATTTTGTTTTGTTTTTTAAATTTCGAATCCACTGGAAACACTGTACATGTGTATTACACGTCATCATACTGACTGCACATGGTTAGCATGCAACTTTTATGCCATGCCCCTCGCCCGGGCAGTTGGCTCACGCCCAAACATTTACACCTGCCTGGCAAGCTGAGTCCGCTGATCATGCCCTTGGATGTAGGGCAATGTCAAGTTTGCTGTGAAAGTTTCTAAAGGTGAATTCTCAATTCCCGCTAATTGATGATGTCATAGACTGGTAATGATTGAGGTCGCAGATCACACTTTGAGGAGTCCTACTTTAAGTGTAAGGGGAGTGAGAGGAGCATATGTCATGGGAAATCCAGACTCTGACTGCAGAGAAACTTTGGGAAGAAAGCTGAATATTTGGATGATCGACCGATCAGCCGGCAAACGGTCTGGTTTCCTTATTCTCTCTAGGACAAGCCTGATCCCATTCAGTTGTATGCAGGGCATTGCTCTCAAGTTAGGAACACCGGGCAGCTTCCTCTGCAGGAGAAGCATGGAGGGATTTCTAATACTTACAACAAAATTTCCATGGCGGCGGATGGTGGGGGTGGGGGTTGTTGGGAGGAGAGATTTAAAAAGCGGAGGGCAACAAAATGTTCATTGCAGTAGTTTCTCCCAAATTCTCCCTTATTAATTCACATGGCAATCTGTTCAACTCACGTATTGAGCCTCTCCTATGTACTAGGCACTTTTAGTAGATGCTGTATGATTAAGGAAGTGTTCCTGTATCTTGTAGTTTATTGCTGCTGGAGGAAGGGAAGAAGTAAAGGACACTTAAAAATATCATGAAATAAACAGTAGTATTTTGTTATTAGTTGGTCCTCTATAAGTAACAATTTTAAGGAAATGTTTAAAGCTTAATCATGTCCTTTATAGGTGATTAAGCCTTGTATATTTCCAGTAATTTTATTTTTTAAAGTAGTAATGTTATTTTTTCAGGATATTAGCCAGGAAACTAGCATCGAATTAGAACAATGTTTCTATGGGAAAAATCACATCTTGCTGAAATGTTTTTGACTTTAACACTTTCCTCAGGAATAAAACCTGTCAGACGGAAGTGTGAAAACTGCCTGTACTTAGCGGAATAATTTGTTACGTGAGCCAGTGCTGGTTAAATGGTGCAATATGGTACCATTTGGGTTTTTTTGGCCCAAGGCATCATAAACAATCTAGAATTTTAGGGTTTACAAAATAAAGAAAAAATACCCTTGTCTATCTTTGGTAATATGGGCAGACCTAATTCTATAGTGACTGAGCATAAAAAAAAATTGACATTCTCAAAAGCCTTTAATGATGAGGCTGAGTACGAAGTGGCAGAATAATAAATTTGGTCTTAAGTCTTTGACTCTTATTGTTCACAGATTCTTTTCCTGCAGATTTCACTTCAGTTTCATGGTTTGGATGTGTGTTTCACTTGGTGCTGGTGGATAGGTATTAACTGTCTTCAGTTCCTCTTCTCGCCACTTCTTTGCCTTAGAAAGTCAAGGACGACATAGATTGCTAGGGATTCTCTATTAAGCTGATCTTTTGAATTGAAATTAATTTACAGGGAGAAAATATGAAAATGCATTTCTAAATTACTTTAGAAATCAATGAAAAATGACATTTGCCTCTGTTTTTTTAAAATTTAGATTTTTATTTATTTATTTGAGAGAGAGAGAGAGAGAGAGCGCGCGCACACTCTTTCAAGTGGTGGAGAGGGAGAAGCAAGCTCCCCGCAGAGTAGGGAGCCGGAAGCGGGGCTCAATCCCAGGATCCTGGGATCATGACCTGAGCCGAAGGCAGCTGCTGAAGGGACCGAGCCACCCAGGTGCCCCTTGCCTCTCTTTTAAATGAGAATTGAGAATGGAGCAGCTTCTTTGTAAATAAAATCTATTCACAATATCTTAAGTAAAGATCTAATTATTTTTTAAAATACTTGTATTTGTTTTAGATTCCTTAGTTCAGTCCTCTTTCTAGCTCTCTGTTTTTGAGTTTCTATACAGAAAGACTTAAAAACTTAAGGTGTGTCGTCTCTCAGATATGTGATTTTTTTCCCTCTTTGGTAAAGGCATTATTGTGCCTTGGTTTTCATATGAAGGAAAATGAAGATGGGGGTGGAATTTGTATTAAATATTTGGAATTTTTCTTCCTCCCAGCCCCAACATCTAAAATATGCATGGGATTTGGAAAACAAATTAGAAACAACATCTTTCACAGATACTAAAAGAATGCATTTCTAAATGGTGACAAGTTCTGATTTCTGTGTACCACTGTCTCATTTAGGAATTTTCGTTGCTAAATTGTATATAATAATCTCTGTTTTTTCTTTTCTTTGAGTTTTATTTTGACTTCCTAAAGAATGAAAGACCTCTTATTAAAAAATTAATACCAAATATCCATTTTGCTAATAAAAACTCATTTGCTAGAATAAACTAATAATAGTATAAGTTAGAAATACATTAATTTTACAGTCTTTTTTGTGTGGGACTTGTGGTAAGGAAATATAAAGTAATCAGAATCTGAAATAGTTTTGCTTCATTGTCTGTCTGTGTCCTTGAACTCTTGAGTTAGTGGGAACCTGGAGACCATACATGAGACAAGAGATATGATTCCTTCTCCAGGCATTAATTTTATTTATCTTTAAATTAAAAAATATATTTATTTATTTGAGAGAGAGGAGGAGGGGCAGAGAGAGAGGGAGAGAGTATTTTAAGTATAATCGTGCTGAGTGTGGACCACATCCTGGGGCTCTATCTCAGGGCCCTGAGATCACCACCTGACCTGAAACTGAGAGTTGGACACTTAACCAACTGCACCACCCAGAAACCCCCTCCAGACATTAATTTTGAAAGCTTGTGCCTTCAGCGCAGGTTATCATCCCGGGGTCCTGGGATCAAGTCGCAAGATAGACAGGCTCCCTGCTCAGTGGGAAGCCTGCTTCTCCCTCTCCCTCTGCCCCTCCCTCTGCTCATGCACGCTCTCTCTCTCTCTCAAATAAATAAATAAAATCTTTAAAAACATAATAAAGACAGACCACCAAAAATGCAATTTGCAGAAGGCCCAAGTTTGGCTAATCAGGGTCAGTGTTTATTTTTTCTCCCTATTGTATCCATGCTTGGCTGCTTCCCTGGCACATACCTAGCTCTCAATACGTCTTTGTGGAGTGAATGAGTGAAGGAAGAAATTGGGTGTGTAACTGACCAATTAATTGACTGACTGATTTCAGTGATAGCTTAGAGCTTCATTTGTGTGGGTCACCATTTATGGGGTGAAATCACCTGTATTATTTTCCAAACAAACTTTCTCTGTATTCATGTGCTCCGTACTCTGTGTTGATGAGGAGAGACTCTCTACCACCCAGAAGTCTAAATATAGCTTCTCACAAAAGCGCTCATGTTACAGTGATGCAAATGGAAAAGAATAACAGAGTTTTAATCATACGTGTAGTACATATCTGCTTTCCCCCCTCACTCCATTTTATCACAGATAATTACATTATTAGGCATCGGGAGTTTAACCAAGATAGATAATATTTGCTGGAAAACTATGGCTTTTAATTTAAAGAAAGGAATTGCTAAGTAAATGAAAGAGAAAAATACCAGTGTGTTGTGTTTGGTGATTCATTCTTTTTGTGTAACTAGTTAGCAATTCAGGAAGTGACTTCAATTTTGCCTGCCAATGTTTGATGCTAGATTTTTATCAGAGGAAGGGTCATATCGTTTTTCTGTGTGTTGAGAGATTTGTTTAAATGGAAACATTAGTAAGCGACAGTCTCCGTTTTGGGGAATGAGTTCCCTCCTGAAAGCTTTGTGTCTCATGTTCCAATGTAAAGAGAACAAAGTCATATTGGATGTCTTTTTCTTTCTGCTCTGGAGAGTGTATCAAACACAACCAACATAGTGAGTGCAGACCACCTGTGAGACTCCAAATTGCTCTTCCTGAATCTATGTTGAATTTAAAAACAACATTTGATTATAGTATTTAAAGCAAATCAAGGAATATTCAGATGAATCAGTGGGTAAACACATTTAATAGTATGGACCTTGCTCTTATTGCAAATGGATTATTATCCAGAGCAACCATTCTTCTTTCATGTTGTAAAGCTTTCCAGATTTCAGGAAGCCAAGGCAGCTGTAGTTTTCAAAACCTTCATATGTGATCCAAAAGCACCATACCCTAGGAAAGTGAAGATTGTTAATGTGTGGTATTTGTAAGCAATGGATAAACTCTTTTCTGAGAACCTCAGAAATGTACCTGGTGAAGGAAAGCCCTCATGCCAGGTAAAGTGGGATGTCCTCAATTAACCAAGGGAGCAGTTTGGATAAGACGGACCCACATGTGGGGTGCTGCTGGGCCTCTCATTCCAGCTCGAGAGGGATGTGAGGAGATTTGCCTGGCCTCAGGGGTTGAGAACCATTAATACAAGCGACTCAGCAGTTTACTCCTTTGTTACTTGCTTTATCTTGAAGGATGTGCCCACATCAAACTCATTGACTCAAGGAAATGCAAACTGCCTAGTCCTAACTGTGATTGATAGAAAAGGCTGTCAGAGAAAACCCTATAATCAGAGGCAGGACGATGTTTCTATCCGGATTGCAATGGTCAGAAGGGAGTTGAAATGTGTGCAGATGACTCAGAGACTGAAGACCTCCTCCGGTTTGTAGGAGTCCGAATAGTTCCCCAAACTTAGACGCTCTTTTAGTTTAAGATCTAGCAGATTTTCTTTGTACATAGTTTTCTTTTTGATACTCCTAAACAGCCACTTGGTGATTTTTCAGTTGTATTTTAAATATATGTCTCTCTGTTGTTCAGGGCTTAGCACTGGTTTATTTTTGTAGTATCATGAAGAAATGATAAGTAAGGATGACATACGTTTATAGAGTTTTAGGGGAAGTCAATATTAATACATTAACTTGACCTTAGAGGTAAGTCACTGGTCCTGGGAATATTTAGTTGGTGTCGGGCCAGCTCAAACTTGGGCTTGAGGTGGCTCTTCATTGCCCAACACAATGGCGTCTTTGCCTGGCAATCTCTACCTCTCATTAAGGAGTCAGCATGTCATAGCAGCCCTTCTCTCCCCAAATAACCCTGGGAACGGAGGAGCTAACACAACCCTTAGCACTTGCCAAGTACAACAACATGAGGTTCCATCTGCCCTAAGGAGGGGCATCCCTAGAAACCTTAGTGCCTCTGAGCCGGCCATGAGAGCGATGGGATTTGTAGTGTTGCTCAACATTGGGGATTTGAGTATCTCTTTGGATGATCTTCCCTTCCCTAGTGGTTAGGCATATGGTTCTCGTAAAAGAAATCTTGTGGACTGTATTTTGCTTAAGTCTGCCCATCCGCAGTCTCTGATGTGATAACCAGACCACCAGACTGAGGTTAACATGTTGGATGATTTGTTGGTGATGTTGCCAACTTCTTCTGGCTCGCATGATCTTGCTCAATAACCACTGCATGCTTTTGTACGTACAGACTAAAGGACTCTTCACCATTTTCCCACTCTTTATTAACTTGTGGGAAGCATATATGGCTCTCAAGCCTCTGATTGACGATCAGTTGATTGACCATGAAAGGCGTATTCATCCCACCCCGAGTTTGCCAACACTAGTTCAGGTTGAAAATGATGGCTCTCTTCTGAAACGAGAGCCCCCTGTAAGGTAACCATGCAGCTGGAAGGATCGAAGACATTAGTGGAATTTTTGTCCTTAGTTTTGGCAATAAAAATTGTAATGGAAGCACTCTCAATATTTTCAAGAAAAACAGTAGAAGGGAATTGTTATAATTAGTTCCTCCAATTAGGTATTCAGGGAAAACATGAAAGTATGTGAAGGTTTCCTTCTCTGTTTGTTCGCCAACTTGTATCTTTCCACAATACTTTTCTTTTTCTGTTATTCTTTTCTTTTTTAGAGAGAGAGAGAGAGAGGAGAGAGCATGCACAAGTGGGGGAGGGGAAGAGGGAGAGGGGGAGAGAGAATCTTAAGCAGGCTCTGCCCTGAGCACGGAACTTGATGCAGGACTCGATTTCACGACCCCAGGATCATGACCTGAGCCGAAATCCAGAGTCAGATATTAACCCACCGAGCCATGCAGGTGCCCCATCCACAATATGTCTCAAATGGTATTTATTTAGCCTAAAAATGGAAATTAATTTTGCCCCAGATGAGTGCTTCTATGCATTCTGGAGACGGGGGTAGCTACCGACCTTTATATCTTGCTTTATTGTCTGTTAGTCTTGGCAGTACCTTTCTCTTCCAGGACGCATTCCCAGCACGGTTCAGTGAAACAAATGCAATCTTTGGAGGACTTTGGCGCTTTGTGGCTGAGATAAATATATATCAACTTAGAGTGGGTTTTGTTTCCCTCTATGAATGAATTCCTAGAGAATTACAATTGTGGAAAGAATGAAAAGTTCAAATATAATAGAATGAAGTTTCCCTAAAGGATTATGGTTTGAAGCCTCAGTACATTGAGTAATTGTTCTAAAATAGTTCTTTCTTGTTAAAGGGTTTGAGGGTTTCTGCCAGTCCATTTTCCAAACAGAAGATGAGGGGAACAATTCCCAACTGCAGGTATAATCGGAATGTCAGAGGGAAAAAGTCTCCGTTCTGCCAGGCATTGCTTATTTGAAGCACAGATGAGACGTGTAAGATTGGGGCGGCGTGGGGTTGGGGGTGCAGTAGGGCACAGAGGATTTAGGCCAGCGTTTCCTACTCCTGTTGCACTTTTGAAATCTCTGAGTCTTTTTTTTTTTTTTTAAAGATTTTAAAATCTTTAAAGAGATTAAAGAGAGACAGCGAGAAGGGAACACAAGCAGGGGGAGCAGCAGGCAGAGGGAGAGGGAGAAGCAGGCTTCCCGCTGAGCAGGGAGCCCGATGCGGGGCTCGATCCCAGGACCCTGAGATCATGACCTGAGCCGAAAGCAGACGCTTAACCGACTGAGCACCCCTGAAACCTCTGAGTCTTTTAATGCCCTCTACAACTGTATGTTAAAATAGGTGAAAGACTAGATCCCTAATCAATCCGAAAGGGAAGATTATCCTCAGAGAGTCACAAATACAGATAATTAATGGAACCATAACTTTTAGAAGTCAATATAGGGAGAACTGCATGGGAAGTGAGTTCTGAATGCCGATTGCTTTATTTTCATCCTAGCTAGTGAGTTAATGTGCTACACATCCTCTAACCTTTCTGGAATGGTGAACAAATGGAGAGATGTGCTGAGTAAGTATTGGAAGACAACATGAGCCCTTAGGCAATTAGCTGGAATTTAAAGGAATAAACCATGCGTTTATGATTAAACTAGTGAAAGCCTGTATATAAATCCAATTGGTAACACTTTATATAATGACAAGTGATAAAATCCCTAATGTTTTCCTTGATCTTTCAGAGTTTCTTTAAAATGGAAAGTGGCTTCAGAAATCGAATTAGGAAGAGGGGAAGAGGAAGAATGACTTCAGGGTGTGTGTGTGTGTGTGTGTGTGTGTGTGTGTTTCTCAGTTGAAGATTCTAATGTGAATCAATGTAATGGAAACATCAGAAAGAAATTCGAAGCTTACATTAATTCACTGCATTTCAAGAGGAGCAAGTGTTGTGAGAAAAAGTTAAGAGGGCCTTTGGTTACGTTGGGCTGAAGCCTAAATTCTCTTTCTTTAACGGGATCACCACTCGTGTCTCTGTCTGGAAATAAGATGATTCGTAGGCAGCAAAATGCCGTTTTTATTATTGCAGTGATGTCAATCCAAGCTAGATGACTATGATTCATGGAATCTTCAAGAAAAACCAAATATTCTTTTTTAATAAAGTAATGGAGTTGGGATTTGCACATCTGCTCTTAAAAATCTGTTTTTTATAATACGGAACATATGTTAATCACTACATCTTTTATTAGACGGAGGGAAAATTCTTGTTGAGTGGATTAATTCTAGATCCTGAAAATGTGGAAAAATGGAGGACAGCACGTTGAGACGGAGGCCTGTTTGTCTCACCTCTTAATGGTAGAGCCGTGATTTACACACTGCTGGTTGGGACCCTTGCAAAGATAATCATATCAGGTGATGGGTTGTGACTAGCATTTTTTAAAAATTTTTTACAGATTTATTTATTTATTTTAGAGAGAGAGAGAGAGAGTGAGATGGTGTGCATGAGGGGGGAGGGGCAGAGGGAGAAGGAGAGAAGCAGACTCCCACCGAGCGTGGAGCCCCACAGAGGGCTCCATCCCACGACCCTGAGCCAAAATCAAAAGTCGGATGCTTAACCGACTGAGCCACCCAGTCACCCCAGGTTGTGACTAGCATTAAAAAAGAGTGAAATGGGGGGCGCCTGGGTGGCTCAGTGGGTTAAGCCTCTGCCTTCGGCTCAGGTCATGATCTCAGGGTCCTGGGATCGAGCCCCGCATCGGGCTATCTGCTCAGCAGGGAGCCTGCTTCCCCCTCTCTCTCTGCCTGCCTCTCTGGCTACTTGTGATCTCTCTCCTGTTAAATAAATAAATAAAATCTTTTTAAAAAAATAAATAAATAAATAAAAAATAAAAAAATAAAAAAGAGTGAAATGGAACAAAAATATCAGAGGACATTGAATAGGGCAGACGGTAAGTGCTGTTCAGGGAACTCTGTGTGCGTATACACACAGGTGTATGCGATCATGATGCAGGACGGATTTTTCCTGTATTCTAGAGCTTCGGCTTTGGGGGCTGCTTTAGGCTCGGCCAGACCAGAAAATTCCACCAGAGACGAGGGCCACATCTGGTTCAGAGAGCTGGAGGACAACTACGGCGTTAGAGTCCCTTGTTCTGAACGTTACATTCTCCCTGTAGGTTCAGCTGCCCGCCCTTCACTGGTCTGTTCCCCCCAAGCCCCCAGACGCAGAGGTCCTGTCATTTCTTGGAGTGCTCCCAGCTGTTTGCTGGTCCCCCCTTGGCCTGCACTGACCCAGGAACTAGATGCCGTGTTTAGAAGGTATAAGGAACCACAATTCATTCATTCTTTTTTTTTCCCAGTCTTTTTTGACAACAGCTTTATCAACAACTAATTTATGTATCAAACCATACAGTTCACCCAAATTCTGTTTTTTTAGTATTTTACGGTATTAGTATTTAGTATTTTTTAGTATTTTACAGTTGTGCAAGCTTCACCACAATTACTCTTATTTTCACCACCTCGAAAGGGAAGCTCTGTGACCTTTAGCCATCCTTCTTCCCCTGTCCTTTGTTTCTTGGGTTGATGGGGCCTCCTCAGTGGAACCCTTGAGGGAAAAGATTCATTTCCACCTCTAGGCTAACACCACGGTTTTCTTTGGATCGCTTACCTCTTCAGCAAAAAAGTCTTTGAGTGTGTACTCCCAACTTATGTATATAGACATACATTTATGAATTACATATGTCACTCTACTAACCTCTTATTAAATTATCAAGCATACACTAATGAATTAAGCCCGAAGTGGGAAGGCTGAGTTTTGCCCAAACACCCCTCTGTGTCCCCCACCCCAGTTGGATGCCCTCAGTTTAGCAGGTCCTGTCCAGTTTGGTCAAGGCTCAGCTGAGCTCTCGGCCCCTTTTTCTGTCCTCTGGGGCTCCAACCTCCTTTTCCCAAACTTCAGGCAGCCTTCCTAGATGCCCAGGGTTTTTTTTTTTTTTCCATGATCTAAAGCAGTGTCTTAGCTGTTCCCTGGGCTTGGGATGCTCTCCCTCCCTTCGTCCTTCTGGTGGACTCTATTAAATAAAGAACATGATGGGGGTTTCCCTCCTCTGCTAGTTTTCTCAAATGTCCAGAGCACAGTTAGATGCCCCTGCCTCTCCCTTCCTTTTAATAGCCCATACCTATCTTCCTATTTCCTATAACACTTCATGAGTTTGTGTGAATCCCGTGCTAGACTTCAGGGATTGGACTTGGCTTACATTTATTTATTTTATTTATTTATTTTTTTTACTGTTACAAAAAGTGTCATGAAGAAGAACTTCCCTTGTCCGTGAACCTCTGTACTTTTCCACTTGGTTTCTCTCTCTCTCTCTGTTTTTATTTTTATTTTTTTTTAAAGATTTTTATCTATTTATTTGAGAGAGAGCACAAGCTGGCAGAGAGCCAGAGAGAGAGGGAGAAACAGACTCACTGCTGAGCAGGGAGCCCAGTGTGAGGCTCGATCCCAGGACCCCGGGATCATGACCTGAGCCGAAGGGCAGACACTTAACCGACTGAGCCACTCAGGTGCCCCTCCCCTTGGCTTCTTAGAATGAATTCTTCAGATGCTGATGCCATTTTTTGTCATAGTTAAAATTTTTTTTTTTTTTTTTTTTTTTCTCAGAAAAATGAGCTGGGATCAGATTGTGGTGTTACTTGAATATCAGATTGAAGCGATTCTAAGCATTAAGGCTTGTTTATTGCAATACTGCTTTGTATCAGTTTGCTAGGGCTGCTGTAACAGAGTATGGTCAAATCGAGTGGCTTAAACCCCAAATATTTATTGTTTCACAGTTCTGGAGGCAAGAAGTCCAAAGTGTGGGTGTTGGCCCAGCTGGTTCCGTTTGAGGGCTTTGAGGGGAAGATCTGTCCCAGGCCCCCCCTGCACTGTGTTCATGGCATTCCCCTGTCTCTGTGCCTGCGTCGATATTTTCCCCTTTTATAAGGACCCCAGTCATATTGGACCAGAGGCCCACACTACTTCAGTATGACCTCATCTTAACTGATTACATCTGTCATGACTTTATTTGGAAATAAAGGTTCTGAGGCTCTAGGGGTTAGGACTTCAACATATGAATTTTTGGTGCGGGACACAATGCAACCCTTCACATTGATTGATACAAAGTTGAATTTATATTTTATTTAGGGAGATTTCATCTACTTATAATCCTGAATTTTTCTAATCAAGGACAAGATATGGAGGTGACCCTCGAACAACACAATTTGAACTGTGTGGGTCCACTTGTGCGTGGATTTTTTTTTTTCAATACAGTCCAGTAGTGTAAATGTATTTTCTCTTCCTTAATGATTTTCTTAATAATGCTTTCTTTTCTCCAGCATACTGTATTATAAAAATACAGCATGTAATACATAGGACATACAAAATATGTGTTAACCAACTCTTTATGTTATCGGTAAGGCTTCTGGTCAACAATAGGCTATTAGCAGTTAAGTTTTGGGGGAGTGGAAAGCTACTCACAGATTTTCGACTGCGCGGGGGTTGGTGCCCCTAAACTGTGTATTGTTCCGGGGTCAACTGTATTTCTCTTTTGAAGACCTGTTTGTAACTACCCATTACATTTATAGATTTATTAGATTTGGGGCCCTTAGAAGATGGCAGTACTCGAGAAATGACATCAGAATAGGAATATGGGGTAAAGTGTTAGGGATGTATGAGAATGGAGGGGAGTGCCTCGCATATAGTTGCCATTCCATAAATATCTGCAGAGTAGATTTGCTGAATCTTATCAGGACAGACCTAGTTTTTAATTCGATATTTCACTATGTGTGTATAGCTTATCATAGAAAAAGTATAGGAGCTGAAATACTACTATGAGAAGTCTGCGTAAATAAACTCATTACTGCTAAGGTTTCCTTTTCTCTTCAGAATTACAGGTGATTGAAAATTATTTATATTACGTGGAAAAAGAAGGGCACCTGAGTGACTCAGTCGCTTAAGCGTCTGCCTTTGACTCAGGTCATGAGCCTGGGGTCCTGGGATCGAGCCTCCCCCCTTCTCCCTCTCCCTCTCCCTGCTGCATCCCCTGCTTGTGCTCTCTGTGTCTCAAATAAATAAATAAAATCTTTATATGGAAAAAGTAAGATGCCCCTCAAAAGTGTAATTATTTTATTTTATTTTATTTTTTTTAAAGATTTTATTCATTTATTTGAGAGAGAGATCACAAGTAAGCAGAGAGGCAGGCAGAGAGAGAGGGGGAAGCAGGCTCCCTGCTGAGCAGAGAGCGCGATGCGGGGCTTGATCCCAGGACCCTGAGATCATGACCTGAGCCGAAGGCAGAGGCTTTAACCCACTGAGCCACCCAGGCGCCCCAAAAGTGTAATTATTTTAAAACATTTATGTTTTTGGTCCAAAGAAAACTTGAGTCCACCTCCTGCTCTACGCTATTGCATTTCCAGCTCCTGGGGCTTTTCCCTCCTCCTGAGCCCCGCCTCCTCCTTCCTGGCTGAGCGCTGGCTCAGGAAGATGTGAGGATTGGCCTATTGTGTCAACACTCAACATTTCATATTTCATCTCAAGTCCTGTAGATGAAAGCAGAAATATTTTAAGTTTTGAAAGCATGGGAATTTTTTTTACATTTCACAGATCTGCAGTTCCTAGTTTCAGAGCGTTGCTTTGATGTTTGCTACCTGATTACAGGGCTCAGTTTAAAGTCCTACCTTTGGGGGTAGCACGGCACCTTCCATGATTGCATTGTTTCCTTTTCTTCTTTTTACTCTGCGTGAAAATTCATCCCTTGAGCTGAGCGCCCACCTGCCCCATCCTTTGACCTTTGGGGAAGGCTCTGCTGGTGTAAGGCTTGTTCAGCTTCCCACTTTGCTTCCTCATAAGCCCTAGGACAGGCTTTCTGGATGAACTCTTTGCTTCTTAGACTCGAACAATCCAGCCTCAGCGGGGCTCTTTCTCTAGGCTCAAGCTCTAGTTCCCAGCGCCTGACACCTCCCTACCGCCCCCCCCCCCAATACAGAAAGAACTGAAAAAAAGGCAAAGCCTGCTTTTGCTACTCCAGCAACCACTGCCTGCCACTTATTAACTCATTTTGAAGTTATTTCCTAGTTGTGAAGGTTAATTTGCATACCATTATCAAATAGTGGGGCTAAATGCTGCCAGCCGTTCGGATCCTCATTAGAAGGGTTTGTGTCCCATCCTTTGTCATAGTTCTTTGGTGCGTGGATTTCTCCACTGCAGACATGTGGAGTATTTCCCCTGCCAATGGCAGCATTGTCTCCGGACCCACAAGTCCCTCTGTGTGAGGCGTGCGTCAGCTCGTTGCGCACTCTCAGTGTGAAAATATCTTCTGGCAGGCCTGTGGTTGGCTGCAAATCTAAAGTAGGGTGATGTTTTCAAAAGTGCGGACTTAAGAACTCACGATATTGCTCACTTTGGGCCACGGTGAAAGCAAAAATTCTTGACAGCTCCTAACAATGCTTGCCTTACAGACACCTCTCAGGAACTACTTTAATTGCCACCATCAATATGGATGAAGATGTCCAGAAGATCGTGGAAAAACACAGGATTGTGTGCAGGCAAGGAGGGGAGCACGCAGATGGCTTCTAATGACATGCTTAGGAATTTGGGGCCAAAATATTCTTTTGGACTGTCGTTGCAGCAAAAACCCTAAAGTCTGTAAGCTCATGTGATTCCTGAATCCCATTTATAACTTTTGCACCAGGTAGATTTCTCACTCCACTGTTGGTACATTCAGGGTCTGGAAATTCACTCTTTTTTAGCAGATCCCGTTCCATCTTTGGCCGTCTCTTACTTAGCTCTTTCTTCTTGAACTGTCTTGCTAAGATCTGTCAACGTCAGCTTATTACAGTTTTCCAACCATTTCGGTTCCCTGGGTGGCATGCAAACATTTGCAAGTGCTGTTATGCAACCAGAAGAGTCCATAGAAAGAAATGATGTGCCCAAGCAAAGCCACGGGAGGCAGACATCCAAATAATGCTCAGAGGAGATGTTCATTTGTCGATTCACTCAGCAGATTTTGAGGACGAATAACTTGAGGGGCATGGTGCTAGATTTTGAAGACTTAGAGGTAATCAGTATTGTCTTGGCTTCAAGAGCTTCTAGTCTATCCAGCGAAGAAAGTATGTATAATATATATTTGAAACCTACTCTATACCCATCCCCAATTCCATTCTCTTTCCACATTTAGAGGCAACCACTAATCTGATTTTGGTTTTTATCATTTCCATGCATGTTTTTATATTTGTACTAAATATGTGTATACCCCAAAACTCTGTATAATATTATTTTGCATGTTTATAGAAATAGTAAGACTCTGATTGTATCATTCTGTAACTTACTTTCTTTGTCTTTGAGATTTATCCATATAATTCTAATTTATAATTTTTGCTCCTGAGTTTTACTGCGTGAATAAAGCATGGCTTATTCATGCCGTTTGTTAATAAACTCTTAAGGGGTTTCAGTTTTTCACTGTAGCAAACCCTGATGGATTGCACTGTTTTGCATGTGTCCTTGTGCAAGAGTTCCGTAGGTATATTTGTGTAATTGTTGAGTCATATGATCTGTGTGTCTGCAACCTTTCCAGGTGTTGATCAGTTAATTTCTCCTCAAAGCAATTATGCCACCTTACTCTCCCACCAGGAGTCTATTCGAGTTTCAGTTCCCTGCATCCTCACCAACACTGGGTTTTGTTGTCTTCTTTGATACTTGCCTTGATGATGTTCTTACGGATCCCTGAACATCTGTCTTCTCATCACACTTGATTAATGTCCTTGCCAAACTGTAGGCTCTAAGAGGTAGGGACGCTGCCTGCGTATTCACCAGTCCACCTCCGGGAGTTGCCCAAATCTAGCTCCTTCATCCTTCTTCTGGACTGCAAGGCCAATTTCAGATGCTGTATCTTCCACAAAGCCTTCACTGATCACTCAAAATCAGATGGCTCTGGCTTATTCAAGGACAAACATAAAACACTTTATTTGTACCACTTTCGTGTTCACCATAGCCTGCCATGTCTTAGATCTCAATGCATACTTCTCTGACACCTCACGGGTTAACTAGTTCTGAAGGGTAAGAGAAGGTCTTAGTTATCCTTGCAGGACCTGTGCCTTGTATGTTTTGGGTGCTTGGTAAATATTTATGCAAACACTTCAGTGCCTGGTATGTTCTAGACAATCATTCACACCCTTGTTATTTCATGATATTCAGTGGACTTGCCAACAAAAGATAGGCATTTGTAGGCTGATGCTCTAGAAGGACTTCAGAAACAAGAGGACTTCTCACCCCACACCTGCCCCATGCTGGCATTACCCGTCTCTTCATCTGACAGTAGGATAGGGAGAAAATGGTATCTCTGTGCTTTAATTTACTTTGAACATTAGTGAAGATGGACATCTTATAAATATTAGCTAGCATGTATATATGCCATATATATATGCTTTCTATGCAATATATATATATTTTCCTTTAGTAATGCTTCTATTCATATTTTTTGTTCTTTTTTCTTTTAGGGTGATTGTTTTATTGTTTCTATGACTTTTTTCTACATTGAGAATTTTAATAATCTTTCATGTTGCCAATTTATGAATTATATACAGCTTGTTTCTTAGAATGAATTGCCTGCCTCAGTGCCTCTATTCATACTGTTTTTCGGGAAAGAATATTCCTCCCTTTTCCACCCTTCTCTTTCTTCTCTACTTCTCTCCCTGTCCCGGCCCCTCTAACTCTATTAACCTGGCCAACTCCTACTCATCCTTCCTAGCTTAGTTTCAGTTAGCACTGCTTAGGAGAGGGCTCCAGTCCTGCCCTCTCACCTCGTGTAAGTCAACCCCTCCCCCCATCATTCTCCTCCATTACTGCCTTCATGCTCCCTCCTGGGGCCCCGACCCTTTGCAATTATTTAATGTTTAATGTTTTTACATTAATTAACATGTTACATTAATTAACATGTTTACTGTTTTGCAATGTTTAATGTTCTTACCCACCACTACAGTGTAAACCCCTTCAAGGGCTGGGATGGAATCCGTTTGGTAAATAAGGGAGGGAAAGAAATTCAACAGCCAAGTGATTCTCTTTGATCATTATTTTATGAAATCAAACCGAAATTTAATTTCTATTTCATCAGGTGGTAAAGAAGTTCTTTAATGACTTCCACTTGCATTCTCAAAAAGCACTTACGTGTTTGCTGAATGACAGTGGAAGTGGGAGTTTCGTCAAATGGGTGGATGAGTGAGAGAGAGAGAATGTGCATCTGGGCGCCGGACAGCTGCATATTTGGGGAGTAGGTGCGGTCAGCTGTTCCCCCGGTTTCAAGGATGCCGCGCCCTTCCCGGTGTGTTTGCCCATGTTGGCTCTGGGAGAAATCCGTAGCATTCAGACAGCCTTCTGAGAGTGTCTTACGCGGTATGTCTAGTGCAGAGCACATTTTACAGCTGTTTCTCAAGATAAAGCCGGGCCGAAAGCTATGCCGGGCACGTCGACACTCACAGCAGGCTGTTTTCTGGAGAGCCCTTGTGAATCTGATCTGATTATCAGGCTATTTTCACACGGAGTAGGTGTATTTGAAGGCCAATCCCGTGCTCAGTGGTGAGAAAATGAGAAATCGAAATCCTGACCTCCTCCGATTCTGCATCAAAAGCTTTGATAGCACAGAAAATGATGTTTTAGGGTTTTACAGGTGTGCGTGTGTACGCACATGAGCGTGTGTGTACGTGTGTGGTCAGATTTAATGCCAGTGTGCTGCTTTGACTGGTTATTTGGGCTTCTTGACCTGACTACTCTCGATACAGCCATAAAATGTCCTGTGTTTCTCTGTGGGTTTGACTGCTGTAATTATTTACGTGCAGTTTCTTTTCTAGAATACAGTTTTCCCAGATTAGAAGGCAAACAATGGCTCTGACTATTCTGAAAGATGAAGAAACGAGAGGCTGCTATCAATTACAGTGTTTGAAAGTATGGCTTTAGATAAAAGGATGACTTGTTGTTCAATGTATCAGATAATATCATGAGCAAATTCTGATTGACCACATCTGGGTGTGTTCCCCTTGACCCTTAAGGAGAGGGGTGAGCCAGGAGTGATGAGGTTGGACCCAGTCCACGGGGCAGAGAGGGTGGGACTGGATCCCGGGGAGGGGAGAGAGATGCTGCCTGGATTGAACTGTATGGGCGAGCTCGGGTGTTTGGGGAGGACACTGCTTTAGTCCATCTGTGTGCAAGGTCAATTGTTTCTTTGTTTCTTCAAATCAGCCTCTAACAATGTGGCTTAAACTCTGCTGTTTTCAGGTGGTCGGCATCATCAGTTTAGTCTTCCTCTAGATTGGTTTCATACACTGGCCCCATCTTGCAAACATACTGATAAGGACCGCTGCCTTTGGTCACTTCGACTCAGCGCACAGATACATTTAGTGCTGAGTTTGGGGCATTATTCAAGTCCGAAATTGTTACTGCTGTGGCCAGTTTGTAATGGCAAGAGTCTCGTTGACCATTTTGGCTGTATTAACCTGTTGCTGAGACTAGACTGGCTTCACACAAGATATCCAATGGTCGTGCCTTTGGACTTGATCCTCGTCACATAGAAATGCCTTGTTTCTTTAGAATAACTAGTATAACTACTTACCTGGTTAGTGAGTACATATCTTAACGTTCCTTTATTTCTAATTTTATTTAGTTTCTGTGTCTGAGACACTGGCTTTTTTTTTTTTTTAACCTGTATGGGTTCCTATATCAGTGAAACAGCTAGATCAGCTAATATCAGCTAGATCAATGTCTTTTATTACTATAGTGATTTTGTCAATGAGAATACTTAGTCTGTTGGCATTTATAAAACTTAAGACTCAATAATAGCATGAGCTCCATCAGCCATGATGGAGCATGAGCTCCATCACTATTTTGAAACATGGCTCGGCTTCTATTTCTCACACAGCTTATTATTACCTTTTGTTTTAGGGTTCACATCGTTTTTTTTTTTTTTTTTAAGATTTTATTTATTTATTTGACTGAGAGAAAGAGATCACAAGTAGGCAGAGAGGCAGGCAGAGGGAGGGGGGAAGCAGGCTCCCCGCCGAGCAGAGAGCCCGATGCGGGGCTCGATCCCAGGACCCTGAATCATGACCTGAGTCGAAGGCAGAGGCTTAACCCACTGAGACACCCAGGGGCCCCGTATTGTTTTCTTAATAGAGAAAATTAATGATCCAGCTGGATTCTCTGTTCTCGTAGTCTTTACCTATCTGTACCACTCTGATACATTTTATTTCTCTTCTGTTTATTTGATTTTTGGGGGTGATGTTTTCTTGCTCAGAAAAGCAACCACAAGTTTCCTGGGTGCAGCGAGTAATCTGCCTTGCCTTAAGCAACAAATTAGATAAATGGTCTATAATAATTCATTATTTTAATAATTTTAATGATTTTCGTGGAAATTAGCTTCCTTATCAGGTCGATCTAGATTTAAGACAATACTGTATGCCCTGGATCATCTTCTTTGACCAGCGTTGGAGTTTCGAGGGAGACGCACTAAGACAGATGCAGGTAGAAGATACTGCCTTTATCAATTAGCTATTGCCACAGAACAGACTGTCTGTTCTCGTTATTATGCCTGCTTAGCAAATTACCCCAAAACGAAGTGGCTGGAAACGATGACAGAATTTATTTCACTCACAGACCTGCAATTTGGTTAGAACTCTGCAGGGATAGCTTGTCTCTGCTCCACTCGGTGTCAGCTGGGGGCTGAAATTCTCTGAAGCTTACTTGCTCACATGTCTTGTGGTTGATGCTGGAGGTTAGCCGAGACCTTGGCTTTGGGACCATTCCCATAGTACCTACATGTGGCCTCTCCATGTGGCCTGGGCTTCCTCATAATATTGGGCCTGGGTTTCAAGGGCAAGAGGATATTCTTTACTGTGTAAGAAGGGGAGGCCACTCAGCCCCTTGTCACTCACACCGAGGCCATCAGAGCCAGAGCACCAAAAAGGAAAGTTCCACTTGGAAGCTGGGCATAGCAAACCTAAAAATCCAGAACTCATGCATTGATTAGATATAGAGAAAATGCACGTGAGTTCTCTATCCTAGGCGTGATATGACACATCTCTTGGATTTATTGGACATACAGCTCTCAATTTCGACAAATTGTGAAATATCTTAACTTCCCAACTGTCAGTTTTATCTTGCTTTCAGTCTTTTTGACGTTCTCTTGCATATAACAAATTTGATGATCTTGTATTATAGGTATAGACTATTTGTTTTCTGGAGGCCAGACGAGATCTGAGAGGGATTATGGATCTGAGATTTTTACTTCCATAAGTAAGGGAAATAATGTGCATTTTAACCAAGTCCTTCATACCACCGGTTTGAGAGGTGATGTGTATTAATAAGAACTTACATTTGCTGAGCACTTAGTATGTTCCAGACACTGGTGAAAGCACTTTGTATAAATAGCTCCCTTCATCTCAATAGTATTATAAGACAAATAGTTTTATTATCTTCATTTTATAGGTGAAAAAAAAAAAACAACCAGTGTCCCAAGTAGCTAAACATAGGCAGTTAGGCATTTTGGCTCAAGAATCCATGTCCCTAACTGTGGGGAAGGTAGAAACTTTGGACAAAGCATCGACCTTCGACTTCCATTTCTCCCGAGAAAGCACGTGACGCTGCATCTGTGAAGAGTTATATACAATGAACTCAACAAATCCGTGCAAATCACCTGTGCAGGGTTCATAAAAGTCACTCTTCGATGCGGAGAAGATTTAAAAAATTCCTTAAAACGCCACCTTTTCTCTCAAGGACTTTATTTGGTAAAGATATTACAATAAGAACATGACTGGAATAGAAGCCAAACAATGGATAACTGAAGGAGAAATTAAGGAAACGGGTGAGGGGGGGAGAGGCGAGAGGACTGTGCTTTGGAAACGGGGTAGTTAATAAATATTTGTCGTGCTGAAATTAAGTGGAATTTTGAGTAGGTCTTGAGAGGCACCTGAGTGGTAGAAGGGGGTGGGGAGACCCTGCTCATGTATGTGAGGGAAACAGCGAAGAGACAGCCGGGATACAGGTAAGGAGAAGGGAAAAGCCAGGACTGGAAAGGTGAGTGACAGCCAGATTGCTGAGTCTCTTGTGAGGATCAGGCTGAAGAAGTGGCACTTTTTCCTGAGACCAGGGGGAGTGGTCAACAGTGTCTGACAGTGTGCTGGAGTGGAAGGAGCTTCTAGGAACTTCTGAGGCACGCATAAAGTCTCTTCGTTGATGTTTAACCTGCATACATTAACCCTCGGAGCCTCGTTATCTTCGGTTATAGGAATGGGGAGAAAAACACTGGCCTCTTAGGTTTCATAAGGAACAATGAGCTATGATATGTAAAATCCGCAGTGTAATGGCTGACACGCAAGCGCCGTCTAAATGATGATTGCTGAGGTACTGTCATATCATTATTTTGATGACGAAGATGATTATGACTGGCTTCATGGCCGCCATTATCCAGCTGAATTAGAGTAAAGAGGAAACTCTAGTTTGTCCTCAGTGAGGAAAATAAAAACCGTAGCAGGTGTTTCAATGGAGGGAATTGGTATAAGGGCTAAGAGGCAAAACGGGATAGTGAAGGAACCCAGGGATTAGCAATGGCTGGAAGCTACCACTACTCCCAGAGCTAAGGGACAGAGGGAGAAAATAGTGTTACCTGAGCTCAGAGATGGTGCCGCCCAGCGGGAGCTAGAACCGCGGTGGAGGCCGCCATTGGGAGCTGGCAATGTGGAGGGAGCGGCTGGCCACCGCTAGAGATGCTACCTGAGGCAAAGCTAGGGAGGGGACGGCTTCTTGGCGTTTCCATTCGTCCTGCCCTACCTAGTCTTTCCCAAAGTGTCTCACTGACTGAGCTTACCTGGAAGCCAGTGGTCAGGAGAGCCTGGGAGTTGGAAGTCCCCTGTGATATAAAGCAGAGAGGGGGCAGAGGCAGTAGGGAAGGGCTCTGAGAGCCAACAATTGACTGGCCCAGATGGAATGATACTTGGGCTCCGTCTGTGCTGTCCGGCATGGTAGCCACTGACCACATGTGGCCATTTAAATTAAATGTAAAATTCAGTGGCTCCGTGGCACTAGCTGCATTTCAAGTGTTTAATAGCCCCATGAACATTTCCGTCGTTGCAGATAGTTCTGTGGACTGTGCTGGTCTGTCTGCTGGCATGAGGCTGGAGCAGGAGCCTGCAAACGGAAAGGCACATTCTGATTGGAGAGGCAGTGAAGAGGTGAAATGAACAGACATGACACAATCACGGTGGAAATGAAGAGAAGACAGAAGTCTGTTTCTGTGGCAAATGCACCAGTAGTACTTTTCGAAGCAGTGGGGGAAACCAGGAGAAGAATCTGCATTGGAAGTGGAGAGACTGAGCTCATTTCGGGCCATGGTGGGTTTGAGGCCCCAGCAGGCTATACGCAGGACGCCGTCTAGGCAGCTGCATGCTCGGAGCTGGTTAGAGATCGGGCTAGAAATAGACATTGGAAAGTTGCTCTCCTGGAAGTGATTGTTGCACTTTTAGGAAGCGAGCCACCCACTAAGGATTTGTGACCTTGTGTGATGGTACAGCTGCAGACAGAGTAGACCATGCATGCGGTCCAAGCCTTGGCACATCGTGAGATGGTGGCTCCGTCTGAAATGGTCAGTGCATAGGAAGTGTGGCCCAGCTGCATAGGAAGATCATCAAAAGCAAAACAGAAGTGACGGGCTTAGGAGAATAGGGCAGCTGGATATCTCGATGGAGACGAAAAGTCAATTGAGTCATGCATAAAGGGAGAGCAGGGAAGCAGATGCCGCTGTTAGGGAACCCGAGTTTGTTCAGGAGATGCCGCACAGCGCGGGGTGCAGATGAGGCTGGGAGCGAGGCAGACATGGAATGGAGGGACCAAAAAGAGAGTCAAAGAAATGAGTCCTGGGGCACCTGGGTGGCTCAGTCAGTTAAGCGTCTGACTTGATTTCGGCTCAGGTCGTGATCTCAAGGTGGTGAGATCTAGCCCGGCATTGGGCTCCACCCTGGATGTGGAGTCTGCTTGAGATTTTCTCTCTCTCCCTCTACCCCCCTCCCTCCCCTCCGCCTGCCTGCTCTTGCTCTCACTCTTCTCTCTCTCAAGAAATAAGTACCCTTAGAAGTTGAAATTGCTGTAGATTCATCCATGAAATAAGAATTTGTGAGCATTTCCTGTGTGCCCAGCACCATGATAGGCACGGATCCTAGCATATCAGAGATACAGCCCTGTCACTTCCAGGAATGCATAGTCTAAACTAGAGTTAAAAATGTGGGTGCTGGCCCCACCTCCAGAGAGTCTGAGAGATTTGGTGGTTGGAGGACAGAGGAAATGGGCGGGCTGAGGCAGTCGAACTCAGAGAGTGGAGGTGACTTGGGTTCTGAGGGGAGGACCATCACAGACCCAAGCCCTACAGAGACAGTTAAGAAAGAGGTAGGAGAGAGATGGGGGAAGGGTCTAGACCCACGTGAAGGCAGGAAGGATGCCGAAGAGGCGGGTTTTTGTTTCTGGAGGAGTTTGGAGACCAAGCCAGTTCTAAAATTTTGTGAACAAGTTTTGTACCTAGACCTTTGAGCTCGTATTTAATAAGATCAAATATTTCCGTCTACAGGGCAGACTTAAGGTGACTTGATCCTGGCATTCCAAAACTGAGATGGTTGTTACTTCAGCCTGCCGGTGGAGTTCTAGCTGCTACTGGCAGGCCCCAGTGCTCCTGCAGGGGCCGCTAGTGCCCAGGCCCCCTCCCACCTTATACTCCTTATGCTCCTTATACTCCGCTCCCTCTTCAGAAAGAGCCATCTGCGTTGGTCCCACAAGCCTCCGCCTGTCAGCCCTGGTTCATTTGTGTGCTGCTGTGAGTGGCGGAGAAGCTGTGTCCCTTCACCTTTTCCTTTTCTAGAGAAGCCTTTTATTTCAGTTTGTGTAGCTGATGCTCGGAACCAAAGGGACAGGCGTGGTGGCAAGGATGCGCGTGCGCAGAGGAAATTCCCGCTGGCCTCGCGGCTCCCCGGACATGGGTGTGTAGCGGGCACCGCGCGTGGGGCATTTGGAAATTGCTGGGTTTTGTTTAGTTTTTTTCTTCTCAGACAAACAAATCATTTCTGAGTGGCTCTTTTGTTCCTCCTTTCTTTCTATTTGTTTAATGATCAAGACGCAATTACCTGTTTATGGTTTTGTGGAAATAGTAACAGGGAACGTTTCCACGGCACTTACCACGTGCCAGACCCTCTTCCCAAAACCAGCGCTTCCTAAGCACCTGTGAATTCACGGAATCCACACAAAACATCGGGAGGTAGGCGCTCTTGTTATCTCTAACTTACAAATGAGGAAACTGAGGCAGAGCCTGTTTGAGTATAACTTGCCCGCAGCTGGACAGTAGCAAAACAGGGTTTCCAACCCTCTGGAATCCACGTGCTGGGCCATGTCTCTCTCACTGGAGGCCTAGCAGTCAATGCTAGATGGTTGGTTTGTATTTCTTCCTTTGACTGCTTGAAATGACCAAGGAGATTTTGCCTCACTTGAACTATAGCTGTCTTTGGAGTTGTACAATTTTTACTGTCTTTTGCTTAAAAAAAATAAATAAATAAACATGAAAGAAAATTACAGATTTTTTTTTTGAGAAGCTGTGGGTCTGTGGTCCCATTTCGCTATATTGATACCTAATCCCTGTCTTAAATCACAAGTCTCGTTTTAGCTTACTGATACACTCCCTTAGGATGTCTATGACAAGCTTAGCACAAAAATAACAGGAAAGGCCGTAGGGGGGTTGCTTTTAGGGCTGGTGCCTGATTTTGGTTAGGTTTGTGAAAGCTTGGCAATTTCTTAAGGGCTGGGAGGCCCTCTGCATAATCTGGATTTTTTTTTTTTTTTTTTTTGACGACTTAGAATTGTGAAGGCCATCAGCAAAGCATTAGCCCCAGTGGCATTTCCCCTTCACATCCTGTCCCTTTACATTGCATGGAAATGATTACCTTAGTTTAAAAACATAAAGGAGAAAAGTCCTCAGACCTAAGTAAGATCCTAATGAAATGAACATGTGCAGACCATGGCCCTTCATCGGGGCCTAGACCATGATTGATTGTTCCGCAGGACTGTCTAAATCAGTAGCATGTTTTTGGACAGCTTGCAGAAGACCAACCTATTTAGCATTTTGGCCAGCATCACCAAGGGGGCTGCCGCTGTGGGTTTGTGCAATTCTTTGTATGATAAATAATTATAAAGGGAACCGTCAACTTGAGCCTCTGGCTGATGGGAAGACTGACTTGAAAGCATGCTGAACTTTGGGTGTATACAGCCCCAACATCTGGTGTGGGGACTTGATGGATTTGGGAGGGGGGCAGTATGCTTGGCATCTGTGTATTAGGTCCTAGAATGTTCCTTTCAAGTTGTTTGTTCTAGTCCCAGTGGACTTGTATTCTTTCGGAAATAAAAAGACAACTGCAAAAAGGATTAATTAGATTCTATTTCTCTGGAGAAAAAAAAAATCTTTATTGGTAACTTACGGTTTAAGATGAGAGCTCTCGTTGGTAATGCAATTGCTCATGGATCTGACTTCTGCCTTGAGTAGATTATAATCCAGGCTGTGGCTCAAGAGGAAAAAAAATACACTGTAACATCATAAAGGTAAAAAGGATAGCAGAAGAAGAGAGAAAAAGAATCCCATAGGAATCATGAGAGCATTTGGCGTAGAGAAGCAGAAGTAATTCAAACATAAACTAAAAAAAAACCGCTTTGAATCACACAGAAAAGCATAAGTAAGTCATCAGTTTGTCCTGGATGCATCTTGAAATTTTGAACTTTTGTACATTACATAAACTAAAAGAGCACAAGTTTTATACCAGTGACCCAAAACCACAAAGTAATTTACTTTTATTAGCATTGGAGTAAATACCAGTGTTTTCTGGCTTGTGGCTTGGATATGAAACATAAAAGAGGAAAAGTCTGTTTGGCTTTTTTTCCCCCCAAAACTAATACAGCTGGCAAAAGGCAACATTTTGCCTTCCTTGTAATTGCCCGGAAATTTAAAATAGACCTTTTACTTTTTCAGAGTTTATATTGAAATTCCATCTTTACATGGAGTCAGTGAACATAGGTTTAATAGCACACATTGGTCTCTCATGCGTAGTTTGTATTACGTGAAAGGCCAGAGGAATTTTGAGCACCAACATGGCATAACTCTTAATTCTCTTGGGATGGGGCTGCTTGGAGAGGATCCAGGATCTTGAATATTGAATCAAGTATTGAACCAACCGAATACTGTCTTCTGTGCTACTACAATCATTTACCTCCTGGGAGGTCTCAGAGGGATTTACACACAGTGAACCAGTTAAGGAATTTTTTTTTCCTATGAAGTTCTTTTGCAACACCTCAAAAGCCCCATGAAGAACTTGGGCAGGGAGACCAAAGTGTCGACTGTTAAAGATCTAGACACCATTGACTTCCTAGAGGTCATTTTTTCTTTTTGTGATAAACCCGCATTTATGTTATCAGTGATAGCCTAGAACAGAGACTCTGTTATCTATTTTTAGGGCTCAGACAGAACAGGAGAAAACAAGGGGGGCTTCATGGTTTTGCCTTTGCCGGTCAATCTTGACAAATGTCTAGCATCCAGGGCATTTTGAAGTGGTAGAAATCAGCCACTATTGGTTTGTTGTGGCAGAGTTCCTGGGTAGGAGTCTGCAACAGAAGCATCCCACTATTGTTCTGCATCTACTCCCCAGTTTCTCTCCTCCCAATCCTTTTTCTTAACAGTGGGATCTTTCTCGAACACTAATCTGACCTGTTAGCCTTTTGTCTACCTTGGCTTAAAATCATTCCGTGGCTTCCCGTTCCAGGGCTCAGCTGACGTTTCTTCAAGTGTTCTGTGAGATTTTGTACTGGTCTTCCTTCCATCCACGTCTCTAGCCAGGTGTTAGACTCTGCTCACCTTGCTCCCTGAGCTCCTGAGAGAGGATTCTTCTTCTCACCCCTGAGGCTTGCCATGGTCCATCCCTGTGCCCGGCTCTGCACATGCTATTTGCTCTTTCTGGAAGACTCTGCCCTCTGTCTTTCCTCCTTGACCCTCCTACTCATTCTTTAGGTCTCAGCTCAGGAGCCATTTTCCTGAGCAGATCAAGTGTCCTCATCCTAAGCTCCCCTCCAGCGGTAAGTTTTTCCTTTCTGAAACTGACAGCAGTTGTAACTTTACATGTACGTAACTTAAGGACCGCCCTCTCCCCCTCCACGTGCCCCATCATAGTATTCCTTCCCTCTCTCTCATCCTAAGCACACACAAATATTTGCTGAATCAGTGAATATTCTTCCGGGTGTATCTACCCCTGGATCACAGTGACCAGAAGCATAAGCCATCTACTTGCAGACTTTAAAAATTTGCATTTGCGGTGCCTCTCACCTTTTTGTGTTTCCCGGGATCCCTGTCCACTCTTTGGTGCATGTTCTATATATTCAGAACCTCAAACTTCCAAGCTTTTCTTTTGGATGACTCCATTCCTGGCAGCCCAGAGCTGAACTGAGCGGCCTGCTCCAAAATTAGAGGAGGGAATTCTCCAAGGTAATTTCCCAAAGCCTTTCTCCTGCCCATTTCTATGTTTTCATCTTCGGCAGAGTACCCAGGCTTTGTTACCCTGGTGCCGCCATTTGTTGCTTCCTCTTTGGATCTCAAATCTGTGAGCCAGTCTCCTGGGGTGGTTCCCACCTGCCCCCACATTTGTTCCTACCTGAGAAATCAACTCAACAGGTTTCTGAACTGGTGGTGCCTTTGGTAGTGATTCCCAGGTCCCTGCTGCCAGCATGCCAGTGTGGTCCAGAATGTTCTCAGCCAAATGATCCTTCTGAAGGCTCGGCTTCCCTCCCCTTTTGGACTCCAGGCCTCGAATTAGAATTACTTCCTACCAACATGCCTTTCTACTACCTCTTCTGCAGCCTGGGTCATAATTCCTGTTCTCCCAGTGCCTCATTTCCTTTGTCCCCTGTCCGTTCTCTCTTAAAGAGAGACACAAAATTACAACCCACTTCTTAGTTTGCTTCATTCCCGTCTACATGTCACATGTAGAACTGAGTCAGCATGCTGTCCTCCCTTTTTCTTTCTTTCCCCACAGTTTTTGTTTTTCAAATCGAAAACTAGCATTGTATATTGGTGCTACTCCTCTCTGCCTTTGAAATTCTCCTTCCAAAGCCCAAGTAAGTAGTTTTTTTTAAAATCTACTTAGAAAATCTGAAGCCTTCTTTCCCTATAGAGCAGAGGTCAGCACATTGTGGCCCACTGCCTGGTTTTCTAAATAAAGTTTTATTGAAACGACGTCCATTCATTTGTGTTTGTCTGTGGCAGTTTTCACACTCCAAAGGCAGAGTTGAGTAGTTGTGACAGAGACAGCCTGGCTCGCCAAGGCAAAAAGACTTACCTGTCTGGAAACCTTTGCATACCCCTGCTCTAGGTCAGTAGTTTTCCACCCTCTCTGTGCAACAGAATTACCTGGGAAGCTTTTGGAAAAAATGTCAACGGGCAGGCTCTGCTCCAGAATAATTAAGTTAGAGTCTCTGGCTAGGGCTGGATTTCCAGGTGATTGTCATGGGCAATCAGATTGCGAAGTGCTGCTAATAGGTCCCTTTCCCTCTCGATTACTCGGTGAGCCCTGCTTCATGGGCCTTCCACATTTCTGATCACTATCAAGGCTGCGAAAGTGTTCAGTTGCTTAGTGACAGGTTGGGGAGAGAATGAGAGGAGTAACCCCATGCCGCTCATCTCGAAAGCCCTCCCGCGGGCCGCAGGTCCCCGCAAATTCCCGAGGAGAAACAGTTCAGGTCTCTTTTCCTGTTAGTCTCCTCCATAGCTTCCTGCTGCATCAGTGTCCCCTTCCTTGTCCTTTTGGACGTTTTTGTCTCTTTCTTGTCAAGTTCCTGTGTCACCTTTCAGGTTGTTCAGTGTATTTTTTCACACCATGCCTTTTTGAACTGTTAAATTTCTTGTTATTCCTACTTTTGTGGTAAAATACAAATAACACAAAATTTACCGTTTTGACCCTCTTAAGTGGACAGTGTGGGGGCATCGAGTGCATTCCTGTTGTGCAGCCGTCACAGCTGTCGATCCAGATCCAGAACTCCTCTCGTCTTGCAAGACTAAAACTTTGTACTCATTAAACAATAACTCCTGATTACCGTGTCCCCCCAGCGCTCGGTCACCACTGCCTTCTTTCTGTCTACTACTCTAGGCACCTCATAGAAGTGGGATCATATAGTCTTTGTCTTTTTGTGACTGGCTTAATTCTCGTGGCATCATGTCCTCAATGCTCCGCGATGTTATGACCTGTGGCAGGATCTCCTTCGCTTTTAAGCCTGAATAATATTCCATTGTATGTATATACCGTGTTTCGTTTATCCATTCATCTGTCAACTGATACTTGGGTTGCTTTTATCTTTTGGCCATTGTGAATAATGCTGCTATGAGCAGGAGTCCCTGACTATCCCTCCAAGTCTATTAAATTCCTTTTTAACTTGATATCTCTGATCCTGTCTACGAGGAATTTGGACCTGGCATAGGGTCCGTATTATTCTCACATTGGACATAATGTTCTGGAAAGGCCAGTGGTCACTGAGCATTGTACATCTTGCAGTTTTACCAGAAAACAATATCAACGTCATGTTTACGGGTAACACTGAAACCCAGAGGTCAAGTAATACTTGGCAGTGACCCTCACGGTAGAGTCGGAAGCACCCACTTGTGCTGGGCACCATTCATTCAGTGTTACGAATCATACTCCAAAGATATGGGGCTCGCCTGGTGATTTTCAGTATTTGATCATCTTTATTTTCGCTTTGGCTTTTCACGTGGTAAAAGCGAAAGCTCTTTGGGAGTCTGGTAGGTCAATACAGAAAATTTACCGGGCAAAGTTTGCATATTTGCTTTTATTTGTATGGATCCACAGTCATTTGGGCACAGTTACAAAGCCTAAACGGCTTTGAGAAGTAGAAGTTTTCTTTTTAATTTTGGGTTTTCAAAATTTTGGGTTTTTTTCTTCTTCCTCCCTCCCCTGCCTCCCTCCTTCCATCTTCCTCTCCCCTTATATGCCCTCCCCACCTTCCCTCTTTCCTTCCTTCCTTCCTTCCTTCCTTCCTTCCTTCCATCCATCCATAATTCATTTAGTGGCCAAACTCTGACCTGATCTGAAATGACTTTAGGCTATTCATTATCTTTATTTACTCCATTTAATGTGAACATTCAAATTTTTTACCACAAAAATACTGTGTTTGATTACAGGGTACTTAGCTAGGCCTCTTGGATAGAGTACAGTACATAGACAGTACATACATTAAATTGGCATTCTAAAATCTAAGACATTATAAATTACCTTCAGGAGTTTTGGGCAAGGTGTATAGCCCTGTGTTATCAAATATCTGGTTTTCCCTCATTCAGATGAGATCAAAGTTGGTGATGACATCCTGACTCCCTTTTGGAGTCCTGTTTACTTGTATACACTCTTACTGTGTTTTACTTGGCCATCATAGTATGTGGATAGGTGCTCAAATTTCTAAGTCTGTTGGAAATGTGCATGAAGCTCATTTGTGGAGAGATTCTTATTTTTAAGAAGCTGCAAAGCTGTCGTATTACCCTAGGAAACCCAGGCAAGGTGTTCATCTTAGTGATTTTCAAACTCTTCTCCCCAAGGGACTCAGAAGAGGATTTGTCATCATGTGTCCACTTAAATATAGTCAAATGGGCAGCTTTCACTATATTCATAAGGTTTTTCACCGGATCAATCAATTGGGCTGTAGACCATCATACCTCCCAGGAGGTGGAAAGTCAGTAAGTCGTACCTTTTGGTAGTTGGACATTGGTTCGTTTAAACCACCACAATAATTGAGAGGTGCCTGGTTGGCTCAGTCTGTTAAGTGTCCAACTCTTGATTTTGGCTCAGGTCATGATCTCGGGGTCACGAGATCGCTTGAGCGTTGGGTCATTGGGCTCCTCGCTCAGCAAGGAGTTTGCTTGAGATTCTCTCTCTCCCTTTCCCCTTGGCCCGCACTCTCTGTCTCTCTCAAAGAAGTAAATAAATCTTTAAAATTATATATATAAAAAAAAGATAAGCCACCATGACAATGGAAGTGAAGCCAGCCAAATTTGAGTGATTGACACTCTTCCACCTTTGTTGAGCTCACTTCTTTTTGGGGGGAAAATAGGATACTTGATATTGCTCCAGAATATATAAGTGTGGTCACAACTCAAAACTCATACCATGCTGGTTTATTTTCTGCCTCCTTCTTTAATTCAGTAATAGATTCCCCAGGTCTTTGAAGTATTGTTTCTCTGGAATGTCCCACTCATCAATGACTCCCATGTACTTGTCAAAATGAGAGATGAAGGTGATTCTGAATGTGGGCTGAGGATCATGCTTTCAGTCCTGGGCATTTTTCATAGTCCAAAGTATGGCTGGCTACACATAGTCCTGAAAAACTTTCTTTTAGTTTTAACTCCCCTTTTGAGGATAATATTATTGCTGGTTTTGAAAACTTATAAAAATTTTTCTTGCTTTGAGTTTCTTCTGGCTTTGGGGTTTAGAGTTTCTCTAAGAAATCAAGCTCATCTTTAAGCACAAGTCCCAGGATTTTGTGCTCAACTGCAGAGCTATAGAGGTTCTCGAGGGAGAGCCAGAGAAGGGGATGAGGGAGGAATGGACCATCAAGTGGCAGCTTACCCTCTTCACCACCCATATGTGAGTTCACGCTCCATATTTTTCTTTCCTCAACCTCCAGCGCCATTCTTTTTTCCTTACCCTCAGCTGATGGCTTCTGAAAAGCAACCTGGAAGGATCAGCTGATCTTCCCACCATCAAACTTATCATGTACCCTGCTCTGTACCCATTTACTCTGCCTTCCTTCTGTTGCAGTGAATGATCTCTCCCTGCACATTTGAAGCCAGACCTTATTACCCTTGTGATCTGCATCCCTTCACATATTCAAAAATTTACTCTTTGCTCCCTCAATTGTCATCTCTCTCTTTTCCACTTCACTGACCTTGTTTTCCACTGGGTCATTCCTTTAGCACCTGCCCTTTCTAAAGTATATGTCCATCTCTGCCTACTTCTCCATATCTGCTCACTTGAAGAGTTGGCCATGCTTTCCTTTATCTACTCACCATTCCATAGAAGTTACTCATGTCAAGGTCACCTGTGTCCTTCATTGCCTAAATCCAACAGATAATGCCCCATTCTCATCTTACACAACCTCTAAGCACCTTTGGACCATTAACCACTCCTTCCCTCTTCAAACATCTTTTTCTCCCTAGGCCTCCAGACCATTCTTATCTTATAATTAGCCTCCTAACTCATTAGCTACTCCTTCTTGTTCTCCTTTGCTGGACTCTCCTCTTTTTCCTGACTTTTAATTGTTGGCCGTCCCCAGGACTCAGTCCTTGGACCTCTTCTCTTGCACATGCTATGGATGATTTTATCTCATGGTCTAGCTCCTTGCCTTTGAGCCCCACTATATCCAACTCTTTCCCCAGTGTCTCCACTTGGATATCACACAGTCTTCTCAACCTTGATAGAAATGAAATACTGCTCTTGATTTTTCTTTCCGAAACTGCTCCTATTCAGACTCCTGTATCTGAATAGCTTGTATTATCATGCATCCTGTTGTTCAAGGTCCAAATGTGTAGATATTCTCAACTCTTCTCCTTTGTTGATATCTCATATTCGGTTAGCCCATCAGCAAGCCTTTTAGCTTCTCTCTTGTTAATAAGCCGGGGATGTGACCACTTCTCAACCCCCCCTCAGCTACCACCCTAGTCCAGATTACTGTTTTTCTCACCTGGCCTAAGCAGTTGTGTCCTCAGTGTCTTCCTGTTCTCAGCCTTGCCCATCTGTTTCTCTGTGTCAATTCTCCATACAATGGCCAGAGTAATTTTAAAAAGTGTTAATCAAATCACATCTCTTCCCTGCCTGTAACTCTCTTTTCCGTGGCTTTGAAAAGCACCGAGAAGAAGGTCCTTATTATTGTCCGTAAGGCTATTAGCTGCCTCTGTGCCATCATCTTGTTGCCCTGCTACCCTTACTGGATCCATTTCAGCCATACTTGCTTTTTTCTTCACCAGCAACTCCATGTTCCCATCTACCTGAGGGCCTTGAACCTGCATTTCTCTGCCTGGAATGCCCACGGCAGGGAGCATTGCTCACGACCTCCTTCGTTCTCTGATTGTGTGTCATTTCTGATTATGTGTTACTGATTATATGTCACTTCTTTGGTGAGACCTTTTCAATATAAAATATCTCAAGTAGCCATCCATTCTTTGCCACTTTGTATCCCCTTTTGCTCTATTTTTTTCATAGCTCTTATCATTACCTTATATCATATGTTATATTGTTTATTATCTGTCTTGTCTACTAGACAGTGCCATGAATTCAGAGACCACATCTCCAGGGTCTAGAATAATATCAGGCACAGAATATGTGCTCTGTAAATAACTGTTGATGACTTAATCTACTCAGGAACACAGGGACAAGACATACAAGTATCAATGACAGTTCTGGGTAAGTTACATGAACAATTTTCATGTGCTGTTATATGCATAATCTCATTTAATCCTTACTTAAGATCAGCGCTATCATTTTCCCTACTTTAGAGGTGAGGAAAGAAGTGCAGTACAGATGTACCTTCCCCGCATCACAAAGAGAATTAGTGGTGAAGGCAGGATTTAAGCCCAGATCTTTTGATTATAAATCTTGTCTGTTTCATGTATGAGAGACAGTAAGCGCTTTGGGAGTTGGAGAGAAATTTGGTTTGCCAAGAGGTACAGGCTCTAGTGGGTGCTTTGTGAAAATCTTAGAGTGTTGTATATAGAGATTTGCACATAGGATTGGACATGCGTAAATAGAGAGTGAAGGCATTCTGGATGTTGTAAATGGCATAAGCAAATGCAAAGAGGCATGGATGTGCGAATTCACACAAGGAGCAGACTCATATAGCAGATTCCTTGATCAGCAATCTAAGGAATTCGGCCTTGAGCTCCAGGCAGTAGGAAACATTTGGAAATATTTAAATCAAGACGGCCATAACAGACAGGTATTCCAAAGATCCCCCACCTTGGTCAGCAGTTCAAAGAGGAGGGAGAGGAGGGAATGGGGCGGGGGGCAAGCAGGAGCAAGGGCCTAGGTTGGAAGGATTTGCTGTGAAAGAAAGAGGCAATTCTCAAAGGTAGGAAAAAAAGGTGCTAATGTTAGAGAAGATTCTGGAAGCTCCCAAGATTTTGGAGAATGATCTTTTTTGTGTGTGAGGATGCCAAACTTATCAAAGCAAGGAGTTCTTTTAAGAATATAGGTAGAAGACTCATCAAGTCTCAGAGTCAGGGTTTGAGTTGTTAGGAGAAATCTTGAAAAGAATCATCATGTGAAAAATAACAAATTCTAGAACAGCAACAGTTAGATCTTAATTCAGACTGTGAAACATGTTTTGAGCTCCAATCATGTGTTAGATCTAACTTTTTTTAAAAAGATTTTATTTATTTATTCACGAGAGACATAGAGAGAGAGGCAGAGGCAGAGGGAGAAGCAGACTCCCCGCTGAGTGAGGAGCCTGATGCAGGACTCGATCCCAGGACCCTAGGATCATGACCTGAGCCAAAAGCAGACACTTAACCTACTGAGCCACCCTGGCGCCCCATAGATCTAACTTCTTAATAAGAAAATATTTCTGTATTTTTTTGTTTTGCTTTTTAGACTATGCTTATTGCATTGTGGTGAAGTTAAACTACTATGCACCGTGACTTTGGGCAAGGTGAAGCTTTATTTTAGAAGCTGACTCACTTTGAACGGGTTTTAATAAATGTTCTAGGATGGTGGAAAGATCTGGGTGGAACAGTGCTTAATATTTCAAAGTGAGCACTTGAAAATCTATTTCTGCTTCTTAGTAATAGGATCTCTGAAGTTCCAGGATTATTTTCAAACTGGCTCACTGGTTCTTGGAGGCCCTGCTCTCCCAAGTCTGTGGAACTGGAGAGGATTTTGATGTGATTGCTTTTGCACCTGGCATTTGATGGAAACTGTTTGGGGAATTACTTAGTCATATATCTAAGAAATATCTGGTGTTTATCCTCTTAGAGATTGGATTTAATGGCCAAATGGTTTGATCTGACCCTATGCATGGCTCAGAGCTACTTAATTATTAAAATTCCTGACTGCTGAGTTCCTCAATTAAATTACAGATTTAAATAAAACATGTGTGTTCTGTGTCTCTATTTTGAAGCAGTGTGTGATCTATTTTTATGACTTATTGATTCCAGCCCCGTGCTTGTGTTCTTGGAGTTCCCTTTCACTCTATACACATCCCTCTTTCCTCCCTTGCCCATCCGAGCTCATCCCCACCTTTCAGAAGACCCCTTTAATATCCCCTTCTCACTTGCCTTGTTTAACTTCTCTGAACATTTATACACAACTGCACTTGTAATTTTTCTTTCCTTAACGTCACCCTGAACTGGATGCCGTGTACGTTTTTTTAAAAAATTCCTTTATGGTTTAAAATATTCTGCATAGAGAAAGCAAGTCTGTGGGCACAACGTGCTCTATTAGTCCGCTATTTTTTTTTTCCCAAGAGAAGCAGTAGAAACTCTTTGTCATTTAAATATTAGCACTTGCGATTTTTAAATTTGGTGGCTTAGTCACATTTTTTTAAAAACCCAGGTGACTAGGGGATGCAGTATGATAAAGGCCAAACAACCTGTGTGAGGGCCTGGTTAGTCCCCCAGGCCAGGAGTTAGCCAGCTCCGTAGAAGCCAGAGTTGCCTATGGTTCCACCCACCAGAGACTTTTCTTGAAAAGAAGTCTTGCTCAGACAGATCGGGAAATGCTAGGTTATTGCCCGCTGGAGGATGTCTGTGCACATTAGCCTGTTACTAGCTCTGAGAAGCTCAAAGTTGAAAAAAAAAAAAAAAACCAACCCATACATTTTGTAAAAAGCACAGCATTCTCCAGACTTACTTGACCATGGAGCCTTTTTTCCATATCACGTGTCTTAACACCCTGTGGAGCGAGGCTTCCGCGAGACCCCAGGAAATGCTTCTATAAGTATTTCCTCTCTTGGGTAGGCCAAAGAGTAAATGTGAAGGCCAGTCCCCATGAAATAATAACTTAATACCCCTAAAGACACGATGTGAAGAACCAGTATTCTCTTGGCATTTTGACTCCACCCAATGCCATAAAATGCCAACTCAATAAGTTCTGGTGAGTAGATTTCTGAAGGACCTGCCGGTCCCAAGAGTGGGAGAGGAAATGTGTGTGCTATTCGCAGTCTGTTCTTTGAGATGTTGGGTCTGTTCCTTTGTCTTTCATCAGGTCTGTCATTGTGTGCAATGGCATATCCCGGTCCCATCACCGCCAGCATGTTGCATAATGGATGAGGCTAAAGAGACCGAGGCAGCAGGTGTTCTAGCAATTAAAAAAAAAGAAGAAGAAAGAACAGAGCTGTTGATTGTTGCCAACAGCATTAGTCCTCCCTCCTTCCTTCTACAAACAGCAGCTCTCTGTGTCAATCACCGGGGAAATAGCAACTGGTCTGCTTTCCTCGTTCTTCTTGTTACCTCCCAGCGTGGTCGAGGCTCTTGTTTGAAGAGTTTGTGTCCTTCTGTCAGAGGTGAGGTGCGTTTTTCCCTTGTCCTCTGAAAGGGTTATTAGAACCTGGTAAATGCCCGCAGACTTATTTAGTTAAAAATTTTATTGCTGCGGGTGTCTGGGTGACTCAGTCAGTTGGACGTCTGCCTTCGGCTGGGGTCATGATCCGGGGGTTCTGGGATCGAGCCCCGCATCAGGCTCCCTGCTCAGTGGGAGGCCTGCTTCTCCCTCTCCCTCTGCTGCTCCCTCTGCTTATGCGTGAGTGCCCTCTCTCTCTCAAATAAATAAATAAAATCTTAAAAAATTTTTTTATTGCTGCGTGCTAGAATGGACCTGGGAACAATGACTAGCTTAGCTATCATTCTTGGCTCTCCTATAAAAGGAAGAGATAGAAATACATCTTCAAATTTAGGACAAGAGAGAGTACAAACTTCCGAGGCACTGAGCTCTGTTCCACCACTCAGAAACATTTACTTCAGGAGAACAAAAGTAAAATCCTTATATTTGATTTTAAATGCTTGCAAAAGGCCTGTTCTTCGGATTATTTTTACCGCTTCAAGTTTCAAGAATTTAGTGGCAGCCTTTTGCTTTGCTTGCCCGTAGCCAGAAAATTGGAACCAGGTATCTGAAAGGATAATAGGTTTATATCATCGTAATAGTTGTGTGTTCTATAAGATGTTGATTGTTTACACCCAGGAGTATATGCAAGTTTAGAAGCATTTAAATTTTTATATAGTCCTATGCTTCGTTTTCAATTATTATTTGATAAATTCTCCAATATCATGGGTATTTAGAAATGGTCATACATTTAAAATACTGTGTTTAACTGTTAGCCTCTCATAATGTCTATGTAATACAGATTGCAAGTTTGCAGGGGTAGTTTGGAGCCAGCGTCTGTGGGTCAGGAGAGAAGATTGTGGGTATCTGCCCCTCACTGTGTTCAGTGACATCAGGTTGAGCTTGAACTTGGCAGTGGTGGGAATTTTTACACCATGGAGATTGGCAAGTGCTACACATCAGGGCTCTCGCCCACCCCCCATGAAAACCAATTGTTAAACATTCAGCAGAACGCTATTGGTTCTGGGCCATCTCTGAGGACATCTCGATTATACAAGGTTTTTAAAATATAATCAAGGACCTCTTAGAACATAGCACCAGTTCTAACAATAACAGAGTTACCTTTTCAAACTTTTCTCGTTTCTTCTTCTCCCCAGTGTTTTGGTTACTGTTTTTCAACATGATGTATGGGCAGAAGTTCCCACTGTTGGTTTTGTTTTGTTTCTGGTAAATCTAGCTCTCACCTATTGGGTTTATGAAGAATAGTCTTCTTGTTTTTTCTTTAATTGCCCCGCAGTAGTCCTTTGTTACCCTGTTTTCTTACGGTTCTTTGTAACACCCTGAAGACACGATTCCTTCCTTGTTGATGTGCTGGTTATTTGTGCGGGAGGAGGTAAGGAGAGCTAAATACACAGTCTGAGCAACGCTCACTCCCCTTGAAACCAAGATGGCAGCTGCTTCCTCAGCCCGGGGCAGTCATTATACTGCCGCGTCACAAGGCCCAGTGATGAACGTCATTTTAGTGGGCTGGGATTACCACCTGCTATCTTCATCACAAACCAGCCAAAAGAACAGATTCCCTGCCATGATACATTATTTGTAAGTTTAAAGAACCAGAGGAAGATAGACAGGGAAATATTTTCTTGTCGAAGTGCCTAATGGTCTTAAATGAGGCGTCTTGTCTTCCTTCCTTCTCGTCCCCTCCATTCTCCATTAGTGGATATTTATTTTTCCTTCCGTAGGGGGTCAAGTTGTATATAGGATTATTTCAGTTTGGATTCTTTGGATATTTGTGATGATTCTTTGCATACGGTGATAAGAATCCAGCACATCACAGCTTGCTTTATGGTATTGAGTGAAGCGATAAAAAATGCATGGACATTTTGACACTTTTCTAGATTTGGGGGTTTATTTCATTATTCCACAGTGTAAGGAAAAGGCACGCTGAAGAGAGAAGAAGGTGGCACAGACAGTGGGAAGTCAGAGCTTTATTTACAACTCAGCTGATAATAGGGGAAAAAATGACAGGGACACGGACGTATTTCGGCGACACAGCATACTGCATTAGGAACATGGGTCAGGAGCCAGACTGCCCGGCTTCGAGTCCTGACTCTGCCCCCTACCCACTGTATGAAATTGGGCAGGTTGCTTACTGGTCTGCACTTCAATGTTTTCATCTGGATAACAGAGATAAAAATAGTCCTTATATCTGATAGCACCTTGAGCAATTTTGTGTAAACTCAAAAAGACGTCTCAGGGTGGACCGTGCGAGCTTGGGTACAGAGAGTGGCTTTATGTGGACTAGGAAGACACGACTCTTCCCGCAGACGAGTTGGTGTGGTTTGACAAAGAGAGCCCAGGCTGGCTCTTAGCCTCAACTTGCCTCCTCGGCTGGGCACCCTTGTCCAGGGCACAACCTGCGTCATCAGCCACGACAACGTGACTACCATCCGGGGCAGCGGAGGCATAAACGAGTCAGTTATGGTTCCGTAAAAGATGCTTTTCTAGGGGCGCCTGGGTGGCTCAGTGGGTTAAAGCCTCTGCCTTCGGCTCGGGTCATGATCCCAGGGTCTTGGGATCGAGCCCTGCATCAGGCTCTCTGCTCAGGGGGGAGCCTGCTTCCCTCTCTCTCTGTGCCTGCCTCTCTGCCTACTTGTGATCTCTCTCTTTCTGTCAAATAAATAAATAAAATCTTTAAAAAAAAAAAAAGATGCTGTTCTATTATCAAAATTTCCAGGTAGGAGGCTAGGATGGAGGAGGGTTCAGGAAGCCTGTAGATTTGTGTAGGGCTCTCTGAGAGAAGGGAGGTGAGTTGCTAGAAGCTGTTGGTTATTGGCACAACTGTGGCTACACCCCAGTTGTCTTGACCTCTGGCCTCCTACCAATGGTGAGTACGTGTCGCTAGACAACCGTGTGATTCAAACAAAAGTACCATTGATAGAAGATGGGGGTGAGGGGCACTCTGGCCATTCCCAGCACCAAGTATCTGCCTAGAGCCATTCACATGGCATACTCACAGACGATATGTCTTCTATTTTCCAAAGCCACACAGTACATTGGCTCCGTTGTCTGATATCCAAATATTTGTTTTAAAATATACTATGCAGAGGACATATATAGATCCCAGCCACCATTTTATTTTTTTTTATTTTTTTCCCCCAAATACTTTTATTTTATTTTTTCAGTGTTACAAGATTCATTGTTTATGTACCACACCCAGTGCTCCATGCAATACGTGCCCTCCTCAATACCCACCACCAGGCTCGCCCATCCCCCCACCCCCCTCCCCTCCAAAACCCTCAGTCCATTGCTCTGGGTTCACAGTCTCTCATGGTTCTTCACCTCTCCGATTTCCTCCAATTCATACCTCCCTTCCCTCTCACAATGTCCTCCATGTTTTTTCTTATGCTCCACACGTAAGTAAGACCATATGATAATTGACTCTCTCCTCTTGACTTATTTCACTCAACATAATCTCAGCCACCATTTTAATAGCAGACTTCAGGAATGTTTTATATGGATGTGTCCTTCTGTTACATGTGCATGAAAAACCTTTGAAAAGTGGTATCTTCCCACTCCCAGCTTTTCTGAGTGAAACCAAATGGAAAAATGGTGTAGTGACTAAAGAGAAAAAGGAAAATGAGGTTGAGTCACGATGGAGGTTGCCCTATATATTCCCAGTCCTCCCTTTAAAATCATTTTAGTTGTAAAATATAACACAGCTCTAGAAAACCACATGAAACAAACACAGAGCTTAGTTAATTACTGAAGGTGAACAGTCTTGGAATCACTATGTCAAGAAGTAGATCCAAATCCAGGAGTAGAATTTGCCACCTTGGAAACTCTTTCTGGGCCCCCTCCCAGTAAGTATTCCTTCTCTCCTCCTTCTGCTCCTTTCTTTTCTTCTCTTTTCTTTTCCTTCCTTCCTTTCTTTTTAAAGATTTTGTTTATTTATTTGAGAGAGAGAGAGAGAATGAGAGAGTGAGCATGAGAGGGGGGAAGGTCAGAGGGAGAAGCAGGCCCCCTGCTGAGCTGGGAGCCCAATTCAGGACTCGATCCTGGAACTCCAGGATCATGACCTGAGCCAAAGGCAGTTACTCAACAAACTGAGCCACCCAGGCACCCATCTTCTCATTTTCTTTTGATCACTTCCTTGCTTTTCTTCATAGTTGCGTCGCCCAAGTCATCCTAATTTTTTAAAGGACAGGCTATGCGATCATCCTGACTGTGTAATGGGCATTTCATCATTTTTTAAGTATAATCAACATATAATGATATATTCGTTTCAAGTGTACAACATGGATTTGACATTTTTATACATTACTCACAATAAGTGTGCTCATTGTGAGAAGTGTGGTCACGATCTGTCACCATGCAACATTGTGACAGTATTATTGACTATATTCCCTATGCTGTGCTTTTCATCTCCATGACTTATTTAGTTTGTAAGTAGGAGTTTGTACCTTTTAATCCCCTTTATTTATTTCACCCATCTCCCCTACCCCACTCACCCCCGGCAACCATCAGTTCGTTCTCTGTATTTAAGAGTCTGGATTTTTCTTTTTTGTTTGTTTGTGGTTCCCTTGTTCTGTTTTTTATATTCCACATATAAGTGAAATCATATGGTATTCGTCTTTCTGTGTCTGACTTCTTTCACTTAGCACAGTGCCCTCTAGGTACAGCCATGTTGTCACAAATGGCAAGATCTCATTCTTTTTCACCACGTTTTATTTTCATTTGGTAATCTAATGACTTGTTTGGGTGAATTCTGGTAGTTTTCTAACTTGACTCGGATGCCTTTTTAAATGCCAGATACTGGTGAAATACAGTGTTGTGCTTACTTGGATTCTTGGCTAAAAATTATTGTTATTACAATCCCCAGTGGTGAAATCGACCAGTTCTTCACACAGCTCTATAACTGTCACAGGACTGTGTGTACTTGGCAGAGTCTCTAGTTCCAGCTCTGCCCCAAATCAGGAAGCCAAGGGGCTTGACCTCCCTTTCCTTCCCATCCTCATTGCTAACATCATGTCGATTTGATGGCTGGCAAGTGCCATTTGTGTGTAATGAGCAGGTGAGAGAGTAGGTTGAATATAAATGGAATGACCAGTAGTAAACTGGTAAGTGACCCATAGTGAACTGTCATCAGTGAAAACAGATAAGAGAAAGTGCTCCAGGAAAATGAATGAATGAATGAGAAGGCACTGGTCAGATTGTTGGCACTGCTTAATGACTTTCAGTCCTAACCCCAGACAACAGTTGGTTATGAATATTTTGAAACATTGAAAGAAAGAAAGAAGGAAAGAAAGGAAGGAAGGAGAAGAAGGAGGGAGGAAGGAAGGGAGATAGATTTGTTCAAAGAAATCCATGTAAACCACACCTAGTTTCAATAATTGCAAACATTTTCTGCGTTTACTTCTTGTACACACACACACACACACACACACACCCCAAGTGTTTTTCCGACCATTTCAAAATAAATTGCAGACAGACCTCTTTCCTTCTAAACACTTTAGCGTGCATCTCCAAGTGCTCCTATGTAACCAGCACGCCGCTGTCAGTCTTAATAAAGTGAAGTAATGCCCGAGTATTCTCAAATGACCAGTGTGTACTCAGATTTTCCCAGTTGTGCCCGAAATGTCTTTTATAAAGTTTCATTTAAACTAGGGTTGCTGTCAAGAGCAAACAATGCAATTGATTGTCTCTGAAGACTCTCATTTTATAAATAGCAACCCTCCCATTTTCTTTATTACATCGGCTTTTTGAAGGTCAATTTTCTAATGTGTCATAGTCTGGATCTGCACAGTTGTTTCCTCATGGTCTCGTTTCACCCAGACACTGCGGGTGGGAGGGTAGCACGTTGACTGCCCCGTGCGGTTTTGTGCCCAGCACCTACAAACCCAGATCCATCCGTCAAGTGGCTAATGCACTTCAACTATACTCTTTCTCGTGAGCACTATTTCCGAACAAAAATTGTAGTGTCTACACTACAAAAAATGTAGTGTACGCTACAAAAAAAAAAAAAAATGTAGTGTCTACACTACAAAAAAAAAAGTGTCTACACCTGATGTAGACACTTAAGTTGTCGATTTTTTTTCCTCCTTAGATGTAAAGCTTGGGGGAAAAAGTAATAGAACTTCCAAGCAGTACGAAATATCTTGCTAGATGGTTTCCACTTAGGATTGTAACCTCTCACAACCTCATAAAACAGGCTCCTGCAACTGTCTTATAAAGACACGGTAGCAGGCTCGGAGAAATGAAGCCCTTTGTCCAGCGTCCCATAACTCCCGAGTGTCGGACCCGAAATTTGGACCCAGTTTTGCCCAGTTCGGAGGTTCCCTACTTCAGCGTGCTGAGGACTGGATGACAGTTCCATACACTGATTTGCCAGAATTAGCCTGAGCTGAAATATTTAATATTTAACGAAACATGATATCCAGGTAAAAATAACACCATGGCTGAAGCATGTCTGCTCCTTGAGATGGAGACGGCACACATAACCCAGAAGCACTCCACTAGCCCGCTTTCTTTCTCTTTGCTCTCAGATCAGTCAGTAACACTCGACGTTGTGTTAAAGCTCACTCTGAGTGTTGTCTGTCTTTGCTTCTTCTGTTCCATGTCTTCGTAAGGCCAGAACGGCTTGAGGATGTGCAAACACAGTTCCTGCTGACCCCACTCACATGTTCCCGGACTGACCCATTTTCTGTGCCTACAGAATACAATGGCTAGATCGGAGGATTTAATGCTCCCAGGGTGCTTTTGAGCATTGCCTGGATTCTTAATTAGATGTTTGGTTTTTTTTTTTCTTTTTTAGTGGAGTCTGTCAATCTGTGGCTATAAACAGCCGCCTTCTGGTTTTCTGATGACATGCTGAAAATATAAATGGATTCTGCAGATTGCATTTTATTATCCTCAATATTAAGCACTTAGATCTAGTGCTGGAGAAGATCATGGTCTGATCATGTTGATTAAATCATCTCAGGCCTGGACTTCTGTGCTGTTTCTCTGCCAACCCAAACTGAATGGATAGAAGCAGCAATTGTTATTAGAGAGAGTAGAGTGGTGTACGTGCCACGAGGAGACGTGGCTTCGGAAGGCAGTGCGGTGGGCAGTGACGCCCGGATTCTAGTCGCATCCTTGCTGATGGCCAGCTGCGTGACCTGGAGCAAGTCACTCAATGTGCAGGACATTATTCATCCCATCTGTCACTTAATGGGCAGGACATTATTTGTCTCATCTGTGAAATGAAGGGGTTGTGACTATGACTTGGACTTATTTTGGCGTCGTGAGAAGGGACACAGGATGGATCTATAGTGACATTGCCGGATGCTGCTTGGGAGGTGGCTTGGCCAGGGGCCACAGCGGGAGCAGAGAGAGCATGGCAGTGGCTTCAGCTGTCATCTTGCAGAGAGGCAGGAGAGACTCGGGCTAGTGTGGTGGTGCAGAGACAGGGGGAAAAGAGCAGGTCTAGAGTATATTTGGAGGGAGAAACATTGCTCTTCTCATTGCTCTTGGATCAGGGGACCCATGTCACCAATTTTGTTTTGATCTTGGTAAGAGTGAAACGTGTATTAGGTAACCAAGTGGAGATGTCAAGGAAGAAGCTGGATATTCGATTTCTGGACTTCAGGGGAGAAGGGTCAGTGCCACAGATGACAATGTGTGAGTTAGCACATGCAAGATAGAGATATGTAAAGGCAGGATATTTAAACTCATAAAAATGCCTGAGTTATTGTATGTGACATATTTAAAGGCATGGGACTACCCAGGGGAGGGGACTGTGTAGCTAGAGAAAGGCCAAAGGCGAAGTGAGGGAGGGAGAAAAGAACCATGTGGCACAGGTAGGCAGTGAGTGAGGCAGACGTACGTAAGGCAATGGTGAAGAGCTATTTACTGAATGAGGTTGGAGGAAAGGTAGGAGGGTCTGGTCGTGGGGAAGCCTACAAGACGCAAGTGGTCCAAGTGGGGGGGAGGGGCTGACTCTCATGCTGCTAAGACCTTGATGCCCATCAGCTGAGGAGATGTCTCAGTGGATCAGACAGCGTGGTGATATTAGAATTTAAGAGGAGAACCAGTAAAGCATGGCATCATCCACGATCAGGCAGGAAGGACCTGTAAAGAGTATTGAAAAGAGAGATATCAATAATGGATCTAATTCTAGTATTGTTGCGAGTGTCAATGATGAGATTTATTGAACTCTGGTCCCTGGTTCTTCATGCAAACCTTTGGAGTAGGTACAAGTATCATTTTGTAAGTAGGGAGGCTGAGGGTTGATAGAAGTTCATTAACCTGCTTCTGATTTAGCTTGCGCTTGTGGAGCTCAGAGTCAGACTCCTGGGTCTCAACTCAACCCTATAAGAATTTTCAGGGGATTAAAAGTGGGCAGCTTGGAGGCCCCTGAGCTGTGAGGATTAAGGGCAATGGGTACTAGATACTCATACAGGGAGTTTGGACCATGAAAGGAAGGAGAAAAACAGGATAGTTGAAGGGGCTGGACTGAATCAGGCTTCTTAAAAGAGGAAATTCATGCTACCGGCAGGGAGATGAAGACTGCTGTGGGCCAAGGGGTAGGGTAAGGACGTGGGGGCGGGAAGGGATGGCACCCAGAGCCTTGACAGAGGAAAGAGAAAGTATGTTTCTTCCTTTTGAGGAAAGGATGGAAAGATAGTGGTAAAAACCATATACAGAGGAATGTGTATGGGGTTAAGGGCTGTGGTCCTAAAGGTCTGGCCAGACAGTTTCCATCACACTAGGATTCCAAAAGCAAGGTCATCGCATATCAAATGGGAATGATAGAGTCCCCAAGGAAGTGATTGAGAGCAACAAGCAAAATGTCATTTTGGGACTATCTCTTTAGGAATGAGGAATTAGTGGGTAGAATGATTGCCAAAGAACCCGTTCCTTGCCCCCATCTTCTGGGATGTCTTTTTTATTTCAGGATCAAGGTCAATCCATAGCTCTGACACACAGATCTTTTACTTCTGGGCCCTGCCCACCCTGGCACTCAGGCCCTCCCACCATCTCCCTCTCTACCTGTCTCCCTGCTATGCTCAACCCTTAAAACTTTTCCTCTTTGCTCAAAGAAACCTTTGTGCAGGTCTTCGTGTCTGCCTGGAGTGCCCTACTTCGTCTCCTTCCTTTGGGGAATCCCTCTGACCCTTCAGGACCAACTCAAATGGCAATTCCTCAGAGGTTTTCCTTGTACTGTCTTGTACGGAGAGAGTTCATTCCTTTGCTCAGATGCTGCGAGGAATTGTGCTTAGGAATTAGAACTCTGCAGTCACACTACCTGGGGTTCGATCCCGGCTCTACTATTAGCTTTGTGTCTTGGGCACCTGACTGAATCTCTCTGTGCCTAGGTTTCCTTGACTTTCCAGTGGAACTAATAATAATGATAGGATCCACCTCACTAGGTTTTTATGAGGATTAAATAAAATAATAATTTGGCAAGCCTTTAGAACAGAGAGGACATATGGTAGTTGGTATATGAATATAAACTGTTATCATGAACTATTCCTTCAGTCATGCAATTTGTGTTCATTGCTCTTATAGATCCATGTCCATATTTCTCTTCTAACGCCTACTGTACTGTTTGATCATTCCCCCTGGATTGTGAATTCTTACTGGGTAGGGTACAGATTTTATTATTTTGGTCTCACATGCACACCTGTTCCATTGCCTGGCACGAAATGGGTATTCAGTAGATGATTGATTGCTCAATAGCTAATTCTAGTTCAGATGAGTATGATTTATGATTGTTTATGAAGAGTTTCCATAGAAACTTGATTTGATTTTTCTAGCAACCTCACAGAGGAGACAGAAATAGCAACGGATTTATTTCTCGGTAAATGTAAAAAAATAAGAGCAATTCTGTTCTGCTTTATTTTACAGTTTAAGTGTAAAAATATGCAGAAATGTCCTTTTATTAAATAAGTCAAATATGATCAGAAGAGAAGGGAGTATAATGAGCCACAAATAATCTTCTTCAGTGAATTTTAAAGAGGTATTATTTTTCATTTACTGTTTATAGGAGGAAATCATGACCTTCTGAAAGCATACCTTTTGTTTTTTTATTACTTCAACAAATATTTATTGAGTATCTACTGTGAGCCAAGTACTTTTCTAGGCACAGAGTATACAACAGTGAAGAAAACAAGAAAAGTTTCCCACTCTCACCTTACTGGGTGGAGTTGGGCAATAAACAAAATAAAAATGTTATATGAAGTGTACCTATTTTTGTACAATTTAGAAAAAATATCCATGTCTTTCAAAAGTTAAGTCAAAATATATTAAATTCTGTATTTTTTTCAGTTGCCTGAGTCCAGGGACTATCATTTTGTAAGGCAATACAATCTTGTCTTAAGATCATTATAATAGAGTTTCCAACATTTATTTCAAATCCTCTTCAGACCTGCAGTTTAGTGGTGGACTGCAGTTTGTCTACCAGATTGCTTTAAAACAACAACAACAACAACAACGACGACAATAAATAAATAAAAAATAAAAATAAAAAACACAACAACTGAAGATTAATGAAAATATTTCTGAAATACAGTATGTGTAAATGATAATGAACAGGCTGAGAGAATGATTCTTGGCAGTCTTTGACTATTCATGGCAATTACTTAATAAAGTGGTAACAAAGTAATTAGCAAAGTGTAGCATTTTGATATATAATGTGTTACATTATAAACACATCATAAAAATGTTACTATTAAGTTGTGTGGGTTTTTTTTAATTAGACTGTTTTTTTTTTAAGTCCTCCATATTTCAGTTATTTGGATGGTTTAGAGCAGTGCCATTGACATGAACAGACTCAGAAATATAATTACCTTTTAGTTCAATGAGAAGGAAATCGAATACAGATGAGCTTATTTAATAAGTACTTGCATAAAAATAGTGTGATAATGCATTGTGATGTCCTCTTGCTTCTGCTTCTGGTTTAATCACCAAAGTAAGTGAAAGTGTTTCTTTTCCTTTAAAACTATCAGTGTTCTGGTAAGTTATCCATTCTTGAGAATTTCAATCTGACACTTATAGCCTGTCCCTCCATTGCTGTAGGTAACAAATATTTTGGATAGTAATGAAAGTGAATTAGTCCTGAATCAGAAAACAAGGAAAGAAATCTGATACTGGGTTTTCCTGAAAGACGCACAAGGCATGGTTGGTGACATAGGTGCCACCATAAGTACTTCTGAGGATCCCTTCGAATGGGGAGATGTGCGCAAGTTCGTTATGGCCGCTCTTGAAATCATGGTGGTGTCCAGTGGCTTGGTCCATGTCTTCCTGTTAGTTTTTTGTTTGTTTGTTTGTTGCTTGCTTGCTTGCTCGTTTTTCTGGTGAATGCCTTTAAGGAACGGTAGGAACTTTGGCTTTTACTGTAAGTGAGATGGGGAGTGGTGGCATGATCTAACTTTATAAGATTACCCTGGCTGCTCTTTTGAGAATAAAGGGAAGGGAGGCAAGGGTGGACCTGTGAGGCCCGTTAAGAGACTTATCCAGGTATAAGATGATGGTGGCTTGGAGTAGGTGTTAGGGTAGAGGCAGTGAGAAGTGGTTGGAGTCTGGCTAAGTTCTGAAGGGAAAATCAACAGAATTTGTTGGTGGGTGTGATTGGGTGTGAAAGATACGGGTCAAGCATGGCAAAGCTGAACAGCTACAAGGATAAAGCTATAAGGATTAATTGATCAGATGGGTGAGGATCAGCAGGGTGTGGAGAGCAGGATTTGGGGGGAATGATAAAGTGCTCTTGATGTTTCAAGCTGCTCTTCCACTGCTAGCCCTGGGATGCTCTTGAACCTGGGCTCTCTCTCCACGCATTCCACTCTCAAGTCCCCATATCAGGCTCTCTTTAAGAGTTTTATAAGATCTTCCCATCCTGCTCAGTGTCCTTGAAGAGTCATCAGGAGCTCATGGATTGGCCAGGACCTTGTCTGGAACATTACTGAGAGTCCTTAGTTAGGATCCAGGTGGGAAGGTTAGTGAAGAGTTTGGGTGGTTATTGGTCACTTCCCCTGCTCATCGACTGTTGGTAATGGTGGTTGATTCTTGGCAGCCATATTGTTTTTTTAATAGCAATGGCTTATGCTGTCATGAAGGGAACAGTAATTAACAGACTTTAGAGTTAAAATATACAATATGTGTCATTATAAACAAATCATAAAGATGTTAAGGCAGGACATCCAGAATCCTGCTTTCAGTGGATGGTCCTCCTCTTCTGATTCTGAACTGTTGGCTTACTTTCTATGCTAGGTCAGGGCTTTATAAAATTTACTTTGCATATGAATCACATGGGGATCTTTTTGGATGCTGGTTCTGATTAAGTAGATCTTGTAGAGGGTAGGAGGACTGATAGTCTGTATTTCTAACATTAATTCCGGGTAAAGATACTGCTGCTACTAGTCTAAGGACCTAACTCTTCAGTGGCATGGTCCTTGTTGAATTTCTGAAGTCTATTGAACTGTCAACCCTCTTAACCAAGATCTAGACCCCTCTATACTAAATTACTTGGGCTTGGAAGAAAGGATGGCCTTAGGGTAAGCAGAGAGCAGTGAGAAGGCTGTGGTGGGACCTAATGGACACAGGAGCTGGGAAGGAAGCAGAGGAAGAACAGAGGCAGAAATGAGCACCTTCCTCCATTTGCATGGTGCCTGTTCCCATCTCCAGAATTGGCAGTCTAGGAAATTGAATTTAATCATACTACACCTTGGAGGATGTTAATTAGCAGGCTGACTTGGGCCTGTTAAATCTACTTAAAATTTTTTTTACCGGGTATGCATCACATACAATAAAATTTTAAATAGTACGTGAGTATTATTGACCACCAATATTTTCTTATAATCTTAATAGTCCTGTTACTTTCTGTTTATGGTATGGGTTTAGTTATCTGCTTTCCTCACAGCCTGTGAGCCTTCTGCGTGCAGTGATCCTGTCTCATTTGTGTTTCTGTCTCTAGGCCCTGCCCATCATCATGGCTCAATAAATGGAGAGGGGCCTGGGTTATCTTGGCCAGAGATTCTGTAATAGATGTAGGTAAACCCTCTTGGGTCTCAATGTTAACACCATTGGTGCTAGAACATAATAGTTTTAACAAAAATATAAAGACCTGGGGAAAAATGTTTTCAGAGTCTTCTAATCACTTCTTGGTGAATAAAGATTAGTTTTATAGATAATATTAGTGGTGCTTTGAGAAAATAAATTAGGATGAATTGATTCAAGAAAGAAGATGCTAAATTGTTTAAAGTCTGCATTTAAAATCATAGCTTTTTAAAGGAGATCTTTCCTAATTTATTTTAGGAAAAAAGCTAGATATTTGCAAACTGTAAATACAAACTACTTTTTATCCATTTTCTCACCTTCCCTTAAGTAAGAATGGGAAGATATTAACAAAGTACTATTTTTCTTTTTTCCCTTTTTCTTCCTTTCTCTTCCTTCCTTCCTTTCTTTCAGGAAAGTTTTAGGAAGATAGGGAAAATTTAAAGAAGAAAATAAAAATCACACCTGCTTCCCAGGTTGTTATGTTTTGTGTGTGTGTGTGTGTGTGTGTGTGTGTGTGTGTGTGTGTATGCATGTGTGTACGTGTATATGTATCTGTCCATTTTGTAATATTTTTGTCTGGTTTTGGAATCAGGGTAATTGGATTGGGAGGGATGCTTTCCTCTTCAGTTGTCTGGAATAGTTTGTGTAGAATAGCATTATTTCTTCCTTTTATGTTTGTTGTAATTTACCAGATAAACCTTCTGGGACTGACATTTTCTTTTGGGAAAGTTATCTATTTCTTTGTTGAATGAACTTGGGTTGTTTGTGTCAAGCAATTTATACAGTTCGGGGTGCCTGGGTGGCTCAGTGGGTTAAAGCCTCTGCCTTCAGCTCAGGTCATGATCTCAGGGTCCTGGGATCGAGCCCCACATCGGGCTCTCTGCTCAGCGGGGAGCCTGCTTCCCCCTCTCTCTCTGCCTGCCTCTCTGCCTACTTGTGATCTCTCTCTCTCTCTGTCAAATAAATAAATAAAATCTTTAAAAAAAAAAAAAGAAATTTATACAATTCATCTAAGTTGGTGAATATACTGAGATGAATTTATTTATAATCTCTGTTATCCTTTTAATGTCTATAAAATCTGTAATGATGTCATCTCTGTCATTCCTGCTGTTGGTAATTTGTGTCTTTCTTTTTTGGCTGAAAACCAAAGTTTGTCTGTTTTATTAGCTAAAGTTTTATCAACTTGGCTAAATGTTTCCCAGTTTTATTGGTCTCAAGTAAATAGCTTTTGATTTCATTGATTTTTCTCTATTGCTTTTTGGTTTTCTATTTGATTTGATTTCAACTAGTGTAGTTTCCCCCCTTTTTTTCTACTTAATTTGGGCTTAATTTGCTTAAGGTAGAAGCAAAATTCATTGATTTGAGATCTTCTTTTCTGATATAGGTGTTTGGTGCTATACATTTCCCCAAAATACTGATTTAGTGTCTTTCCATATGTTTTTATATATGCCGTATTCTTTCACTACAAAATATATTCTAATTTCTTCTTATTTCTTCTTTGATCAGTGGGTTGTTTTTTTACATTGTGCTACTTGGTTTAAAATTATTTGGAGATCTTTTTCCCAGAGATATTTCTGTTGTTAATTTCTAATTTAATTCCACTGTGGTCAGATGACATGCTTTTTTTGTGAACGAATTCTTTTAAGTTTGTGGAAACTTCTTTACTGATCCAGAAGTTGGTCTATCTCAATACATGTTCATTGTGAACTTAAGAAGGAAAATATGTATTCTGCCCCTGTAGGATGAAGTATTGTCGAAATGTAAATTAAGGGGCACCTGGGTGGCTCAGTGGGTTAAAGCCTCTGCCTTAGCTCAGGTCATGATCTCAGGGTCCTGGGATCGAGCCTCGCATCGGGCTCTCTGCTCAGCAGGGAGCCTGCTTCCCCCTCTCTCTCTGCCTGCCTCTCTGTCTACTTGTGATCTCTCTCTCTCTGTCAAATAAATAAATAAAATCTTAAAAAAAAGAACTTCCTTTAAAAAAAAAGAAATGTAAATTAAGTCAATAAGGTTGACAGTGTTGTTCAAGTCTTCCATATCCTTATTGATTTTTTGTTTGCTTGTTCTAGAAGTTATGGGAGAGAGATAATATATTTCTGACTCTAGTTGTGAATTTGTCTATTTCTCCTTGCAGATCTATCTGTTTTGGCTTATGTATTTTGAAGTTTTTGTTAGATGTAAAAATATTTAGGATTTTTTGCTCTTCCTGATTAGCTAAACCCTATGTCATTATGAAATGACTTTCTCTGTCCTTGGTACTAAAAGTTCTAAAAGTTTCTTTGATGTTAATATCCAGCTTTTAAAAATTAACATTAACATGTTATTATCTTATTCCTTTCTTCCATTTTTAACCTACCTCTATCTTTATATTTACAGTGCATTTCTCCTGGGCAGCACCTTGTTCGGTCTTGCTTTTTTTCCATTTTGACAATCTCTGTCTTTTAACTGGGGATGTTTAGGCCATTTGTATTTAATGCACTTATAGATATGGTTAGGTTTAAGTCTACAGTATTGTTATTTACTTTTTATTTATTTCATCTATTCTGTATTCTCTTTTCCTTTTTTCTTTTTTTCCTTTTTTTAATTGTTAAGAGTATTTTTTATGATTCCGTTTTATCTCCATTCTAAGCTTGTTAACTGTAACGTTTTTATTTTGCTACTCTAGAGGTTGCTTTAAGGTTATTTTATGCATATTTATCTGGCATACTGTAGCTATTCAGTATACTTATTGAATGAACCAGTGAGTGCCCTGGTACGTAAGTCAAAGGGCTGCTGAGAGCCAGAGGCATCAAGAATGGTCATTAGTCCTGTGCTATTAGTCATTCTTTTCCAGATTTTTTCCTCTCTCTCACCAAGTTATTATGGATATTGGCTCTAATATTCCTGTGTTGATGTTTGTCTCTTGAGGTTAGGTATCTGTACCTCCCTCTCTCTGCCCCCTTAATGTTTTAACAAATAGATACTTTATCCTTAGGTGGAGCTTTCTGCAGGCTTTTTGGAAAGTTTGTGGGTTGAGGCTGTGACCTTGACCTATCATGGCCAAGCCCCAAAAGTAACATCCTTATCAGGAAGAACAGACATTTTTTGAGGTATTGGGTAGGAAAAAGCTTCAAAATAATGGTCTAAATTTAGGATTAGCTGATCTCAGCAAAGCTACACACAGAAAGGAAATTCAGACCTAACAGATTTTCCCCATTCTTGGAATGCCACCAGTTATTTGAAGGCTCTTAAATGTTAAAAAAAAAAAAAAAAAAAAAAAAAAAATCATTGATCTTCCTGATTAAAAAAGAAAATTTATGCTCTCTCTTTCTCTTTTTTTTTTTCCAGCAAGTAACCGGCAGAAGTTTTGGTGATAAAGATTTTCGGACAGGGTTAGAAAATGGAATCCTTCTCTGCGAGTAAGTATAGCCTATTATTCAGTTGGTTTCAGTCAAGAAAAATCATTAGTGCCATTCAGTTCATCTGTAAAAATTTGCATTTTGTCTTCAATTTATTCACTGTTTGATTCTGAAATTTTAAAACATCACTGGGCTAGGCGGTACACATAAGTAGGTGAGGGAGTTTTAGTGCACAGTAGGGAGGGGTGGGGACTATGGCAATTTCTAATTAGACAAAGAGGAAGTATCTGATAGCTGCTAATCAGCTCCAACCAACATTTACAATGTAGGAATCTAGAGCCCAGGGGATGGGAATGATGTGGACCCGACTGTAGTAAAAGTAGCAGCTTTTCTCCCCCTTTTCCCTAAAACAAAAGCAGTTTGTACCAAGTAAAAGCAATGCATCTTCTTACTTAAAACGTCTTAAAACATGACAGGTGACATTCCTCGCTGGGCTTGCTCCCCTGATGTATTTTGAATATATTCAGTTTATGCTATTGGCAAGTTTCAAACATGAGCAATAACCTCAATGTTCAGTTTTTATGTTCTGAACCTCGATTTTATCATAAAGTACTGCTGTGATGGTGGATTCAAGAGCTTTCTGTGAAGTGGTTCTAGACACAAAATAAGCGAGAGCCTTAACACCTGCAGGTGGATGAACATATACTTTAAGATCTCACATTTTGAATTTAATAGGTTCTGTAATTTGGATACTGCTTTTTGTTCGGTGAAATGTACACACACGAAATGCACAGCTCCAAATACATAGTCCGATGGAATTTGAGAACTGTGTACGTGTATGTAGCCTACATCCTGATCGAGATAGAGGACAGCAAGTTCCCTCCCGTCCCTTCCCAATCCATCTCCACCACCTCTAGAAAAGCACTGTTCTCATTTCAATCACCATAACATTTATTTGCCTTACATCTTGAACTTCATGTAAGTGAAATTACATAGAACGAATGCACTCTTATTTTGGCGACTTCCAGAATATTGTTTGGGAGCCACTGACGTAGTTGAAAGACTTCGGGTTTTGGAACCTGAGAACTGGAAACTCGAGTCTTAAATCATTTAACCTCCTTGAGTCTCAATTTTTCTCTCTAAAATGGTAATAAAAAAGAGATAACTTTTGCCTAGTTCATAAACTTTTTGTGAATTTCAACAGGATAACGTGGATGAGGTGCTTTAAAAAATGACATTTGCCACACGAATGTTGATTATTACGCAGCACCTTTCAACACAGTTCACGCCAGCGTTGTTTTCCTGCTCCCACTGTCCCTTCTTCTTCAAAGGGAAATTTACATGCCCTGATTGCCATTTCCATGCATTCCTTCCTGTGAAGTCTCTTCTGTCTTCTCATACTTTACTTCCTTCACTGCCTCTTTTCCCTTTATTCAATCTAAGAGCTCATCTCTTAGATAAACCATAATTAGTTTAGCGTCTCACGAGAGACAAACACAGGCAGACTCCAGATACTTCCCTTGTGTTCTAACACCTGCTTCTCCAACGATTCTGGGCTTAGCCTTCTCCTGATGTTAACAGACTAGCCACAGTCTGATCTAATGTATGTGCATTGTGCTCTCTTAATTCTGTTGAAGTGGGTCTTTGGTACCAATTTTTGTATACCAACATGTGCTCTGAAGATTCTTGTAGGCGTTCACCTCTCCACTATTCTCCCGTGAATAAAGCTGTCAGGGAGTAGTATTGCCTGCCAGACTTTGGATGGAGCAGGTTCATCTGAAGACGAGGTTCTGGGTCTGGAGACTTTTGCATGTATAGAACTTGCTTCTTGGGGTGCCTGGGGGGCTTAGTCGGTTAAGCATCCGCCTTTGGCTCAGGTCATGATCCCAAGGTCCTGAGATTGACCCACGTCGAGCTCCCTGCTCAGCGGGGAGTCTGCTTTTCCCTCTCCTTCTGCCCCTCTCCCCTGCTTGTGTGTGCTCTCTCTCTCAAATAAATAAAATCTTAAAAAAAAAGAACTTGCCTCTTACCTAGATGAAGAGGTTGAGTTAGAGGATGGATTCTGTCATGTGAGTGATGGCATTCCTTGGTGGCCTTTTACAAATACATTAATGAATGTTAGGGTTGTTTAGGGGTGGAGGGGTGGGGCTTGGGTCTAGGCCATGGTTAAGAAATATTATGGTTAGACAAGAGGGAGGCACAGATTATAGTCAGGGACCTCTTGAAATAAATAAAGGGTTTGGACTGCCGACAGCCAAGAATGAAGTGGAGGGAACTAGCCAATGCGGAGGCTTGGACAAGTGTTACTGAATGAGTACCTAGGGCAAAACTCAGCATAAGTAAGTTATTGTCTAAGTCTTCTCCCCGCAGAGGATTAGACTCACTGGTGTAATTGAAGGAGTCTGAGGACCAGGGAAGGTCAAGTTCTGGCTTCCCTGTGGGACTCCAGCTGGCTGCCCCGGCAGTGAGTTTGCTAAGGTGGAATGAACTGTGTCCGTGGCCTGAGGCAAGGAGAGCCGTGGCCTGAGCCTCTGCCAGCGCCTTTGAGGGAAAGCTGGGTCAGCAGCTGGAGAAACCAGATACAAATATGTTTCTAAGTCCAGGAGCCACGGAGCAATGAGAAGCGAAGGCATGTCCCCGGAGCCGAATGCACCGAAGGTTGGGAGCAATGGAGGAGGAAGATTTTCCCCTCCTCTCTGGTTGGGGCAGAGAGGCGTGGCGAGGTTTTATCTGAGCTGAAGCCAATGGGGCTGCTGCAGCCTGAGATTAGCAGGTGTGTTTCCCGGGACTTGGATCTAGAGACCAATCTGGCAAGGAGGGGCCTTGCACTGTTTCAAGGGTAGAGTTGGCTGATGGCAAGGACCCCCAAAAGTCAGGGAACTCAGTTTGGAGGTTCCCAGACAGTGGATCCATACAGGTTTTAGACACTTGTGTTTGGAGAGTAGATGAGAATGCGTAAGGCTGTGCCTCTCTCTACAACTGGAGGGAATTTTATGGATGCCGGCGATTAAGGGGTTCTAACTCAAAACTTCCCGCCATGTAGCAACATTTCACAATGTAAGAAGAACTCCCTGTAATTTCAAATTTTGGAAACTAGCAATTCAGCTCTTCGGAGACTGAGGCTTTCATAACACACAGCCCTCTTTTGGAAAATTGTTAGGGCTTTTCAACTTTGTATTATTCCAAACAGAAGCCCAGTTGGTGTCTTGTAATAGTTATGACCCAGCTGAAAAATCCACGGATGGCCTCAGTGAACGATTCCTTTTGTTCCACAGACTCTCATCTTTTTGTCTGAGTTAGATCGGCTCTAAAGGGTGCTTGCAGCTGGGGAGACATCATGCTCTTTGTTCACGAAACATTTCCTGAGTTGTTCATGAGTCTGAAAAAAAATGCATAGTCCTCATCAAACAGAGGGCATCCTTCTGGGCCCGGGATCGGATTTTTGTTCTTGCCAAACTTTCGTGTGGCCTGTAAGGGCTATCATCATACCCATTTTACAGAGGAATTAAATGGGGTGCAGAGGACTGCCTAAGGTTATACAACTAAGAAAGATTTACCATTCAGAAGTCTGATTTCTTATCTTTTAACAACTGTCCTGTGCCTACGACTGAGATTTTAATGGTAGAGAAAAGCGAGAGCTTTAGGGTTGGTGACGTTGGCATGGGATTGGTGCCAGAAAACAGCGAGTGTGGGGAGGAGGGCAGTGCAGAGGATAGCACTGGGTCTCGAATGGACAGAACATGAAGAAGGACGCCATGGGGTTGGTGGTCTTGGGATGTAAGCATCAAGGGCCTGGTGGTCCTTTTTCTTTTCTTTTCTTTTTTAAAGATTATTTATTTTAGAGAGAGAGAGCATGAGTGGGGGGAGGGCCAGAGGGAGAGGAGAGAGAATCTGCAGCAGACTCCCCACTGACCGTGGAGCCCGACATGGGGCTTGGTCCCAGGACCCTGAGATCATGACCTGAACCAAAATCAAAGTTGGTTGCTTAACGGACTGAGCCACTCCGGCGCCCCTGGTTGGTGCTTCTTAAGATAAGAAGGCAAGTCCAATAAGAGTGAAAGCATGAGAGAGTGGAGAGGATAAGGAGGTTGTAGTCAGGGGAGAAGGTCGGGGTTTCAGTTTGCTTTGGTAGAGCCGTCCGTCCGATGAGGCGAGACGAAGGAGAGGGCTGGACGCATACTGAAGGCTACAGAGACAAGGGAGAAAAGACCTGCGCCTCCAGGCAGCACGTAAGGTGGAAACAGAGTAGCATCAGAGTCATCGTGGGAGCTGTTGTACTCTTCCTGGGAAGTACAGTACCCGTGGCTTTGCAGGGCTCCCCCTGTGTGCCGTGAGACTTACGTGTGAACGTGTAACTGATAACAATAGCACTCACAGACGAGACTGCACGTGCCAAGGAGAATTATGGTAGATGTGTTTCCGCTGTCATCATTTCTCTCTTCCTTGGTTGTTTTTGCCAAGTGTGTATACGTGAGGTTTGGAGGTCAAACGCTCCAATGATGTGAATCCTCAGCGGAGCAGTCCATAAAATGTCTGGGGTCAGAATGTGACCAGGCTGCAAACGTGTGACAAGTGTCATGCTGTTAGAAATGTCAACCAAATACTGCGTGATGTCCTAGAGGACTTCGGGGTTTAAAAGGAAGGCTGCAAACAACCATTCCCTAAGGAGCACCCTCCCGGGACACAGTCACCGATGACGGTTAGCTCCTTCCCAGCACCCAGAGCAGACGGTTTTGAAATGAATCCAGAAAGGAAAGTTTCTGACTTGTCCTGATTCTGACTTTATTGTTTAGACAGAACTCTATGGAATTCTATCTATACCAGGGGTTGGCAACAGGCTTGGCCTGTTTTTGTCCTGGCTTTCTTTCTTGCTAAGGATGGTTTTTACATTATAAAAGGGTTGGAAATGACACAAAACAAGACTTCTGTATGTGGCTCCAAGAGCCTGGAGTGTTTACTCTCTGGTCCTTTACAGAAAAAGTTTGCCAGCCCATAAGGACTACGGGATAAATTTTGGATGTAATTGTTTACCCTCCTAAAGTTAAGTAATTGACTCGGCAGTGCAGAAATGCTATGTAGGAAAATAAAATAACTTTTTAGAAAAGGTTTTCTCAAAAAAAAAAAAAAAAAAAGAAAAAAAAGAAAAGGTTTTCTCAGGACTTTTTATAAGTTCCCCTTCCACCCAACTTTTTTTTTTTTTTTAAAGATTTTATTTATTTATTTGACAGAGGGAGAGAGATCACAAGTAGGCAGAGAGGCAGGCAGAGAGAGAGGGGGAAGCAGGCTCCCCACAGAGCAGAGAGCCCGATGCGGGGCTCGATCCCAGGACCCTGAGATCATGACCTGAGCTGAAGGCAGAGGCTTTAACCCACTGAGCCACCCAGGCGCCCCTCCACCCAACTTTTTATTTCGAAAAATTTCAAACTTACAGAAAAGTGACAAGAATAATATAAGGATTCTGCACATACCTTACCTGTAAGTAGAAGTAAATGGTTCAGGAAGAAAGAGGCCTTTGCAGAAAGAGATAAAGTAAAAGTGGCAAAATGATCATACCGTCGACCCTTGAACATCATGGTTTGAACTGCATGGGTCCACCTGCATGTGGACCTTTCCCATAAATATAGTCCAGTACTGCAAATGTATTTTCTTTCCTTGTGATTTTCTTAATATTTTCTTTTCCCAAGCTGACTCTATTGTAGGAATACAGTATAGAATACATACAACATACAAAATATATGTTAATTGACTGTTGATGTTATCAGTAAGGCTTCTGGGCAACAGTTGGTTAATAGTCGGTAAGTTTTGGAGGGGTCAGAAGTTCTAGGTGGATTTTCAACTGTGCAGGGGGTCGGCGCCCCTCCCCTCCGTGTTGTTCAAGGGGCAACTGTGACGGCATCTCGTTATAGGGTATGTGCTCTGCTCTCCCCTCCCCGCCCCTCCCTCTGTGGTTTGATTTCTCATCCTTCCCCACCCTCTTTACTTTCTTTTTTGTTACCATCCAAAGATAGACAGTCAAGAAAAGCCCATTCCGATGCTTTTGTGAGCGAGCACAGTGGAAAGTGAGCGGATTGGGAAAACACTGAGGTTGAATCCTGTGACATTGTGTAACTAGACGAAAAACGGTCGGAAAATGTGGTTTCAGAAGGTTCAACCTAGTTAGCAACTCACGTTGCCGGCGTGTGTCCCTGTGTCCTCATGCCACTTACCTGGCCTCCTGGAGCCCCAGTTTCCTGAGCTATGACAACCAATGTAATTGTACCTGGTTAGGAGGGTCGATCTGAGGATTAAATGAATTGGTAATGTGGATGCATCTTTTTGTTCAGTGCTTGGAATGTCGCAGGCCCTTAACTGTTAACTGCTGTCCCTTTGTCTGTGAAAGGGGGAAGTCACTATCTCCTCGGGTCCTTGAGAGATTCCGGTAAGAGAGAACTGCACAGCGCTCGGCACTGCGTGATGCTTGCTTGGCGCCCCGGACCCCTGGCTGTTCTCATTATGCTTGTTGGAAACAGGCCCAAAGTCAATTATGAATATGACATAGTCAATGCAGCTCTGTGTCACTGTGCACCCATCAGCTCTTTCTCCAGGGGCTGCCAACAAGCCACGGGATGAACGCACTGGGATTTTCCTTTCCAGCTTGTCTTGCCGAGCCTGTGATCAAAAACTGGGCAAGAAAGTTTGGGACCTTTACAAACCTGATCATCTGTGAATAATGAGCTTTGGCTGGCAGGGCTTGAGACCGAGAGTGATTGTTTTGAAAACAGTAACCTTGACCTCTGTGGTGATGTCATTTCCTCCCACTCTCTCCAGTCTGTCGTGGTTTCTTTCTCTGGGAAGCTGTTCCAGAACCTTCCGGGCAGAGTTGGTAGGTTCCTGTCTGGCTTCTAAGTACCTGTAGCACCTCCGTGCTAGCACGTATCCCGGTCTCCTTCCGGTACCAGAGTGAAGGCTTCCGAAGATCCCTTCTGTTTATCTTTGGTTTTACTTCCCTGGACGCTGGTCTGACAATAGGACCTCTCTTATAGGCACTTGCTGAATACATCGAGTCCAGTAGCGAGAGTGCTCCCTAGGCTCCCTAATCATCAGTGACCTTAACTTTCTCCCAGTCTTAGCTGTCATTGTCAGTATTGTCCTCTGTCTCTATCCCCTCACCTCTCCTCTTTCCCCCTCCTCTCCCCTGTCCTCCTCTTTCTCACCTTTTTCCTCTTTCCTCCTCTGCCCCCCTCCCTTCCCCTCACTTCCCTACACACACACACACTTTCACATAAAGAACAGACCCATCCTTGAAGACTAAAGACGAAAGCATAGATGTACCTACTTTCTTTAAGTGTAAGATTCTCCACTCCAGCTCCATCTTCTTTGGAATTAATAAAAGTTGAACTTTTGAGGTTTTGTTCTGCGGACACATTTTCTTGGAATGTAAAGTCTGAGTATGTCAGTTTGCAAATGACTGACCAATAGAGAATGTCCTAGTGGATTTTTGTCTCAGTTCTTACGTTGGTGAAATAATTTTCTGAAGATAAGAATTCTGTTGGCAAACACGTGTTTATATCATGGCTGATGAATGAGCTGCTTATTCTAAGAAGGGAGGCTTGTCTTGGATTCCTGTCCTGATTTCAGCATGAGATGTGGTGTGCCACAGATATGTACTAGCCTTCTAGGACAGGTTGGCAGTTGATGGTGTGCCTTTGCACAGACACGTTTTGTCATATAGAGGATTTGTTAGATATTGACCTAGGAACTGAGGACCATAAAAGGGAATGGAAGGCTTGATCCCTGCTCTTCAGGAGTTTTATAATGCATTTGGGGCTTGAACACATGCACGAAACAGTGTGTGAGTAGCAATATAAACCAGTGTGTGAGTAAATGCAAGTGACCAAGATTTAATTGCCAAGATGTACTAAGAAGTAAAACAAAGGGAGATTGTTACAGTTTGAGAGACAGTTACTGGGGAGATGTTACATCAACTGAATTTTATTTAAGTTGAGAATAGGCTGAGGGGAAGAGAAGGGCATCCTTCACGGAGACAAGGCAGAAGGCAAGATTTGAAGTCAGGAAGCAGTATGATGTGTTTAGCATACACAGAAGAGCTCTGCTCCGAAGGGGGTAGGGGGAGGAAGGTGGCTTCTCTTCCTTCATTCAACTAACCTTTTTAAGAACCCACTTCCGAGTATGATAAGTTACTAGAAAGACTAGTACATTATACAGTAAAATCATGTAACAGGGGTGACCTGCTCAGATCTGGAATCTAAATCCTGACTCCATATGGGATATAAATCTCAGGTTCTTTTGTGGAAGAGGCATTAAGGTAGAGACCTGAATGAAGAGTAGAGATTAGTCAGGAAAGAGGGAAGGGAGATGGAAGTAGGGAGGAAGCATCTTCTAGACTGGAAAAGTAATATGTCTGAGGTCCCTAAGTTAGAAGCTCCATCCATTGAAGGAATTACAAGGGGACTCATTTGGCCAAAGGGGAGGTGGGGATGAAGGTGTGAGATGAAGGTAGATGGAGGGGAAGAGGAGGAGGCAGGAGAAAGATTGCTCAGGGCCTTGGAAGCCATGGAAAGATTTTTGGGTTTGACCTCCAGGGCAATAGAAGTGAGAAGAATTCTGAAGAAATCCGCAGGACTTGGTAGGGTAGAGGATATAGATAAAAGAAAGAAAGGGCTACAAAATAACTTCAGTGTTTCCGTTGTTGATGGCCAGCAGAGTCAGGCTTCTGGTGCAAACTGAAGAGGATCCTCTACTTTTTGGGAAGGTCATAATTTCACTTTGGGCAGGGTGAGTTTGGGAAATAGATAGGCCATCCAGGGGCCATCCTGTAGACTGTTGGGGACAAGGGCCTGGAGCTTAGAGGTGAGGCAATGGATTTAGCTTTTTGAAATGTGATTTGCCCGCCATTGTTGGAAATCAAGGCCAGGCTGTGATATATGGCAGACTCTCTGAGGAAAAGAGCACATTGAGAAAGAACAGCAGAGGAAGGTCTCAGTTTGAGGAAGCCTCCCCACTGGGTCAGGGGTAAGAGAAAGAGAAGCTCACAAAGGGGTTTCAGAGAGATGAGAGGAAACCCAAGGAAGTGTGGTGCCTTGGAAACCAAGGGCGCTAAGAAGACCGAAGAAGCTGGTGGTCACCTGTATGACATGGCCCCGGGAGAGGTAAGCTCGCACAAGGCTTCAGAAAAGGCCTGCCTCAGCGGTAGTGGAAGGCACTGGAAACCTTTGTCAATTAATAGTCATCTCTGGGAACGGCCAGACCACCATCATGAGTCCACTGAATCGTTTTAAGTCTGACTTATTCTGTTGCATTGTTTCAACAGGCTCTTGGTAGAGACCTTATCTATTGTCAACTACACATGCAATATTTTCCTCAACTATTAAAAAAGAAAAGGGGTTAGTCTGGCCCAATGGCTCCTTTGAAGAGTGACCATGTAGTTTGTCAGTCAGTCGAGATGGTTTTGAGAGTGAAAGGGTTTTTTAACCAGCTGAGACCCTAAAACAACAAATGAAATCTAGACTGTCCTCAGCAAATGGGGATGTGTGGTCGACCCAGTTGTTGGCAACCACAGACTGATGCCTTCTAATCACCGTTGTTTTGTTCAGTATCTGCAAACCCATCCCTTACTTGATCCTCACCGCAACCCTGGTAGGTGAGCAGCCTGGGTCAGCTCTTCCCGCCTCCCTTTGTAAGGATGAGATGGAGACCCAGGGTGGTAAAGCACAGTGTGTCTTTGACCTCTTTGTCTGGAACTCTTTCTGTAACCCAGATGCTCACTCGAATCTCAGCAAACTTGGGTCCTTTTGCCCTTATTGATTTTGGCCTTAGCAGGCTGGTAAGAATTTGATAGGCCTTCTGTGTAGGATTCTCCTTTGTCTTCTGGCCATATCACACTTGGCTTCACAGACTTGGCCAGTCTCCTGCTCTTTGGCATCAAGTCTCATTAAGCTTTTAAGTTCAAGTAAGGACATTTCAACTCACTCTTTTTTTTTAAAGTTCTCCAATGAAAAGCTGCTTTTTTTTTTTCTTTGAACATTGGCCTGGCTTAGGTGGGGACTTAGGCAGGAACTGAGTATCCCAACAGCCTTCTGTTAGGAAAGATGAAAACAGATGCAGAACATAGAGGAAGAATTTGTAGGACTCATGAAGTGCAGAATGGACTCCCAGTGTTGTCTTTTTTCCTTCTTGAATTCTCATCAAATAAACAGCCCTTGGTTCCTACTCAAAAGGGGGACTCAGCACAGTATGCATTCAAACTGTGTTTTGGCATCAATTACAGGAGTCTCCTGGGTGGGTAAGGGGGACTTGTGTGCATTTGAAACATTCTCAAATCTATCCATCTTTGCAAATATTTTGTCCATTAAAAATGATATAATCCTGGCCACAACATCTTTTTTCTTTTTTTTTTTTTTTTTGAAGATTTTATTTATATGACAGAGAGAGAGATCACAAGTAGGCAGAGAGGCAGGCAGAGAGAGAGGGGGAAGCAGGCTCCCTGCTGAGCAGAAAGCCCGATGCGGGGCTTGATCCCAGGACCCTGAGATCATGACCTGAGCCAAAGGCAGAGGCTTAACCCACTGAGCCACCCAGGCGCCCCTCTTTTTTCTTTTTTTAAGAAAATATTTTATTTATTTGAGAGAGAGAGAGAGCATGAGCAGGGGGAGTGGTAGAGGGAGAAGGAGAAGAGGACTCCCTGCTGAACAGGGAGCCCCCCCCTCGGGACTCGATCCCAGGACCCTTGGATCATGACCTAAGCTGAAGGCAGACGCTTAACTGTCTGAGCCACCCAGGGGCCCCAACTTCTTTTTTCTTAATACATAGTTTACATAGTTTTACATGACCTAGACTCAGGTCTTTGTTTTGATAACTTCCAAAAAATGTGTTTGAAACTTAATTTAGCATAATTCTCTTTCAGGAACCACTCCCCTCAAAATGTAGTGGTTTCTTTCACCCTATCCATCTATTCCTTAAAAACATATTAAACTTCTCTCACTTAAATCTTAGGCTTAATCTCCTTATTCCTGAACAAATTTATTACATATTTATTGGAATTAAAAAAAACATATAACAAGAGGTTTAAATATGGGCTGCTTGTGCGGTAGAGGAGAAACTGGCCCATCTCATTGCGTCTGTGGGGTTCCATGCTGGATTAGGCTTTGCTTGTATTTGAGAGGATTTAGTAACCCCCTAATTGTATTTCCTTAATAATCCATTTTTTTTGGTGGTCTCTACTGGCCTGTCAGACTGGGTGGGCTGACTACCCACAATGAAGTGTACAAAATTCCTGCCTCAAGCATGCCATTCTAAATGTTTCCTTTGGTAACCCACAGAAGAGGACCTTTTAAATAGCCCACCAAGGACCCAGTTTAGAAATGATTTATTTTTAAAGTTAACTATGCAGAAAGAGACTTCCCTCTTATATTAAGGAGAAGAAAGAATGAATGACAAGACAAATAGAATGGCTGAGTGATTAGCTCTAGTGCCTGGCTTTCCTTACCCCACTATAGACTTTGCCGTGAGGCTGACGTTCCCAAACATGGCTTCATTGTGTCTGGTGCCCTTCCCCAAAACAGGACATGGTTCAAGTTCCTTTGCCTGGAACCCAGTGGGTGTCCCTCACTGTCTGGGTGCAGGGGTTCTGTTTGGCTTATCTTTACCATCCTTTGCACTGGCCGCAGAGAATGATTTTTGTATTTAATGATTTTCTTCGTGCTTTCCTGCCTCCGTGACTTTGCTGCATGTCATTCCAGCCCCCCGGGGTGCCCCCTTCCTGTCCATGTCCATCTCCCTAAATCCTAAACCCATACATTGGGTACTGTTTCCTCCACTAAAATATGACCCTCATGAGAGCCTGCATTCAGGCTTCCCTATTCCTCTTAGCACCCACGGGAGTGACAACCATACATCCTGGGTTGGAGACGACAACCCTGGTTTCAGGTGCGCTCTCTCTAGTTTCTGGTTTGAAAAGTGTTTTGGCTGTGCCGAGAGCAAGTAATTTGTCTTACACAGGGCACTACTCCTGAGATAGTACGTTTTAACTTTCTATTTATGAGTTCTTGGTGTAGTGACAGTGACTCACCCATCTTTCTCTGCCTAATAATGCTTGCATGTGGCAGGAATGTCATATAGCATTTTGGCGGAAAAATGGGAAGAAGGAAGAGTAGTCCAAAATTCACATTGGCAGGGCTTTCCTGGTTTAACATCAAAAATACAAATGACAAAAGAAAAAAATAGATAAATTGGACTATGTCAAAGTTAAAAGCTTTTGTCCTGCAAATGGTACCACCTCCCAACCACAGAATGGGAGAAAACGTGATGATATTTGCAAATCATATGTCTGAGAAGGGACTTGTGTCTAGAATATATAAAGAACTCAGTAATAAAAGAATAAACATCTAATAAAAAATGAGCAAAGGTATCTGAGTAGGTATTTCTCTAAAAAAGATTAAAAAATGGACAGTAAGCCCATGGAAAGATGTTCAACATCATTAATCTTTAGAGAAATGTGAATCAAAATGATGAGATACCACCGCCCACCCACTGGAATGGCAACATGAAAAAGGAAGGCAATAAGCGTGATATGGATGTGGAGGAACTAGAACCTTCATGTATTGCTGGTGGGAATGTGAAATGGGACAGTCACTTTGGTAAACAATCTGGTAGTTCCTCAAAAGGTTAAACATTGAGTTATCATATAACTCAGCAATTATACTTCTAGATGCATATCCAAGAGAAATGAAAGTGTACATCCAAACAAAAACTTATACACAAATGTTTGTGACAGCACCATTCACAGTAGCCAAATGTTCGAAACAACCCAAATGCCCATCAACTGATGAATGGATAGGGAAAATATGGTACATTCATATAATGCGATATTATTTGGCCATAAAAAGGAATTAACTACCAGTGCATGTTACAGCACGAATGAACCAAAACCATTATGCTAAATGAAAGAAACCAGTCACAAAGGATCACATTTTATATGGTCCTATTTATTGGAAATGTGCGGAATAGGCAAATCTATAGGTACAGAAAGTACATTAGTGGTTGCCTAGGGCTGGGGGTTGTGTGTGGGTGGGATGGGGGTTAAAGCTAATAGGTATGGGGTTTCTTTCAGGTGGAAGGAAAGTTAAAATTAGTTTGCAGAGTTGGTTGCATAATCCTGTGAATGTACAAAAAAACTGGATTCTGTACTTTCAATGAGTGAGTTATATCTCAAGCTGTTAACACACACACACACACACACACACACACACACAATACATACACGTGTACACACTCACAATGCAATTTAAAAATTTTGCTTCGAGTTGTTTCCAGTGCTCTGTGGAGGACTCATTCCAAATGTCATTTAGTGCATTTCTAGATGTATTACTACCATATTGTAATGTGCTGCTAATATTTTAGAACTTTACTGAAGGCAATGCCCTGTAGATTGATTATATTAATGTTCTGTCTACTTCCAAAAAGATGTAAAGAAAATTTCAAAACAAAAATTAAAAATCATATTAATTAATCACATTTAATTAACATCAGGCATCATGACCTTAGACATAGAAAAGCCATAGAAATGAGGAAACTTTGTTGCTTAAATACTGCATAGTTTTTCTTCCCTTAAAGCTCCTTTTCTACGACAGATGAAAAGGCTTTGCTTATAGTCTGATTCCCTGGCCATTGCCTCTGTCTTCCAGAACACATTCTCCATTCCTCTGAATAAGACTGCATTTTATACTCTGCTGCACCCACAGGAAAGTAAAATGTGGGCTGCCGGAGGGGAAATGACCACGGTCCCCTCCCCCTGCACCCTTCCCATTGTGTGTCCCGTGGTACATCAAAAAGAAGAACCCAGAGACCTTACTGTTCCCTTTGGGGCCAACCAGCTCCCAACTGTCCTTTAAAGAGGAACAGGGTGACTCCTCTCATTTTCATCCCATCCCACAGACCAACAGAAAATAAATAAAATAGCGGTGATTGGTGGGAATGAACTAGAAGCCTGTCAGATGATCCTTGTACAGTATGATTGCTTGAACCCACCTCTAGTCTTGGTGCTGAAAAACTGATTCAGATGAGACTGACAACAACAACAAGAAACATTGCAAATTATCAATGGCCCTCAAGTCCATTGTAGTTTCAAAACGCGTGTTTTGGGTTTCCCAGTGCTTCGCCACTGTTGCTCGTTTCATTATCACTTCACTCAGCAAACACAGATTGAAACCCTCCCAACAACCAGCCCTCACAGTAGAGATGGGGTTGCAGAGAGAACTAACTCCTTGCCTGATGGGAAGATTGGACGATTTCTGTGAAGTGTGATAAAAAAGGAAGGCAAAGAGTGTTGCGATCTAGAGGTGGGAGATATAATCTCTACCTAGGAAGTGGTTGAGGAAGAGATAACATTTAAGCTGGTTGTTTTGTTTTTTTTTTTAAGATTTTATTTATTTATTTAACAGAGAGAGAGAGAGCACAAGTAGGCAGAGAGGCAGGCAGAGAGAGAGGGGGAAGCAGGCTCCCTGCTGAGCAGAGAGCCAGATGTGGGGCTCGATCCCAGGACCCTGAGATCATGACCTGAGCTGAAGGCAGAGGCTTTAACCCACTGAGCCACCCAGGCACCCCTAAGCTGGGTTTTGAAGGATAAGTATGAGTTTGCCAGGCCACAAAGAGGTCGGGGGAGGCTTGTGGTGATGGCAGGTCAGACAGAGGGAAGAGTGAGCACTTGAAATGCTAATCAGCTGAAGGGGCTTTGAATGCTCAGGGGAGAAATTGTTGCCAGAAACTAGGACAAGTTCAAGATGGGGCAGACTGGAGAGGAAGGGGAGGTATCAGGTCAGTTTTCAGAAGACCTGGGATAGCATGTTAAGGAGTTCCAATAGCATCCAGCAAGCAGTAGGCAGCCAACACAGTCTCTACAAAGGAGCAGTGGGGTTATGTTTGTTTTTTAGGAAATTACAGCTGCTAACAGTGGCGACGTTGATGACTTTCTGCTGTGCACCAAACACAAATATTTGAATAAAAACCTTTGCTTCCCAAGGAGAAGCAGAGATGTTTCCTACACTTGTCTTGCTATGTCCATCCTTAGTTTACAACTATGACATACAGCCCCGGTTTCCAAAGTTCTCTTCCAAGTCACCATTTAGAACCTGGAAATTTCCCTACAGAACTAGTAGTCTTCGTAGTCTTGTGTAACCCATACCACGTCTGAGATCGTGACAGTCTCCCTGGAGAACCCAGTCCCTGAGGGCATCTGGCCTTAGCGCAGCCCCTGGTGTGTGGGGTAAGCACTTGATAACGGTGTGTGGAATGAATAGGAAATTGATTCAGAATTCTAACTAGCCATATTAGGAGCTGACCTCCCCTTTCTCGGATGGCAAAGGGCCTCTTCAGCTCTTGGCTTTTCCCCAACACTCTTAGGATGGCAAGACAGGTAGGGAGACAGGTGCAAGAGTTAAAGGGTAGCCAGAACTTGGCAGGAAAACAGGGCTAGAGACAGCTGTGGGCACAGCTACGAAGTAGCCAAGCTTGTCCTTGGAGCTTCTTACTGTCTTTCATTTGTCGGCATCCTCCCTTCCTTCCTCCCCATCCCCAGCTCTAGAGACTACACCCATGTGGGCCTGCCCTCCAAAAGGGCTAACATTAGCTCATTCCTTCCCTTCTGTCCTTTCATCTCTCCCAACTCCCAGCCTCGCTCTAGCCAGAGGCAGGATGCTTGGGAGGAGAGGTGAGCAATGACTGACGTATCAAATTTCCATCTATGGGGAGGGCTGGGGTCAAAACCTGCTTGGAGATGGTAATAGCAGCTGCCATTTATCAAGTGTATACTATACATGAGGCCTGTGCCAAGTGTGTTACACGCATTATTTCACATTCTCAGGCCATGGCTAATAGGTAGTATTGTCTCCATTTTACAGAGGAGCAAATTGAGGCTCATAGATGCTGAATACTTAAATAGCTTGCCTAGTGAGTTGCAGAGTTGGGATTTGAGCCCATGTCTTTTTTGTCTCTGGAGGCTACTGTTACTCTTAGAATTTTGAGTGCCAATCCCGTAACTCTTGGTTCTGAGCCCTTCCTTCTGAAGAAGTGTGGAGAGCAAGGGCTGGCTGTTTATCCTACTCAAGTTCTGGCTCTGGAAGCTTTCAGAGAAAAATCACAGCAATTTCACATTCCCGGTTTTCTTTCCACCCTCCTGACAGTAAACCCAGCAATACCAGGTTTTCGTTTTGCAAAAGAAATGCTAATTACTATCATTTATCCATAATTACTACATAGGACACTCACGATTACATGTATCATTGCCTGTGTCAGGGTAACTTTTGTCTCCATTTTTATTTGGTTATACTAAATTCTGTTCATGTAGTGTCAGCCTTCACAGTCCATTGATCACACATGACATCTTCAACTTATGCCTGATAAAATCGGGGAGGATCTTGAGTGGGAGGAAAGCAGTTTGAGGGGCAAGGAGCTCCATTACCAGGTGAAGGCATTTGGAGGGACATCCTGTGGGCACTTGGGAGCCCAGAAATCACTGAGGGAGGGAAGCAGCATGGCCAAGGCCACAATTTAGAAGGGGGTGAGTCTGGAGGTGGTGGGCAGATTGATTTAGGTGGCCAGCATTGGTTAGCTGGAGATAATTTTTGAAGTACAGAAAGTAGAACATCACAGGAAAGCCCTCTTCCCAGATTTAAGAAATACAAGTTTATGATCCTAACTTCCACTTGCAAACTCTGACCTCAGATGTGTGCCTGGTGGCAGTTTTCTTATCTAGATTGATTTACTGGTTTTCAGCCTCTTCTAGTCCCCTAAACCCCATAATTTCCAGATGGCAGGAAGGGCCATGCAAAGGTTGGACTGTGAGAGAGGCTGAAAATGAATCAAAAGGAATCCAAGATACTCAGATAATTCAGGAGGTTCTCTTCCATGCTTACAGAATATTTCATTAGTGTTAGTGTTTTAGCATCGAGACTAGGAGTGACATGGAAGAAGAGCTTTTCCCTAGCAGATGCGGGAAAGTAAAAATGGGTCCGTTTGCTTACAGTGTCCCCAAGTTTAGCTCACCCCCTCCCAGCGAGCCCCAGGGGAAAAGATGTGTCCAGGTGTTCGATTTTGCATTTTAGGACAGGATTTTCTTGGGTACAGTTTGGACAAAGTGGGTCCCCACTTTACTGGAGGAAGACCTTCTGGAGATCTGTGATAGTTAAGGCAATGCTGGGTGCCTTAATCTCAGTGATTCAGTACAATGGAAATGTACTTCTCACTCTTGTGTAGCTCAATTTTGACAGCAGGGCAGAGTGGAGGTGACTTTGCTTCAGGCAGTGGTTCGAGGATCCCAGCTGACAGAGACTCTATCCTTAACACGTGACTTCTCTCTCAGGTCTTCCTTCATGTCAGCATCTAACCTGTCAATGCGGAAGAAGAGGGAAAATGGAGAGTTGCTTGGGAGAAGTTTTCGGGGCAGGCCTGGGTGTGAGAATATACTACTCTGCCTACACCCTGTTGGCCAGAACTCTGTTATATGGCTACAGAAAATTCCAAAGGAGGGTGGAAAATGTAGTCAGGGTGGAAACGTGTGCTTAGGAGGGAAAGGAGATGAGTTTGGTTCTCACACAGGAGCCGTGTTAGAATAATACCAGCACTGCTGAGCCCTACAATTCACAGCCAGTCCCAACTTCTTGGAATTCCAAGACGAAGACCTTCTAAAGCTCTTATGATCTCTTCTTTGAGTATGTTCAAGGCAGGTGGCTTAAACATTCTGGGTAATCCACGTTCTGGATAATGCATAGCAGCACCCCTCAAAGATTTGGTAGATGTTAATGGTGGCAATTTGCATTCCATCACTGTTTTGTTCATATGAAATTCAATTCTTGTTTGGTTCAGGTTTCACTTTCCCCTACGTTTTAGTCCATTTTTCTTGACCTCAGAGGGCTTATTAACGTTCGTCCTTTTGCTGAGGCAACTCTAAAAAGAAATCTTTAAAAATGACATCTGTAACAGATTTATGGTCAAGGTTAAATTGATCTTATGCTTCGGTTCAAAAACAGTTGCCATATTATATTAAATGAAAGTGCATATACCTCTATTCAGGGTACATAGTCAAACCCAGAAAGTGATCAAGGAAACCATGTAGAAAAACACTATGGAACCAAATTAGAAGGGACAGAGAGTAGGTAATTTTGTGATCATAGCTGTCTATCACAGCTGTACAAACCAAGCTAATGAGACGGTGATGTAAGCTCTTGTTGTAAAGAATAAAGTGATTTCCCATGAGATTAAACATGAACTTCCCAACCCTGTGCTCAAGGTCTAGATATCTCCTCTGCTCTCCTGTAAACCCTGGGATTGTTATGAGACTTGAATTCATGAATTGAGTGACTTGTAGAGTAAGCTGAACTTTACAATCCTTTGAAAATTTTGCCTTTAATGTTTATGTCACAGTTCAATGACAAACTTCTCATTGGTTTAGTTCTTAATGTCTGGATGGTCTTGTAATGTAGCCTTTGTAGCTGTATTCTCAGTGTTAGGACCCTTGCAGAACTATTATATTGGCTGCTGGAAGAATCAGAATGAACCAGAAACTTTCCATCCCAGATTAGAGATTTAAGATTTTTCTTTTTAGTTGCAGATAGAAACAGATTTCTTCGTTTGTGTTTTATGACCCTTAAACAACGGTTGAGAAGTGACTATTAGGTGTTATTAACGGAGAGTTAAGAAATGCAGCCTGTGGTCCAATCAGAACATCAGCATCATTCCCTAGGTGTCTCAACAGTTGTTTCTTTAAGGAACCAAATCTTTAATCTTTCAAGAACTGTATTCCATAGAATTTGTGCCGAGCGTGTCTTTAATTCATCTTCTCAGAAACTCAGGATGGCCCACGCATTAGGTGGTGTGACAATGAACCACAGATGTGCACAGTTCGTGTCTTCCTGTGGGTTTTAATCTATTAGTGAGCATGCCCCATGAGGGAGCAACCTGGGGTCTGTCTTGTCTTCCTTTGTATCCCCGTACCCAGCTTCGGGCCAGAACATCATGCATGCTCCATAAATATTTGTTGAGTATGTGAAAGAACATATGGAATAGCCTTCCTTGAAATAGGTCACAGTGTGTTTCAGATTTAGAATATGAGTTTAGTAGACACCATTTAATTTCTGTCATATAAGAAACACATGTATTTCTGCTTGCTTTTAATGTCATTAACTTTTTCATCATTGAGGATTATCCCAGATCATGCATGACTTGCCTTCCTGTTTCTAGTCATTTCTTATCACACATAGATTAGGCAAGCCAAACGCATTTGTTGACTTGATTCATTAATGTGAGATTTTTGTCCAAGGTGGCCAGAAAAAGAAAATAAGGAAAACTTACCTTAGTCTTCCCCAGCTGGCTAATAGGAAAGTTGAAACTAAAATGACCTGAACTTACTTACCAAAAAAGGGTATGCTTAGTAGACCACGTGGGTATGAGTATACAAATTTCCACTTACCAAATGCTCGCAACACACATTGTCCCATTGGCTTCTCACCGCAATCTTGAATGGAAGGTGAGCTTTTCAAAATCCCCATTAAGGGAAAACTGAGACTCTGCTCAAGTGACTTCCAGTGGCCCATGGCTTATGGGTGTTGAGTTTAGCTCTTAAAACCTAGATTACTTATTCTAAATTCACTATACCTTCCTCTTCATTAAGTGTTAAAGGTTTGTTCTCTGTGTATGTGTGAGTGTTGAGTTGTACTTTGATGGCACATACTGAAGCAGGACTTTCTATATCACAAAGTTTCCATTTAAAATGACTGGCCTAAGACATGAAGGCTGTCTTGGCTGTGCTGCGAACCAGCTGTGCGTGTCTCTGAAGGAGGTCTTCCCATCTGTCTGGGGCTGTCTTTTCTTCTACAAAAATGGTGGAATGAATACATGACCCGTCTCTACAGGACAGAATAGTTGGAGACCGTGCATCTCAGAGGGTTCATGAATATAAAATATAATCATCACTTTAAAGCATGTCATCAATAAGTATTTATTGGAAATATTTATATGTTAATTTACATAGGAAGGCGATAGAGGTTTTTAGAAAAATTGCAAGTGAATATCCCTGACTCTTACCCATCACTGTATTTTTGAACTTCTCATCTGTCTCCTAATACGTGCAAGAAACGTCCTCAGTTGAATGCAAAATACAAGGCAGGCAGGTGTTGGACATTTCCGCAATGTCAATTCCGTGTACTCTTTTATTGTTGTGTACTATAAACTGCATATGGGACTAGAGCAATGTTTATACAAAAAAACAAAACAAAACACAGCTGCCTTGATCTTGAAAGTATTCCAATTATTTAAGAGTACTTTGGCTTTTTATTTTTTAATTTGTGGTTAAACATTTTGACAGAGTTTTTTTGTTGCTCTTTCAGTTAAGGTCCAGCATCATAGTTGTTTTTGAACAACATCATGTGATAGGAAAGATTTCTGCCATATAATTCGGCAAAGGATGACTATAATGAAGTATTTAAGACTATTTAAAAAGTCTAAACCTGGGTAAAAGAGGAGTTGATGGAGCATCACTACTAAACTTATTAATACAAAAGTGCCTTTAAAGGAGGATTTTCAGTTTATAAATTCTTTAATAGGGTATTTGTTATTCTTTCTGCTTTGGCTAATTAGCAACAAAGCTTGGGGACCTGGTAGCAGTGGTATTTAATTTCATTAGAAAATTGGAAAGTATTAGAGTAAGTAGTTGATTTAAAATGCAATGAATTGAATGAGTATAAAATAAACGCTTACATACAAATGTGGAGAAACATTTATAGAGAATTTATTAGGCACCAGGCTCTGTGCTAACTCCTTACATATTTTGTCCCATTTACGCCTCAGCGACCCCTATGCAATCGGTACGATTATATTTCTATATTACCGTCAAGGCTGAAGTTAAGGGGCTCGCCCTAAGTAACAGCCCCAGTGAATGGCAGAGCTGGGCTCTGGATTCAGCCAATTGGACCCCAGAGCCAATGCTCCCAGTCCCCTGCCAGCTCCCTATCCAGTCTGCAGCCCACAGTGGTAAAAAAGGATGTAGGTCCACATGTATTGATAAGGCATACTCTCCGAGGCATGTTGTTCAACCTCCAAGTACTGTTGGTAAGTGGTAAAACAAGGTGTAGGACGGTGCTTACGATATGCTCCATCTGTCCTTTTGAAAAAATATATGTATCTTTATATATTGTCTTTGAAAGGTCTTTAAGGTCACCTTTGGGGAATAGTCTGGGGCCCTGGGGGACTGGGATTACAGCGAGACTTATATCTTTTGAATCCTTTTGAAGGATCAATGCTGTGCACAGATACTATTTTAAAATCCAGTTAAAAATGACACTGTTAAGAACTAGTGAAAAAAGTAACATATCCCAGGTGTTCATATATTTAAAAACTTTACTTTGGAGACATCATATCCATCGGCTTATTTTAAAGCATGAGACATGGGACATTAACACTGCCCAAGAGAACGTGCTGATCCAGGAAACTTGGATGCTGGGCCTGATTATACCACTCATCAGCTCTGGAGAAGTTACTCATTCATCATCATCAGGCTTCAATTTTCTAAGCTGTAAAATGAGGAGAGAACAAGTTGTCTTCCGACTTGAAAACCCAGTAATTCCAAAATAAGTCATAAAGAAGCACTTTTTAAAAAAGATTAGATGCCTGGTTAAAACTAAGTGGGTTCATGAAAAGAGCGCCATCTTGGCTCTCAGTGGGCGAAGAGCACGTGTCTCCTCTGAGTGGTACCCGTTGGTGGGAGCGTGTTGGAATTGCAGTGAAAGTTACCCCAGAACAGATGACTGATCCTTGGTGCGAAACCAGGATCCCGGCTGCCATAACCAGTGGGGCGATGGTTCTCAATTCATGAATACACAGTGTGTCAAAGTCTAATAGAAGCTGAAGTCAAGACTAATTACCAACCTATTTCAATGAATCTTTTGTTACTGATTTGTAGAGATCTATCAAGCATAGGTTCTTCAGAATTTTCTATAATTTTGAACTCCGTGAATTATAACAGAAGTTGGCAAACTTACTCTGTAAAGAGCCAAAGAGTAAAAATTGTATGCATTGTGGGCCATATGTTCTCTGTCATAGTGACTCAACTCCGCTGTCACAAAAGCAGCAGTAGATAGTACATACATGAATGGGTATGGCTGGGCTCCAGTAAAACTTAATTTACATGTTATTACACTAATTTATTTACATGTAATTTACACTACATATGGCATTGGGCCGTATTTGGCCCACGGTTCGTAGTTTGCTGGATCCCAAGTTGTGATAAACTCCTGTCTTAGGTTTCTCTTTGCACTGCATCCTGAGACAAGGTACCGGATGGCCTCCCCTCTCTAATGCCTGAATGTGGGAATAAATGCTTCCCTTCTGCACCCCCTACCTTCCATTATTCCTTTCTGAATAACCTAGTTCACCAATGTGACATTCCACCACGTCACCCTGATACCAGCCCTATTTTCCTTTTACATATCGCCTTCCTTGTTTCTTTTCACTCTGAACTATTTCCTGAAGACAAGGAGTTATAGTTGTTTTTTTTGCATTCCTTTGCGTCTATTACCATTTTTACGTGATTTCAACCTTTACCCCCAAGATGTTTTGCTCACATATCTTCTATACCCAGGGAATTGTGGTGAGCCTTATTTAGAGTCTTTAAGCCATGATTGGTTAACCTCTCACTAACCATACTCTTCTCTTTCTTAAGTGAAAATCGCCCACATTTAACAAGCCACTCTCAATGAGCAAAAGGGGTCTGGAGGTGGAATTAGTCTTGGCAAATTATTTGCAAAGACAGATGTTGGTCTCTGAACTCAATGCGTTGCCGGAGAGACCCCTGCCTTGGCCAGGAGAATTGGGAACAGGCCTTGTCTTCAGTAATAGCTGGCTCCCGTCCTAGACAGTTCCCTCCCAACGTCGAGCTAGTTCATATCCGTGTCCTTTCCCTGGGTGCACCTCCCCGTCTCCATCCCTTCTCTCCCAACATTTCTAAGTTCTAAAACTTCACCTGCTATGGACAAACTTGATGTTGGCAAAGCTCTCCACCGGTATGCGTGAAGGCTCTTAGATTATTAAGATTTACTACATGCTTTAAATTCACTGCTTTTCCTATTCAGCAGTTTAGCTGTAGCCCCGGATAAAGGTGATTTGTGTGATCCATCTTGCTTTATGTCTCACTTGACATTCTGCCTTTTTCATGACAGGTTGCTGAATGCTATAAAGCCAGGACTTGTTAAAAAGATCAATAGATTGCCTACCCCCATTGCGGGATTGGTGAGTATCCAGAATTGAGATTTATTTTCCAATATTCCTCAGCTCTAACCTAAGGGTCACGACAGTGCCATTTATTACAGTTCTCTCCTGCAATATATATTCCACTTGAATGAGGATACATTGAGTCCATTAAACTGAGAGGTCACTTAAAAATGAAAGATCGCAGTTATGCCTAAATGGCATCTTAATCTTTGTTTGTATCTTTCCCATGAGCGATAAGGACTGCCATTCTTAAAGAGGTGAATTTGTTTTGGGGTGAGAGGCTGATAATTAGGTTGACCCCAGGGGAAGAATGTGATTGTAATTATGGTTTTCTCATTTCAGTTTTTTACTGCATTCCCCTGGAAGGAAGGGGGGAGGAGGTAGAGAAAGAGAATTTCATGATTTACAAGCAGGGCTTCCATCATAAATTGCTGGTTTTGGCCTTAAAATCTATTCGTATTTAAATACCACATTTGGAGACCAACTCTTCTAGAGACATAATGGACGCTAAGGTGATCCTTACGTCATCTGGAGACTTGTCTCAGAAAAGCCCTTGCCCTTCTGAACCTATACGTTTAAACAGACAAAACTCATGGGTTCACATGTGGTCGGAAGCTGAATTTTTTAATGCATTGATATGTAATTCCTGGCAACTCATGTTAATTAGTTAGTTGATGTTGCCTTTTAGGTAAAAAGGGGAAAGTGGAAGATCAAGAAGGCAAGCATAGCTTAGCTCTGGAAGGAACGCACACACATACACGTGTGCACAAAAAGCTAAGGATGTGTGTGTCCCAGTAAGGACTCACTGACTGTTTCCAGTGTGACCCTCTTCTCTGCATGTGGTTTGGCAGAAAACAATTAGAAAAATGTCAAGAATTTAGGCAGGCTCCTACATAGACCTTAAGGAGTGTTGTCAGAAAGTTTCTTAGCCATATCTGGATGACTAATTAAAATTAGAGGTACCTCTCTCCCCCCCCCAAAAAAGAGATTGTGTTTGAGAACTGTAAGGGTTATGGTAATAAGGTATGTGGTTTCAGCAAGTTGAACAAAGTGGATTTTTTTTTTTTTTAATCATAAGAATTGATGTTTCTGTGGATGCATTTTATTTTCCATACTGGTCAGTAGTAAACTGGTAATTACTCATTAAAAATCTTTCTAACGTTGTTTGTCAGAATCATGTAGTCAAGTAAGTTAACAGATGGATAAATAGATAAATTTAGAAGGAATGGATTTGAATAATTTTATAAAATAAATAATCTCTATATCTGTATTATATATTATATATAGTAATGTGTGTATTTATTATTTTAGAATTTTTATGAAGTCCATTTCTCCCAAATGTTAAGGTCACATCTTAATAATGCTGACAAATATCTGTTTGGCCTCAAACCTGTGGCACCTCCTGACCTTGGAACTCTGGGATTTGATGTTATAGGAACAAAACACACAGTGTGAAGTCAAGGGAGGTCTAGTAAAATCCATATAAACAGAAGCAAGTAGCCCAGAGTCCAGAAAAGGAGAAAAGGGTTTTGAAACTTTAATTCAAATGTGAATCATAAATAATTCTAGTAAAATTACAGGTTTAGGACATGTGCATCAATCTTTATAGCATTTCTTATCATAGATCACATGTTATTCTTCACATATTGCCCCTACTTTAGAGCAGGCAGGAATTTGATTCAAGAAAACAAGGGGCCCTGGTTGCTTTCCTTGCTTTTCCATTGCTGTCCTTGACTTTTATTTCTCCTCTTTTCCTTTCCATTTGAGTTTCCTTTCCACTTTGTTCTTTCCATCATTCTTCCTCTTTTGTGCCCTTTTCCAAATAACACTTCCTCACTTATCTTCATTCTTTATCACTTATATCTTTTTTACCAGTTTGTTATTGTGGTCATTTGTAATAAGAAATATATATTTGGTCTAGCACAGAGCTCCTTAAACCCTTGGAATTTCCTAAGCAGTAAGAGCCATGGGAACATCTTTGTAGTAATATCTGGTATTTTGTTGTTGGTTCTTGAAATAGCTCTAGTCCTGTAAAGTTTGAAGGAGTGTCTTGTTATTCATAACAAGCCCTTTTCAACCACACCTGACTTTATGTTAATGAGGTGACTTCTGGAAAGCCCCAAGGTGGGGGTGGGGGATGGTTGCCAGGGGAACCCAACCAGGTGATTGGAGGGTTGGAACTTTCAGCCCCACCCCCAAACTTCAGGGAAGGGAGAGGGCTGGAAATTGAGTTCAATCGCCAGTGGCCAGTGGAGCCTCCATAAAAACCCAAAAGGACAGGTCTGGAGAGCTTCCAGTTTGGTGAACCTGTGGACATTTGGGGAGAGTGGCAGGCCCGGAAAGCGTGGAAGTTCTCTGCCCTTTCCCACATACCTTGCCCTACCACGTACTTCTTCATGTGGCTATTGATCTGTATCCTCTATAATATCCTTTATAGTAAACTGGTAAATATCAGTCCATGTTTTTCTGAGTTCTGTGAGACACTCTAGCGAATTAACCAAGCCCAAGGAGGGGGTCATGGGAACCTCAGATTTATAGCCCATTGGTCAGAAGCACAGGTGATAACTTGGCTTTGGGATTGTTACATGAAGTGGGGAAGGGAGCAAGTCTCATGGGACTGAAACCTTAACCCGTGGGATCTGACACGATCTCCAGGTACAGAGTGTCAGAACTGAGTTAATTGCATGATGGTTTTGGAAACACACACAACAGAGTTATCCGTAGTCCCCCTGAAAATACTTATGTAAGTGTAATTAATTGCTACCCATTCATTAATGATTCCTGAAACTACAAACTAGTCAAAGGTGTTTCCTCTCTTACAATTACCTTCAAAACAGCATTGCCAAAAACTAGTACAGTAGTTGGGTTCCTGGCGAGAAACAAAACGGTCACCCTTCTCTCCTCCATCCCCCCATTCTGTTAATGTTCTTCTAGATTCTTTCTTCAAATCTATTGTCTTATCTCTTTATACACGCATGTTCTTGTCTGTCTCCGTGGTTGCAACTTTTCATAGCACCGACCCAAATCATCATTGCTCACCACGCTTTTTTCTCCTGAACTCTGGACCTCTTGTTTTTTCCAATGGGCAGCTCCATCTCAAGGTCCTACCAGCACAACTTAACATATTCAAATTAGACTTAGATGACCACTCCCACCCACTGATTTCCCAGTGCCAATAAAGGCATCACAGACGTGCGGTTGCCCTAGTTCAGTTCTCAGAGAATTTGGCAGCTTTCCCCAATCTGTCTGGTTGTCTGCATCTCCTCGGCCCAAAGACAAGGCCTAGAGTAGGGCTCCTCTCTTGCCCAGATTATTGCAGTCAACCCACAGTTCCTCGAACATTATTCACTCTCATGTACAATGCCTTTGCTCATACTTCTTATGAATATAATGCTTTCCCCCTGGATTCTCAACACGATCCCATTTATTTGTCAAGACCCAGTGAAAAACCACTTCTTTTGGGAAGCCTTTAATGTTTATGGTGCATATGACCTTTTATCATAGAATAACAGTTAGCGTTTCTTAGTTTAGGAAAAATGAAATATATTAGAGAGATAAAAGACAGCTCTGTTGAAATATGCTTTGGGGAGTAAGATTTTGAATAACTGTTGTTAACAATTTGAAATAGAAGGTACGTAAATGGTTTAATAATCATGTTAAGACATTGTAGCTTTAAACAGTTAATGGGCCATGATCGAAGTTACCAATATGTATAGTGGGTAATGAAAGGTGTCCTAGTGATGCACTAAGAAGTCACAGCATCACCTTGATAGAATGTCCACCAAAATATTTGGCCTGAATCCAACTCTGAGGGAATAATCAGATAAGTCCAGTATGAGGAGACATACCATGGAGACACCTTCCTCTCCCCAAAAGGCTAGAAAAATGGTTACAGATGAAAGGTGACTAAGGAGATATGCCAAAGGACATGTGATCCTTGATTGAGAAGGAGCAACTATGATAGACATTACTGGGACAACTGGAGGAATTTGAGGTAGATTGAATATTAGATAATAACATTCTCTCAATCTTGAACTTCCTGCATCTGATAACTATATTGTCAAAGATTGTTCAGCAAATAGAAGTCTGCGTCTATAATGTATCATTTTATGTACACAAATACTGGAGAGAGAGAGAGACCGAAAGGAAGAGAGGAAGGGAAATGTGGCAAAATGTTGGCTCTAGAGAAAGGGTATACAGTTTTTATGGTACCATTCTTGCAATGTTTTGGTAGGCCTGAAAATTGGCAATATAAAGAGTTGGAGATTAAAAGACATCACTTCTCTTCTCTTTTCTTGAGGGGCTGGGGTGGGGAACCTTGAGTAAGCAGTAGATTTGAAGATGGTAGAGACCATGTTGGATCATCAGAGATGCAGTCTTTTATGCGAGTGCATTCTTCACATGACGTTTTCTTCCTGTTACTTGTGACAGTCAAGGAAGAGCAGACAGACCCCCTCGGGTGCTACCCACAGACCTCTAGTCTCGTTTGAACTCTTGTCAGCGGGTTGACAGTCCCTGACCATGTAGCGGTCAAGAAGTCCTCAGTAGCAGGGGCCACGGAGACCTAAGAAGCATGGCCAGGGGGGTTTTCATGCCTCGAACCCATGCCCGTGTGTCTTAATGGCCTGGTGTTGAGAAGAATCCATTAAGATGGCCCAGCTGCTTGACTTGAAGATAAATAGAAAAGTGTGTTTTCACATAGCAACCCCAAATTATAAACACGTGTAGATTTAGAAAGGCATGAATAGGTGTAGTCCAGCCCCTGAGTTGAGCTGTGGTTACAAAGAATTCAGGGGTGAAGGTGTTAAAACAAAGTAGTTGAAAATGATTTCCTGGCAAGGATGCAAAGACCCTGGATCCGGGTCTGGGTTTCTTCTGTAACGATTGCTGACACACACAGCCGCGTGGTGACTGCCTGCAGAAGCTTGCATTCTTTTTTAGGTGTTAGTGATACTGTGAGCTATTGCCGGAGACAAAGACCTCAAATTTAGATCTTGGCGTACCAAAGACGTTGAAAAACGCTGCCCTTTAATCTGCCGGTTTGTCAGGATTGCACAATCAAGCCACATCCCGAAACGCAATTTAATGGTCATTAGAGATTGTGCAAAATTCTCTTTCATCCCAGAAACAGACTTTGTGCAAGAGGCACACATGTATGAAATCCTTGCTAACAATAGGAACTTAGGGATGAAGCTTTCTCTTGCCCAGATTTTAATTGTAATGGCCATTGTGTGTGTGTGTGTGTGTGTGTGTGTGTGTGTGTGTGTGTGTGTGTGTGTGTACACGCATGTGTGAAGTATAATTGGGAAGAGATGATATTTGAGGATTCTGCCCTCGGGTGCTGAACCTTTCTAGAGCTGCCATGAAATATTTGCTTGATCTCGCATGTGAATCCGTGAGGATGAAAGCGATCTGAGAAAAAAGAAAATTTTACAGCTGGAGGGGCAACTTAGAGATACTTGTGTCACAGATGAGGACATGTGGGTCTATAAAGGGGAACTATTTGCCTAAGATCACACGAGAGTAAATGCTGAGATGGATCCAGAGCCCAGGCCACCCTCCTCCTTGGTTGTGTTCCTCATAAATGCTTCCAGTTGAAAATGGGATGCATGTAAATGACAGATTATTTCCCTTCTTGTGAGAAAGAGGGGAAAGCAAAGACTCGCTTTTTTAGTTCATCTCTCCCCCGCCCCCGCCATCTTTTGGCCACTACCTTCCAAATATCTTCCCAAGCTCTGCAAAAGGCTTCGCCTCATGGAACATCTCTTCGCCTCATGAATGCTAGAAATTTGACTCTAGCTGACGTTCCGTAGGGTATCGCAGAAATGGAACTAGTAGAATTATCCAACCATTGAGTTAGCCTAACCTATTCAAAAACTTCTTTTTTTTAGAAAAAGGACGTATTTTTCTTTAATCAAAAGATAAGATTTCAAACATACTTAGAGCTGAGCTTCCTGAAATGGATAAAAAATGTAAATTTCCATAAACTCTGTGTACTTTAGGAAGCTTTCACAGGGTATCTGCTTTATTTTATGAAACTGATACAAGACCGGTTGATGTTTCATCATCTGAGGAGGTCAGAGCAGGGGAGGAGAGGAAAAGGCCGTAGAGATTTCCACATTATGAGAAGATTAAAAATATTGTTCTGGACAAAAGATAAACACACGAAGCTGTTGAAGACTGGGTAGCAGTTGTGAAAAGCCCGTACACAAATGTAATCATTTTAGGAAGATGACAACACCATAGATTTGTGGCCCAGGTGTTTTGGGTATCTGCGTGCCAAGGACTGGTTTTCTGCAAATCCTACCTGGAGGTTAGCTCCTGTGCGCCTTAGATCATCTCCAGCAGTGTCTGAGGTTTTAGGTTTATATTCTACAACTGCTTTTAGAATTTCTCAAGCGTTTCCCTTCCCTTCAAGAGGCTGGCTTATTGGTGTCCTCGGAAGAAGCTCGTCCAAGTTCTCTTCTCTGCCTCTGTTTCTCTTCTGTTAAAGTTAACATTTGAGGCCAGGAGGGAGGCAGAGCTGGCAAAGAGGGGGGCCAGAGGCGTAAATGACCATAATGATAACAATCATACAGGAAATACCTAGCACGGACCAGGTACTAGGCTGGATTATCCTTAATCTTTACAATTGCCCTGCAATGTCGCTATTGCTCTATCCTTATATATCTCAGGAAACAAAGGTGCAAAGGAGTAAGTTACCAGCTTTCCAGTAAATAAGAGGCAGAATTGAGATTTGGACCCTGGTTTGCCCAACCCCAGAGACTGTGCCCTTTCTACTGTGTTATGCTATGTCCTTTAGGCCTTATACTATGTCATTGGACCTGAACACTCCTGAATATCTATTTTCGGAGGTGTCAACCTCTAAGGAGGTCTCATATGTTTTTAGAAGACAACCTCTCATCCCTCTCCCTTAAGATTTATTAACTTTGCCAAATTGAGGTGGAGGTCTGTTTTAGATGGATAAAATTTAAAATCATTCTCCATGCGGCCACACCTCAAGCCCCGTAGTCCATGAAGCACCAGTTCAACAAAGGATAAAATAATAGATTAGAAATCTTTACTGATGTCTTTCAAAAGAATGTTTTGGGTGGTTCCATTTATAAGATGCAGCAGAACTTTCTAAAATGCCCTCTTCTCTTTCTGTTAGAATTTCTCTCTTGACACACACACATACACAACATAAATCTTTTTTTTTTTTAAGATTTTATTTATTTATTTATTTGACTGCAAGAAAGAGATCACAAATAGAGAGGCAGGCAGAGGGAGAGGGGGAAGCAGGCTCCCTGCTGAGCAGAGAGCCTGCTGTGGGGCTCGATCCCAGGACCCTGAGATCATGACCTGAGCCAAAGGCAGAGGCTTTAACCCACTGAGCCACCCAGGCGCCCCACACAGCATAAATCTTATTCTTGCCAGCTCACTTCCAATCTCTTTCCACCTCCAACTACCTAACATCATCCAGACTCACACTGGACTACGTCTCATCTGTCTTCCTTCTAATCCTTTTCTCTGTCTCTACTCACCCTCAGTCTTTTCTAGTGCAAAGCAATCAGCTACACTCAGTTCCTCTCAGTTCCCCCTTCACACATGGTTCTGATTCTGGGTAACAAAGACTCGGGAGGAAGGCGACACCGAATCCTCCTCCGCGGCCAGGGGAGAGGGAGAGACTTGGAATCCTCCCACTCAGTGTGTTTTCCTGCCTTCCCCTGCTCTTTGTGGTAGTTGCATGGTTATGATGAGGAGTCTCTGGAGGTGGTCTTGCTCATCTTTGAGGGACAAGTGAAAACTGGTAGCTGAGTGATGTTCTGTGCGCAGGAGGTATTTTCACAGAGAGAAATGAATAGACCTCGCGAAGAATCTCAGCCAAAATTGAGTTTAATGACACACTTTCCTTTATCCTCATCCCTGGCACGGTGAGAGAAACCTCAGCCGTGTTCTCATACCACACACAGAAGGAATGCTCAATTGGCTGCTTTTGAGTGTGGTGCCAAGGCCGAGCAGAGGTAGGGATGGTGGTTAGCATTTTAGTAGGTTTGGACACAACACAGTGAAGACTGCAGGGAAAAACACCAACAAAACAGGCGGTCTTTGGTACTCGATCCTGCCTTCAGTCAAATGGTAGAATGTGGACCTAGGGGGTGCTTAGTTCGTTTGGTGCCCCCCATGTCAGTATGGCTTGTGTGCTGCTAGTTTTAGCAGCTTTCACAGGTCGCTTCTAAGAGTACAGGTTGTCTCATGTCCATTATCTTCTCGAATAACTTTCTCTGGCTGCCCACTGCATATGGAATACAATCCAAATACCTCAGAAAGGCATTTAAGTCTTTCCCTGAGCTCAGGTGACATTCTAGGTTTATTTCCCACTGAATATATCACTCTTTGGAAGCAGGACTACAGGTAATTGGTGACCTAAACCAAAAGACTTGGCCACATCGTGAATACCAGGCGGAAGTGTGACCATTGATGAGCGCTGTTCTCCAGTGAGTTGGACAGAATGAAAGGGAATTCTGATGCCTACTGATGTCATTGGATCAGACCAATAAGTTAGTTCCCTTGTACATCTGTCTGGAGCACTTAGGAAGACTCGGTAGAGGGTTTTTTGATTTTGTTTTGTTTTTGTCCTTTCCATTCATCCTATGATTATCTACCTTCTGATTTTTTTGTTCGGTGAGTGTATTAATTATCCATTACTGTGTAACATTATCCCAAGACTTAGTGACTTAAAACAACATTTATTGTCTCATACTTCCTGTGGGTCAAGACTCTGGGCATGACTTAGCTGGGTCCCTGGTTCGGCATCTCTCAGAAGGCGACAGTCAAGGAGCTGGCCAATGTCATGTCAAGACTTGACTAGGGAAGGATCTGCTTCCAAGCTCACTCATGCGGGTATTGGCAGGATTCAGTTCCTTGCAGGATGTTGGCCAAAGCCATTGTCCGTCCCTTGCCATGTGGGCCTGTTCACATAAAGCATCTCATAATGTGGCAGCTTATTTCACCAGAGTGAGCAAGCAAGAAGAACAGGAAAGAGGGAGAAAACAAAGAAGATGGAAGTCACAGTCCTTTATAACCTAATCTCAGAAGTGACGTTTCATCACCTCTGCCATATCCTATTAATTAAAAGCAAGTCACAAAATTAAGATAAAATAAAAGCAAGTCCCTAGTCAGCCCACCCTCCAGGGTAGACGCCTCAAGGACCTGTAGGGTGACCAGGAGGAAGGGTTACTGAGAACTATTCAGAAGCTGCCTGCCACAGTGAGTGAACTGGTTATGTTAGTCTATTGGAGAAATCAGGGCGAAGATTGCTTGTTTTCCTGAATATGTGTCTCTTATAGGACTTTAAAGATAACATGGTTTTCCTTGGACCACCTCTCCTGCATGACATTTAAGCTCTGTCTTCCAGGTTTCCTCTGCCCACATGCACTAAAGAGAGATGGCATGTTCTCTCTTGCTTCCCACCCGAAAATCTACTCATGACTCAAGACCTAATTCCTGCCTTTCAGGAGGTCACCTTCTGAGAGACAAATACACACATAAGGTCTACTAAAGGTAGAATGTGAAATGTTAATGAAATAGAATACGCAGGGAGGGACAAGAAAAAATATCTATTTGAGATTAAGAACTCTGGAAGTTGTGGGATCTGTCTGAACTGGGCATCCACTAAGAGTGAAGAGTGAAGAGTTGGGAGAAGGACATTCTAGCCTCCGGGGATGGAAGGAGAAGGGATCGAAGCCACAAGTCTGGGTCTTGTCTGGGAGTGCTCGTATTTGCATGTGGCCGCAGCTGGAGTCTCAGGGCCCCTGAGAGAAATCAATGCTGTGGAAAGTGGACAAGGAATAGTAAGTTGAGACCAGAAACACCACCTGGAGGTGTTTGGACATGTTTTATATGAGTAAGAGCCACTGAAAACAAAGGAATCTCATGTCCCAGACAACTCCGGAGGCTGTGTGAAAAGCAGACTGTGGAAAGAGACCAGCAGCAAAAGTCAGTTAGGACACAAGTAGTCCAAATAAGAGATGACAAGCACCTAAATCTTGGTAGAAGCAGTGGGAGTGGAGGTGAGGAGACAGGATTTATGTTTCTATGTTTTCCCCCAAATGTAATATGTCATCAATTACAAGACACACCATTTTGTGAAATCTGACTAATTGGAAAAAAGCTGCCAATTCAGTTACGGCACAGCACTAAGACACCAGCAACAGAAAGATGCATATTTATCTCAGAGGTTAAAAAAAAAAAGTACATTGTAGAATTGGTGAAATAGGATAAATAACCTGAGGAAGATGACATCTACATTTTGGACTCAGACAACCTAGAGGATAATGATGCCATTAATAGGAATCATGGGAGCAGGGGATAAAAAGTGGGTTCCAAGAGAAAAGATGAATTCTCTTTTGGACATTCTGCATTGGCTCTATCTAAGAGGTATTCATTCATGTGCAGATGTCTGGCAGACTACTGGAAATGTTGGTTTGGAACTCAAGGAGAAAGTTATAAAAAATTGGACAAGGTTAATGAATGGATTATTTTGAAGTTAAATCCTTATGCTTAAGTCTATATAAGACAAATTATTTCTTTTTCTAAAACCACAAACTTTGAAGCTTCCCCCCCCTCCCCCCACAAATTATAGTCTTATCTTTGAAGTGTGTGAGCTCTGTTGGCAGAAATAGTGAGGAGGAAGGGGAGGTGTTGAAATTCGCCAGAGACCACAGGAGGAACCATTAGCAATTGAACTTAGATAGGAAAATCATGACAGATCACGGCTTAGGAAGATCTTCATATAATTGACAATTGATTGAGATATTATATCCCACCAACCTCGCAGCTGCTAGCTTCTCATACTCCTTGAGACTTCCCTCTTAGTACTAGGTAGGCGGGTTAGTTTTCTAGGGTCGCCATGACAGAAGATCACCGCCTGGGGAGCCTAAGTAACAGAAATGAACTTTCTCACAGTTCTGGAGGCCAGAAGTCTAAGATCAAGATGAGGGCAGGGTTGGTTTCTTCTGAGGCCTCTCCCCTTAGCTTGCCCACCGCCATCTTTATTTGGTCTCCCCCGTGCGCACGCGCATGTCTGTGCCCTAATCTCTTCTTAGGAGGACACCGATTATATTGGATTAGGGCCCACTCTAATGGTAATTACCTTTTTAAATACCCTATCGCCACATGTAGTCACATTTCTGAGTTACAGAGGTTCTGACTTCAATATATAAATGGGGCAAGGGGCTATACTCGTCAGCCCGTAGCAGTGAACCCTTCAGTCACTCACACGTGTTATAAATGCCTAGACCCGCTAGCTAAAATCCTCTTCATGCACCAGAAATTATTTTTCCAAGCTTGTTTCCATAATTATTTTGTGTCTGTGCTGAGGTGGAAGGTTATATATAGCAGTGTCATAAAACTTTTTTTCGAGTTTTTTTTTCCCCTTCCTGTCCCTGGCGGGGGGTGGGGGAAAACCACAAAACCATTCTTTGAAGAAAGAAGCCACTTGTTCTCCCGTATCTCTCATTGGACGGCGTTTAGTAGTTTGTGACATGACATCAGTTCCTCACTTTTTTCCCCTTGGGAACAGACCTTCAATTAGGAACTGTGAGGAAAAAATACATATAATAGCAGGAAATACATATTTCAGCCTAAGTTTTACTTCTGTGTTTTGGAACTAAGTTTTAGCTTGTACTCCGAACCTGGGGTTGTAGGGGTTCTGTTGTTTGACAACAGGAGAAATTTCACCTAATCTCTGCAAGCATTGTATGAAAGGGTAAAACCGCGCTAGACTCAACTAGTACTTCTCTTAAAATGTGCCATAATCTGAGATTATTTTTGCAGGAAGTTTGTCTTGGCAAGCATTTCAAAAGAACTTGCTAGACACCTCTCTGGTAATTAGCTGGTTTCCTGCTAGGAGCTTGGGTCTCCCCTCGTCTCAGTGGGTACAAAAATTAGCTTCCCTCTCTGTCGTTCTCTCCCCAAAATAAAATATTATATTTCTGAGTCGGTTGGATATTTAACTTATCACTTGATACATTAATTATTGATTTATTAATTGTCGCTATGTAACTTTGTTCAGTTTAAAGTTTTGATTGGACTTAAATATGTTCCCCACTTACTAAAAAAAATAAAAAGATGACTGATAGGATTTTACGGGAATGGTACTTCACCTCTGTGATCCTCCTCCCTAAAACCCATCACCCTAGTCTGACCACGAGAAAAATATCAGACAAACCCAGAATGAAGTACAAAATACCTGACCGGGGACTCCTCCTAACTGTCAAGGCCATCAAAAATGAGAAAAGTCCAGAGGAAGTGAAAGAGATAGGATAACTAAAAATAATGCAGTATCCTGGATGGAATCATGGAACAGAAAAAGCCCTTTAGCGAAAAACTAATGAAATCCAAATAAAACACGGAGTTTAGTGACTAGTTGGATCCCAATGTTCGTTCATTAGCCATGATAAATTGGTCGTATGGCAGCGTCAAATGCAGAGTGCAGGCTATCCTGGGACTCTCTGTACTTTCTTTGCAATCTTCTGTAAATCTAAACACCGTACTGAGATAAAAAGTTCCCTTAACAACTGGAAAGAAGTTAAAGATAAAATAGAGTATGATGCACAGAAATGATAAGATAGGCAAAGAAACGCAGAGGTTATTAATAAATATTGACCGTCAGCCGAATATTTGATGCATTGGCATCAATAAATGGCAGGATGTCAGGGAGGCAGTTGGCACATCAATCTAATAAGCTTTTATAAATGAGGACTTGGTTGTAAACACTGTGTTTTATAGCCTTTGAAAATTCCAAATGGTAAATCCACATGCGGGGTTTCTGTTCACCTATTTCAGGATCCCCGTTTTTAGAATCTTGAGCGAAGAAATATTTCACATCCTTTAGGGAGGTTTAATAAAAAGCAACAGGTGGGAAATGGGTTTTGCAGTAGCATGAACGGTCATAACCATAAATACTAGTACCTCAGAATCATGCCAGTGGAGGACCGTAAACACATCAATCACCCAACGGTGCAGAAATTCCATCCTCAGATGTCGTCTCAATTTCAGGCACAAAGATTAAATGCCTACAGTTAAATTCAAAGCCCTGAATAGATATGATGATTCTTTATTTTCGTGGGGCATTCATGGAGTGAGTTCACCAGTTTCCTCATCTGTACCACGGGGTTGATAAATCTCCTCTCCGTATTGTGGGATTGAATGAGATGATATATATAAAATGCCTAATATGGTTTGGATGGTACATAGTATGTTTCCAGTAGACTTTTTTTTTTTTTTTTAAGATTTTATTTATTTATTTGACAGAGAGAAATCACAAGTAGGCAGAGAGGAAGCAGGCTCCCCGCTGAGCAGAGAGCCCGATGCGGGGCTTGATCCCAGGACCCCGAGATCATGACCTGAGCCGAAGGCAGAGGCTTTCACCCACTAAGCCACACAGGCGCCCCTGTTTCCAGTAGACTTGTATCTGTGCTTGTTATTTATTATGCTCACAATGATTATGACGGCTTTAGAATTTCAGAAACAGACTCAGAAAGGCAGTGACTTGCCCAGGGGGGTCATGCAGTTACTTTGTTCCAGAGTCAGGACTCGAACTCTCGTCCCTCAGGTCCTCTTGCTTGGGTGCCTGTGCCACATCCACACTGACCGATGGCATCAGGTGCCTACCGTGCACTGGCAGCTGTCGCAAAGTTCTCCCGCAGAATTGCATTCAGGCCTCCCCACCTCTCGGGGATTCTGTTCCCCTTCCTCGGAGGGAGCGGAATTCTCCGCCTCCCTCCCCAATAGGTGTGGCAATCACGCTCTATTCCAGTAAGTTCCCTTTCACTGCATCAGCATTTCAGGCTGCGGCAGGCTGCTCCTGGGCAGAGCTGGGTTGCCGTGCTGGGGACGGGCCGGGGAGAGGGAATGTGAGGGAAGGTTGCAGCTGCTGTGTCTGAGCCCCGAGCCCGAGCCCCAGGAGAGATGCCCCACCCATCTCTGGGTGTGGGCACGCTGGAGTTTAACGCAGAGCAGGAGGACGTGTGGGGGTAAGTAAGATCCATCGTGTATACATGTTTATGGGTGTCCGTGAGGGAAGGAAAGAAGCTATTTAGACATTAACACTTGGTAAAAAAAAAAAAAAAGTTCCTTTTTATACACTTACGGTGTGGCTAAAATATGATCACAGTTCCTTACCTCTGCAGCTCACCTTGTCCCCTGGTAATTCCTACCACCTGTTGCTTTTAATGAAGTCTTTTTTATCCTCTAAGGAAAGCCTGGTTTTTTTCTTTTGGGGTGTGCCATGGAAGACACATAGACATATAGTCTGGCCAAAAGAAAGAGGATTTTCAAGAATTTTGTGAATTAAAAGCAACTCTGTTACATCTTCAAGATTTATCCCAACAGCCATCCTCTGGGCCCCCACAGCACGTGGTATCACAGGGAAAACACAACTGCATACATCTGAGGTGTGGTTTCACCTGAGCCCCCTCTCACGTTGTGGCCCTGTTTCCACTGACCCCTTTGCTTTCTACAAATTTCCATTTCTTCAAATGAGGAGGGAGAGAATCGAGAAAATTGGGGAGGAGAGTCGAAAGATGCAGTGAGCCTGGGTTCAAGGTCTGCTTCTCCCTGCCTAGCCCTCTTGGAACCTTGTCCTTCAAAGTCAATATTTATTGCAGGCCGGGGAAGGAATGGAGGTTATTTCTGGGCAGTTCTCTAATAAAATCCTGTCGGACCTGTCTGAATGCTCACGGCTCCATGGCACTGGTTATCTAGGGGAAGGAAATTTTCCTTCGTCAAATTTATGAGGCTGAGTTGAAAACCAAGCTATAACGGAGCCTGGCGAATCCCCATGGCAAAATGATTCATCTTCGTAGAGTTGGAAAATCTATTTTTATCACCTCTATTCAGCCAACTCTTCATTTTTATTCCCTCACTGAACGGCTGCTATTTCCTTCACGGTGCTGAATAAACCAAATGTCTCGGGAGTCAGAAATCTCCCTGCGGGTCGTTCCCAGCGTGGCTGATTCAGCAGCCCCCGGGGAGAAGGGGTTTGTTCCGCGCTGCCTGGGTGGCTTCTGCGCAACGTGAAGGTCGGACCGAACAGAGCAGCCTGCCTTTTATTCAGAGGTTCTGCCTGGGGTACGCACCCCTCTGCCTTCCGCCCTTGGTGGAAGGTGTGTCCGGGGAGGGCCCTGCTAGCCCAGGAGGCCTCTCCGAGGGTGGAAAGAAGGGGCAAGAATATACCTCTCTCTCTCTCTCTCTCTGGCTTGCCTTTTTGACCTTGATGCCAGAGGACTTCCAGACACCATTTTCTTCATTTCTTTAGTTCCCTTCAGCTCTCTGTCTGTGCCATCCCAGGCTTCTGTATCTTGTCCCTGGCTCTTGCCAGAGTGCCACAGAAGGCTGAGAGGAGGGATGGCTGTTTGCTGTAAGGGATTTTAAAAAGATACAGACAAGGAAAAAGAATGCTTCTTCCTGAATGTCCTAGGCTACAGATTCTGCATGCTTACCGTTGGAGAGATGGGGCAAACGGCAATGGGGAAAGCAGCAGGGATGTGGACTGTTGACACAGAAATAGTGTTCATGGCTGTGCGGGGGTGTTTGCAGCATCTGGCATAGAACAGGCTCTCAATAAAGGTTCGATTGAATGGACGGCTGGGATATAATTCCTCACAGCCCTCAGTTAGTCTCCTTGACAGCTGTTTTTCGAGAGGCGGTATGGCGTGGTGATTAGGAGCTGGCATTTTGGAGTCAGACGGCCTAAATTCAAACCCTGGATTTGCAACAGAGCTGCGCGCTCTTGGGCAGGGTTAGGAAATCGTTGGAGGCCTCTGTTTCCTGGTCTGTAAAATGGGAATAATGTAATCACTACCTTATATGCTTTTCGTAGAGATTAAATTAGCTAATATAGGTAAAGAGCCTAGAATTTTGCCTGTGACGTGGTTCCAGAGATGAAGAGGAGGAAGAGCAGGAGAAGGACGGGGAGGGGGAAGGGGATTGGTTATTGGGATGAATTTGGGAACTTTTGAGATTTTGACCCTGTCTTTTGGGTTCAGGAATTCCCTTAACCCAGGATTTCAGTGATTTACAAACCCACCTTTGTTTGGTGCAGAGAACAACTTGAGATTAAAAGAATAAAGTGGAATTTAAGGAAAAAAATTTACGTCTAATCTCTCAACAAATAGTTATTGAGCTTCTGCTCCGTGCCAGGTGCTAAACTGATCATGAGCTGTTGGGTGTTGAAACAAACACGGTCACAGATGCTGTGGTCTAGACTCTGGTGGGCACTAAGGATTCATTGGCTCAGGGAATACAGCTGCTGTGTTTCTTTTTCTCTGTTAAGAAGGTATGTTGACCTAAAACAATGATGCTTTCAAGCTTGGCACCCAACAAAGAGTGAGGGGTAAGGAAATAGGGAGAGTTGTATGCGAATGGAGTGATGTACAAAGCCCAAATCTATGGTGCAAGGTAGGTAGGAATGGGTATTGGATTGACCCATGAAACTGGAGGGAAATCCAAAGCAGTGATATGTGTAATCGACCTCTGGAACATAAAGGAACACAGATAAATAGTGAAAGAGTGAAAGAACCAAAGCAGTTGTTAAAATGATATGAAGTAAGAGCCATTAGGCCCCAAGAGTCTCCAAGCTCAACTTTGAAGGTATAGATGGAGAAGGCTGAATTCCTTCTCCCTTTTCTGTTCCCGGGACCTCCATGGCAGGTAGGCTTCTGCTTCGTCCTTTCAGAGCCTGGAGCCTCACATCTCTTGGAAATACAACGATGTACGTAAGCTACTTATCTCCTTCTGGTTTTGCCAGTCTGTAGGACATTCTGATATTTTAGTTTGGAGAATCCTTTTTTTTGACTTTGGAGAACTTTTGCAGTGATTCATACGGGCCCTATTAAGCCATTCACTCACCTTTGCCAGATCTGGTTTTGAGTGACGATTTTATCCTTACATGTCTTACAGCCCAGACCTGGGAAAGTCACTTAGTGTGATTTATGGAATGGAATAATTAACAGTTTTTCGTTCTACTTTCATCCTGGGTACTGGATTAATTCCTGGGGTCTCCGTTTTCCATAAACAGTCATTTCTTCCCCAGCAGCCGTCTCTAAAGAAACAGAGCTTATGAAACGAGTGGGACATGGCTGTATTCAGTTCTTTCTGTGTGATCCCCATGTAAGCTTTGGCAGTGATTTCCATGGTGTTTTTGTGGGTGGTGCTGGAGAATAAGTTTGGGAAACAGCCCCCTGACTGTTGTTGGCCCGATCCCTGCAAATACCATAATGGATACAACTTGAATACTCACTGAGGTTTCCCTGCCCTTCCTAGACCTGACCTCAGCACTGACATCTGAAAACCTGGCCTGAGCCATATTGTAAGATGAGCAGCAGCCAGGAGCTGGCCTGTGTTTGCTGGCTTAGTGTTGGCTGCTCTGTGCTGGAGTGGAGTTCAGACTGCCTCAGGTTCCCTTTCCTCTTATTGCACAACCAAGGATTTTCACCCGAGCCCTGGGTCTGCTGGAGTCTCTTCTGATAGACTCTCATTTCATCTTCCTCCTTTCTGTTTGAATTTTCACTCTCAGAATAACTAACCAGCCTTAAGAGATCCTAACTTATTAATTTTATGCAGACTCTACTACTGCTACATTTTGCTTTTAGGAATATGGAGAAGCCTAGGAAATTCTCAGCTATATCCGCATATATATAACCTATAGATAAAGGGATGTGCGTGTGTGCGTAAATGGTTTATTTTCTGAGAAAGTACTAATGGTAGGAGGTTTTTGCCCTCAAACTAGTCAAACAAGGTAATTGAGGACTAAAAATTTAAATAGATGAAATTAACAATAAGAACCTGTGGGGAAAAAAGAAATACCTAGGAGAAAAACTGATTGAAGTAGACTTGTAAAACAGAAAGGGGTAGGGGAGAGGGAAGGAGAAAACTGATTGGCCTCCTTTTGTTGCCTGACTTTTTTTTTTTTTTTTTTTTTTTTTGCCCTTCAATAGCCTATGCTCCCTATTTCCAGATTTGTAAGATTTCTTGCCACATGGTTATTTCAGCTGTATCCAAAAATCCATCCATCACTTGGATTTTATGATACTGTGAGCAGACCTGAGCTAGGCATTTTCCTATGTCAGAGGACAGTCTTACATCAGTGCAGGGATTAACAGTAAGAGAGGAAAAACTTACTGTAGTGTGCTTAGATGAATGAACTCCAATACAGTGAAAAGAAGAACTAAAAAATGATAAAACCTTAATGGAATCTCACAATTACTGCTGAAGAATTAATCTGTTTTGATGTTGGCAAAACTGGCAACCAAATATGATGGTCAAGGGATCAGTTGGCTTTTAAGAAATAATTAATGGTCCTATCTTTGGTATCATCGACACGTTTTTTGGTAAATGACACGTTGATTTGATGAGAGTGAAAATTTGTGATTTGTGAGGGAGAAAGTAACCCGTGGGACCGTGTCTAAGAGATGCAAGTGTTAATTCTACTGGTGAATCCAGCACTTCCTTCCCCGGTGAGGAGTATTTGTTCCTAAGACAATCGATGTCCTTCAAGCACAGAATGTCTAACTCGGCTAAAGGCATTTAGTTTTTGCTATAAGTGTACCTAGTATATATTTTTATGTATTTTAATAGAAATATTTTAACCTATGTTTAAATATTTAAATATAAAAACATAAAACACATGAAACAGGTTTAGTACGGTATTAGGGACATCTTTGAGCTACTGCATAGACAGCGTTTTGTCCCTAAGAGAACTTGAATTTTAAACAGTTGGATTTTTCATGAAATTTCCTCAAAACAAGAAGAAGAAGGAGGAGGAAAAAAAAAACCCACACAAGGTTTAATATATGACAATTAATCTTTAGGTCCATTCTGTCCCAACCTGAAGCTTTCTTCTTTTTCTTTGACGGCAGGGATCAAGGCTGGCATACTGTCCAGTAGACTGAAATGTATCCTTGTGATCGTTCTGTCTGCATTATGAGCATGATTAGTTGGACAGCAGATGAAGGAATGTTGTCACCATCTCAATTTTTCCATCCATGTCTGAGTTCCCCAGCAGGCTTCAGAACCCCAGAGGAGTGCTACACTCCAGGGTCCTGATGTCTTGGCCAGGTTTCTGATGAAAAAACAAAGGCATTTCTGTGTCATACTTTTATAGAGAGCATATGGTGTGTATTTATTTTGCGATAGGTTTTTATCACTTGGTAGAAAGATGTTACAGTATTTGAAGCAGACGATCAGTCTCCCCATCATTTCACAGATCCTAGTTGTTTTTTCACATGGGTGACGGATTTAGGGGGCACGTCAACAAGACTGCCATGGAAATATTTCCTCTTCTAGACGTTGACGTCTGTCTTTTTATCTGAAATTCAACCTTTTTGCCCATGGCCAGGCTTTCCTGTAGCAAATAACATGGTGAACTCTCGGTCTCGTGTCTCTGACTCCCCACCCCTGCCCCTCCAGCCTCCTCAGCTCCAACCCGTGATTATGCTGGTTGCTTTCTATGTTATGCTGGGGCTTGTACTGGGCCGGCCGAAAGATAAACTGCTATTAAATAAATCTCTGACCCTTTTGAAAACAAATAGAGCTGTCGAAAGAGTTTAAGAACATGGTGACTCCTTGAAAGATGGTCAACATTCTTGAACCCTTTGACTAAAAATGAATTTTCTTCTATGTGTGTGTGTGTGTACTGAAATTTATAAAAAGGAACCTCGGTAGCAAGATATTTGAAGCCTTTTGTGTTCTTAACCTTGCAGTGTTTTTCTTGGCAGGACTTGAAGAAAACGTAGATGTCATCTATTTTCTGCTCCTGTCGAGGGGAGCAGCTGGAGTGGGAGACTCTGGGGTGGCAGGGAGAAGCCTGCAGAGGAGAGGGAGGCCCGGTGCGGCTGGGGGCCCAATGCTTACCTACTTATTCCATTGCCTTTACCCTGCTCCCTGAGGCGGAGTCTTTTCTTCTCTTTTTATCTTTCCTCACGTGTCTCCACGGCTATGGGGCTGGAGCCGTGGACCTTGGGGTCTACCTTGGACCACACACATCCCCTGTTGCCACTGGGTTCATCTCTGGACTCTAGACCCCTACTGCCATGAGGATGGTTACCCTCCCTCAGGAGCCTCGTTTATCGGTGCTGAGGCAGCTGGTGGGGACTGCGCAAGCTTTGCTACCACGGGCTCAGCTCTCTGTGGGACTCCCCACATTGCCTAAGTTCCCTCTTGGGTCTTTGATCTAAACTCCGGCTGCCAGGTAACCAGGACGCAGTCCTTTGACTTGGTCTCTCTTCCCTCTTCTGTCTTGCTTCCATCCTGAAAACAACTGCTCCAAACTGGCACACGCCTATGGGGACTTCGGTGTCATAACACAGGATACTTTACTCCTTTGTGTAACCTCAGAGTCACTGCCAATACAAGAGGGAAACAGATTTTGTTCATCATCCTGAGCTGTAGTGTGATGTGAGTTGGAATGCCGAGAGCAGCTTAGAGGTATTTTTAGCAAAATGAAATATTTTGATGTCTATCTGTCACCTGAAATTTTTCCCAGATTTGCTATTTGTACCGTCTTAGCAACTGCACAAAGGGGTATTGTCTTTGAGTCGGAAGAGAAAAATATTTTTATTTCCTGCCCTTGACGTTTAGTAGAATTGATAAAAAGCATCAAGGTTCTTTGAGTTCTGGATCTCTCCCACACACACAAAAACATTATGTAAGAAAGAACTTGAGTGGTTTTTTCCTGTTTGTCAGTATGAGGGGGGAGTTATTGTGGAAAGTGGTGGACAGGTCATCAGCAGGATTGGAAAACAAAGAGCTTTGCTAAGAAAATAATAGCAAGGGTGATTGGACAGCTACCATGTCATCTGGCTCTCAATGTAACATTGACCTTGACTGATGGCTTTGACTTGCCCTCTGCAGGTTAATTTAAAGGCTCTTTCACTCATGTATATTCCTGAAAAGAAACTGGTGCAGCTAGAGCTGTAGGGTGTTGGAGCTACTGTGTTTTATCAAATGGTTATTTAATCAATAAATGAGTGAGTGATAGTCTCTTTTGGTTGAGCAGAAAATATTCATTAAAAAAGTCACAGGTTGGACTTTTCAAAAAGTTAAGTAAACACAGAGTTTATGTACTTAAGCAGTTGGACGACAGAATGATGCTTTCATCAAGAATATCCCATTTCATTTCATTTCATACTTACTTGGCATTTTAATTTTTGGGGCCATGGTGTATATGGCCCCAACCGTTCCGTTGGTTAAATTTGCCAGCGTGACGTATTAACAGCAGACTGAATACTTTACAAAAGATAAATTCGTCCTGCTTGGCCTACCCATTTATTCATTCACCAAGATTTTCCAGACATTGCCAATAGATTTATAAGCAGACGTCTGGTGACGTATTGTTGCCAATGTGTAGAAGACTGCCTTCTACATAGAGTAGAAAGAAACCCTTCTCTTTCTCTACTTTTTAAAAAAGAAAATCCCAGGAGTCTGTGTCGTTCTGTTATACTTTGTCCATAGAATGAAATCCTCGTGTTGATTGTTTTTACTTCTCCCCTTTCTCCAATGTTCGCTCCCTTTTAACACCCCTCATTTGATTTTCTTTACTCCCTGGTCTTTCGGGCACTTTCACCACACTCTTTCCTTGCCTGATTTAATGGTCCACCAACATAACATCCTGGACAATGAGCAGATTGTTTCCCCTGTGGTAGATCATGGTACTAAAACAGTGGTGAGCTTTAGTGCAATTGCAGCCAAAATTGCTCTCCTGGGTCAGCTCCATTCTTCCTCTACTCAACTCTGTGTTCTGTTAGCCACAGAAGTGCCAAGAGGTTCCTCCCACTCCCCCCCCCAAAGTAATTCCTTAAGGTCTTCACTATATTTATACCTCCCTGTCAGTGGGGGTCTTTCATACTGAAAGAGACAAAGCTTTGCAAGTGAACTTTTTCTTTGCATTTTCTCCCTCCCATCATTATTATTATCTATTTTATTGAGGTATAATTGACACGTAATATTGTATTAGTTTCAGGCATACAACATAATGATGCATTATTTATATATATTTTGAATGATCACCGTAAGTCTAGTTACCATCTGTCACCACCCATAGTTACAGAATTTTTTTTCCTATGATGGGAACTTTTAAGATCTACACTCTTAGCAACTTTCAAATATGCCACACAGTATCATTAACGATCGTCACCATGCTGTCCATCACATCTCCAGGACTTACTTATCTTATAACTAGAAGTTTGTACCTTTCGATTCCCTTCACCCGTTTTGCCCACTCCCCACCCCGCCTCTGACAACCACCAACTCCGTTATTCTTTTTTTTTTTTTTTAAGACTTATTTAATTTTAGAGAGTGGGGTGGTTGGGGAGCAGAGGGAGAGGAAGAGGGAATTATAAGCAGACTCCACACTGAGCACAAAGCCTAATGTGGGGCTGATCTCATGACCTGAGCCAAAACCAAGACTGGAACACCTAACCGACTGGGCCACCCAGGTGCCCCAGTCCTATTATTCTTAAACATGTTAACTACAGAGGCCCAGATTTATCTTCTGGGTTAACCACTTCCCGGTTAGGTGACCTTGGGCCAGTTATTTAACCTTATTCTAAACCTCAGCCTTCTCATCTGCAAAATGAGGAACAACCATAGTACCAACCTACTAAGACTATTGTGAGGGTTCAACGAGCTAATGCAGGTAGACCTAGTATGTTTACCTGGTGCGTAACACATGCTCAAGAAAGGTAGTGATTATATTGGTGCTGATACAGGTGGTAGTCACTCACATCCTCCCTGAAACCTCTATTTTCTCATCTGTAAAATAGCATAGTAATAGTACCTAACTCACTATTTAGTGAGAAGTAAGGATAAACGGACATGGGTCAACTTAGTGTGTTGTCTGGTATCTTATATGCTCTCAGTGCGTGGTGGTGGAGACTCTTGCAATGATGTAGATTCATGATCCTTCTCCTGTTTCTCTCTACACTTAGTTTCAGGACTTCATGGATACCTTTACGGCTCAAAGCATAAGCCTTAAACAAAGTCACATTGAGCAAGGCACTGGCTCTTTCTGTATCTGTTACTCATTGTGAAATGACAGTGTTGAACTAAATGCCCTGAACAGTCTCTTCCTCTAAAGTATTTTAACAACGAACCTCCATCAGTCAACTCAATTTTGAAAATACCTCTTACTGAGAAACTCATCCAAAAGAACTTCTCTGCCCTCTACCACCAAAGACCTTACTAAACTAGTCTCCTTCATCATCTTTTAGTAAATTTTCTCTTATTTAAAAAATCAGGCTGGTTTGTTTATATCAAGTGTCCAATATGGAAGTGTAGCCGATCGGTCTATAATTTTCCAAAGCCGTTCTTATTTCTCATAGTTACACTTTCAATCGATAAACTTTTGGCCAGTTTCACCACAAATTAAATCCTGATGCCTCTGAGATATATCCATTTTGAGGAACAGTATTTAATTTTGTCTCTTTGCCAATGGCTGCTCTCACTTTGTTCTACCCCCTAAATCCCCATTCGGTTTTTTCTCTTTGGAGAATAAACATAAAAAACTGGTTTCCATTACAATCTCATCACCCCTGAGGTAGGAAGACTAAGTATGGAGTATGGTTTCAGGCCAAGAACTTTGAACTGGAATCCCAAAGACCTGGATTACAATCCAGGCTCTGGCTCGAGCACTGTGAGGCTATGGATAGTACACTTACTGTTGCTTTAGTCCTTAGTTTTCCCATCTGCCAAATGAAAGATAGGACAGAATGATTCCTAAGATTTATCTGCCTGTGAAGACTAATGGTCCCTATCCCTTCCCATTTTATCTTGTAGTATTTTGTTTTGTTGTGGCTTATTTGTATTGTAATCAAGGTATAATTGACATACAATATTAGTTTCAGGTGTACAACATAGTGATTCATTATTTGTATATATTACGAATGATCCCCACAATATCACCACAGTAGGTCTAGTTACCATCTGCACTATACTTAGTTAAGGAATTTTTTTTCTTGTGATGAGAACTTTTAAGATCTTCTCTCTTAGTAACTTTTTTTTTAGAGAGGGGGAGAGGAAGAGAAGCAGAGGGAGAGGGAGAGAGAGAATCTTAGGTAGACTCCACGCCCAGCGTGGAGCCCGATGCAGGGCTTAGTCTTAGGACCCTGAGATCATGACCTGAGCCAAAATCAAGAGTCAGATGCTTAACCAAGCCACCACCCAGGTGCCCCTTTCAAATATGCAACTTTCAAGTACACAAATACGGTATCTTTAACTTTGGTCTCCATGCTGTTTATTACATCCTAGGAGTTATTTATCTTATAACTGGAAGTTTGTGCCTTTTGACTCCCTTTACCCATTTTGTTTACCCCTACCTCTGGCAACCACCAGTCTCTTTATATCTATGAGCTTGTTTGTTTGTTTATTGTTGTTAATTTCACATGTAACTGAAATCATATGGTATTTGTTTCTCTCTGGCTTACTTCTCTGAACATAATGCCCTCGAGGTCCATCCGTGTTATCACAGATGATTAGATTTTTCTTTTTCGTGGCTGAATAATATTCCGATAGCTAGCTAGCTAGATCTATCTCATAATTTCTTTATCGCTTTATCGATCTGGACACTTAGGCTGCTTCCATATCATGGCTATTGTAAATAATGATGCAGTGAACATGGTTGTACATATATCTTTTCAAGTTAGAGTTTTTGTTTTCTTTGGATAAATGCCCAGAATTGGAATTGCTGGATCATATGGTAGTTCTGTTCTTCGAAGAACCTCCATACTGCTGTCCACAGTGGCTTCACCAATTTACATTCCCACCAACAGCGCACAAGGTTTCCCTTTACATCTTTGCCAAGACTTGTTATTTCTTGTCTTTTTTGTATCGGCCCTTCCAACTAGCATGAGGCAACAGCTCGTTATGGTTTTGATTTGCATTTTCCTGATAATCAGTGATGTTGAACATCTTTTCTATACGGTCAATATTAACTATCACTTATTTAGTGCCTATAAATGTCAGATATTATTCTAATAATTTAACATTAATTGAATGCTCCTTGTACACTAAACACTTTATATGTATTATTTACTTCCCACAGTAAGCCAATAAGGCAGATGTAACTAGGATCTTCCTTTTATGGATAAGGAAACCAAGACCCAGGGATGTCAGGCATATGCTCAGGGGGAATAAAGGAGCAAGTGAATGAGTGATGGAGCTGGAATTTGAATCCAGAAGGCTGATGCCTACACTGCCCTTTGTCATTTTATTAGACATCATTCCTAAGCACTTCCTTTTTCCCCCTTTTTCTTCCTGCAACAACACCAAGAAGGATGTAGTAGTACCTTCATATTATAGATGAAGAAACAAAGCACAGTGAGGTAAAACATTTGGAGTAACCCAGCTCTAGTGTGTGACGGAGCTGGGGTTCAAACCCAAGCCTGGTTCTTACTCAGCACATCCTGTGGCTCAGCGGATTTCTTACTACTCTCATAGGTACCTTTGGGATTAGTGAAAAGCTAAGTGATAGCACATTTTGTTTTTTGTGTTTTATTTTTTTTAAGCATGTAAGATAGAGGCTTTTATTTATTCATTTTTAAAGATTTTATTTATTTGAGAGACAGAGAGAGAGCATGAGTAGGAGTAGGGGTCAGAGGGAAAAGGAGAAGCAGGCTCTCTACTGAGCAGGGAGCCCAACGTGGGTCTCGATCCCAGGACCCCAGGATCGTGACCTGAGTGGAAGGCAGATGCTTAATGACTGAGCCACCCACGTGCTCCTGATAGAGGCTTTTAAGATGTTTTTTAAGCACAAAGCAGGCCAGATTTACTCAAGGAATCAGGTGTAAATCACTTTGTAATCAACATATTATTTATTTGCAAATAGGTTCTTTTTATTTAGTAAGATATTACAGTTTAATCTAATTCCTGTCTGATTTGTCTTAGATTCCAAACAATGCTATTTGAATTAATAAAACTTCATCATGAACCCAAATTGCAAGAGACCACAGGCCTCACCCCAACATCTTTAATGTGGTTCTAATTACTTATGTCCTCAATTATTCAGTCTGCCATTTAAAAATCTATTTCCTGTTTACAGGAAGATGAGACCCAAAACTTCACACAGAATCCAATTGGTTCATTTTTATTGTATGTCGGACATGCAGTAGCTGCTTAATTAATGCCTACTGGTTGAATGAATAAGGAAAAATAATTTGATACCCTTACTTCATTTTACTGTCCACGGCATTAAAAGAATGATATGGAGTAAATTTCTAAATGATATGGAGTAAATGACTCAGGCCATCCCATCTCACCGTCTCTGGGTGCATCAAGTTGGAATCGATCACACACCACTTGGCCTGAAATTTTAACTTAGAGTTGACAGGAAGTGGGCAGGAGTTGTTACTTTGCTTTTTATTGTTTGTATAAATATTAAGTGTCATGGCAACAAAAAACTAACAGCCAGATGAAGAACAGAAACATATGGAGAAATGGAAGGCAGTGTTGAAAAAGGATATTTGAAAGAAATGCTTCCTTTGGCTTATCCTGATAGGAGTGTATTGCTAACATGGTTTATTCTGTTTCTGAGGAAAAATACAGATAGCACCGAGGGAAAAAAATAAAAGCTTTGAGCATGAAAAATATCAATATAGCCAAAAGATAAATATTTTATTTCTACAATTGAGGCACAAACTTGACTCTAGAATTTTTAGGCAGCCACAACAAAAAGGAAAGCATGTTTAATTTTGAAGGTTTTCACTTCCCTGAGACATGGTCATATTAATTGATTTTGAGGGATAAGGCTATTCTTAATATCTAGGTTTCGAAGAAATTCCTTTTATAAGTCTTTCTATAGGGGACTAACTCTCTGATTCTAAAAACTCAGAATGTTACCTTTCTACCTCCATGATAAGAAATTGACACCATTCATGAGAAGTAAATTTTAAACATCATTGTCAGGTTAGTTGTACAGTTAGATAAAAATGGGGGAAATAAGTGTCTTTCATCCCTCTCTCACTGTCTACAGGCTTCGTGAGTTTAGTTGAACTTTCGTAAGCATGGATATTTATAACGGCCTTACCTTATATTGTCAAGCTCATTAGACACCATGCAATGTAGTACTTGACCCTTAACATTTTCTAAGGGTGTTGCTTGGGACAAAGTAACTCTAGTAAGATCTGCTTTTCCTTATGTAGCTATATCATAAAATTTAAAGTCGTTCTTATCAAATCAAAGTGGTCACTACTGAGAATCTTCCAGGGGCAACCTAGCACTGGGCGGTAGGAGGATACAAATATGAGATGTAATTAGAGTGCTTATGTAGAGAAGGGGTCAGGGAACTATGGCCCACAGGCCCGAACCAGCCCACTGCCTTTTTTTCATGGCCTGCAAGCTAAGAATGACTCTTATGTCTTTAAACGGCTTAAAAAAAATTAAAGGAGAATATTTTGTAACACATGAAAATTTAATTTTAATGTGTGTAAATAAAGTTATATCCGAATATAGCTGTGCTCATTCATTTATGTATTATCTATGGCTACATATGACCGCAAAGCCTAAAATATGTACCGTTAAGAAAAATTTGCTAACTCCTGTTATAGTGGAGAGAGTACGTTCTGTGCATTCATGAGCTATGCAAAGAGTCTGTAAAAAGAAGAGCTATTTTCTCTTTTTTATATATATATATTTTTTTTATTTTTTATTTTTTTTTTTGATTTTTTAATTAAAGCATAGTGTATTATTTGCCCCAGGGTACATGTCTGTGGATCCTCAGGTTTACACATTTCACAGCATTTACCATAGCACATACCCTCCCCAATGTCCATAACCCAACCACCCTATCCCTACCCGCCCCTACCCCCCAGCCACCCTCAGTTTGTTTCATGAGTTTAGGAGTAAGAAGAGCTATTTTCTCTAAGGCGCAGGGGCCTCTCTAAGCCTGAGGGGCCTCTATTCATGTGGCTCGTCCCTTATATCCTCATGTCCCGATCTTTACCACATGACATCTGCTAAGCCTGCATCAGGATCCATCTAAGAGGAAGAATGTTCCAGAAGGCTGGAATCATGAGCCCAAGGCCCATTATATTCATAAATACCATCACCTTGCTCCTAAAGCCTTTCCTCACCAGCTCATGTTCTCCTGGAATCAGTGCCTTTTCCTTGTTCCTTGCTTCTTCTTGTCCTAGGCTACTTCTCACCAATCTATAAAAATTATAACCATGAATATTTTAGAGTTTTGTGCCACCAAATATTCAATATGTTCTAGTTCTACCTCCCCTAGACATTCAGGCTGTTATTTATGACTCCTGTTCCTTTTCTCAGGAACTTGGAAACTAGCTTTTATAAATATTTTTCTAAATATTTTCTAAATATTTGGTTAGGTCTATGTGGCTTCTAGGTCCAATAGAACAATTTGCCCTCTTCGATTCAGGGACTGGGGGGTGGGGGGTGGAGGGGTGCGGGGGGCAGCCTTGCCATCTCCCATTCATGTTTGGTTTAATAAATATCTATTGAATCCCTACTATGTGCTAGATCCTGTGATATTGTCTGAATGGATAAGGATAAAAAAAAAAAAACACAACAGATAAGATTCCTGAGCTAAGTGACCTGAGTCAAGTTCTCTAATATTAAGCCAGGGCGGTCCAGGCCCAGCAGCCTCAGCCTGGCAAACCTGTGATGGGATGATTAGCTTCTCTGGTTTCTAAGCTCAAATTCAGTAAAGCCTATTTATTTGATGGATGGTTCTGATCCTTATAAAGCTCCAATTTTCTAAGGGTCAAGGTCGTCGTTTTCTGAGCCACTAAGGATAAATTAATTCTTCCATTCTCATCTTCTAAAGAAAATAGAACTATTTTCTTCCTCTTCTATATGATAGGCCGTCCGTTATTTCTTTTTTATATCAGTCATCTATTTCGCAGTTAAGCTGTATAAAAACCAATCACATGACCTCATAAATGTAAAACAAGTGTTTATTGCTCACATACCTGAGATGGCCAGCCTTGTCTGCTGGGGGGCCGGGCCCTCTTCTATGTCAGAGGGGTGACCTGGCTGTTAGCCAACGAGGTAGGGCTGAGCCAGTGCCGTCCACTGCTGTGGTTTGCTGCCCTCGTGATCTCATGCTACCTAGTTCCCTCCACTATTACTCTGAGACTTAGTTCCTGGACTACTCACCATTATGTCAGAATTTTCCTTAAAATGTGCACCCAGACCTGCATAGCTCCCTTCCAGGTGTGGCTTGACCAGCTAAAAATGCAGAGGAACCTTTTTTTTTTTTTCTTCTTATCCTCTGGGCACATTGCTGTGTTAATTGTTCATTTGGGCTCAGACGGCCTTCGCTTATTTAGCAGATGAATTGCACAGTTGGCCCTCATCTCATGTCAGGCTTGAGAAAAACAAAACCTCTCAGATCTTTTTCCATATCTACTGCTGCCAAGTCTCATTCATCCTGTTGACCAAAATCTTTATCTGGTCCTTGAACTGTGTCAGTTGGGTTTCGTAAAGGGTCTTTGAAATATGTATTGAAGTGGCTGAGTTTGTTCATTCATTCAGTACATATTTGTCCTGTGCCTATTAGGTGCTAGGCACTATGCAAGGAACAAGATACTGACATTGTCCTTGCTCTTATGAAATTTGTGCTCTGACTGCAGCAGGGTAGGGTAGATGCTAAAGATTTAGCAGTCGGGATTAAAAGGCATTTATCAACTTTGTAGTATCTTTTTTGCTACGGGATCCTCTCCGTTCCATTTGAGAACTCCTGTAGTTGATTAAAATTCCAGTCATTGCCTTCTGATTGATAATTTGGTGAGATGTTGACACATCTGCTTGAACAAGGCATGAATAAGTTAGCGGATGTGGAAACTGTTCACAAATTTCAAAAAACAGGTTTCTGTTGAACGTTATGAACTTGATCGACATCACACTCATGGTGATGTTGATTTAGCAAGAGTCTCCTACTGTTTTCATGGAATGTTCAAACATCTTTGCCTTGCTGGGCATAATGTGTGAAGGATTTTAGGCAAGGGAGCGTGTTGTGAATACTTAGGCCTATCTCAGGAAAGCTTTCTGTCACTCATGCTACTTGGTATGCCTGTGTTGGGGCCAGTTAATGCCTTCCATTGGTTCTGGGTGCCCAGTTAGCCACGCCGTCAGTCTTGCACTGACCCTGGAGCTGATACCTGAGCTCCATGAGGAAGAATTACCTCCCTTCGACTGACCCAACATTCACATACAAAACAAACCTAGGCAGAGTTCTTCTTTCATTCATTCAGCAGATATCAAGAATTCACTAAGTGCTGGCAATGCATCAGTAGGCAAAACAGACAAAACTCCTGCCCTGCAAGGCTTCTATTCTAATGGGACAACAGATAATAATAAAACCTAATAAATAAGAAAATTTTAGAGTATGTTAGGTAGCCATAAATTTTGGGAGGAGGGCACCTGGGTGGTTCAGTCAGTTAAGCATCTGCCTTCAGCTCAGGTCATGATTCCAGGGTCCTGAGATCGAGCCCCGCATCGGGCTCTCTGCTCAGCAGAGAGCCTGCTTCTCCCTCTCCCTCTGCCTGACACTCCCCTTGCTTGTGCTCTCTCTCTCTGTCAAATAAATAAATAAAAGTTGGGAGGAACAGCTGTAGGTTGTTCAGCAGGAGTGGTTGAATGGTCAGTGTAGGCCTTCTTAAGAAGATAATATTTCGATCAAGCATCTGAAAAGAGTAAGAAGTAAGCCACACAGCTACTGGGAAAATAGAATAGCATGTAGAAATAACAGCCAGAATCTAAACCCCTGGTTCTACTTTTTTGTAGTTAACTCTGCTATCAGCCAACCAATAATAATGGCTGCCACTTTTTTTGACTACCTCTATCTGACCAGACACTGAACACTTAACATACAGTGTTTGGAATCTGCCTAGGAGGTAGGTTATATTATCCATCCCCATTTGCAGTTGAGGAAACTGAGACTCAGATAAATTCAAGTCTCCTCTCAGAAGCATCAGTGGAGATGGGATTTGAATCCATCTGATTTTGAACTTGAACTCCTGAAGCCTGAGTGTTCTCCCTTTTGCCATGTGGTTTCCCTCGTGTACATACCGTTGGTGGGAACAGACTGGGGAATTACCCTTTGAATCAAGCAACTTGGAGAGTCTCCTTGGAACTGAGAGATCAGGTTTCTAAGAGACAAAATTATATCACTCACATGTTCTGCAAAATCTGCCTAAGGAGCCTCTTTATCTGGGAAATCTCCCCAAATAAGGCAAAGTATTTGATTTGATCATTCAGCTGGGTTAGACCTCTTTGTATAACCTATCTACCATAAAGGCAGCCATCCTACATGAAATCCGGTTTATTTTAACTATCATTAATGACTACTGTTGGCATATCTCTTTGATTAGTGATTGCTTGACAATCTTGACACATAATAAACACAGAACTTCCTTGTTCTATAATGTTGCAAACTGATCATCACGTGGGCTCTCCTGGAGTGGTTCTCATTATTTGTGTGATGACTACACGTGGATGAGGAGTTGCCTACCTTTATAAAGACTAAGCATGGAATAGTCATCATACCCAACGATGTCATAAAAGCAAAGATAAATGTAAAATCATGTTTCAAACCCTATAAAAAGGGTTATATATGCAAGTCCCATGTACTATTTAGTGTACTTATAGCACATTAAAAAAAAAAAATACAGCTCCACTCTCTCATACATTTAGAATTTACAAGATCTAGGAGAGATGATTTGGAAAACCCAGGTTCCTTTAAAAAGATATCCAAGTTTAAACTAATGCTTTTTCTTTCAATAAGTGGCCCTAAGTAAAGGTATTAAAAAATATATATTTTAAAATTTATAGTTGCTGTCTATGTGAATGTGGATGTATGTAGGGGGGTGTGCGTGTGTGTGTAAATAAAATGGCAGTCAGAATTCCTAATAAAGGTGTGACCTGCTGGGCAACTGGTACAGATTTTCTTTTTTTTGCGGGGGTGGGGAGTGGCTGGAGGGGAAGCCAGTGCAGATTTAGTCACCAAAGTGCTAAAACACCATTGGTAATTCAGAGTGATGAGGAAGACCTGATTTAGCAGAGTTCTCTCCAGGTACTTCCTGTTCATAGGGGATCCTTAGATAAGTCTCACTGGATGAAGGTAGAGTGGCCAACTGAAACTCCAAAGGAAGGTTCTAGGCTGATACTCTAGTACAGGTACGTCAGTCAATGTGGAGATTTTTGGGGGGCTTCAAGTGCGAGCTTAAGCGCTGAATAGGGAGACCAGAGCGTTGAACCTGGCACCAACCGTACTCTTTTCCTAACCCTCCCCAGGCTGATCTCATCGTCCCCTGAAAATTGATGGTCAACAGACGGTTTTTAAGGGTTGCAGATTCTTAGCCTGATTGTGATACCCACACACACCAGCCTGGTGGTTTGAATTCCTCAGAGACTCCTCACGGCGCCTGGTTGTCAAATTTATTTAAGTGTAGCTGCTACATTCACATCTGACCAAATTAAAGCCATCCACTAATAGTCCACGTTTTTAGGGCACTCTTTGACACTTTGGTGACAACTCTCAGAGTATTTCACTCCTCTCCCCCAGATATCCAACATCAAAAAATAAAAGAACTTCAAAACTTGTGTCTCAGAGTCATAAAAGGAGGAATGAGACTGCATCGCCCTGCCTTAGATCTTGTGGGAATTCCCTATGAGGAGGGAGGGCGGGATTTGGAGAAGAGTTGAGCCATCAGCTAAGTAAATGGCTTGAAATGACTTAGGCAGTGATTCTGGTTATGCTCCTTCCCAGTTCAAATTCTTTCATCGATTCCATTCCCCAGCGGGATACAATCCATACTTTTTCCCAGTCTTTTCCCAGCCTCATTTCCTGCTCCCTCATTCCTACTTCCTCAACCAGCCAGTGCTGTTACCCATCATGCCCCTTCCCTCTTCAGAGAAGAAGCAAACCAGAAGCCATCTTTGGAGACCCAGCTCATACCACCTCTTTGAAGCTTCCTGGGGGAATTCTGAGTGGTTTCCCACACTCCTATACAGTTGACACTGTGTTGTACTTAGGGAAGATGAACTTATGTTCCCCCTTAAGACATTAAATTCTGTGGAATTTAGGGACCATTTACTATCGACCCCTTCAGTGTGTGGCATGATTGGGTGATTGAATTAATGCTATAAATGCCTAAAGAGGAAGCTTCCTGTATACAATCTCAACGCAAGCACTGCTTCTTTCTTTGTTAAAATTCTTGAATTTTGAATTTCAGTGTTCATTTCAACGAACATGTCTTTACCTTATAAAAATATGATAAACGTTTGATTTACTAATGCAGAAATTTACGTTTGTCAAACACACGTAGATTTTTGGGTTGGTTTGTTTACTTTGTATTACTCAAAAAGTCCTCATCTGTGTAGCTAAAGAAAAGTAAATCTTTTGTCCAGTTTGGGAGGTTCATTTTACAAGACACAGGCAGGGTTATGACAGTATATGCTGGGAGGCAGATGTCTTTAAATTTTGTCTTTTAAACCTAGTCCTCTAAGAATAGTAGATTTTTGAATAAAATACTCTTACTATTGTTGCCACTAAAACATGATAAAAATAAACCAAAAGTCCAGCTTCAAGTCATCTTCTGGAAGCACCCTCAACTTCCTTCCTCTCTATCTCAGATGTTCTTTAGAGCCTGTCTTGTCCTCCTTCTCTCAATCCTGTCTTGGTCCTGCTTTCTTCTAGAATCTTCCTGAACCAGGCTCCACTATCACAGCTCATTTCTTTCACATTTTCCCTCTCTTACCTCACCACCAGCATCTTCCCTTCAGTCTACATATTTGCGCAGTCCCTTCTTACCCTTAACTCCCCCTTTCCTGAACCGGGCTGCTTCCTCCAACTTCCATCTCTCCACCTTCTTCAGGGACAAACTTATTGCAAAAACATTCTGCATTTACAACATCCATCTTCTCACATTTTAACCCTTTACTGGGTTTAAACCTACTCTCTCAGTCACCAGAGGTCGCCAACTGCCTTTCACATGATTGATCCCATTGATCGATCCCTACTTGAGATTCTTTCCTCTTGATGTTGCAACACTACGGCTCCTAGCTTCCCCTTTGTTTCCCTACAATGGGGGAATCTCCTTAGGACTGTCCTTGGTCCTTTTTGCACCTCTCTGTACCTCCTTCCCCTTGACAATTCTGTTTACTCCTTGCGTCTCAACCCCAGGTCCGTAGGTCAGGGACTCCCAAGTGTATACCGGCAGCCCAACCCTCTCTCCAGGACCTTGTTGCCTTATTTCCCATGTTCCTGACAATTCCTCAGTTTCATTCTGTTGAAAATACAGTTGATCTCACAAACCTGTTCCTACATCAGCATACCTTATTTCTCTTAACGACCTGTTTCTCTTAATGGTAACGCCATATTTGTGGCTACTGCTTGACAGCATTCTCAGCACTCACTCCTACGTCTAGTCATCCCAAAGTCCTGTAAATCCTATGCAAGCCCCCTCTCACATATCCCTCTCTTCCTTTCTGTCGCCACCGGCCTTTGTCAAAGCTCCTGTCACACGATGCCGATTATGCTCTTCTGCCCCTTCAGTATAGCATTGAAACACTCTGAAGATTACGTGGGTCTGACTGTAATTTACTTCATATAATTACAAGGGCACAGTGGAAGGCTACATCCCATTAATGAGAAAAGTCCAGGTTTCTGAGGCATACACACACTAACAAAAACCTCAGTGATCCTCACCCTCAAACCTGGTTTCTTCTTTCTAAGCTTCATCCTCCTAGCCTCCTCTCTCCATGATCTTTCCTGGCTTTGGGCATAAAACTATTCCGACTCTTTTCCACCCCAGGGTATTTCAGGTCTGTGAGCAGACCCAAGGGGTGAATTGGATCTGTAGACGTGGCCAGGCTCTTCCTGACCCTGTATTGCTTAATCCAGCCAACCTAATTGCGAAAGGAAAAGAAACAATACTGCCCTAACACATATTTAAATCCTTTGTAAATAATTCTCCCTTCCCATCTCTCTCCCTCTGGTTTAGAAATGCCATACTTAAATTTAGTTTCGCTTCCTCGGCTATATTTTTCTTTTTTCCCAGCACCGCGTGGATTTTTCTGTAGGTGTTCACAAATCTAAATTCCAATTAACTTTGCCACTGATTGCTTTATAAATCTTGGTGAGTCAGGGCTTGTTCGGAAATGGTGAGGAAAATTTTCAAGTTCTTTGAGCATGGCGATGCATGAGCGGAATACAGATAAACTAATTAGAATGTATAGTTGCCGCACTTGTGTGTGTGGTTTTGAGAAGGCAGCTGTAAATAAATATGGAGCTTTCACATCTTGTTTATGGTTTTCGAGGGGGAATCGATGTGCTTTATCCTGTATGACAAACTAGTCTATAAAATTCTCTGAATCTCTCTTAATCTTAAATTCATATTCTTGGGCATTAAAATATGGAACAAGCATAAAAAAAAAAAAGAAATGGATATTCTTCAAAAAATTCTCCTGGCACTGAATAACTGAACTACCAGGAATTTGCTAAACAAGAGACTCAAGGCAAAGCAGGATGAGAAAAGTACCCGACCATTCTATTCTTTCTGCCTCCTAATTATACAGTGAAGAAATAGAAGGATGTCACAAGAACATGCACTTCAATAAACATTTGCTTGAAAATGGCATTTAAGAACCCTCAGAAATCTCCCCAAAGGCCTCTAAAAGTCCATATGCCTGGAGAGAATTCTGACGATAAAACATTTTGTGCACGTCTCACCCTCTTTTAGAGGCAGTGTCCCTATTGCTTGCAGGCTTGGGGTTTCTTTGTTTTTGCTTCTGTGGGGAGCTTCTGAGCTGCATTAAAAAGTATCCAGAACAGCCTCGTCCGGGTGCCACTAGCACCAGTCCTGGGCCTGGGCTGCCAGAGGGTCAGAATTCAGTCTCCGCTTTGCATGGTGGGTAATAGGCCACTTCCTCACTTTTTAGCCAGAACTTTCCACAAACTTGTTGCTTCCTTCAAAAAATAAATATATATATATATATGTGTGTGTGTAATTTTTATTATTTTTTAAAATCTTACCACAGGTTGAGTGATGGGGTTGTGTGGGGAAGTGTTCTCCTTTCATGCATTGAGGGCAAGTCAAGCTTTCTGAATTGTTATTTTTAGCTTTCCTTTGTCCCCAGTAGCATTCAAAGAAGTCAGAGAGAATGTCAATTAACAAAGTTTCTATCCAAAAGTGAAAGGAAAAGGGGAAATGTCAGTAGGTGTGGTAGTAGGAGAGGAGTTTTGGTGACATGTTTAAATAAAGACATATTATTTTGACCCTGTTGTGAAAATTAGCGTAGGACCAGTTATCCTGTCCTAAAAGAAATTAATTTAGACTTTAAATAAATTGTACAATCAACTAGCAAAATCTGTAGCTACATTTAAGATTGTTACCCCTAGTATCGGACTATGACATAATCCCCTGTGGCTGTTATTAGTGTAGAGACATTTAAAATGGGGAAGTTTGGGCTTTTTGTGGGACTATGGGTTGGACAAAATTGCCTTCATATTAGACAGATATTTGAGTATCTATACTAGGGAGAAAATAATGCTCTCTCTGGGCCTTTGTGGGGGTGGGTTTCTAGCTTTCCCTTTCACTAGAACTGGTAGACATTTGATAGAAAAATCTTCAGAATGCCGTGGGCAGCAATATTCCACCAGCGGAGTATTATAAAAGGGCGTAATCCCCCAGTTATAGCATTCTTAGCTAGATTAAATTGAACAGCAGCATTTCTAATAAAGATGGCTCTTTTTCCCTCTCCAGATGGAACATCACAAAGGATTGTCTTGTCAGCTTCAACCACTGTGTTTAAGTGGGGAAATTTTCTCTTCTACCTTTAGTAGGTGAAGGTTTATGAACTACGGATGAACTACAGATTGTAGACCTAAGTTTGAACTATGGACTGTAGACCCGAGTTTGAATCTCAATGCCATCCCCTGTGACAATGTACAAGTCACACGCCTCGCGACACTCAGTGTCTTTGGCCTGAAACTTAGTGGTAATACATTGAAGGGACTGTTGTATGGGTAAAAGACGGTATACGGAAAGTCCCCAGCACTGCGTGGGCACACAGTACGTGCTCGGTCTCCTGATGTCCGTACGCTATATGTGTCATTCCCTTCCAGCATAGATCTGGAGCATGGATAAGCAAAGCCCCACAAAGAGTTCGTGAAGTAAACGTGATAATCACTACATCGTGGAAACACGGTGTCCCACAAAGAGCTTGTCAAGTAAAGGGAGGATCTCCCAAATTCAAGTAATTGGCCCAGATATTTGCAGATGGCTTTTAATATTTTTCCTGTACAAAAGGGCAGAATTAAGTTACTCATAGGGGCAGATACTAAAAAGAGGGCAAATTTCTTTTCTTCATTATCCTAAATCAGTATCGTTTACTGAGAAAGTCTGGGGAAATTTTCGGAAACCCAATATGGCGAATGGTTTGAAAAGCATCTTTGCTTTGAACACTACCACCTCCCTCTCTCCTGTCCTGCAAAAATGCACCAACATTGCTTATGAATGTCTTGCACAGTGGTGTTCCAGCTTCCCTCCCTGGAAACCACCCACCTCCAAGTCAGGTTTCATACATAACAGCTTTCCTCCAACTAGCCAGATATCATCAGATTTTTATTACTTAAGTCCTGAGAGATCTATATTAGAGATGAAAACAGAAGAATGATGTTTTGACTACTTCCTCATTCTCATACCAACAATCACAGACTTTTCCATGAGGGGCCTCCTGTCGATTCCCTGGAGGGCAGGAGGGCTGGACTCCTTAGAAATCTGTCCTAGAGCAGGAGGGCCTTCGGACCCTTGGTTATAATGTGTTTTGCACACAAGGAAATGGTGGAGCATGGTGGCTAAATGACTTACCCCAGGCCTTTTGGACTAGCAAATAATACAATAGCTAATATTATACTGGATGCTCATTGTAGGCTGAAAGGTCTCTTTAAGTATTTTATATGTTATTTCAATTACTTCTCCTAAGAAGCCTACGAGGTCTCAATAATACTATTATTATCCCCTTCATACATGGGGAATGGAGCACAGAGAGGTTTGAGGTAACATCCCCAAGATGGTAGACCTGGGATTAGAATTCAGGTGGCTGACTCTAGAGGCTTCTCTCATCCATTTGCTCTGCCAGCAGAACTAGGAATAGAACTCCAACTTTCTGTTGGAAAGCCCTAAGGCTCAAGGTCATTACGGTGAAAAAGAAAGGCCTGTTTTTCTGCATTTCAGGAACATTTATTCGGAAAATATTTTTTGAGCACATAATATGGCTAAAGACCTGTGCTAGGTTCTGTGGGGGGAATACAAACGGAGAGATGATCCCAGCTTGGTCCTCAAAGAAGATATGTTCTATTCCTGAAACTTTGCAGTGACTTCAATAGTGTTAGCATGACTGATCCCACTTTTCACTATAAGCCCTGTTGAGTCTTTAGGAAATCTGACTTGCCTGAAGGACGGTTAGTTCCTATTAAAACAAATAAGAGACTAAAGTATGAATAAAGAATGCCCCCAAATTAGGCCTGGGCTAAGTGGTGGAAATGACATGACAGTGCTGGGTGGACAGTGCCTAAGAGCTTGAGCGAGTTTGCAATGATTTTGTTCCCAAGTTGTCACCATCCTGTCCCACGCGAGGATCAGCCATCTAAGCCAAGATTTCCTTGGTTTATGCATGGTGGTTTCATTGCTCTCCGTCATGGGTTGACATCTTTGGAAAGAGAAGGTTAGAAGTAACTTAACTCCCAGGAGGGATTTAGCTACTTCTTTACTTTTTTTTATCCCTCCAACTTGGTATTCATCTGGGATCTGCTCTCATTGAGTCAAACAGAGTCCTATAGTTTTCAGAATTTCCCATCTCATAGTAAAAACTATCACGGAGCTTTCACACCTTTCACTAAAAAGAATTCCACCATGTTGGCCAAAGTTCACGCATCTGTTACAATTGGTACACTTGGAGTGGTATATAGTCAAATCTCCAAATCCCAGGTAAGGAATGTTGAGAAAGGGAGAAGTGGGTGTTTTGGTTCTCATTCCCAGAACAGGGTTAGGAAGTGTGTGCTAGAAACTTAGGAATCAGAGTGTCTCCCCAGCTTGCCTGTGCTGTCCTGACTCTTGGTCGGAGCGGGGGTCTCATTCCCACTTGTGCCCTCACATTCTCACCACATCTGAGATGATGGTGATAGCAACTATAAGCAACTAACATTTGAGGATATGTACTGTGTACCAGGCATGACACTAAGTTCTTGAGAGTTACAAGTTCTTGGGGATTTCTTAATCCCCATTGCTTATCATATAGACATTCTTATTCTGTTTGGCAGAAAAGGAAACTTGCTTAAAGTCACAGAATTGGTAAGACAGATCCAGTGTTCAAACCAATATCTGTCTCATCCCATCCCCTAACAATTAACCACTAAAGTAGAGATCCCCGGTGGAGAGGACACCAAGGGCCAGGCCATACGGATGGAAGCAACTGTGAGGCTTTGAGTATGGGGAAGAGAAGCCGGAAGGGAGACGCGAGGAAATTGCACAATGTTAAAGGACAGTTGTGTGGAAGACAGCCTGAGCGTGATCTAGGCAGTTCCATGGGATCAGAATTAGAACCAACAAGGAGAAACCATTGGGAACCCCATGTTGGCAGGATATAAGAAAAAGTTTTCAGTCACATTCAGGGTCATCCAAAAATGGACTAAAATGCCTCAGAAATCACTGCCTTAACACTGAAAGCCTTCACGCTCAAGCTGGACAGCTCCCCGGTGAGGACTCAACCACTGTCAATCCTACAAGTCTTTGATCCCAACCAGTAATGCTCTTATAAGTGCCCCCAAAGTACCCATCGGAATAATTGCAAAACCACCTACCTTCTCAGACTTCTCTATTCTTGAACCTGTTCTTCCTTTCACCAAGTTTAGGGAACTTCCAAGGGCTCTGCCACATGGTCCATCCTGGCACAAGGGAAGACAGATGAGTCTGCACAGGGAGGCAGAAGAGAGAACGTTCAGGTTAAGGGGAGGATGTGCCAGGGTTTGGACCCTGGCTTAGCCACTTGCTGTGTGTGCATGATGAAGTCACTAAACCTCTCTGTGCATAGGTTTCCTCATATATTATGCTGTAAATAGGGTAATAGTAAAATGGAGGCATTTTCAGGATTAATGAGTTAATGCATTTAAAGCCCTCAGAACAGTGCCTGGCATGTTTTGGGTGCTCGGTGTTAGTGTTGGCTTTATAACCGTGATGTGCTTTTGACTTGCTCTCAGCCGGTTTATTCAGTAATAATCATGACCAGCTCAATAGTAGCAGCAATAGTAGTTATAAGTTATAGTTACAAGCCAGAATTAAATTCCAGAGTCCACACTTTTAACTCCCTACTTGGAGTTGAGTGCTGAGTTAAGCACTATACCTAAATGATGATCTCATTTATGTCTCAGGAAAACCTGGTAGGTATGTTTTATCACATTTGATAAGCGAGGAACCTGGGTCTTAGAGGGATTATGTACCTTGCCCAGTGTCACCAGTAAGTAGGAAAGCTTGATTAGAACCCAGGTCTTTCTGTGTTTATCTTTGGACATATATCTATCCCTGCGTAATAATGATACACAGCCTTTCTTAAACAACTCCATAATTAAGTGCCATCAGAAATGATTAAAAGTTTGTTTCACTTCATAGGTAATGTCCTCGAGATTTGCAGCTCTGATAGTTACTTAACATAGGCAGTAAGATGGCATTTGAGAATAAATGATCAATAGGATCCAGTATTTATAACTAAAAGCAATCATGAAATTACAAACTCACCACAAACAAAGCTTTCCTTACCACTCTGCAATAAATCATGTGATCTGAAAATAATTTTTGAAAAAAATTATAAAGACGCAGCCTTGGGCTCGCTATTGTTATACACTATTTGAAACACCAGAATTACAGGACGAGAATTTCGCAGCCCTTTGGAAAGCGGTGGCATGGAATTAGACCCATACGAGCACTGAGTCTGTGTATTCAAAACTGTGGTGACATAATGTTCTACTTATTTTTGGACTTAAATATCTTCAAACACCAATGTTAGAAAAATACTTTAAAGTGGATTATTTCTTCTGGCTTTCCTTGCTAAAATGAGCCCAAACATTGATGAAATGTCTATGAATGATCTAGGTTATAATCAAATATAAATTGTCTTCTTTGTCATAAAATAGAGCCAGGCTACAAGTCTAGGTGTTGGCATTTCCAATGAACAGTAAGGAACTGTTGAAAGGCAATGCTTGGCTGTGAAATTGATTGCAAGAACAAACTTTTAAAAATATTTTCCCGGGACTCCTGGGTGGCTCGGTTGGTTGGGCGGCTGCCTTCGGGTCAGGTCATGATCTCAGGGTCCTGGGATCGAGTCCCACATTGGGCTCCTTGGTCGGCAGGGAGCCTGCTTCTCCCTCTGCCTCTGCCTGCCTCTCTGCCTACTTGTGATCTCTCTCTCACTCTCTCTCTGGCAAATAAATAAATAAATTTCCCAAATTCTAGGTCTTTGAAACATGTTACTGACTTTCTGTTCAGGTTACCTGTCTGTCTTGACTCATGGGCAATCTCACTATATTTTTCTTCTTTTTTGGTCTATTTGTGTTCATATTGCCAGTTTTTCATCCTGTTGACCTTCCAGATATTGGTGTAATGAAAATACACATGGAATGTCATAGAGAAATGTTCTCAGTAATGAAGAAAACGATGTTGTTCTTCTGAACATTGTACTAAAAAAGGAATTCTCCACCAGGGGAAATAGAAAAAAATGGACTCTATAAATATCTGAACCCAAACCAGCATAGATATTAATAATTGGCTTTGTTTCTCACTATAATAATGCAGATCACCTGTTGCCCCACTCAGATGATGTAGAAGTTCAACAGATGAAGAGCAAAATGCTCACGTTCTTCCTGATAAGAACTAGGTTGAAGACCGTGACTTTGGCTTGGCAAGTGTACTTGCTACTGTTTAACTCCAGCTAAGCTAGATGTCCCCAGCCGGTCCCACAGAGAGCCCTCGAAGCGGGCCTCCCCTGCAGGAGCTGTGCTTGCACAGCGTACAGCGTGGAGGAGGAGAGAAAGCGCGCTTCTTGCCAGCAGCTGCAGGAGGAGACTTGGCTAAAAACGCTGTCTCTCCTCCTTTTCTCGGCACTCCAATAACTCATGAGCAGGGTGGCAGAAAAATGCTCGGGAGCATTACTCTAATGGGGCCCCCTCTACCTGGAAACCTGAAGCAAGGGAATAAGAGGGCCTGCTCTCTATGAGAAATTATAAAATAAGATGCAGCTGAAACCTAGGACTTTTTTTTAAGATTTTATCATTTATTTGAGAGAGCGCGAGAGCACAAGCAGGGGAGGGGCAGAGGGCGAGGGAGAAGCAGGCTCCCCGCTGATCGAGGAGCCCAATGCCAGACTCAATCCCAGGACCCTGGGATCATGACCTGAGCTGAAGGCAGTTGCTTAACCGACTGAACGACCCAGGTGCCCCAAAATTGAGGACTTTTTAAAAGCCTGAACACAGGTGGCTCAGTCTTTAAGTGTCTGCCTTCCGCTCAGGTCGTGATCGCAGGGTCCTGGGATCAAGCCCCGCATCAGGCTCCTTGCTCGGCGGGAAGCCCGCTTCGCCCTCTCCCACTCTTCCCTGCTATGTTCCCTTTCTCACTGTGTCTCTCTCTGTCAAATAAATAAATAAAATCTTTAAAAAAATAAAATAAAAACATGAACACATTAACTACAGTCCATTGTGCTTACCAAGTAGTATAATTAACATATCATACATATGCAGATTACTAGAGATGGCTGGTCAAGGTGGCGGAGCCATATTCAATACTGGGGACAGTTGCAAAGGTAATGGTACAGAGTAAGGACTCCAAAAATGCCACTAAAAGCAAGTTCCCACTTCTGGCTGTGCATCAAATTCATCATTGAAAAAGAACCCTGTTGGATTCGTCATCATCAGGAAAGAGTTTATGTGTAAAAGTCCCTACACTATTTAATCTATGTAGCATTTCTCTTGCTGTTACCACTGAATTTTTCTTCAGTGAGGAAAGGAGAAAACAGGCAGCCATCATTAGCATGGCTGTTGAGCAGACAGCTGAGGGTCGCACAGCGTTAACCCTCTGTTTGCAGAATGGTGCTGTGGCGACAGGTCCCCATGTGGGATATTAGGTATGGGTGTCACGGTGTGTCTCGGCAACATGCTACCGTGCCCTTGACCACATACGCTGGGACTCCCAGAAAACATGAGATCCGCTCTATCAGCTTGAACATTGGAAAATGGTAAGCCTGCCAGGCACTTAGGATGCTGTAGCCATTCTGTGATTTAACCGGTAGTCCTAAAGCCAAGCTCTTACCTGAAGCATTCTGGTTATAACTCTAAAAAAACTTGGCCTCCCAAGGGGTTTAAGTAAATGATCAAAACATGTGGCCTCACCTCTGCTCAATCACTGTGGACATTGTATGGTTTCAACAGGAGCTGTTACCTCTGAAGTTTAAGCCTTGCTTTTGTTCCATTCAGCCCTCTTTTTCTTAGGTGATAGGGTACGCCTTAATGTTGTAATGGAGCAGATACAAACCCATATTAATTTCTGTTTGCATGCTTAGGCAGAGGCATTAATTTTGTAGACGGAATGAATCACAATTTTGGACCTACGCACCAAGGAAAGGAAGAAATTGTCATTTAGCACCATCTGTAACAGTGACCATTCCTGGGACATTGTGTAGCCTAAAAGATGTCCTGTGGGTAGTTCTGGGAAGTCTTGAAGGATTCAAGAATCATAAATGTTTTGGCAAAGGTTAAAACCACGGGAATGCATGGTATGACCTAAGAATAGACTGAGAAGAGAAATCAGCCATGGGGTATGAGAGGGGGAAACTATCAGTTACAGAATAGGGAGAAAGAGGGACCCAGGAAGAAGATTGAGAAGAGGGGGCAGAGAAATATTAGAAAGTGGAACATTATTGCATCGACAGGAGGGAGAATGTCTCAAGGAAGAAAAAGTTAATGAACTCCGTCAAATGCAGGGAGAGAGTTAACCCACCGTAAGAACTGAAAAGTCTCCCTTGGACTGGCATGATTTTTTGTTGACCTTAAGAACATTTGTACCAGATGGCGAGAATTGAAATCAACTTGTCAGGGGCTCAAAAGGGAGGAGAGAGATAAAGGCTGGTACTGGCAACAACGCATAAGGGCCTGAGAGCTGAGAGGGAAGCCGAGAGAATGGGTAGTCGCCTGAGGGAGACACAGTCTGTGGAGGATTTTTCTATAGGGCGGAAACTGTTTTATCTTGTTTATAGGGCAAAGAGAAGACCGGTGAGGAAAAGAAGCAGAAGAGAGAGGAGAGAGGGTAAACTAGATCACATGAGGTCTTAGAACACAGGAAGGGATGACCTTGACAAAGAAGGAGAGACATCTCCTATCCTCATTCCAGGGGAAAAGAGTTAAACATGGGGCATATGAATAAGGAATGGAGTGTTGATAGTGTCACCTTGAAGCCTTCAACTTTCTCAGTGCAGCAGCAGACAAGGATAGCTGAGAGTAAGTGGGGACAGTGTTGCACACAACACACACACAGAAAAGTGGGAGGTTGGATTTGTTCCTGAGGAAAATGGAAAAGTGCTCTCAGCGAGGACCCAACTGAGCTTAGAAATCAGGAATTTATGGTAGTGCTGGCACGTTCCATTGAGTGATCAAGGAGTTTGAAATTTGTCATGAAGTTGAAGAACTAATGCATTTTGAATGCGAGAAAGAGCTGGATGGATGTGTTTGATGGAACAGGGCACTGGATTTTCCAAGATATCGCTATAGGTAGTGACAAGGGTCTCAGTGGGTTTCCAGAGTGGAGCCTGACCTAACAGGAAGGTGATACAGAGGGTTCTTGGGTGGTTTGATGTCAGGGATGCTGAAATGCTATTATCACTGCAAACAAAAAGTCACCCCTACCCCACGCAGGTATTTATAGAAACCTAAAATTCCTATCTTGGGTGTTTTATACTTCCTTGCCTTTACAGTAAACTAGTAATAGAACCAAGACTGGTAACATTTTCATCTGTAAAGATTTCTAGCTAAGCATGAATGAAAGATGAAAAGGACAGGTCCCAGAAATATTGATTGGTTGGTTTATTGAGAGGAGTGGGAGCATGTGGAGAAAGTGTATGTGAGCTCTGACCATGAGATAAAGGGAAACGTCAGCTGCTGAACTGAATTCACCTTTGTCAGACTTTTCCAAAGGCAGGGCCATCTGCAAATGTCATTAACGACACCATCTCAGATTCATAAAAAGTGATCTTGCAAATGCCCCACTCAAATTATTATAAATAATATAGAGATGCTTATAGTTTGGGGATTTAGAATCCCAGAGAAACAAATATTTGACAACTAGCCATACACTGGATTTAGGTAGATTACCATTAGAATTGGTTATATAATCCATCTCGGTGCCTAAGAATGCATATTCTGTAACTTACACAGTCCTAGTTGTTTACTTAGCGAAAGAAAATAGGAGACGTCTTAATTCCTGGAGGAAAATTGAGAGTGGAGTTTGAGTGAGAAGGAATTTGTCAGGGAAGTAAATAAAAACGGGTCCATGAGAGAAGACATTCCGGCAAAAGAAAGCAAGGCTCTTAGTAGCAAACTTTAAATGAGCGTGGTTAAGGAAAATAATGTGAAACAGATTCTTTTATAAGCAAGGAAGAGAGAACACAGAAAGGCAGAATACAGAGTCAGACCAAAATGAACTGGGATTAGCGTTTGTGAAAGTGGATAACCAGAATATTGCCCCATGGATTTGGGGTTTCAATTTCAGTATCTTGACAGTTAGATAGAACTTTGGCTTAAAAGTGGGCAAGGACCTAGTTAGTACATCTTTGGTTGGTTAAAGACGTTCCATTTCTGAGGCATCAAGAGATTGAAGGAAGAGAGCGATGAGAGCATTCACATAGAGGAGGCAGGCACTTGATAGAGGCTGTCGTCATTCATTGACGTCATGGAAAGTCTTAGTTTAAGAGGTTTTTATTGCCTCAGACCAAGATATGGTTGTCTGCAGTAACGGGATAATTTCTACAGCTGGGGTTATATAGATAAAGGAAATCTCGAAAGTAACTTTAGTCAGTTTGGACTTCCAAATCTTCTCCAAACAAATGTACGGCAATCAGTCGGTCCTACCGAAAAGGATGGCTTTGAGTTTCACTATCTCACTCCCTCTTTCTACACCAGTGATAATACCTGTGAGCAATGAATTGGTCAGACTGCAGAAGGCAAAAGACAAACAGTCCTGCCTAACGGACTTGACTGTGACTAGAAATGGCTCATGGCTGACAAAGTCAATAGCATCCGCCACCAATTTAAAAAAATCTTTTAGAAAAATCCTCTTTGTCATCTTTTTCTGGGTTTAACTGTCGTAGATAATCATGGCATCTACACTTTAGGTATAAATGTAAAGATCGAAACTGTATGGAAGGGAAAATAAAATTACGCATGATAGTCCACTCGGATCTTGAGCATTCTGGATTTCCGTCTTCTCGTTTCTTCCTCTGTATGCGCGTATGTCTACATAGGACATGTCTACAGATGACATGGTTGAGGTTCTACTGCGCGTCCATTTTCTTTCATTTCCCCTTGTCCTTGATGAGGAGGATTTTTCTATGTTGTTTTCTTTGAAAACACCATTTCGATGGCTGTGTGATTTTTCCCACGTGGACACTGAATGAATTATTTAAGTATATTCTTTATGTTGGGCATTTGGGTTATTTCCACTTTTAAGTTATTATAAATAAGCTTGTGATGAGCAATAGTGTACATAAATCTTCTCTTTATTGCTCTGACCATTTCTTTTTAGAACAAATTCCCGCAGTCAAATTGCTGGAGCAAAGGAAACTCATATCTTCAAAGTTTTTGAGACCTATTGTCACGTTCCCCACCTCCCCCCCCAGAAGGTTATAATATACACTTTGCATATGTAAAATGTTATGAACACCTGAGGCAGGATACTTGATTATAAAGGCTAATGGCTATTCGGTTGTCAGCTCTAAGACCTATTTTAAAAATTTTTGAGTCCTGAACCTTTGCTATAGGCTCTCTTGTATGATATAATTAAAGACAAATCTCTCAGGGCGCCTGGGTGGCTCAGTTGGTTAAGTGTCTGCCTTCGGCTCAGGTCATGATCCCAGGGTCCTGGGTTCGAGTCCCGAATCAGGCTCCCTGGTCGGCAGGGAACCTGCTTCTCCCTCTCCCTCTGCCTGCCACTCTCCCTGCTTGTGCTCTCTCTTCTGTCAGATAAATACATAAAATCTTTAAAAACCATAAGGACAAATCTCTCTTATATGCCATCAGTGAGGGAATTTGTGCCAAACTGAACATACAGACCTCTTTTTTATAGAGCAAACCCAGGAGGCAGGAATTGTAAGGGGTTTGATCAAACCAGCTTTATTGCAGGCAGATCTTAAATGTAATACTGGTGAGATCTGGCAAGGGTCACTGAGGGAAATATTAAAAAGGCACAGTGTGTTTAGCATATGTGGGAGGACCAGCCTGGATTTCACTATTATCCATGAGGATCTATCTTCATATCGTAGGCTCCGCATCCATTTCTGGGAGACTAGTACAGGCCACAAACCTATCTGTTTAGCCATCACTACTGCCATTGTTTTAATTGGTTGAATTTAAGCTTTCCAGTCGTCGAGTGTGGCTTGAAGCCTCTATGCTGCTATTTGTTTGGGACTTTATGGGAAAACGTTTACGAGACTGTAAGGGAGATGGAATGGGCAGGGAGAATTCCAGCTCTATTACTTGCTGGCTCTGTGATGGAGGGGAAATCATTTCACCACTCCGAGCCTTAGTTTTAATATTCTTGTCTGTGTGAGAAGCAACTGAGCCCACCTTGTAGGACTCTCATGAGAATAAAAAGAATAGTATCTTTGAAATACTTGACACAATTTTCCTTCTAAGTTTTTTTTATCGGACAGAGGCACTGCCACTTGTGTGAAATCTCTCTCTCTGTCTCAAAGACACAGACACACACACACACACACACAGACACACACACACACACACACACACACTTTATTGTAGCAAAGTATGAAGTAGCAGAAGATTGGAAACAGTCCATCCATAGAAGACTAATGTAATTATTCCATGACTAGTGGCTCTTGGTACGTTTTAAGTGTGAAGATAGTGACAAGATTAGCACTTCTTTAACATCTTGATTTTTGAAGGAATTGCCACAGGGAGAGTAGAGTTTTGCCTGTCAACTCTATAGTATGTCATCAGGCGCGGTTTCTATAGGTAAGTGTCTGTCTTACCCCAAATGCAGTCAGTCATTCAGGAAGCATTTATCAGGCGCCAGCCTTGTGTCACGGTTTCGCCTACTCATTCCAAGGTCAAAATGTAAAAATTGTATTCATTTGGGCATGTAGTCTTTCGGAAATAATTTTCAAATGCTGTTTCATCATGCGGATATGACATTCTTACAAAAGCCCTCATAGAGCTCCTCCCTCATACATTTGAGCACACCCTGAACTTGGTCTTGTAACGTCAAGTTGGCACACAAATTTATGGGAGAGATACAAAGCTCATGTTGGGAACGTCTTGTGAATGGCAGGAAGATGTTTAAGGTTAAGGCCTGAATAGAAGAGATGATTAAAACATATTTTGGCAGGTGCGGATTTCATTTAGTAAGTGAAAGAATCGGCAGCTTTTCTCCCAGAGCTTCTATCCAGGAAGCAAGAAGGAGTCTGTCCCTGAGGCAGCGGATAGTTGTCTCTTGCAGTGGTGAGATGGCACACTTTTAGGGGACACCCCCAGCCCGTTGGCCCTCCCCAGAGATTTCCCTACCACTTTTGGGGTTCAGGTCCCATAGCCATAACAGATACTGTGGGTCCTACAATAGCTGCTCCTAGGTGGTAGAGCTGCCATTTTGAGGCTGTCTGTTCTCTGAGAAGAAAAAAGACAGGCCTCTGTCAGCCATTTGTTGTCCCTGATTGACTTCAAATGGAAACAAACTTGCCTCGAGGGGCTGAAAGAAGAATGTGTAAGGTACAGAATCAGAGGAGGATGGGAAATGCCTGGGGACATCACTAAGCATTGTATTTACAAAGAGTTTTTCAGTTCACCCTTAACTGCATAATCTGTTCCTTGGCACCATTTCTTGTGGGGTTGGTTTGTTTTTGAAACTTCTGTGCAGTCTAGATGTGCTCAATTTTAAGTATTTCTGGTGTTGGGTTTCTCTATGTGTTTATGATTAAGAATGCTTTCAACTGGCTAAATCTACATTTTTCGCATTACTTATTTTTAGAAGTTCATTTGTTGTTTCATCTTATTATAAAGGAGTACTTATTTCAAGAAAAAAAAAATGAAAACAGTTGCAACCTTTTTGGACAACGACCTGAATATATCTATCAAATAAAAATCATGCCAGTATCTTTTAACTAAGCAATTCTCACTTCTAAGTCTTCTGTCCTACAGATGTATTCCTACTTGTGTGAAATGACACATATATCAGGTTTTTATTGTAGCATTTTTGCTCTAGCAAATCATTAGAAATAACCTATGTTCCATCAAAAGGGAACTGGATAATAAGTTTCAGTCATTAATGGATAGGATGACCATAGGTCCACATTTGTCTGAGGCAGTCCTGGCTTTTGCATTGTTGTTTCAGTATAATTAGGAATAGCATCCCTTTCAAAAATGTCTTGATTCAGGCGATAAATTATTTTTACCCTAATTTTGGTCCACTCATACCATAGAATACCATATAGTCATAAAAAAAAAAAAAAAAAGAATGATGACACTCTTTATCTATGGACTAATATGATAATTTTTGAAAAAACAACACGTATCTACATTGGGTTCTTTAAAAGGTAGAATATATGTAAACAGATTTGTATACACATAAAATACTTCTGCAAAAATAGGCGAGAAACTGGAAATATCTGTTGCCTTGGGAGTGGGATCTGGGAGACTGCAAGACAGAAGTATTTTGTATATTCTTTTAATCATGTGAATAAGCCACCTCTTCAAACACTCGAAAGAATTTTAGTAAATCGAAGGGGGAGACAATCCACAAGAGACTGGACTCCAAGAAACAAACTGAGGGTTTTAGAGGGGAACGGTGTAGGGGGATGGGTGAGCCTGGTGGTGGGTATTAAGGAGGGCACGGACTGTGGATTGCATGGAGCACTGGGTGTTAGACGCAAACAATGAATCTTGGAACACTACATCAAAAACTAATGATGTATTGTATGGTGACTAACATAACACAATAGAAAAAAGAATTTTAGAAAGAGGAAAAATTATTTATCTACATAGTAAAGCTCACTTAAAAATTACACTGATGCTAACAAGGCTTATTCTGAGTAGTTCCATTGCAAGTTATTTTTTATAGTCATCTCTTAAAATACCTGCAGAATTTGGACTTCAAGATTAAACTGCCCAGATTCTTCAAATCATTTTAATGCCTAACGTAAGTATACACCGACAGGAGCATATATCTCAATAATTTCCAACATAAGTACCATTCTATTTAAATAATCCCCTGTCATTGACCATTTAGTTGTTCAGTTTTTCATTTTAAACAATATTGCAGTGGACACTCTTTTACAAATATCTTTGTAAATGATTCATATTTATGTCTTTAGAACATATCCTTAAAAGGGAAAAGCCAAGGAATGTAAAGTCCTAAGGCTTTTGGCACTTCTTTTTTTTCTTTCTTTCCAAGTTTTTATTTAATTTTTATTTATTTTATTTAAATTTATTTAAATTTGTTTAAATTCCCCTTAGTTAACATGCAGTGTAATATTAGTTTCAGGTGCAGAATTTAGTGATTCGTCACTTCCATACCTCACCCCAACCTCGACCCCAAGAAATAATTTTATTTTCTCGCTAGCTCCGTAGCAAGACTGCCAACCTCTCCATACCTTCCCTGACACTGGATCTTAGCATTTGTACCCATCTTGGCCAATCTGATAGTAAAACTTTTTATGCTGTTGTTTTCATTTGCATTTCATTTCATTTGCAAATGAAAGGGGGTGAGTTAAAATTTCCCCCACATATTTATTGGCCATTTGTATTTCTTTTTTTTTTTTTTAAGATTTTACTGATTTATTTGACAGAGAGAGAGATCACAAGTAGGCAGAGAGGCAGGCAGAGAGGCAGGCAGAGAGGGGGAAGCAGGCTCCCTGCTGAGCAGAGACCCTGAGATCATGACCTGAGCCAAAGGCAGAGGCTTTAACCCACTGAGCCACCCAGGCGCCCCTGGCCATTTGTATTTCTTATGAATAAAAGTTAGCAAAAGAAAAATTACCAAATTTTTAGTGGGACGAATACCTTGAAAGTGTGTTCTGGGAGGATGAGATGAGATTGTGGGGTTTTTTTGGCTGTCCAAATACTCAGATTAAAAGCTTTTACAACTATCAAATCTAAAATGATGACGTAAATCTACAGGCCAGCTGCTGCGTTATGCCTGACTGTGCCTCTCAGCGTCAGGGCTGTTCACCACATCCTACTGCCTGTCGTAAAAGAGGCTTTCCCCAGTCCCAGAAACTGGCCCGGCCATATCAGCCCTTCTGGTTCTTACCCAGTGGTATTGACACAGGAAGAAGAGGTCTTAAAAATTCACTGTAGTTTGTTGAATGATTTGAACTCACAATAGAATGGCGTACCCTTAAACACGGGGTGGAGGAACCGTCAGCGTTAGGGTGGTTTTACCTTAATCTGCTTTTCCAATGGTGCTGAGTCCGATGTCTCGACACAGTTGCCGTCCATCTGGCGTGCAGACGGTCATCATTAATCCAGCAGTTATCTGCATCATGTGTATATGTCCAAACATCAAACAAATCAAAGTCTTTTGATGTCCTTCTCAATCAGTCTTTAGTTTCAAAAAATGTTCTCTACAGCAAAATCGCTTTAAGTCTCCTTCTCCATGTCCCCTCCCCTCCCCGCCCCTGCTTCCGTATGCTCAAACGGTGTTTTAAGGGAATTTAAACACTAAACTACTTCAAAGACACTTGGTCGGGGAGGACTGCCTTTTTCTAGAATCCTTGGGGGCGTGTGTAACATGCAAGGTGTGTGTGTAACATGCACGCAGTGGTGTGTCCATTTCTCCACTCTGTGTGGCCCCAGGCTCCCGACAAGATGTGGTCTCCCTTTGGAATCTTTTCTGGTGCCTACCAGGGCTGGGGAGAGCTGCTTCTTAAGGGCAGTGTGTCGATGGCTCCCTGGAACTTTCAGGAAGGCACTGCATAGGGAGAGCACACCAGGCTTATTTAATTTTCTCACTGGTAAACGTTGTGAGGCCAATAAGCATGATTTACATTTTATAGATCAGGTAACTGAGACCCAGGCCTGCAAAGGGAAGAGACAGGAGTTTTAAACTCCAAATCTCATGCTTTTTCTCATCACATCATAATAGGTGTCCCATAGCACATTGTTAAGTAAGCCGATTTCATGTCACCTTTGCAGAGATCATAGTCGGTTGATAAAAATAGGTAAATGTTCTCTCAATCGTTCAACACTGTCGCCCTTCCCCTGAGTCGTGCACTTACCCACAAAGAACACCTTCTAGTACTTAAGGACGGGAGAGAGATTTAATGGCACGCTCCCTGGTTATGATGCAATGAGAATAGAAAGAAGCAGCAAGAAGGCAACGTAAAAAACCTTATCCACTTGCAAATTCTAAAACTCTGTCATTGATAACCCTGGAATCGAAAAGGAACTCAAAAGAAGTAGTAGAAGTTATTGGGGAAGGAATCAAGAAGGAACATTTTGTTAAAGCTGTACTCAGAAGAAATGTCTTATTCTTTGTTAAAGAACAAAGAGAAAACAGGGCAACGTATTACTCAGGAAATAAAGAGAAACAAAATAAACATGAAAAATTAGTAAGATGATTAATCGATGAAAGTTTAAATGAAAGGGATAGGGGCACCTGGCTGGCTGAGTCAGAAGAGCATTGTGACTCTTGATCTCAGGGTCATGGGTTCCAACCCCATATTGGGTGTAGAGATTACTTAAAGATAAAATCTTTTAAAAAGGAATTTTAATAATTAATTGATTAATCAATGGGATAATTATACGATACATCTGAAACTACTATAACAAGGTATGTTAACTATGCTGGCATTAAAAAAAAAATAAAGGGATAGAATAATGGATGAATAAATCCCAAAGCTGGTCCTTTGGAAAGATCAATAAAATAGATAAACCCCTTGCAAGCCCAATTAAAGATAAAACATGATAGCAAGAGAATGCAAAGCAAAGATTAAAAAAAAAAAAAGAAATGGCAAAGTAATAGATAGAAGAAAAATTAAAATTCTGAGAGTTGTATAAACAAATGTGGGGTCAGAGGGTTGAAAACCAACAGAAAAGGATGATTTCTTAGCAAAATATAAATGATCAAAATTGTCCCCGGGAACAGTGGAAACCTGAAGATACTGAATTACCATAGAAAAGACCGGAAAGGTAAAGAGTTACCATTGACGAAAACTCCAGAACAAGATGGTTACAGAGCTAACCTTTAAAGAACAGATCATAGTAATATTATTTAAACTATTCCAGGTGAAGTAAGACAAACTTACCGAAGATATATACTAACCACAGCGCAAATCTTAAAATAGTGGGTAACACACCTGAGCATGAATTCATGCACGAGAACTCGTGATACAATGGGAAAAGAAGTCATGGAGTCTAACCAGAGTACAGAGCTGGGTGCATGTTACTACCCGAGTGGTTCAGACAGTACCGAGGGAGCATGGCCCAGAGCCACATGAAAGACCTTCTAGGAGGCAGTGTTGAAGCCATCTTTAGAATATCTTCCTCAGAGACTATGTGTGAACTAACATTTATTAACTCATCTAAACATTATTTATGACCTATCGACATTTTTGGTTTGTGAATAATCTTGAGACTAAGGAGGTTTGTGTCTTTATGTGCTGTGTACATAAATTTATATGCCAAGAGGCAGTGTAGTGATGTGGTGAGGAGGAGGGGATCTGGGATCAGACTCCCTGGCTTTGATTAGCTGTGTCCCCTTGAGGAAGCAACATTACCTCTCTGTACCTCACTTTCTCATCTGGAAGATAGGGGTAACAGTAATATCTACATTGGACTGTTGTGGTGAGCATTTAGTATATAAATACACATGAATTGCTTAGATAGCATCTGGCACAAAATACGCACTTAAGAAGTGGATGATGAGGGGCGCCTGGGTGGCTCAGCTGGTTGAGTGACCAACTCTTGATTTCAGCTCAGGTTGTGATCTCACAGTTGTGGGATTGAGCCTTGCATCAGGCTCCATGCTCGGCATAGAATCTGCTTGAGATGCTCTCTCTCCCTCTCCCTCTGCCCTGCCCCCACTCGCACGCGCTCTCTCTCTCTCTCTCTCAAAACAAAATATTTTTTCTTAAAAAAAGAAGCAGATGATGAGGAGGGCAAGGATGAAGTGAGAATGAGGATGATGATATTTATTATTATCTCCATCAGCTTTATCATTATTATTGAGAGATACAAGGAAAGACTATGGATGTGGGGGTCAGACGGGCATACCTCTTAGCTTTGTCACAGGCACACAGTGTAACCTGGGGAAGTTACTGAACTTACCTTTTTTTTTCTTGTGGTAAAATACACATAACATTTTACCATTTTAGCCATTTTTTAAGTGTACAATGCAGTAGCATGAAGTGTCTTTTACCGTTCAGAACTTCGTCAGTATCCCAGCCTGGAATTCTGTACCGTTAAACAGTAAACTCAGCTGAACTTATTTTAAATCCCATCTTTTTCCACATGTGCTAAGGTAGGCATCGTGGGGGCTGGGTTGCTGGAATTAAATGTGTTGGAAATTGCAAAGCTCCAGACATCTTACAGAGCCTTGGTACTTTTCATCCTTTGGTTCCAGCCCCCCGGATGCAACTTTAAAACTCTGCGTGGTGGGGGGAGAGGGCCCTTTGCGGCCACATTGGTGGCCCTCTACATTCCTCCGGTCCCCCTCCCCCCCACCCCCGCTCTGGTGCTCTCGTGATTTTTTTTCTCAGATACCTTGTTGTGTGAACATGAACGGCATATGCAACGTGTTAACTCTTTTCAGATGCCAAGAATGTGCTAGGTGCTATTTGTGAGAGATAAACTTGCCCATTAGATTTATTGTATAAATTAGGCCAAATGCTAACTTGGAAGGAGGAAGCCAGTATCCATGGAAAATTTATTATTTTGAATATACTTTTTTTTTTTAATGTTTCTTGAAGATGAAATGTGGTTTCCACTTGTGCATGATTACAAAGTCGAGAATCTAGAGTTATTTGAAGGTAATCTTTCGTCCACACCTTCTTTGAATTACATACAAAAAAAAATCAGAATAGTTAAGGGGGCCCTGACTTAAGAACCTGATAAACTTGAAAGAATAAAAAGAATGGCAGTGATGTTTTCACCAGATTTTCTCTCTCTCTCTCTCTCTTTTTTTTTGCTTCGAATTCCTACCCTTCATACCTCTTCTTCCTTTTCACATGTGTTTTAATAGCAACAGGACGTTTGAAGCAAACTTTTCTCCAGCCAAAAATTTTAAAGACTAAAATTACTTCAGGCCTCGGTGTGTGTCAACGAGTGCAAAGGTTGATTTTGGTGTTTTACTTTGTGGTATTTCCTCTCTTGCTGGCTTTTTTGTCTTCTCAGTGGAGAGGTTGTGACCTCTAAATATGATAGGGGTAATGGTATTTGGAGCTATCAATATGGCTCCTGCTTTGCACACTCGTTTGCCTTCTAAAAGCCTGTTTCTTTTTCTAATGTCCTCCACATGTCTGACCGGGACCGTGAAGTACTTTGTTCCTGGGGTCATTCTGACTAGTAAATCGTTGGCTTCACTTGCAGCTCTAGAAAGACAGATGTCAAATGTATCCTTGTTGTGAAGCTTGAGGGAGGCAGAAATGACCCAGATTCGGGCTGTTGGACTTCTGTTAGCCTGCCGTACCGTGGGGCTTGGCATTGCCCAGGTAGGAACTGAGGGGAGGGTCGGAGCAAAGATTGACGGTTTTAGATTGAGGGCCACAACCTGAGTGTGATGACTCTTTTACTCTTAATTGTGGGCAGCGTGAAAGTATGAACCACGTTTCAGTCGTTCCTTGGGAGCTCAGCATCTCTTTATGTTTTGTTGTAGCGAAAGGTGGACAGGGTGACGGGAAGGGTCCTGAAGTCCAATGAGTTTGGGAAATGCCGAGTTTAAATGAAGAGTTTCAAATAAACAGAGTAGAGGGAGTTTCTCAGACCTGTTAGTCCTAAGTATTATGAACTCCAAGGATAGGGGAACACTTTCCAGGTTTTATTTGATCCAGGACCCCCTAGGACATGGATACTCTTAGGACAGAGATTTGCAACTATTATGATGAAGAGCAAATTTTGTTGTTGGGTGGAGGGGCGTTTGCCTTTTTTATTGTGGCAAAATATACATAACATAAAATTTACCATTTGAACCATTTTTAGGCATCTAATTCAGTGGCATGATGTACATGAGCCATGCTGTTGCAATCATCACTATCTGTCTTTAGAACTTTTTCATCGTCCCACACTGAAACCCTGTACCCATTAAGTAATAACTCCATTCGTCTGAATCCCTAGCCCCTGGTAACCTCCATTATCCATTCTGTCTCTATGAATTTTCCTATTCTAGGTATCTCCTACAAGGGGAATCAGGTCATATTTATCCTTTTGCCTCTGGCTTATTTCACTTAACACAGTATCTTCAAGGTTCATCCATCTTGCAGCATGTGTCAGAATTTCCTTCTTTTTTAAGGCTGAATGATATTCCATTGGGTGTATCTATCACATTTTGTTTATCCATTCCTCTGTCGATGGGCAGATGGTTTGCCTTGTTTCTACCTTTTGGCTACTGTGAACATGAACATTGATGTACAAGAATCTCTTTGAATCCCTCCTTCCAATTCTTTTGGATATCTACCTAGAAGGGGAATTGCTGGATCATCAGAACTCTGTGTTTATCTTTTTAGGAACCACCAAACTATCTTCCACAGAAGCTGTACCATTTTACATTCCCACCAGCGATGCACAGCGATTCCAGTTTCTTCACATCCTTGCCAACTTATGATGTTCCCTGTATTCTTTTAAAATAGCCATTCTGCTGGGTGTCAAATGGCATCTCATTGTGGTTTTGATTTGCATTTTGTTGTTTTTTATTTGATTTCTAATCCAGTTTGGACTGATACGTGATTTGACTGCCATTCATATAATATGCAGGTTGGATAAGCATCCAGAATGGTGTATACCTTGTTCAGTGAGATGTGTGATGTATCCATATCCAGCGAGATGTATCCATGTATCCATGGATACTGGATCCATGTATCCAGCGAGATGTATCCATATCACATGCTTGGATATGGAGAGATTGCCAAATTGTTATAAAAGTTTCTAAAAACTCATTTCTCGCTGTGCCTTTATCTCGTCATGGGCGAGCCATCCAGGGACCCCCAGTTTGACTATCAGTGCCCTAAGAAATGCACAAGTCGTATATTACATGTCAAATATATGAGTATTGTTTAGTGAGATATGATAGTTTCAGCAGTTTTATTCTACCATAATGCAAAGCTCTTTTTCATTAAATTCCCCAATGCAGTGAGTGAATGATGCTGGAAAACAATCTGGCAATATAACGGTAACACTTATGCTGTATTTTAGGTGTAGTCTGAGTAGTTTGGGGAATAGTTCGATCATTTTTTGGAGAGAGAGAGGCCTTGGAATCTAGACAGCTTTTCTGATTAGGCTGGAATCCGCATTCTCCTGAGATAGTACGATGGCGATGACCCTCGAGTAGTCTTGAATGTCAAGTTCTGAAGAGGGGAGGCTGCTGCTATGTGGATAGTCCTGAGTCTGGAATCCAGAAGGAGAGAGAAACTCAAGGCGCTAGAGCCTTTGGGATTGGGCACTCTGTTTTCCTAAATGTCCTGAGGGAAGAAGAGCTAGGCTGCAATCATTGAATTGACCAGGTGCTTGAAAGTTCTTCCAACAGAGTTAGTTCATTAATTACGTTCGCTTCGCTCTGTGGTTGGCTGTCTTTGGCATCAAGCCTGTAAGTTTGGGAAAATGAGGCAGCATTCCAGCTTAGTGTGTAGGCTCTTTCAAAAGAACATCTTTAAAGGAAAACTAAATTCGATCAGCTATATTTAGAATTCTAAAAAATGGTAGTAGCAATTCTGTACTCTACTCCGTAAGAACTTTGAGAGAAAAATCTATACCTGGTCCACTCTTGTGAAGGTGACCAGTGTTGCTAGCTTTGTCTGCCCTGGGTCCCCTTACTAGGGAATCATTCTCCTTCTTTTGGAAACTCTTCTGCCGCCTACCCTTACCCCTACCATTGATTAAAATGATTCTGGTCCCTTCCACCCCGTCCCATTAGTCACTGTAGGAGAGAACCTCACCCTAGGTTGGCCATTAAGGGTCTTTTCCTTTTCCTGGGATTTTTTTTGAACTGTAAGTGAAAAAGAGAATTAGTCCTCTTGGGAGGGTGACAACCTTCATATATGACACTCGGGAACTAGGGATCCCTGTGGAGGAAACCCGTCTGCAGTGAAAGCAAATAAGCAAACATGCAGAATGAGCAGACAAGGAATGAAGCAATTCCAGCTTCCAGACCCACAAGGCCCTGGTTTCCAGTTGTTTCAAAGGGTCAGCTGCGTCCCCACTCCCCTGTGGCTGGGAGGTACTGGGCTCTGTAATCTATTACATGTCTATTTCCATCCAGGGTTCTCTCACTTGCAAATTGGAGTCCCAACTCTAACCATGACCCCTTCCTGCCCAAAGCACCTAGCACATTACATTGCCTTTCATGCAATAAGTTAGCAATAAATATCTTTGAGTAAACTTTAACAATGAATTAAAATTAATATAGCATAACCACTGACTGTTGAATCTTCACTCTAACAGAGACTTATATTTTGCCCCCATTGCTGAAAAAATTTTAACAGATTGTTTTCAAATGCCTTACAATATCCAACTTTATATTCTTTTTTAAAAAGTTTTTATATGCAGAACCTGAGATCAGTGGAGTGAAGGGATATAGCTCTTGGGGGCTAAGGACCTCTATCTGTTGGTGGAGGAAAAGATGAAGGCATGGTAGAGAGATTTTAGAAGGCAGAGGGGGCATGTAAAAACCTCAGCAAAGATTGAGAGAGGGGCTGACCAGGGACCTCCAGAAGGATTACCAAGTGGATCCAAGGGGCCCAGTGAGGTGGGAGCTTATAAATTTATAGCAGCTCCAGACCCAATAACAGCACCATTATTTCCAGTAGCACCAGGAGCAGCAGATCACTAGGGATTTAGGGTGATCAGTAAATAATACTCCTCTCTTCCCCTCTCCACTGAGGAATAAACACAGGAGGCAGAGAGAGACCAAAATGTCAGCTTTACTTCTCATGAAACAAATAGGAGGGCCTGGGTTTCGAGCTGCAGCCAAGAGGGTTTGCTAATCCTAACTCCTGGATTAAACAAATTTACCACCCATTCCTGGCACAGTTGGACAAACACAGGCCTCCCCCACAGAGAGAGGCCTCTTACCACATGGCGGAGACAGACAGGACACATGTCTGTATGTCCTACAGACAGGCTGACTTCCATGGAGGGGACATCCAAACTGGCTGGGCTGAGCATGCCCCATTTCTTCTAGCAACACAACCAGGCGGAGGAAGTGTGAGGGGCTGGAAGCATTGTCCCTCCGTGTAGAAACACGAGCAGCGGGCATCCCTGATCCCTCTTCAAGTAGAGGCCAGAGCTGGTTGGGTTGATTGGCCTCCAGGCTCATCTCCAAGGCTAACTGTTCCACCTGCACTATTTCCTTTCCCTAGTCTTTGCTCCCTAACAGAAAGACAGGGAGGTGGGGGTGTTGAAGATACAGGAAGTGGAGTGGTGGAGTAGCCTCACCCGTCTGGACTGCATCACAAAGGAAACCAGGCAGTGAGGGGAGAGAGAAGTGGGCTGAGAGAGAAGGGTAGCATCTCGAGATGAACGAGGGGGCGTATGGGAGAGAAGGAGGGAGAAGCCTGGAGGGAGAGGGGCTAAATCCAGAGTAGGATGTCGGAGTTTAAAATTCCACGAGCTAGGTGTAGGTGACGATTATGATCCTGAAATGGAGTGTGTCAGTAAAAACTGTTGGAACCAAAGAAATCAAAGAACTGTAAAGCCAAGTTATCGAACAGGCTGCCCACGGAGAATTTAAAGTCACATAAAATGTTGACTGATGAGTGGTGAGATCGGCACCACAGTCCGCCATGATTGTGACAGAAATCATGAGTAGGACAGAAGAGCATTATGGCGAAGAACGGACGGCTCAAACCTCAAATGAAATGAGGATTGCTCCTGAGGATGATAAGACCAAAATGATGGTCTGGGAGGAGCAAGGAAGCTCCGGGTCAAGCAGGGTGCCATGTTTCTCCTGACCTGCAGCTTGTCTAAAAGAAATAATCAGCCAACCATCTTTTGACCCATCCTACCTTATCTTATAATCTCTTCTCTGCCAAACTTACCAAAGGTGTCTCTGTATATTGTCCATTGTTTTGGTTCTACACTATTCTCTTAATTTTCCGCAATCTGGTTTATACCCTATTCTTGCACTGAAGTTCTTCCAAAAGTCAGTAATGTCCTTTTAACCAGAAAATCCGTTCATTGATGGCTTAACAGTTTTCATTCTGATAGAAGTAAGTACCATGATGGAAAACATTCATTGTGCCAAACATGGTTCTCTTCTGAGCACTTTATGTATATTTTCTTACGTAAATTCACACAAGAGCCCTATAATATTATGAGTATCCCCATTTTTATGGTCGTTCATTCATTCCATGCATATTTGTGGGATGTTTACTTACCATATACCAGAGATTGTTTTAGGTGATATCTAAGTAAGAAAAAGAGCAGTGCAGAGTTGTGTCTGGCAGAAGGGAGAGTGGTGGAGACGAGGTCGGAGAGGTAGTGGGCAGCAGCTTCTGTAGAGCTTTGGAGGCCATTATGAGCATTTGTGCTTTAGAAGAGGAAACTGAGGCAGGGACCGGTTAAGCAACTTGGCCATGGCTATGCGGCCAGGAGGTGGCAGCGTGGGGACTCTGGAGGTGACACTGCAGCATTTGGCACTGGACACACAGGCTCCCTAAACAGTGCTCTCATTTGGCTTCCCTGGCCATCTTGCCTGGTTCTCCTTCTGCTCTCATTTGCTTCTCCTCAATCATAACGGGCTCCTCCTCAAATGGTCCTTTAAATATTGGCATTCTGGATGGGCCTGTTTTAGTCTCCCCTTTTCTGTCTGAACTCCCTGGGCAGTATCATGTTCTCCCCTCCTTCTGCAATTGGGCATGTCCTTCGTGGTGATTTCCAAACCTACATATTCCCCCGGAGCTTCCCTTTTGAGCTCCAGACCCAAATATAAGCTGTGGTTCTTTGAATATATGTTCCAGACTTTATCATTTCTGATTCTCACAAATCTCCCCCTCCAGTGTTCCTTCAGATGGTCTCAATGGCTAAAAACCTCAGCATTGCCTCAAACCCCTCCTCGTCCTCCTCATTCTCTACTCTCAAATCCACTCAACTCCCAAGCCAACAGGGCTGCTCACGATTGCCTCCTCTCTTCTGTTCTTACAGCTTCTGGGTGAGCTCAGGCTTTCCACGTCTCTCCCTGAGCTCTTGTAATAATCTCTTAAGTGGATCCTGTCCCCTCCGCCCAGTGGATCTCTCCCACCACCACCGGACACAGTCTCTGTAAATTAAGGTCAGATCCCCAGACTCCTTCTGTCCTCATCAACTGGCCTTGATTTCCCACTGCCTAGACAATCGTCCAGATCCTTCACACACGCCTCCAGCTCCCCTCTCGTGACTTTCTTCCCCTCCCCAGCTTTTCCTTCTCTCCCTGCCACCCGCCCTGCTTCTGCTCATTTCCCATCCATAAATTGTTTTCTGCTCCTTCAAGCAGTCACCCAGCTGCCACCTTCTGGAAGAGGCTTCCCCAGAACCCCTCCCCCACCCCCCCAGGCAGAACAAGCCACCTCCCGATGGCAGGCCTGCTATCCTCATTATTAAGCAGTCCCAGCAAATATAAATGCACTGCAAGTCTGGCCAGTGCGGATTGTTCTGGGCACCTGCCAGTGGCTGGAGCTTGGCTGGAACCCATATAGGCTGGGAGAGCGACTGTGAACACAAGGCAGGTACAGGAAACCCCCAAATTCTATGAATTGTGGGGTAAGTTCCTTTTGGTAATGCATTCCTTAAGTTCTGAATTTTGTAACTGCTTTTCTGCTAAAGGCAGTTTGTTCGCTTCAAATGTAGAAAACCTAACAAAAATCCTGTTTTTGTTAAAAGAAAAAAAAAGAAAGCCTCGTAGGTAGAATAGAAAAGTAACATTAGTGTTTCTGATTTTCCAAAAGGATCTGATCTTCTCTGATACGCTTGCTGATCTTTTTGAGCTAGCCTAATCGTTACTAAGATTTTTAAAGCAAATATTTATTATAGCTATACATTATAGAAAATGTACTAAAATAAGAAAATCAAAAAAAGAAAATATTAAAATAAGAAAATCAGCAGATGTAATTCCAGTTTACATTTTGATATTTCCACCTGGTCTTTTCATCTGTTTCATCGAAACAGAAAATTATAGGGATGCTTTGTATATATGGAATTTTGAAGCTGCAGTATAGGCCAACACAAGTGAGCATTACCTTCATTTTCTGTGAACTCCAAATCCGCCATCGTGTTGACCTATCCCTATTGGCTGTTAAGGAAAGAAAGCCAAGGAGACTGGACAGAGAAGGGAGCTTCTTGCCACCTGTTGGTTCCCCTAGAGAACCACTAAATGCTGGAGCCTTCCCCTGAGACCGAAAGCTGTGTGCTGTTCCAGAGAGTGGATCAAGGAGAGAGAGAAGTCCCTTTCTAGTTGGAAATGACAGCTAGAGAGAGAAAGGGAAAGGTAGCCGCAGGTGCTTGCCTGCCATCTGAAGGCAAGTGGGAGAAAGGATCAGGCTGTGTGGTGTGTTTTAGGGGTTACACTTATATGAATTGTTGGCCCACTCTTTTCCCCTCCTCCCTCCCGTCGTACTACCTTGGGCCGAAGAAGACTTTTCTATGACCTCTGGGATCCTTCATCCTACTTTAGCCAAGAGGGTTGTTGCTTGGCGTTTCTCAATACTTTTGCTTTCCCGCTGAAATGTTCTACTCCTCAGGTGGGTTCATAATAGAATTAATACTCCCCTTCAGGTACATTTTGGATTAAGTAGGCATTTGCGGTTCTGGAAACCACCATGCAAAGATAAATGATTTCCATGAGATAATTACAAACGAGCAGCTATCTTACAGATGGACTTTTGGTACACAGCTTGTGAGTAAATTTGAGGCAGCATGTAGAAAAGTGCAGAGATGGCAGTTAATAATAGTAACTAAACAACAACAACAGCAACTATAGTTTTTAAATTTTCTTTCTTTTTTTTTTTACCACGTCCCATGTCATTGGCAAGAGCTATAAATAGACGCTGTGTCTGTTTTTCATGGATGGATCAACTGTTCCTCATTTCACTTTCCACAGTCTTTTCTTGTCCCGAGTTGACAGGAATGTAATAATAACTTCCATATAATGAGTGCCCAGAAGGTGCCAGACATTGGGTTGTGTTGTTAATATAGATATTTTATAATTCTGGTGTCTCCGTAAGGTTGATGGCATCCCCCACCTTTCAGATTCCGAATCTGAGGATCCGAAAGGGTTAGGGACGATGCCCAAGGCCACAAAGCTAATAAATGGTTGAGACTGGAATTCTAACTGGAGACCTTCGGACTCCAAAGCTGTTTTGCTGTATCCCTTGATATATTTGTTCTTCTGTCACTTCCGCTGTCTTTTTTTTTTTTTTTTTTTTTTTAAGAGAAAGAGCTTGCGGGGTGGGGAGGGGTGGCGGAAGGGGGCACGGGGGAGGAACAGAGGGAGAGAGAGAATCCTAAGCAGGCTCCTCACCCAACATGGAGCCTGTTGTAGGGCTCGATCTCATGACCCTGAGATCCTGACCTGAGCCAAAATCAAGAGTCAGATGCTCAACTGACGGAGCCACCCAGGCACCCCTCATTTCCACCGTCTAACTGGAAGGCAGACCTCTGTTTAGGGGTGTTTTGAACAAATCCAGCTATTTAATATATCGTGGACATTAACCCAGAAGATAAGACACTTTTGTTGTTAAGTCCTTACGATTTCACCTACTACAATGTCAGTTCCATGAGAATAAGGAATTTTTTTTTCATTCTTGTCAGTTCCTAGAATGCAGTACTTCATTTATTTTAAATATTTAGCGAGTACCTACTAAATTCCAGGGATAGTGCTATACTCTGGAGGTAGAGACCATCCTGGGCTTGCCTTCATCTTGACTTTGAAGCAAGAAAAGAAGGTGGCAAAGTACAAGGACCTTTTTCAGAGAAGAGGGTGGAAAGCTCAGGCCTTAACCCTAGAGCCCTGGGGAGTGTTTTCATGCACAGAGCAGGCCCACAAATTAACGAAATGGGAAACCACAGAAGCAAGAACAAGGAGGAGTGCGTACATGGCAGTTACAAAAGCAGCAGTATGAATACGTATATTACTATTGGTCTAGCATAAAATGGACTCTTTTAGGAACTTGATGTTAAGCATCTGGGTTGAATTGAGACTCATGTTACAGTACTTTCCCGTTAGCCAGAGGTGGTAACTTTCCATCGGTGTCGCAGGAGCATTTACCTCAGTGACTTGCAGTAGTCGTCCCTGAGGCAACCATTATTTTCTCCTTGAGTTTTATGACACTGGGCTTGCCAGCCAAGTGATGTAGTTGAATACGCTTCTACAGAAATTTTTTTTAAAGATTTTCTTTATTTATTTTAGAGAGAGTGAGAAAGAGAGTGCAAGTGGGGGGAGGGACAGGGGGAGAGGAGAGAATCTCAAGCAGACTCCATGCTGAGCAGGGAGCCCGATGAGGGGCTTGATCTCACAACCCTGAGGTCATGACCTAAGCCGAAACCAGGAGTCGAATGTTTAACTGACTGAGCCACCCAGGTGCCCCACGCTTCTATACATTTAAAAACCTTCTCTTCAGACCTTTTTTGGAAAATGTTCAAAGGTGCAGAGAAGTTAAAAGAATGACATGGTGAATCCCTGCACATCGTTCACTTAGAATAGGGCCTGTGGGCCTAATCCAGCCCAGGGCCTGCTTTTGTAAATAAAATATGTCAGAATACACACGCTGTCATTCATTTATGCATTGTCTGGCTACAGTGACAGAATTGATTCATTCTGAGAGAGACTATTATAGGCCCACAAAACCATATTTACTACCTCGCCTTTTACAGAAAAAAGTTCACCAATCCCTAATTTAGATTCACCAATTTTGCTTTATCTCTTTTTCCACGATGGGTAAACATTCTCTCTCTCTTATATGCACACACCCTTATTTTTTTCCCTGACCATTTGAAATTATGTTGTAGGCATTATGATAAATCGTCCCTAAATAATGTATATATTTGCTTAAAAATAAAGGCCTGCTCTTATATAATTGCAATATCATCATCATCCTGCCTAAGAAAATTAACATTCATTCAATAACGTCATCCAACATACAGTCTGCATTTAAATTAGATGTTTATAGCCTTATTTTCCTTTTTGCCTCTAGGATCTGATCAGAAGTCATCAATTACATTTGGCCCTCATGTCTATGTAATGTCCAATTTTTTTTTTTTACTGACATTGACTTTTTTGAAGAGTCTCTTAAAAACTTTTTTTGAAGGCTTCCTAAGTTTTAATGGGTTTGTAATACTACAATAATGCGAGCTGATGGTCATTGTCGTAAATCAGTGACTTTCACTTCTCCTCCTGGGGATTTGAGACACGTTGTACTGCTTGGCTTCTGGAGCTAACACACTAAGATGTGAGTTTTGCTTGGAATTGTAAATGTGGAAAAATCTTAGTGCGAAGAGCAAGGCAGATGGGAATTTGCAGGATGCATTTTATGTAATTAAAGGCACAGTTGTTTTTACCCACTCCGGCTGCTGCCCCTGTTAGCTCTTGGCCGTGGAGCTTTTTCTTCTGGTTTTCTCCTGACTGGGGTCTGGCTCCCCTCCAACATCATTAGGTTGTGGCAAGGAGCTGGAAGGATGGGGCGCCTGGGTGGCTCAGTGGGTTAAAGCCTCTGCCTTCAACTCAGGTCATGATCTCAAGGTCCTGGGATCGAGCCCCGCATCGGGCTCTCTGCTCAGCAGGGAGCCTGCTTCCCCCTCTCTCTCTGCCTGCCTCTCTGCCTACTTGTGATCTCTCCCTCTCTGTCAAATAAATAAATAAAATCTTTAAAAAAAAAAAAAGGAGCTAGAAGGAGACCTGCAGTCCCTTAAATCTCCCAGCTCAAATCGTTCAGCCCAGCGGGCAACACAACGCTGGTGGGTTTGCAGTCTGCGCGATGAAGATAGCGTGGCACTCAAGGGCACATCTGGGAGGGTACAAGGGAAGGGTACCTCCTCGCCTTTCTTAAGAAACTGTGGTACCACAGTCACATGGCTCTTACGGGCCTCTGTGGTGGTCACGGATGGTTCCTTCTTTTGTGAGCCCAGACGACTCCCAGAGAATACCAGGACCCATCCTTTGTTTTCCTCCAGGAAAGAAGCCCTCAGAGCTCACAGACCAACCAGAAAGATAATTGCATGCCGTGGAAGAGACTCACGCGAACATCTAATAAAACTCTGGAGATGGGGGGGGCGGTAAGAAAAACTTCAAGGAATAATTTGGTAATTTTAAAACACACGAAGTAATTGAAGGAGAGACTGGCACGGTATGGCTAACTTCAGACTATGACTAGCTCCTTGTCATTCTCCAAGAGGTCTTGTGAGTGACCTGGGTGTTGTGCGTGATGGCACATTGTGACTGCTGAAGAAAATCCAGGGACGCAGGAAAAACACGGGAAAGAAGACATTCTGGGAGGGGCCGCCCTCCGTGTGGAGGGGGGTGAGATTGTGGTCTCTCTTCATCGGTTTCCCTGCCTCCTGTCTTAATCCCCTGAAGTCCCTCATACCCTCTCCCTTCCCCTACGCCTGCCCCCAGCAATCCACTTCTGCTGCAGATCTGAGCATCATTTCTCAGATTACAGCCCCTCGCGGATTTCCACCTTCCGTCAAGGCCCTCTGTGATCAGCCCCTAACTTCCTTTGGTGCCAGCCTCAGATTTGATGCCTCAGTTTGTCTTCTATGCCGTTTGCTTGCCCCTCCATCCTTTGCTGGCTGTGTGACCTTGAGCAAGGTGCTTGATTGCTCTGTGCCTCAGATGGTTCATCCATCATGAATGAGGATGATAGTAAGGGCCTACTAAGTACCTACTAAGGTAAGATAGTAGTCCCTAGTAAAGTAGCATAGTAGTCCCAATAAGGTTGTACAAGGATTAAATGAGTTAGCATATATAAAGTTCTTGGGGGGAATATTTGGCATACAAAGCTCATATAAAGGTTAGCGATTTTTTTAAAAGATTTTATTTATTTATTTGTCAGAGAGAGAGAGAAAGAGAGCACAAGCAGGCAGAGTGGCAGGCAGAGGAGGCAGAGAGAGAAGCAGGCTCCCCTCTGAGCAAGGAGCCCGATGTGGGACTCAATCCCAGGACACTGGGATCATGACCTGAGCCAAAGGCAGCCGCTTAACGGACTGAGCCACGCAGGTGTCCCTAAAGGTTAGCAATTTATTGCTATTGCTCTTACTGCTTTGTGCCTGGGTTTATTCATTTTTTGTTGCTGCATAAAAAATTACTATAAGTTTAGAGTCTTAAATCAACACACACTTCTTATCTTAGTTTCTGTAGATCAGAAGTATGGACATGGCATGACCTTTGCTCAGAGTCTCGAGGGGCTGAAATCAAGGTGATCGTGGGGGCTGAGGTTCTATCTAAGCTTCCAAGCCCCATCCAAGCTTATGTGGTTGTTGACAGAATCCATCTCCTTGCAGCCATAGACCTCTTGGCCACCAGGAATTCTGTTCACTTTCTTTGAAATCTTCTCCTGATTATGTCGGGCCCAATCAGATAATCTTCCTTTTGATTAACTCAGAGCCTACTGGTTAGTAAGGTGGTCACAGAGTGATACCCATCGCATTCACAGGTCCCACTTGCTCTCCAGGGGAGGCGATTATGCGGGTGCATACACCAGGAACAGCATTCTGGTCATGTTAGAATCTTGCCTATAGACTGGGTCATTGGGAAATACCATGCCTTTTGTTTGCCTTGTTGAACTGCGCTTGCCTGAGTATATGATTCAGTAACTACCACCATCATTTCTGATTTTTGTAGCAACTTTCTTAGAGTTTTCAAATGGATTCACACTGGTCTGGCCCCGGGAGCCAACCTTTATTATTCCTCTCTTGTAGTTCTCTCTAACTGATGGGACCAGTTAGCTTGTCAGAAATCTTCTAAAAAGAGGACAGTTAGGAACTTGCGACCGAGGAACCTGCTGCTAATATCCTGGACTTCCAAAAGGGTGACCCACAGTTGCAATCCCTTCCAGAGCCATCTGCTTTCTGGATTCCCAACAGATGAAGGGCAGAACCCTTAATTCTCAGTTGTGCCTGATACCTGCCAGTTCAAAGAAAATATGTACCCGCTAGCAAAAATGTTCACTTTGAAAAGGTCTTTTGCATTATTTTCAAAAGCTTTCCTTGCTCCTCTTTTTCCCCTTCGCTGTTAAGTCTAGATTTTCCCATTTTCCCAGTCTATATTTTTTCCCATTTAACTCAATTCATAGTCCGCAGAGATGTATTCTCAGTCAAAACCTGCTGATAAAGAATATATTTAGAAAGGTCAATTTAAAGAAGAACCCATTGATGACATTTGGTTAGTAAAACCAATTTTTGAAAAAATATATCAATTTTTGAACCAAATTCTAGCAATAAGACATGGACAAAACTTGGAAGTTCTAGGGGATACCTGGCTACTATGAGTAGTGGTCCCCCAAAAGATGCCATGTTCTGCTTTTCAATGATATTTTACTTGCAGTTTTATACAAATGTGTTAAGGTAAAGGGAAAAAAATGAATTTGGCATGGCCTTGGGTTTAGAAGATTGAAAGTGTCTGTTTACCTTGGCATATCCTGACAAAGTATGATTTTTTTTTTTTTAAGATTTTATTTATTTATTTGACAGAGAGAGAGAGACATCACAAGTAGGCAGAGAGGCAGGCAGAGAGAGAAGGGAAAGCAGGCTCCCCACTGAGCAAGGAGCTCGATGCGGGGCTAGATCCCAGGACCGTGAGATCATGACCTGAGCCGAAGGCAGAGGCTTTAACCCAGTGAGCCACCCAGGCACCCCACAAAGTATGATTTTATTATCCAACAAACCAAAAGTTAGATCTGACTCTTGCTGTCTTAATGATTGCCATCTCTCTGGTAATTTGGACTATTAAAGGGGAGGGACTGGTTCATAAAGATAATATAAAATAATATAGACTTGGATTTCTTTTCTTCCTTTCAGGACAATATCATCTTGTTCTTAAGAGGTTGTAAAGAGCTTGGCCTTAGAGAATCTCAACTTTTTGACCCTAGTGACCTACAGGATACGTCCAACAGAGTACCAGTCAAGTAAGTAACACAAGATTTATGTTTAAGGAAAACCTGTTTATGGTTTGATTTGTAGCTTTGCGATAATGTTGTAAGGTCTGAGAGGCAGAGTATTGGACATGTTTAATAAAATAAAAATGTGAAGGTAAAAATCAAACTTTCAAAACAAGACACATTGTTGGCCTTCCCCCTGTGTATAGCTTTCATTCTGGTCAAACGTAATTTCTTTGAAATGCAAAAGTCACACATAGTTAGAATGTTAAAGAGGAGAAGCATGTTAGGTGAGACTTACTGGAGTGAGAGGCAAGAGAGAAATACGCACAGAATCTGTGTGTGTTAGACAGAAAGCCTTTATTCACTCTAGTTGGGCATTTGAATAGGCTCTTGGAAGACTACAAACTTGGTAAACAGATCCAAACTGTTTATTATGCAAAGAGGGCAATAGATTATGGAGAAATTGCTTCCTCATTTACATGTGTAACTGTTTTCTCATATGTCAGTGATCAGGTTCTTTGAAGATGGCTTATTGGCCATTTGACTGTTGTTGACTCACTGAGTCATGTTTGCGGCCAAAGAATTTTCGGGAAAGAATGGCACAGTGAGAGAATAGGCAGTGTGTTTCTCTGGAAAGGAATAGCCAGCGACCAGGCTAATGAGAAGAAATACCCTTACGAGATGGTAGAGATGACTTTCCATTAGTTTAGAAGCCCTTCCCACTCTACACGTTTCATACAAAACATTTTCCACCCAGTCAAACAATATTTGACATGAATAGGCCTTAATAATAAACTTAATTACATACAGAGGGTCTGTGGATTGGCTACGCTTCTTTTGATTACTTTTGGATCATTTTATCATGAGGGTACAGAAAAGGGAGAGAAGCCAAAATTCAGAGCTGTTAATTTGATTCTCTTTGCCAGTCTTGATTGGGGGAAAAAAATGGAAACTACTGAATTAAATCAAGTTAGTTTATATTGGATTTCATGATTCATGACTGGGAATAAGGGAGAGTCAGCCGTAATTGATTATATAAAATCACAGTTCTCTGGTGTCAATGCGCCTTTCTTTAATATTTCTCCTGGAAAAATTTTACTCAAGGGCAAAAATAGAATACAAATTATGGTATTCGAATATGGAAAACTACCATAAACCTCATTTTAAGATATTTGTTTATTTACTAGAGAAAGTATGAGCAGGGGGAGGGGCAGACTCCCCACTGAGCACGGAACCCTAGGACAGGATCCCCAGACCCTGAGATCATGACCTGAGCTGAAGTCAGATGCTTAACTCACTGAGCCACCCAGGCGCCCCTACCTCATTTTAGACATCACATGCTCTGTATATTACTGCACCTAAATCCAGCCTCTATAAATTGTTCATTTTAGGAAATGGTTTCTGACTCATCCGACATTTATAGTTTCACCTGAGTGGCAAGTGACCAGAAACAATAATAATTATATGACATCATGACAATTAGTCACACACACATTGCTTGGATAGCGAAGAAAAGTTTGTTTTGATGGTGTTGGAAGCTGCATTTTCCTTTTTTTTTTGGAGCTACTCTAAATCCATATGTCATTAAACCAGGAGAATTCTGAAGCAGTTTGGTTTTAGAAATTCAGAATTTATATTACCTTTATTGCTTATCTACAAAAAACTGGGCATTAGGAAGCCAGGGATCTGACCCTTGATCTGCTACTCCCTAGGTATACAATCCTAAGCGAGTTCCTTTCCTTCGGGAGGACTCTGTGTCTTCAACTATAAGGTGGAATGGGACAGAATGCCCTCACAGGCATGATGCTAGCTAAAACCTGCTCAGTGCACTGCTTGCTCAGATCTGGGAAGATGGTTCAGCCAACTTCCAAAGAAAAAGGCACAGAAAACAGCATAAAGAGGAAAAGTCCCTTAGACCAGTGGCACAAAGACACTGTCACATCTCCATTACTTTACCATCTTCCCCTTCTCCTGTTTCTTTTCCCCTCTGTCATTTTTCTTTATCTTGCCAGCTGCTTCTTTCTGCACCTCCTTTTCTTCCCTGTGCTTCCCTTTCCTTCTTTATCCTGTCTTTCCATCTCTCTCTCCTTTTGGATTCTTTCTCCTCATTTTCTTCCTTTTGAGTTTTTCCTTTACTCGAGCATTATTATTTTCTTTAAGCAATGCTTTTCCATCACTTTCTCCTATGACTTCATCATTTTTCATTCATTGGGTAACTATTAAGTGAGCAGCTACTATGTGTCAGATACTGTCCAGTCATCAGACAACTGGAACAAGCAAGATAGCCAACACTCCCTGCTCACATGTAATTTACACACAGTGTCAGGAAATAAGAAATAAACAAGCAAATCAAAAAGATAACTGCAGGGAGCAGTACGTGCTAAGAAGGAAGGAAAAGATGGCGTGAAAAATAGTGACCATCACAATAGATACATACATCAGATCACCATGTTGTGTTCTTTAAATTTATACCATGTCATATGCCAATTATATCTCAATAAAACTGGGGAAGAAAAAGATAGTGAGCAGTCCAGAAGTGGTCAAGCATAGCCTCTCTGAAGAGGTAGCCTTTCAGCTGAAGGCTGTGGGCAGAGACATGAGTGGGAGGAAGTGAGAACCAGTCATGCGAAGACCTGTAGAGCATTCAAGGCAGAGGAAGATCAAGTAGAAAGGCTGGGGAAGGGAAACAAGCTCGATGTTTAAAAAGAAAAGTATCTGGTGTGGTAGAAGGGTGATGAGTAAGAATGAGTATGGTGGGAGGAACGGTCCACAAGCATCGCAGGATGCCGAATGTGGATTAATTATAATTTTTCATTTCATGGTATGAGTATCTAGAAGAACATAAGGAATTTTACATTCAAGTTATGCCATAAATTCATTTCTAGTACTCAGAAAATCATCTCTAGTTTCAGTGATGGGCGGGACACAGAATACGCTCTTTCTTCACAACTTTTCTGTAAATGATCTTGGTTTGGTTTGGCACTAGAGGGGGGACATTTGCAACATATGTAGACTTCATAGCCAGGGTAGAGTAAAGTAGAACTGCTACATTCTTCCGCTTTAGCCTCTGAGGGTTGAGCAGAACATTCACGCAGCTAGAAAACCCCCCACTGACCTCACCAATTAGTAGTGTAAGCAACAAGGTCTAGGGGTAAATCCCACAGAGCAAATGTTGATGCTTCCCTGCAATTGTTTTTGAAAAAAAAATGCTCTTCAGTTTAGCTTTTATTGTAGGTAATTTTTCTTTCTTTTTTTTTTTTTTGAGAAGTAACTGGAGTAGACTGAAGGAAAAAAAGGAAGGGAGAGAGAGAGAGAGAAAGAAAAAGAAGGAATGAAGAAAGAAAAAAGAAAAGAAGGAAAGAAAGAAATAGAGGGAAAAGCTGCAGATGATTGCGGCACGTGTAATTTTGTGAACTCTACCTGTAATAGATGCCAGATGACCTTGATGGGAAATGAGAGCATAATCCAGAGGGAATGCAGCAAGTATTTTTCCAGGGAATTGAAGCAATTGGATGAAAATGAGGAAAGGTTCTGGATTGCTCCTGAATATGTCTCTTGAAAAATTTGGAAGCATTGTCATGTAATTGGTTGTGAGGTAGAAGTCATTCAACAAATATTTTGTGAGCTCTTACTATGTGCCAAGCATGATTTTTTTTTTTAGAACGGGGTCACAATTTTAGTCAATGAAGTTTTATTATCGATGCAGAAAATGTTTAATGTTCCCCTAGGCTTACCTTATTTTTCATTGAAATTTCAAATCTTTCATAGATTTTTTTTTTCTTTTCGTCGGGGTTTTTCTAAGTTAAAAAAATCCTGGCAAATATCTAAGGAGATAATGCTATATTTTTTTCTATTAAAAATGGTAAACTTGAAAACATACTCTTAATCAAATCCAAATTAGACCAACGTTTCTTTCCTTCAATCCAACTCCCTGTTGATGGGTTTATCTCCTTAGTATATACTACATTGTTTTCTATTCCCTGAAATTTCAATTGACTTAAAATTGTTCACCTGTTCATTAATACGTTCTTTGAGTCAGAACATGCAGCAGTGGGGCGCCCGTGGCTTAGTCAGTTAAGCATCCAACTCTCGGTTTCAGCTTAGGTCATGATCTCGAGGTCATGGGGTCAAACCCCGTGTCGGGCTCTGCGCTCAGCATGGTGTCTGCTTCAGATTCTCTTTCTCAGATAAATAAATAAAATCTAAAAAAAAAAAAAAAAGGATTATGCGGCAATGAAGTAAAGGGGGTCTAAATCCTTGAAAGAATTCCTGACCGGTTTATATGCTAGAATTACATTCTCCCTTCCTCCACTCCCACCCCAACTGAAGTTACTAAGGGTAAAGAAATGCTTGTTTTGTTCTTCCTAGCATTTATTTGTTGACATGTTAAAGAAACTTTGGAATAATTTTGTAGAAACTTTTATATTTCACTGTATGAATATTTCAACTAGCTTTTTTTGTTTATGGTTTGAGTAAACATTTATGTACTTTTAAGAATGCACATGTGTCTATTCAAACATAACACACATATTTTCCTGCCGATGGCTAATTCCCAACACTAATTTATATGTGTGGCAGACAAGAACAAATATTTGCATAGCATTGCCTCTTCCATGTGTATTTTCAGGTCTATTTTATGAGGTTTTAGACCTTTTTTAAAAGTACTAGTTGTACGAAGATTTTGGAAGCATAGTAAGATTTTGATCTGACTATGGGCTTTAATCAAGGCACAAATTTGACTTTAACAGTTGAGCTTCAAGAATGCGGATATCAAGCATCCCAGTTTTCGGTGGAATCCTTCATTTTCCAGATGTTACAAAGCATTCGTCTTTTCATGGTGCACTTTGGAAGCTTAATTCCATCTCATCCTTCTACATTGGGTTCCCTAAATGATTTTATTCAGTACCTGAAATCGCTAATCATGGACCTTAGAAAAAACACTGTATTCTGCTGTACATATTCTGCTGTATATATATATCTGCTGTATATATTTCATTATATTTGTTAGCTTCGCGTACATCTTAGAGGTGTGTAAGGGATGATCACGAAGCAACTGCCATTCTGACCAGATTTTCTTTTCCTTTTCCTTCATTAGGAGCCTTGATTACAGTCGGAAACTGAAAAATGTAAGTGTTTTGATTTCCCTTTCAAAACGTTTTTCCTTCTCACTTCGATGGCTCAAGGGTAAAATGTAGCTCCTAAGTTCAGTGACTCTCGTATGATTTGCTAGGAAGAGTCCTCAGCAGACGAGTATAGGTGTCCCTGATGGAACGTTCGAACACCGTGACATAAACACAAATTGTAGATGGGGGAGGTCTCTGTAATTAATAAGGGCTCATTCTAGAAGTAAATAAATGAAAGCTTGTACTCTGCAATGCCATTGTTTAACCACAAGATGATTTTCTATCAGTTGGCGCTTTATTATTAAATAAAGCAGTTGGGCACAATTTGTTAGGAAAAAGATCAGCATAATATAAATCGTGTTGACTGAGATGAGCCTGCACTTTTTCTTTTTTTTTTTTTCCTTATTAAATGATTCGAGTTTTTATTAGTACTTCCCCCAAATCAACTTTCCGGAGTTGGCTCTTACTGTCAAAGAGCAAGTAGTGCCCTTTTATTTTAAGTTTAAATTGAGGAATGTGAAAAAATGACCCCCTGTATATAAAATTTAAAATTGGCTGCAACTGACCCCTCCTTTTTTTAATTTCCAGGGTGCTATTACATTTGATTGACATTTTCATTCTTGTCTTCCATTTCTTCCTCTGTACAACTAGGGATGTGTGCCATTTTTCATCATGCGGTCTTAAACAAATCAGAAAACCCATAATCTAAAACACAACACAGTTCTGTGTTTCTCCTGTTACACCTTCCAAAATGGCCTCGTACTCTTAGCACACATTAGTTATTTCGCGGTCCTAGTTAACGTCCTGCCATCTGGAATTGTCTCTTCTCTGGAAATTTATTTGTAAGCAAGCAATGTTAAAAAGACTCTCTGGAAGTCTTGAAGGATTCCTGATGTGCGATTTTCCTACAGAGGTAGAAAACTGAATCACGTCGTGGCATTATGCCCACAACCGTATTTTGGGCGCGTTGCCATGTGGAACCATGTACGCATATCTTTCCTGGTCTAGCAAGTGGAAGGGGGGGTACAACATGCACTTCCCTGCCTGATTGAAGCAATAAGACCAAATGTGAAAATAAAATAATAGTCAGCTTTTCCGTAAGCTTCAGATCCAAGGAATTCAGCTTTAAGGAGCTCACCTTCAGCCTTCTGGGCTTTCTGGAAAAATCACTGTAAAGAGCATTTGCTTTCATGCACAGTTTCTTTGGAAAGACAGAAAAAAATGACCTGAGGACTGTAGCTTCAGACGGTTGCACGTTCATGGACGTTTGTAAGCATCCAAGGTTATTTGATTGGCAGTAATTTTGTCCAGGCTAAAAATTTCCCATCTCCGAGGAGTGGGAATCTAACTCTACCCCAAAGCTAGGTAGCTGAAGATCATACTCTTCATTCCACTGCTTTCTTCTGGTGTCAGTGAAATATACGGTATCGTTCTTTTGCTGGGAACCCCTGATTAACCTGGATCTCTGCTTTGAGGTTTTGCTGTTGGACTTAGCAGGACCTCTGTGCCCACAAGTAGGAAATGTAAGCCTTTAACAGCACCTTTTTCAAAAGGAATTGACAACCTGTTTCATGCTCATCTGGGTAGAGACACCAAAGTTTCTGAAAATTTTCACTAATTTTGAAACCTCTATTACAGAAAAATGATTTCGAAGAATTTACTTTTCCTTCTTGCTGTCTTAGAGATCGTTTTCTTACAACCAAACTTTTTCTAAAACTGGAGCTTTATTTTAACTACTGAATCATGTTTGTGTTGACTGATAGAGCATTGGGTTCTTATTAAAATGATTTTACATTTAATGGAAACCTCATGGATGGTGGTTTTTGTAAATCAGTGTTGCACATTCTCTCCTTCCTGCTTTCCTCTTAGTGGGGCACTATTGATTCCTTAGTTTAAAAGTCATTCTTGAGGGAAAATTCTCCTGCTCTTGTGCCTGGTTTTGTTTCACAGGTGTTAGTTACCATTTACTGGCTGGGAAAAGCAGCAAATAGCTCTGCGTCCTATAGCGGCACGACACTGAACCTGAAGGAGTTCGAAGGCTTGCTGGCTCAGATGAGAAAGGTAACTTGACTTTTTTCTTTATCCCAAGAGGTTAACATAGGATGGCAAAGCAGCACATTTGCTTCCTTTTTTTTTTTTTTTTTAAGATTTTATTTATTGCAAAGAGAGAAAGAGACAGAGAGCGTAAGCATGGGTGGGGGGCAGTCAGAGGGAGAAGCAGACTCCCCATGGAACAGAGAGCCCCATGTGGGGCTTGATCCCAGGACCCCGGGATCACGACCCGAGCCGAAGGCAGACACTTAACCGACTGAGCCACCCAGGTGCCCCACAATTTGCTTCTCTTGAAGATCCTTACGGTTCAGCATGGTGAAATTGCACAGACCAGAGATGTCCTGCCCTCAAGGAAAGGACTAGTTGTCTTACCAATTTCCTTTACCAAGGTAAAGGTCTTTGCCTTGTGTGTCCCATGCCTCCCTGAACTTTTATAGCCTTCAGAGCTCCAAAAGAGCAAATGCGATCCATCAGTATGTGGCTTTGTATGCCTGAGAGCTGAGTTCCACACTTGTTTTCTTGGGGAATAACGCCTGAATTAAACAATACAGTATTATACAAAAATGAAGACTTGCTCTGCCTTTGTCCTAAAGGTCATTTTACTTACCCGTCAGGGCCTTGGTGTGGGTGAGGTCACATCTGCCAAGTTCTTGCCTGGCTATCCACCCTGGACGCGCTCTGACAAATTAGAAACATTCTCTCCGGGGTTGTGCATTGTACGGCCATTGTATTTGGGTGACCTGGAAATTCAGAAAACATTTTTACAGTATTTAAAGGTTTATTTGTTTATTTGGTTATGGGAAAGACTAAGGTAGGAATTTGTCAAAGAAATAGTGGGACGTATTATGTGTGCCTGCCTATGTGTTCCTTTTTAAGGTTCAGCAATGAACGGGAACTCACCCAAAGTCCCAGGATATAGGACTGCCCCGCAGGCAGCCTCAGCCAGCCAGCCTAGTGAGTGGATGAGGCTCAGTTGTCAAATCCGGGGGGTTTGGGATAAGGTCCCTATTGTAGTACAAATAGTTCAGGCCTTGCCCTTCCTCATTTCTCTAACATGCAAACGAAATGCGAATGAAACCTTGAGAGATATTCCTCACTTTACACACTTTCCTTTCTTTTCTTCCTTTTTTTTTTAATATATATATTTTAAAGATTTTATTTATTTGAGAGAGAGAGAGAGAGTGAGAGAGAGCATGAAAGGGTCTGAGGGTCAGAGGGAGAAGCCAGCTCCCCTCCAAGCAGAGAGCCTGATGTGGGACTCGATCCTGAGACTCTGGGATCATGATCTGAGTCGAAGGCAGTTGCTTAACCGACTGAGCCACTCAGGCGCCCCTACAGACTTTCTTTTCATGCTAAAAACAAGAATGTGTTCCACCTTTCTAACAATTTATCCTTCTTTCTTTCAATTAAAGATAATGGTCCTGATGGTTCTTCCCATTTGGCTTGAGCCCTCTGGCTCAAGTATTTTGTAAATGGACAAAGCTTTCATATTGGTGGTTATGCATATAAACAAAGTCCTTTAAGCTTAATTCCTTTAAAAATAAACTGACACACACCCACACAACACAGTTTCTTACTTTTTACTCTCGTGGATCCTTTAATTTTTCCTGTAACTCTATTCTCAGAGAAAGTACAAAGATAAGGTGCAGTCTGATTTGTAAAATTTGAATGCTTATTTTTTATATTAAATTTGGATTTGAATAGTGATACATGGGTCATCTCTTTTTTTTTTAAGATTTTATTTATTTACTTATTTATTTGAGAGAGAGAGAGAGAGAGAAAGCACGAGTAAGGGAGCGGGGAGCCCAATGTGGGGCTCGATCCCATGACCCTGAGATCACGACCTGAGCTGAAATCAAGAGTCGACGCTCAACCAACTGAGCCCCCCATGGGTCATCTTTGTACAACTGCTTGAAAGCCCTTTCTCACAGTTCCTTTCTTTGCTGGATTCCCTTGGAACCTGTTTTATTCCTGCTATGGACATTTCTTACCACCACTAGTCCAGCTCCTCTGTACTCTGAGCAGCTGTGGTTTCTTCAGCTCCCCTTCTGTTGAGCCCATACTGAGCCGGTCCTTGTTACGTCAGCTGCCTTGAAATGACCTGTCGTTACTAACAGCTGTTCTCTTTTTTTAATGAACGTAGTACAACACCACAGGACATGAGCGAGTACTTGGTATCGCTGGACACAGCATTGCTTAATCGAATGGCCAGCTGTCGTACTCCCGTGCCTCCGAATAAAGTAGAGAGTACTTGAGCTGAACTTCACAGATAGAGAGACCCAATGTCTGGAGATACTAGTTTATCTGGAATAGATATTATCTCATTTTATCGATTAATATTGGGTTTGTGAGGGACATGCAAAAAACTCTAAATGTGGCTTCAATAAGATGAATTTTATTTTGAACACGCATGAAAGAGGTCAGAACATGAGCAGTGGGCACAGGATCGTCAGGGATCCAGGGTCCTTCTGTCCTTTGACTCTGACATCCTCTATCCTTGGGTTCTCACCTCCCACCATGGCTGTACAAGCTTTACCCATCATATCCACATTTGAGCCAGGAGAAAGGAGGGATGAGAAGAAGGACCTCTGCCCTCCCTTGAAACACATGTCTGCTGAGTCATACACTGCTCTTTTGCTCACATCCTATTGACCTAAACTTGGTCCCACATCCCTACCTACCTGCAAAGAGAGACTTGGGAAAGGTAGACTCTATTTCAGCTAAAAACTCTGGGTGTTTTCACTGGAGAAGAAATGGGGAGCAGATACTGAAGAGGCAACTAGAATTGCTTCTGCACAGATACAGGCTGAAATAAATGTGGAATTAAAATGTTTTCTTTCACAAAGGAGACTAGCCAGAGATTTTTTATTTTCATTTTTTCTAGTGGGAGAAATGTATGTAAAGAAATTATCAACTTGGAAGGGCGCCTGGGTGGCTCAGTCAGTTAAGCATTTGCCTTTGGCTCAGGTCATGATCTCAGGGTCGTGGGATCAAGCCCCACACAGGGCTCCCTGCTCAGTGGGGAGACTCCTTCTCCCTCTCCCTCTGCCTCTCGCCCCTGCTCATACCCTTTCTCTCTCTCTCTCTCAAAAATAAATAAAACCTTTAAAAAATATTGTAAAAATTATGAATTTTGTGTTATTATAATAAATTTTATGATACAAAATTATATTCATTTATATTCATAATAAGAATTATGAATGTTGTGTCCCCACATGTAGAGCCCTTAGCATAAGCATCTGGCAAATAGTAGGTATTCATAGTAGGTTGTTGTTGCTATATGCCAAAAAAAGATCTCTGAAAGCATAGTGACAATGGCTTTCCAGTAAGCCCGGATATGTCTGAGCAGGTCTTCCAACAGAGGGGACACCGAAGTGGAACAAAGGGGCATAACTGTGAGAACATTGAGGTTGAAGGAAGAATCATGGGGACTACGGTGGCCTTAGAATCTCAGGGACTAGAGCTAGAAAACGAGCAGTGTAGCTTCTTTCTTTTTATGTCTCTCTCATCTCTTCCTCTCTCTCCTTGAGATTGCCTCACATCGGGGACCATGGCCAACAGTATCTCCGGGATTACCTGCTTCTAGCTTCTTGCCCAGAAACCAAGGGAATTCATCCTTCTAGGCCCAGCTGTAAAATTCCTAGGGGTGTACTCTGGCCCAGTGTGGGTCCTAGTCCCGAACCAGTCCCTGTGACCAGGGGTAACGGGTACCATGATTGGCCAATGCACTACCGTTTCAGGAGGCGAGGGGTGTTAACTAGAACAAGGGGAAAAAGACGGGGGATGAGATGGGCAAAAACAGACCTCTGCCTAAAATAGCAACCAATGTCAGCTTCTCTTCCCTCAACCTGCCTTATTTTTTCATGATACCACCCAACTTTGTATTCATTTATCAGCTTTTCTGCTTATCTTTTGTCTTCCCTACTAGAACATAAGGCCTGTGCGGACAGGGTATTTATTGACTTTGCAGAATGTTGTGTCCCCAGCATTAGGACCGGGTCTGACACATAGAAGGTGCTCGGTAAAAATCTGAGGAGTGAATAGCTTCCCCAACCAGAGTGTGGTAGGTGCAGATGGGTCATCAAACTGGAAAAACAGAACCCTAAAACACTCCAGGATAGGATTTAGCCACTTTATAAATCACAGAGGAAGCAGAAAATGTTGAGTGGTAACACAGAAGCATGTGGAGTTTCTCAGATACTATAAGTTACCCAGCAACCTTAGCTGGTTCTCATTATCTCTGACAAAGAGGGATAAGAAAGGGACGGATGAGTGAAACGATCCAAAAATACCATAAATGTTGCTAATTCTCACCACAGTCATGAACACACGTTTACTACAACAATGAGCAGTTAGTACAATGGACAGATTTGGGTCTTGACTCCTATCCCTGAAGTGCTCCCTGTAGAAGTCGAAATGCTCCTGGGATCCTGGATAAAAAGTATCGATGACATAACTAGAGCCCACAAAGGAGAATTTAGACCGCGCTGGTTTATAGCCTTTGTTCTCCCCCAAAAGCTAACTTTGGGTGACTTGACGGAATCCAGTCAAATTGCTCATCCAGCTGACGTCCCCATCTTTACTTCTGGCTGAAGAACCAGCTTCTTGCCTCACCCTGAGGTTCCAAGGGACCGGATTGGCCACGGGGGACCACGGGTGGCCTGTTTTTCACTTTTCAAACTGGCCATGCCTTTCGGCTTCCAACTCTTGCTTGATCTGTGGTTTTATTCTTGGCTTTCTACACAGTCGTGAGCAGAATGGCTTTTCTGTTTTTCTTTCCCATAACAAGCTGTGAGAAAGCAGCCGAAGCTCCAAGAGACATGTTGACTTTTTCTTTCTGTCTGTTCTCTTGTGGGTTTATAGTAGAGGTGGGGAAGACACTTGGGCCTTTGGAGGAGCATTTCTGATTATTATTATTTTCTTGAAAATGCAGTCTGTCACGCTGCGCCAACCAGCTCCTAACATCGTGTCGTTTCCAGACACGACCAGTGGCCTCGCTCTGAGGGTCTGTCCTCCCTGATGGGAACCCGGGCTCAAGGCATCTAGTTATGGGATATAAATGGAGAGGGAGATAGAAGAGGATCAGTGCATATACAGGTTGCGTCCTTAACTACATTCATAAATTCTGTATGATTTACATATTGACATTTACATACCCAAGCACATACATGGAGGTAGTTACAGCCATAGCTAGCACTTTTCGAGCACTTCTGCGTCAGGCATTCTTCTGAATGCTCTCTGTATGTTAGCATGTTTAACCCTCCCAGCAGTCCTGTGAGATAGGTGGTGTCATTAGCTCCAGTGAACAGATGAGAAAACTGAAATCAAGCGAGAAGACTGAAATAACTTGCCCGAGGTCATATAGATGACGACGAGAGGCAGAGGCAGGATTTAAACCTAGTCAGTCGCGCTTCCAAGACCTGCCCTAGGCTCTTAACCTCCCCTAAGCTGCTTCTGTTTTGCAGTATTTACAGTTTGGTCATGTAGGCATAAACAGCATTTAGGAAAGGGGCACGACCCAGGTTAGCATCGTTCGCAGAGTTAGGAGGCAGTGAGTGTCCCATAGTTGAAAGAGATGATGCTGGTAATGGCGACTGTGACCACTGCAGAGTTGATCGAACATTGGCAGGTTTTACCCTTTGGGATTTGGAGATGGCACCCTGTGTTAGAATCACAGTTTTGCTGCTTACTGTGTGACCTCAGTCAAGTTACTTAACCTCTCTGATTCTTATTTTCCACTTCTGTAAAAAGAGGGCGATGCCAACCACGTCATGGTAGGGTTGTGAGGATTAAATACCTGTGCAAAAAGCACCCAGTGTAGCCCTAGACACATAGTAAGTATTCAGTAAGAGTGGCCTTCATGTTTTTTAGCCATTTGGCCTATTCTTGGTGAATAAATAACCCACGATTATCACTGCATTTCCAAAGAAATTAAACACAAAACCGTATCCGATTTAAATCTATACTTTTCAGTTAGTTAATGAGTTCTTCCTTTTGCAGCTAGTCAGGCCTGGCTTTTGTTCAAGTCCCGGTTGACTTTTGACCTACAAGTAAACTACCTTAATTTCCATAACTGGAATTTCTGCCTTCCAATGGAGGGTCCAGTAGACTGCACTCACCCAGGCCATCTGACAACCTCTTCTTTACGGGCCCTAATCAGGGCCTCTGTTGGAGGCTGCAGGGTGCTCTTCTCCATCCCGCCCTCTTCTCTCCCACTCCCTTCTCTCCAGGCACCCCCCGCCTCCCCCCGCGGGCCTCTCGAGTTATAGCCACCCCAGCCCCTCCAAGTGCCTCCTGCGGGAGGAGTGTGTCAGGGACGCTGGAGAGAACGGAGAAAAGCAGCACAGGCTCCAGTGGGCATATCAGTCGGGTCACGCAGTTTCCAAAATTGCTCCCGGGGAAAGAGTATCTCTTTATTTTTCCTCTCTACCGGGAATGTGGAGGGGACCTTCCCCAGCATCCCAGGACGCCCGGGGGGTGACATTCCAGTCTTTGCCGATGAGAGCGTGCGTGCCCCTCCGCCAGCATCCTCCACAGCCCGGCTTTTAAGCGACAGTCTGGAGGAGATTAAATTGAGGTTTATCTTTGAGTGACCGGAGTTATTTTTGTTTTCGCCAGCCTGGACAATTGTAATGAATGCGACGACACTGGCGGGAACAAGGCTTTTATTATAATAGGAGGGTGAGGATGGCTTTGACTGACCTTTCTGCTGCTGGGGTTTCAGTGTTTTAGTATGTGCTGCTTGCGCTGGAAAGAATTTATAATCACAGGCTGTCAAAGACAGCCATTGTTCTCCCTGCTCCCAACATGTGGGTCAGCCGCGAGTGTTTCCAGCTCCCCCAGCGCCAAGAGCTGGCCGAGAGCGAGAGCATGCCTGGATTCTTCTGAGGCATCAGGAAAAGCATTTTGCATATTTTTCATTGCCTTTTTTTTTTTTTAAACTTTCTGCCTCCGAAAGACAGCTCCCTTTCAGAGGAGGAATTTCCCTCCAAGGTAGCAGGAGATGGAAGCGCGCTGCCCCAGGCTTTACAGAAGTGATTCTGCGGCAAAAACAAATGCTGTGTGCATTGGCCGGCTAGCCTAAACCAGCAGCAGTTGTGCGGGGCCGGACCGGGGGCTGGGTCCCAGAACAGGCATGCGGCTATGGATTCCGAAAGACGAGTCAAGGTTAAGGATTTTGAGGTTTAGTTTGGGTTTTCTTGGACGCTGTACTCTTGTGATTCTGAACTTAATGAGCTTTTATTCTTCGTTTCTTCAATTATTTTTTTTTTTAAACATGGTGGGATGGGAGTTACTTGGATTTTTATTTTTTTTTATTTATTTGTTTGTTTATTTTCTGAAATGTACACGATTTTCTGTTCAGGACAGTGGCGGCAGGAAGGGTGGAAGGATGAAATGCTGGCTTGTAGATGATAATCTGTGCCATAATTTTTTCCATACCGATTCCACACGCGGGGTCTTTTGAAGTCCACTGGGAGTCGAATTTTCCTCGTATCGTAGGCTCTCCATCTGTTGCTCAAGTGTCTGTAATCCTTCTTGTTTTATTTTTGGACAGGAGACCGATGACATTGAGAGTCCTAAGCGTAGTATCCGAGACAGTGGCTACATAGACTGCTGGGATTCTGAGCGCAGCGACTCCCTGTCACCCCCTCGCCACGGCAGAGATGATTCCTTCGACAGCTTGGATTCCTTTGGCTCCCGTTCCCGGCAGACCCCTTCACCAGATGTAGTCCTCAGGGGAAGCAGCGATGGTAGGTTGCAGCTGTCGTGCACTGCACATCTTAGATTGGAACATTCACGGGAGCTGCCTTGTCACCCCCGGGGATGGAAGGCGGGCTCCATATCTACCTTGCTGGGACCCGGTAACTCTAAATTGGGAGGAGAAAAGTGTTTTTAATGTTGTTTTTCGTGGTCCTTAGAATTTGGCTTAGCTGCGCCAGCAGTTTGAACATTGCCTCAGTGAGCCTCTCTTCTCTTGGAAAATACGTTACATCATTCCTCCCTTGGTCTCAGTGAATCAAGACGCTGCTGGCCGTTAGCTCATAAAGTGTGCCGAAGGTTTATATGTTCTGAGTATGAGGAAGGGAAGTGTGTGAGTGCCACAGGGCAGAAGGGAAAATGAAGCAACTTCCAGCAAGCTGGAAATGCGCTGCACACACTTAGGAAGGTGCCGAAGCCCGGGAAGCTTGAATTGGCGAGGTTTTGGCAATCTGTGCGATGCTTCTGATACCTGACCGTTGCCTGGAGCCGTGGGGGGCTGCCCCCTGGGGTACACAACCCAGACTGCCTGTTTGTTCTGAGTCTGGGTTTGCTTTAATTCTCGTGGATTTTCTGTCACCTGCAAGGAATGATCATTTTTTTCTTTAAAAATGTGTGGTCATGCAACCTGATTTAAATTTAATATGTATTTTCCAGAAGCTGTTTACATCACTTATCTTGTAGCTTTGTAGTTTTAGGAAGGGAAAATGGCTTGGTTCTGCATATAAAAACTTGCAGGAAGGCACTAAGGCTGGTGGGTGTTTTTTATTTGTTTCTATTTTTTTAATGCATTGCTTGATTGATGCTAATATTTCTGGAGACTTACGGCTTCTCTCTGAGATGAAAATTCCCTTTTATGGCTGAAAGATCCCTTTCAGCTCTAAAACTCTATCTAAAATACTTCGGTATTTAATGTGCCTAGGTCCTGAATTCATTACTTGACACCTAGCATCTCATTTAGTCCTTAGCCCAGAGGACGAGGTACACAGTCCCCCCAAACCCCACCCCGGGCTGGGAGACATTCCTTATCTGTATTTTACAGATGAATCTTACAGAGGTTAAGTAATTGTCCTCAAGTTGTTAAGTGACAAATATCTCTGTCATTAAGTACTATAACAACGTTAGCCTCAAGAAGTGTGAGTCCAAAACTTAAACTCTTAAACCTAATTTGCCCGCAACTTCTGTTTACCTAATAAATTTTTTAGATTCTAGAGTGACTGAACTAATGCTTTTGTTTAGTGCTTCAGCTTTCCAACAAATAAATTAGCCCCAGGGCCACATAGTATGTGACTCCCAAAGAATTCCATGGTGCATTGTGAGCGGCTTGAAAAACATTTCTAGAATTTTCTATGCCACCTTAAGTACCACCCACAGTATTAGAAGTTACAATACCAAGTACGTGACCTAACTGAGCTCTAACATAACCGAAAGGTAGATTTACTTTCACAAAACATATCTGAACCGGACTGTTTCATATTATTTATTTTAAAAAATTATTATTTTCTTCCTCTTGGTTTTAGAAGTGGTAACATAGATCCTATATTCTGTCACAGCTTCGAGGGGTTCAGAGTTTATAACGAGCGACATCTTGAAGGGATTTGCGATGGTAATTACTAATATTGTACTAATATGTGCTGAGGCGCAATTTCATTTGCACCAGTTAAGATTGATAAGCTAGAGTCTTTTTATAAATATTTTTCCATGTAAAGAGTAATATGAAATTGAGCCTCACAGAACACCATCCATTTCACCAAGCAGCCTGATACTTTCAGGCTTATGATCTTGAAAACTAATCAAGACCTAATGAAATTTAACACACACACACACACACACACACACACAAACACACTTTTTTAAATCTGCCTTAAAAATAGTATAAGTTTATTCAAATAGATGTATTTTATTAGAATTTATGGTATATTTTTAACGATGCTAATCCAGAAGATTGCCACTTTCAAATTTAGAAGAACATTTTTTTTAAGTCTTAAAAACTTATTTCCTAAGGACTCACAATCAAGTAGGGAAAATCTTAGCATAAAAGTCTGCAGTTCCATATTGGGTCAATATTTTAATATTATCGAGGCCCACTGACCCGTTCAGTGGGGACAGTCAAGAGCCACACTCATAAGAGGTGCCACGATTCTGTGGGCTGCACCCGAGAGCGACCTGGGCAGGATGCTGTGTGTCCCGAGGGTCAGTTCCGCCAATCTGTCTTGCTACCTCCTCTAACCTCCCCTAGCCTCCTCCTGAGGCCACTTATTGGACTTCACTGAAGAGGAAATGCAAACCCTTTTACTCAGATGCTTTTAAAATTCAGAACACAGTTTAGAAATATGATGTATTTTTGTTAAATGAGTATCCTTTTATAGGAGACATGAGTCGAGGGAGAGAAATAAGGAATGAGAGAAATTAAAGTGTTAGAAGAAGATGAGAAAGCCAAGGGCTAGGGGTGTAGATGGCTAAAATATGGGGAAAAAAAGAAAGCCCCCTCCTTGTTCCTGGAAGGGAGAGAAATATAGCCCCTGGAAAGGAAGGCTCAGACTTTGATAAAGTAATGTCATCGTCGTCATGTGCTGTATTGTCATTTCCTTACTTTGGGCATAAATAGCGAAGCCACTCTAGAATATATCTGTGTTTTCGGGATGAAGTCCAACCGTTTTGAAGTCCTGGCCTTCGAGAAGAATCCTAGTGTTTACCGAGGGTGTGCTGCACCAGCCACTTTCTAGGTGCTTCGTGCCATCCCCTTGGATCCTCACAACGACCTGTGAGAGCTGTGGTATCATCTCCATGGGTCCAGTGTACCCTGAGGTACAGAGGGTTTAAATTTCGCAGAGCTACCCAGCTAGTAGGACGGAGTCAAAATTGGACCCCGGCCTCTAAGTCCAGAAAAGTTTTTCTTTCAACGAAGTCACTCTGCATCGGGCATCTGCAAAATAACTTTTCGTGAACTGTCTGTTGAAGGTATTTATCACAGAGTCCTTGTGGGAAGGAAAAGGGTGGTCTGTGTATGTGTTAAACAACCTATTTTGAGACTTTCACCAAGATTATTACAGATAATATGTGTTTAGATACCATACACAAAGAAGGTTCGTAGATTATAGGATTTTAGACGTCAGAAAATGGAGACAACTCTTAATTCATGACTAAGCCCTCACAGTTGATCGCAGAATCATTTTCTTTTGTTCGTTTATTCGAGAAAGTGTAGTGCTTCTCCTAGTCAGGATGCTTTAAGCAAAGGACATTTCTCCAAGAGAAGTGCGTCACAGAGGAAGGAACTCTGGGCCGGGGTCTGGAGAACAGAAATTGGAAGTCCTGAGCTATTGCATACCAGCCTTTCTGCCTCGCTGGGTTTCGGTTTCCACCTCTGTAAAATGGGGATAATATCAAATCAGGAAACAAATCTAAGAGTTTGGCAAGGGAAGGTAGTATTAGCGTTTGTTTATAAAGCATTTCACAGGGGCCTCTAAACATTTCACTGGGACTCTGAGACAGATGGATACCCTTGATGAAAGACTTGGGGTGGGAAGGTGCTAAGTTAGGAATCAAAAACCCGCAAGTACTGAAACGGTCAAAACTTCAGAAGGGAGACTGAAAGCAAGTGCCATGAATAATTCATAAACTGCATATTTCCTGCACAACAATGAACAACTTGTTTATGGTCAATGCTTTTAACTTGTAAGTCTTTTAAAAGCCATTAAATCATTTGATCTCCAGGGCAAATCATTTCATTCCAATTTTTACAGAAGAGGACAGGCAAGAGGGATAGTACCGGCCTTGGAGCCCGCAGCTCACTACTGACAGATCGCTCTCCTTAATTAAGAGTTTCCAGCTAGCTCTCCCGTGGCGGCTTCTTTAATGGTAGTGTTTGTTTTAATGACGGCTTCGCTCTCATAGGTCTTACCAATTGAGTGAGATGAGACACAGGAAACAGGGATACAGTATAATTATTGGGGCTCTTGCCTCCCAAAAACTGATGTGGCAACATTGCATTCTTTTGCGTTGCCTAAAACACTCTTTAAGCCACACCAGTTCATTTATTCAGCAGATGATTTGAGGGTGCCCACTGGGTGCAAAGACGCTGTGATCAATGCTGTAAATGGTGTACATTTCTCCCCTTGTTCTCAAAATACGAGGTTGAAAGGGTAACGGGCCCGAAGAAAAGAATAGACTGGGCCTTGGGGTTCATAGGAAGAAAAAATGGCCTCCAGCGATGGGTACCAGGAAGGTCTCTGATAGAAAGGAGTATGCATTTATTATGATCAAACCACTTCCTGAAAGGCAAACCCTTGGTCTAATCTAAATCTGCCACTTTTCTGAATTCTTATTCTTCTTATCTGTCTTGGCCCCTTGATGATAACTGATATTCTTCAGGTGTTTCATAGATTGGTTAAAGGTAGCTCCAAGGCAAAATGTTGTTTTAGGGCATCTCCTTTATAAAACAGAATGCTTTATAATTCTTATTTGCGTGAATATCTAGCACAGTGTAAGACATGCAACAGCAGGTGCTGAGTAAAAACTCCATTGGTTGATTTATGTCTTTTCTTTCGAGAGTCACAGAATCTTAGAGGCCTCTCGTTCCGCTGCAAATGTGTTACGAGTCATAATTCTCGGATACGATTAGGCTTACCTCTGTTTTTTCAACTGGATTTTTCCCCCCTGATTTGAGCTCCGAGCTTTTCCCAGAATAGACTAATTTATAGATCCCTTAAGTGAATAATTTAAGGAAGGAATCCCCAGAACCCATAGATCCAACCACATCCCTCATACATCCCGACTTGCCATCGGGAACTTTTCTGCGAGCCCACACACGTTCTCAGCACCTATCCTCTCTTCCCCAGGGAGAGGAAGTGACTCTGAACCCGACTTGCCGCACCGGAAGCTGCCAGATGTGAAGAAGGATGACATGTCTGCGAGGCGGACTTCCCATGGTGAGCCAAAATCAGCAGTGCCTTTTAACCAGTACCTCCCGAACAAAAGCAATCAGACGGCCTACGTCCCCGCTCCTCTGAGGAAGAAGAAAGCAGAGCGAGAGGAGTATCGGAAGAGCTGGAATATTGCCACCTCCCCCCTGGGTGGGGAGAGGCCCTTCAGGTAAGGCCTGAGCTATGCTGCCCCCAATCCTGGCTTGAGCACTAGCAGTAAAGGGACGAGAGCTCCGGCACACCATCGAGCTCAGATAACCATTCTAGAACTTTTGACGTAAGATTGCAAATGGCGGGGGACAGGACAACTCTCTGGAGAGAGACTGTGATGGCAGAATCTAAGCTTCATGAAGGCACCGAGAACAGTGCGTGCCACACAGTAGGTACTCAACAGATCCTTGTCTAACGAGATTTTTGAAACCAGTTGTAGTGAGAGGACAGGGAGAGCATATCTGTCGTCCGTGTCTTTCTGAGGAGACAGCCTGACTCCCGCTCCCGTTACATTTGGTGCAGAAAGCCATATCTTTCTGCGAGAAGCCTTTTTCTTAAATCTAGATACATGATTATCTAGATACAAGCTCTAGTATGGAAGGGATGCAGGAGACATGCTTCAGAATCTCATGGAGAAAGTCGTAGTGAATGGACGATAAAGCGAACTTCTCCTCTCTTTAGAGAAGCAAGCAGGGATTTCCCCTAAACTCTGATTATGTCTTTATATTTATGCATTCATTTAGTCAGCAGGTTTTTATTCAACGCCTACTACATGCTAGGCACTTTTAGGCACCGGGGACTCAGCAGTAATTAAGGTAGAGTCCCTGCCTTCAAGAACCTTGGAGTCCAATGAAAGAAACTTACCATGTAGTCTAACCCTTCGAGCAAAACCACCCCATCACTGCATGCTTCTGTCTAATAATCCACCTTTATTATCCGTGAATTTCATCGAATAAACATTTTATTAAAAGTTTGGATGACCGAATAAAACATGACTTTTATCTTTCCAGCAGAAAAGGCTTTTTGCCTTTCAATACCAGTTTTGAAATAGCTCTTACTGTTAAGATTGTGATGCATTGTATTTAATAACAAATTAATGGTGGCATTTAACTTTCTTCACATTACCAGGATTGTATTGCATGCTATGACTTTTTTTCTTTTAAGTGAAAAGTAATATCAGAATGACCAGGAGATGACATATGGCTTGCTCCCCAGCCCAGGCTGTTAGTTTGGTAAACCGTCTTGTCCAACTCACTAGCTATCCTGAAACGATAGAGGAAGAGGGAAGTGAAGTGGGGTCTCCTTGTGAAGAGGACCCAGTCGGCCCAGTGGATCCTGGTGAGAAGCCTTCCGATGGTGGGTTAGAATTACCCACTGGCAGTGGTCAGGAGCAGCCTTCTCCAGAAGGGGCTGCGGTGGCACCAGCTCCCAAGTCTGAAGGAAAAGATGCTGTTGAAATCCAAAAGCGCAGGAGGCTAGAACAAGCTGGAATCAAGGTCATGCCCGCGGCACAGCGCTTTGCCAGGTTAGCTCTGCAGGCTGAAGGCTGGCGTGGCTGCCTTTGTGCATGCCTCCGGTTTGGAATCTGTCTGGCTTGTTGGAGTTTCCATCCTGTTCCCCACTTCCTGCTTTCCCCTTTGCAGCTCTCCTCCCCCCTCCTCGAGCAAATAGAAGTAGCTGTGAGTCTTTGCCCCGGGGGCTTGTCTCCGCCAAGAACGTGGTTATTCTAAATGGGGGCGAAGAGTGAGCTTCTTGCTGCTTGATTAGACCTTGTCCCAGTCAAGGATTAGTAGTCAGTCATTTGTGGGCTGCGGGATTTACCTAGCAATAACATTTTATTTTTCAATTGTTTGCAGCTTGTTAATTTTCACGTTACTCCTAAATGGCTCTTACCTTACGTGACACGTCATTGGAAAATAGTTCCTTTCAAATAGGGAGCACTCTCTTTAGAAAGAGTGGTTGGCTTACAAAAACCCACTTACTTTCTTTGTCCCAAGGGAGTGGTAAGATTGCCCTTACTTGACTCCTTCCCTAAAGCACATTGATTCAAAAACAAAGAATGGAGTAATTCCTTCTCTTAATTGTAACAAAGGCACCAGCATCCAGCCTGGATGATTTTGTATTACATGTGTGATGGAAACCTTCAGCAGTCCAAGTCACAGAAAACTAGGTTCTACAGGTTCAGGTAGTGTTTTGAGAAGCTGATTAATTTTTCTCACATAATAACCACTAAGATCCTAAGAAATCATCATGAGACCAAAATGTATTTGACAAATTAAAATTCATAACAGTTTGACAATTGAAATTCCTTTGCCATCTGCTGTTGCATTTAATTGGAAGAGGTAGGCGACATGCCCATTTTCAAGAGTAAACTGAGGATCAGTGAGAGTAAGTGACTTGGTGGTCTGAGAGCCTAGTTACCGCTGACCTGGTGGCCAGCTCCAAATGTTCTGACCACAGTACCACATCTGCCTCCCACACATTTAACAGAACATTTCCCATTTCCCTGTACAATTCCAAATGTGGTTAGTGCTGTATGGTCTAGTTCTTAAACTGAAAGTTCCAGCATTGACTTACATGAATTTAATCCTAGAGTAGCTTTGTATTGATAAAAAACCAACCAAACAAACAAAAAAAAAAACCCAAGGGTATACCTCTTCCCTGTCTGTGGTATCTCACAGATAAGTATATCCTAAACATATATGTGCTTCTAGAAAACTCTACCATAAAATCGTGCTTGTGTTCCAAGCAGCTCTCTAGTTTTCTGACATAATGGAGAGTAGTGCAGAATCATAAAAAACAAAATCAAATCCAGATATTCTATAAATTTTGGTACAAAGACCTTATCAGACATATTTTTTCAACATCATTTTAGCATTACTTGTATCAGAGAACAGGCTCGAAGCTGAGAATACAAAAATGAACAGTATCCCCTTACCATGTATCATTTTTTGGACTTTTCCTTCTGTCTTCAAATCTAGGGCTCAGTGGGAGTAGGTAATATAGGTAAAAGTATGAATTTACAAAAAAAAATTTTTTTAATCTTAATACCCTTGACACACATACCTTCATTTTTATCACATCTGAGAAGTCTTTAAGCTAAAATTTACCAAAGACACCATGATCCTTATTTTTTTTTCTGTTTTATTATCATTTTCAAAAATTACTACTCCACTTGGTTAAAATGAAGCTCATTTTTAAATATTGATTTTTCTATAATTACCAACCTGGTTGAATATTATATGTATATTGGCTGTTCGGGTTTCTTCTTCCATATCCTGTGCTACCTTTTCCCATTTAAAAAATTTTCATTTTATTATGGTAAGAACACTTAGCATGAATCTCCCCTCTGAACAAATCTTGAATTGGTTCTAGGGTTTTGTTAACTCTAGATACGATGTTGCACACTAGATCTCTAGAATTTATTCATCCTGCCTAACTGAAATTTTATGCCCATTGATTAGCAACTCCCCATTTTCCCCTCCCTCAGCCTCTGGCAACTGCTGTTCTACTCTTTGATACTATGCATTTGACTTTTAGGTATGACATATAAGAGGAATCATGCAGTCTTTTTCTTTCTGTGACTAGCTTATTTCACGTAGCAGAATGTCCTCAAGGTTCATCTGTATTATCACATAACGCAGAGTTTTCTTCTTCTTAAAGACCGAACGATATTCCATTATATGTAAATGTGACGTTTTCTTCCATTTATCCATCAGTGGACATTTGGGTTGTTTTCACATCTTGGCTCTTGTGCATAGGATGGCAATGAACACGGGAGGGCTACTATCTCTTAGGGATCCTGACGTCTATTGTTTTGGATAAATAGCCAGAAGCGGGATTGCCAGGTCATATGGTAGATATATTTTTAATTTTTCAAGGAATCTCTATATCATCTCTAGAGTATCCAAAAGAGCAACAAGAGATGAGTGGGGAGCCTCATTACGCTAACTCAGCACACCCAGGAGTCATGGTGATGGAGAGAAAAGAAGAGATTGGACAAGACTGGGAATTCCGTGGGTGTCCTGTGTCAGTAACTGTGAGGTTTATTTCGTAAAGAAATATGGAAATCTTTTATGGTAGTTCCCATTCTGTGCACAAACCCGGAATCATGGTTAGTTTACAAATGTCATTCTGATGGGTGAATATTATATTTATGTGGTATTCTCTGCTCCTGTCCATGTCGACTGTTATCTGGCTCAGTTGTTTACATATTCCATCCCAGTTAGCTCCATTAAGCAGAAGTTCCGTGGTCTGTTAATATCATCACACCTGAGATCTTCTGGCTTAACATTTAAAATTGGGTTCAGGAAAATTATGCATATTCCCAGAGAATATCCCCAACAGTGATGTGACACAGCTGCTCCAAACACCCAGAATTCATTTGTCGGCAGATTGTTCTGGCAATTGTTGGCGATTGCTGGCAACTGTTGGCAGAGAGCTGCTAGCTCTCTCATACAGGGTTTATAAATCCTGTGTCACTAGCCCGGCCTGTCTGTGTCCCTGTCACTTTCTGCAGCCTTCCTCTCAGAGTGGAGAGTCATGCTAAGGCTATCCTGCTTTTCATGTGGCAGAAAGTAGCTTAACTAGAATGAAACACATAAAGATGAAAAGGCTTCTTGGTATCTGGAAAATAAGAATATAAAAAATATATAAATATGCTGATGTCTCTTAAAACATGTAACCTCCATCTCCTGTCTTTGCCATCCAGATGGATTCTGGCTACCACATCTTTGAACCCAGCAAGAGGCCCAGCATATGTTCTGTGGCCCATTTCTTAGCCGGGAAAATCTGTGTTTGGAGAGATGGGTAATAATATAAAGTCATGCAAGGGTTGGAGGTACACAGACAGAGAACAAGGCTTTATTTCTGTAGACTGTTTTCTTGTTGTTTTTTCCCAAGTACTCTCAAACACCTCCTTGTATTATTTCTAATACAGTATATAAAAAGGAGCAAGAGTGCGTGGTATTCCATTTTTGTGTAACTTTCAAAGCCCAGAAGGCCCAAGCTTCCTGTCAAACCATACATTAGGAGGTATCTTAGCATCAAGGGACAGAAAGTAGGGCTTCTTAATAAATGTGTGGAGTTTAATATTTATTAGAGTCACCATTGAAGTAAGAAGTACATAAACTCCTTTTTAGTTGATGATTAAGTTAGCGTAATTACCCCAAAATATGAGACTCTGCCAAAAAAGCTAAGATTTCTGTTTTTAAGAGGATAAAATAGGAACCGAGATTCACTTCCCCTGAATTAAAATGCCATGGAGATTTGAGTTCTCTTTCTTGGTGTTTCCCATTGGAGAAGTAAACTTTTTTTTTAGAACTGAATTATAGGTTTCACGTGATTGTACTTCTTTTCTAATTGTTTTCATATGTTTCAGCACTCAGTCTTTTCTGCTGGTCTGTGGATCTTCTCAACCACATGGTAATTAATTACAGAGGGCAAAAAAAAAAAAAAACCCTCCCAGGAACAATAGACATTTTTGAAATCATTAGAGGAAAGAGTAGATGCAGCTAAGTGCTAGACACGTCCTCTACACCCCTGCTCAGCAGACGCCTGTGTCCCTTGTTTTGCTGAACAGATCCTTGGGGATCGGGAGCAGACACACACACATAGCTTGCAGGGGCCTCTGTGACTCTGGCTGTGGCCGCGCCGTGTGGGCACCGGGTCAGCTGGGAGGTTTCTGGTGTTACCCCTAACATTCCCAGGAGAGCCCAGTTTCTTTCAATAGAACAGCCTCGCTGCCAGTCTGAGCTGGATGCTTGTGTGCTACCAAGGGAAAGGGGTGAAAGAAAATGCCAGTTCTTCCTTCATTTCAATCATTATCTCATTCACTTTGAAACCTATAACTTTGAGCCAAGAGCTTTTTCTTGCCCCCCCCCCCCCCCACATGCTTCGAGCCCATAACCTGTCCTACCAAGATAGCTTCGCTTGTTTGAGATGAAGCCGGACACGGTTACGAGACTGGAGGCTAGGCTGGGCATTTCTCGTCTCACACTGAACTGTATTCCTTCTTAGCAGAGCCGCGAGCTGTGCCCAGCCGAGCGGCCCCTCCTTCCCAAAGTGACTCACCTATGAATGGCTTGAAAAAAATCAAGGTGTCAAACCTCCCCCATGAATATCAAACCAGGTAACCTGAGTCTGCCCCTGAAATTCACTTCGTTTACCTACATTCAGATGGCTGGGCCTGGCAGCCTCAGTATTCTCCTCTATGCAGTAGACACGAGAATTCTTATCTCACGGGGTTGTCGTGGTGGTTAGCGTGTCTCAAATGCACTAGCTGCTCAGAGAGCCGTAATTGTTTAAAACCCGAGTAGAACATACTGAAGGTTTACAACAGACTGCCCTTAAGGTCCCTCAAGGGAAAAAGAAAAACACACTTATAAAAGGCCACTGAAAAATTGCAGTAACTAGACACCTGTGCACACAATCCTACATATCTTCTTTATACACAGTATGCATTACTGTGTGGCCAAAAGTACCAGTTTAGATTTTGTGTTACTATCTTTTTTTCCCTCTCTCTCTCCGAGTCTGTCTGGAAACCCCGAATTTACAGGATTCAAGCAAGTAGTGGAAAATCAGTCATTGTGACCATTTTTCTTTTCAAGTGGGCAGGGAGTGGCTTTCAGTGGCCAGTGATACAGAAGGCTTTCTTCATCGCCTTTTTTTTTTTTTTTAAAGTCCGCACATCTAAATTGAGATCACTTGAAACAAGTGCTGCTATGCTGGGCATTTAGCCTAAAAAGAAACACCCCGGGGAATTTGTAGCCGGGCTTGGGCTCATGTGATCCAGAGAACACCAGATTCTCCCCGCTCAAATTGGCATCACAAATTGGCATGATCATTTGCATAAATGCATATGTTTATTCTAAAGAAGTCTGCCTGAGTTGAGGAGGGGGCGCAGAGATGGTAACCCATGACCCCGGGCCAAAAAAATGAAGAGTGCTGCTTTTGCACGTAAGAGGTTCAGGCTAGGGGTCTGCTCCGCCCCCCTCCCCGAACTTGGAGTCAATCAGCTGAGATGAGATAATGAGTTTGAAAGCGCTTTGTAAACTGTAAAGTGCTGTGCGAGCATTGTGAGGTATGATTAGTTAGCATTCTGCTATCATTAATCCTAGCAGAATGTTGCTGTCTGTGACCAGCAGTGCAAATTACAACTCCAATCTAAGCACAACTCACAGGATCCCTTTATTTAGTAAGCAAAATACTTCTCTTTCTCCTACTACCATAGTCATGATAATGCCTTATTTTTTTAAATGATGTTCTGCTTTCAGTACCATTCCTGGCTGGGTCTTTTGTTTAACACACATATGTGATGGTTACAAACAGAGCCTCTGGAGACAGACAGCCTGGGTGTGAATTTTAACTTAAGCACTGGCACTTGGACCTTGGGCAAATTTCTGAACCTAGAACCTCGTTTCTACTCTCTTAAGATGGCGATGCTAATAACACTCACATTGCAGGGTTAGTATTAGGTTTAAATGAACCAACACTTAGAAGGAATTCTAGCCAATAGTGCGTGCTCAGTAGTCATTAGCCACTTTCTTTGTCATCGACATTGTGCTTTTAAATAATGCCTTTTTGAAGACATGAATTCAATGGCCTGTGACTTCCATTGGCCATTCTTTATGGCCCTAGTCAACCAGCACCGGTTGGTACTTGCCAGACGCATTGGCTAAGGAGCGGGGAAGGATCATGACCATTGTCCAGGAGGGCCCAGGCAGGACACTGGGAGTCAGGTGTGCAACTCAAAGGGCAAGATTTCATATTTTAAGAAATAAATTTATTTGAGGAGCAAAGCACTGCCAACTGCTTCCAAATTCTGGGTTTTAAATTTTTATTGAGGACAGTGGCAGCAGTGAGAAGAAGGGATTTTCTGGGCATGATTAGTGATTTTCCAAAAAATCAGATGGAGTGAGGGTCTACTGTAGTCTTAAGACGTACCCCCCTCGGGGGCAATACGGAGCAGGGAAGCAGAGAGCAGGCAGCCTGGTTGATCAGGGTTCACAGTCTTGTTCATTTTACTCCTAGCTAATTCCTCCTTCTTCATTTCTGAGATGAGTTGTCCTTTGAGGATGAAGAATTTACTCTTAATCCCCTCGTAGAAATTGGATACAAAGTAGGTGAGCATTAGGAGTCAGGATATTTTATTTACTTGTCTTTATGAAATGAGACGACAATGATTTTTAAAAGTTTTAACATTTTATTATTACTCAGAATAATAATTACTTAGAAGCAAGGCTGAGCCTATGAGCAGGGGGAGGGGACTTTGTGGGATACCAGATGGACACAGCTCGACCCTATTCCTAGCCCACATGCCTCCCACGAAAACAAAAAAATAAAACTAAGTGGAAAGGGGCGCCTGGGTGGCTCAGTAGGTTAAAGCCTCTGCCTTCGGCTCAGGTCATGATCTCAGGGTCCTGGGATCTAGCCCCGCATCGGGCTCTCTGCTCAGCAGGGAGCCTGCTTCCCCGTCTCTCTCTGCCTGCCTCTCTGCCTACTTGTGATCTCTCTCTCTGTGTCAAATAAATAAATAAAATCTTAAAAACAAAACAAAACAAAACAAAAAACTAAGTGGAAAGTCCTATATTCCACCATTAAACACATTCAGGAATTTAAAAGTTTGAGGTCTTCAACATCTCTTTGAAAATGGAAGTAGCGCAAAGTAGTAATTTTTTAGCCGTTTTGGCAAAACGTTTTAGCACAATTGACTTGACATCTAGCATATGACGAAGAAGAGCAGAGAGGTGGACAGTCGTTGGGGTAGAAGGTCGAAGACAGAGCTGCTCGTGGGAGGGTACAGGGCAAGAGAAGCATTTATGCTCCTGGGTCCATCCTGGGACTGGTCGTAAACCCTTCCAGATGCTGCCGGTTAGCTCAGCTCTGCAGAAAGACCTTCCTCATACTTCGCAATCGGGGACGAAGTCTAGTTCTGCTGCCACATAGCCGCACGCATTAGCTTTCCCCCAGGTCAGTTTCTTGGTGGCTCAAATTGTTGCCCTATCCCTCAAAAACAAACTGGGGACCTGTTGGGTGCATTGCTAATGTGCCAAAGGAAAAAAAAAAACAACCGAAAGCTTTCTACTCTTCCCAATTTCATGACAAGAGTTTGGATTGTCCCTCTCAGAGCCATTTAGGATCCTGCATTGCTGATGTGGATGGGGGGGGGGGGGGGGCCTGTCAATTAAATGACTTTTTGGCATTGCTAGTAGCTGGCTAAAACCAAAGTTTTAAAACCCACCCTAACGACGCTACAACTCTGGACTAAAATAGCGAACAGATGTCATCTAAACTAATGATACTGAGAAGACCTTTCACTAACAACACAGTTGTGTGTCTGGAGATGGGGATTTAAAATAGCATTTGGTCTGATCACATGGAGAGTTCTATTTAATTTTGCTCCATCAGTCCCAAGCCATTAAGTAATGAGAAAGAAGCTGTTCGTGACATTATCCTTCGCAAAGAAAACCCTTTCCTGACCCACCAACGTGGCAAAGGTTCAGAGTCAGAAGAGGAAGTTGCGTGTCGGCGGCCCGATCTTGAGAAAGATGATTTTGCTGCAAGGAGAGCGAGGAGGAACCAGACCAAGCCAGCAGTGCCATTGAACCAACTCCTCTATGGGCCTTACCGAAAAAAAGAGGCAGAGAAACCAGAGAGCGGCAAACAGCTCTCAAAGGGAATTTCAGAAAAGAAAAGTCTAGAATATAAAAGGTGTGCACTGTGTGTGTGTTTGCGTGAGTGAGAGGGGGCACATAATTAAGTGAAGGTGACTTGTGTCATAGGCCCCCATTCTTTCTTTCCTTTCCCCGTTATCAATAGTCGGTAATGGTGGTTTATTTTGAAGTGGCACTCCAGATATCCAGTCTCTCTAAATGCAGTGGCCGACAGTAGAATGACCATGTGCAAAATAGGGCTGACTTCACCACAAATGGTCGGCATTATTGGCACAGGCAGACGTGTACCATTGCCTGTTAGGGGCGGCCACCATCCAAGGCTGGTCCAGTCCATTCACAGGAAGCAGAAAACACACTCATTCCTTAGCTGTAACCTCTTCTCTCTTATTAGCTCCTTTTAGATATCAGGAGGAGAAAAAAAATTAGGCTTGCTTTCTTTCTACATACCAACAAAAATCACTTAGATATTTAATGATGGATATTTCTCATTTAAAACCCCCACAAAACCAGGGTTTCTGGATGGCTCAGTCAATTGAGCATCTGACTCTTGATCTCAGGGTCATGAGTTCGAGCCCTGCATTGGGCTCCACACTGGGCTTGGAGCCAAAAACAAAAAAACAAAAAACTTCTCAAAAATATAATACACTTCTGTTTGTTCTATTATGGAAATTGTTTTTGAATGAGTTTGCCTCTCCCAACCTTTTTCCCGTCCTCTTAATTTGAGAAAGGAAAACTATAGCAAAATGGGTATTGGCCAGTGATTTTATTCCTAGGAGGGATATGATGGTATTGAAGGTGTCACTTGCTAAATTTCATCACACAGAGTTGATCATTCCTGTATTTTTTCCTTATACCAAAATCAGAGATTTGCATCGTCAAATCGCCATCTCTTTGCCCCTCATTTAAGGGGGTTTGTAAATTCTGTTGAACAAAGAATATAAACGTCTTAACTGTGTTTTACGCAATTGTTGCTGCTGTTCTGAGAAGTACCAGGTACAAAACGAATGGATGATCCCCAGATATAGAACAGGGATTAGAGCACAGAAGTCTGGCGTGATTTTTTTACAGGACACACTCTAGCTTGGGGAGTCTCTCACTCTGTGCTGTTCTTGTTGGCATGCCTTGTAACAATACCGTTCTAGGAGGGCCTTGTGGGAGGGATACTTTGTTGTGCATGAAACAAAGACTTCTGGACAACTGACTAGCATCGAGGCACATGGATGGGGATCAGCAACTTGAGTTAGGAAAAGGAGTCGCTTTCGTATCTCCCTTTTTTCCTTTCTCCTGCATGCAATTTTAATTCCTGGTATTTCCAGCCTCGTTTGTTGTCACCTGACTCTATGTTTGGGGACATGGCTCTGAGTCTCAGATGGCCCATGACCTCTCTAGAGAGCATCAAAGAACTGATGAAAGAAGAGAAGGCCCCTGGTGGCTCCTGCCTCTGCCCTTCCTTCATCCCCTTTCCCAAACCAAAAGTAAACAGAGAATTCTGTAGCCCTTCTAACTTGTAGACACTCTGCGAAGACACCACATCATCCAGATAACGAAAGAATACCTCTTGGTTTTCTGGCTTGGATGATACCTTTTTTAAAAACAAATAGCCCTCTCTATGTAGATTTTTGAGATTTTCTATCTCGGGAAGCATATTTAGTTAGAAATCGACTTTTAATGCAGTTAAATGTTTATGCATTGATTTAAATGATAGTGTTGTCAGCATTAAGCCACCCAACATCCACTTCTTGGGATAATAGTTGAAAATGCCAGTTTTAACATCAATGAAGGTGACTAGTTTTTAACACAAGAAACAAATGAGGATTGACTCTGTAGATCCAGGTAGAAAGGCTACAGTCTGTTTAATCTTCAAGTTTACATTACCCGAACCTAACCAATGCTATCGGGAAGCAGAGACTGATTTTGAAGGTCGAAACTTTCTGTTTGGACTTGACTTAGATGTACTTTCTGGCAGTTGTGAGTTTATGGTTGAGATATTTAATATGTGAACAACGTTCCAGCCATCTCCAAACTAATCCTAGAATTTGGATCATGCAGAGCTCATTACTAACATTTTACTGGTGCAGTAAAAGACATTCCAAGAGGGCTCAGGGATTCAGTCAGAAAACTTGAATTCATTATAGTAACTTGAATAGTGTGGGAATTGGGCATCATTACCGTCAAACCGAAATCTCATTACCATTCTTAACAGTCTTTCCGTAAGCGCTGGCTTCTCTTCCTAAACTAAACTAGGGACTGTCATCTGATGGAAAAAAACTCCATCTCATTACAGTGTCGAAAGGGTAGCATGGGCGAGAGGAATCAAGGCTCCAAATGATTCCATATTTTTTGAGAAAGGGAAAGGTGCCTCCATCATTTCCTTCTGTTCTGAGCCTCTGAAATTCCTCGCTTGACATTCTGTTTGTTTGCTCCCCTTCCTTGAACCTGATTTTCCCAATGATGTGGGGGCCTGGATAAAACTGACAGAAACCAGGGCCAAACGGAAGAGCTGAAGTCAGTGGTGACCTCTATCACTCGGACTCAGGAGAGCAAACCGGCAGAAGAGGGAGCGAGGAAGGTGCCAGATCGTTACAGGGATGACCTGGCCCAGCGGAGAATTCAGGCCCACCTCTCCCCTCACCGAGAGGCTCCGAGATGTGTCGCGGTCTCCAATATCACCGAAGCTGACTTGGAGATGTGGGAGAGACTGAAAGTGTCAGGAAAGACGAGGTGTGTCGTGTTTTGCCTGAGTTTTCCCCTGCAAGTGGTTTTGTTGAACTTCGAAGGAATCAAACACTTATCCTTTTCTCGTTTTTTACTCTCACGGCTGGAGGAAAAAAATACCTCTCAAAACATAGCATATTCTGCATGAGTTGAAAGTTATTAATACCAAAAGTGATGGGTCACTGGATGGAAAACATCCTCTTTAAGTGAACCAACTACCGTGAGTGGTAATTTTGATAGGCTTGTTTACGTGATTTCTAACCCATTTTCATTATTTCGCTGTACCTAAGATTTTCTTATGCCATCATTGATGGTGTTGGAAGTGATGTTTTGAGCACCATAGAAGCTTAAAGCCCTATTTACCAGGCAAGACAATGATCGTTCCTTCGTTTGATGAATGGAAAAGCAATTCTGCTCTAGCTATAGAAGTATTTTTCATAATCTAGTATGCCAAAAAAAAAAAAAAAAAGCTCTTAGTAATTTACACTTGCACATTTACACTTTACAAAGAAATCTTTGGAACTCATTTCTGGTTCTGACTAGGGATGGAGATCTTGAGCCCATCTGTGCCCCTGAGCCTTCACCAGAAATTAAAGCAGAAACTGCCATTCGTGATGATTTTGCCAGCCGCAAAGCGAGGGCCTGTAAGAAAGCTTCCAGCCCTCGGCAGAAATTTGTGCACTTTGGACCTGTGACAGAAATAGATCAGCAGAAATGGAAGCGGCTCAGCATCGGCCAGGCTGGGCCTAGGGAGGACGTAGAAGAAGTCCCCAGTCGTGGCAGCAAGACCGAAACTTACTCTGTCTCCCCTTCCTCCGCGGCCACGTCCAGTTTAGAAAAAGACCAAAGGCTTACTCCACAAAATGACCACAGGTATTTTCCTCCATCCGTGTGCCAGCCCTGCATGGGAGCCGCTGCTGCTTTGCAAGGGTCTGCTGAAGGACATCTCAGAAAGCTCCGGCGATGCCGTGGTTGGAACAGGCTCTTTGGCTGGCTGGCAGAGACGGAACGTCAGCGGGTCACCCTGGGGAGGAGCATGTGTGTGAAAGTTAATGGCAGCCTTCCATTTTGGTTCCGATGTCCCCAGAATCACGGCCGGGGAATGCCAGTCGTCTTGGCCAAGGACCCTTTCTCCCTCGGCTGCATTAAGCACTGTTTTATTAGTTGGAAATACTGAAATGAACTCGACGGAATGCTTTAATGATACCCTAGCATTTCTTCTAAAGATACGTTGATAGAAGTCACATTTATCTAGAACCTCCCTTTTCCTATCCCGTGGAGGGAGGAAAAAAATAGTTATTAATATCATTCGTTCAAATTTGGACACTGAAGCAGACGAAAAGAAAGTAAAGCTCTCTTCCCTCCCATACTTAAAAGAAAAAAAAATTGTATAATAAATTGTGAATGGAAAAAGACTCCTCTCTTGGGGTTCCTATGAGTCAAGGGTTTTCTTGGCTGAATGGCCATCGAAATGTGTGAGGGATCACCTGGGAAAAGCCTGTGTAGGCCGGTCACCGGTTCTCATCCTCACTGGAGGCCTTCCAGCTTTGAATTCCCAAGTCCTGTCTTGGGGGTTCAGTTCTGTGGGCTGGTCTCTCCTCCAGGAAGCAGGTATAGGAGGTTTATAAGCCTCTGGACTCTCCTGGGAACCTCCATTCCACCTGCATGCTGGGAGCGAAGTAATGCTCTCCGTGGCAAGGGGAAATGCTCAAGATGTCCTCCTCTGTGCACTGTCCTTGAAATCCAAAGAAAACAGTGAATGGCCCATGACACACAGCGGGGTGTCTTTCATCCAATACTTATGGCCGACAGCATGGAGGATAGTAGACTGTAGATATAAATAATCCTCGTACACCAGAAATACAGCTGGTGTTTCAGAGGCTGATGGGGACCTGGGGTGGGGGTCAGAAATTAGTAAGAAATGCATCGTTGAATCCTTGACAACTGAGGGGGCCATCACTCAGCCCCATGGGGACAGGATCTTGCCGCCTTCTCTGACTTTTCTCAGGCTCTCGCTGGCGCTTGCCTTCCATTATCTCCATCTGAGTATGTCATCCTTACCACCCAGCTTCCGAATGAGAGCAGCCGAACTCTTCTTAAGCTCTCAGCCTCAACAACGTTCCTTGTGTCCTCTCATAATTCTTTTTCCTCTTCTCTCTTGCTACCAACGCTACTTGATTGTCGACAGAATAGTGAATTCTGGCGTAGATGACTATTGCAAAAGGGCCTCGCGGCTGGGTCCTGTGCTGGAGACCCAGGAGGAGCACGTCTGCGGCGCGAGCGAGCGCCCGGGAGCAGAGGAAGGTGAGGAAAACGTTCCCTCCCTTCCCGGGAGGTGCAGGATGACAATGGGGTCAAGGCCTCGGGTGTGAATTCTTCCCTAGCAGTAAAGCTGTCCCCTCTGGCTTCAGCAACATGCAAACAGCTGCCACGGGATGGCAAGGAAGAGAAGGAAGGGCTTGCTCAAAGAGATTCCGAGATGCCGCCAAAGGCTGAGCCATCAGAGGAGAGCGGCCAGCCACTGTGAGCGCTTGCCTGCCTTCCAGGGTGTGCTGCCTCTGCTGTGTGTGGCTGTTGTGTCCCCAGAAAACAGCTTCGAGCCACAGTATGCCCTTGATGACTGACGTGGCGTGGAGTTCAGTCACTTAAAGGAATGCACCCAGCCCAGGGTTAGAGTTCTGCTCTCAGTGCCCTCCCTGGGTCGAGATTTGAGCCTTTGCATGTGGTTGGGTGCTGGCCAGATTTCATTCTCGGGAATCCTGAAAACCGGAAAGGGAAACCCGTTCCCGTGTAAGTACCCGTTGCATGATGGAGGCCCACGGTGTTAGTACTCGGTTGCTCTGTGTGCTGCTGCCTCCATGGATGTTGGCTTCTTCTGTCTTGGGTGGATGCCCGTGGGGGTGCTACTGCAAACATCTTGAGTAATCAGCCTTTGACTGGCTGGACTGAATGTTGCCCTAGTGTGTGTCCTCTGGCCTCTGAATGCAAGATTTCGGGGACAGAAGAGAGCTCAGAGAAGATGACAGCTCCTCCCCGGAGCGGCAGCGGACTGAAAGGCCCAGAAAAGTTGTATGACTCACAAAAAGATGACATGATGGTCAGAAGAACGGGGATGTGTCTTAGACCCACGGGATCCAGCGTAAACCGGTTCCTTCCGGTTCCATTTGCGAAGCGACAGGATGTGGAGGAATCTGCCAAGGGTCCGCCATTGAAGGATAAGAGGTCAGAAGACTTTCCTGAGCCTTTGTGGTTTTGTTTCTCTGGTCTGAGCCTTCGTAGATGCTTTGAGTATGTTATTAACGCCTTATGATACCTCAGTGCCACTTACCTGCGATTGCTTGCGGAAATGGAGTGATAAAAATTGGCCAAGAATTTTTTCTTCCTTTTTTGCATATAAGCAGGTGTGGAAAGAAGATGCAGTTGTGGGTTTTCCTGCTCAACATTTTTTTTTCTGACTCCTCTTGTGGGCCACCTAAATGGGTAACTCTTATTTCTTCCTAGCTCGTATAAGAGAAAGGGAATGAACTTCTTTCTGAGCTACTTGATTTCACTTTGATTCCAGGAGGGTCTTCAGGTCCAAAGAAGACATATATCACTTACCAATTTGTAATTTCATTTCATTTTAACATTAGCAAACACTCAGGGCTTTCGAGAGGTAAGATTTCTATTCCATGCTGTGACTTGATTTAAAAGAACGAGTAAGGAAATAATCTGAAGTTTGTAGTTAAAAGTACTAAATGTTGAAGCCTCTGTTGCTATTTAATAAGAGTGATACATTTTTGTTAAAAGTGTGGTCTGCCAGATGTAAGTGGAATAGAAGAGAGGTATTTGGCATAATTACAGGATCAACTAGAAAACAGGAAGCGATAGGGTTCTGCTTCACCAAAGACCTTGAAAGTAGCGGGTCAGAGACTAGGAGGGGGAGCAGGGAAAACCTGAAGTGACACCCAAATTTTAAAACGAACGTCCTGCCTATCTTTATGACCTGGATTTAATCTGTGCCATATATCCCTCCGAATCCTACTAGCACTGTCGCAGAGCCTTGTGGTAACATTGGTTTCAGGAAGCCGGGGTACTTTTCGTGCTGTTTTATAATGCAGAGTGCTTTGCAGCCCTGTCCGAGGGTGGCTGCTCCCTGTAGCTCACCGTCTGGCAATTCACAGGTAGGGCCACGGAGAGAGAAGTGGGTGAGTGGATCCCACGTGGATCCCGGCTGGTCAGGGCCGGTCAGGGCTGGTTCGTGACAGAGGGACTGAGTGACAGCCCGGTCCGCCACCCTCACTTGCTTTCCAGATGCCCTGACACAGCGCGGCCCCGGTGTCTTGGGCTGCTCTAAAGCAAGTTAGCATGAAAGGGAAGAAGGAAGCGGGGCCCGTGGCCGCCTGCCCTTTCTGGGTGCTTACCCATTGACTTATTCGTCACATGACCTTTGAGGGGAAGAATTTTCATGTGCATTTTGCAATTAGGGAACGGAGGCCCATGTCCACCCAGCTGGTAATTATAGATCCAACAGTCAGACCCAGCTCTGCCCGAGCACAAAGCCACGGTCCCTCTCCGGCACGTGGCCTGCAGCGGTTACTAGAGGAGACCGTGGCAGTCTGACGAATTCCCTGTCACTTGTAACCGTCCCTCTGTGATTCGGAGAGAGTCCTCTTTAGATCCAAATGAGAATGAAAGGCTAGTTTGAGCAGAAGGAGATGCGGCCCCACGAGCTGCGTGTCACAGTTGTGTGGCTGACGGAGCATACGCCTTGCAAATTCATGTTTCTTTCCCACAACTATTTATTGAGTAACTACTATGTGTAAAACACAGGGCTGGGTGCTAGGGGATAATTTTAAATGAGCAAGAGACCCATTTTTTTCCCTCTCACTTCAAATGAAGCTGTGCCGGTTCACAATATGGAAGTGTAGAACCAGCTAATTATTGATCCCAAAATGCTTTATTAGTGCTGAAAGTTACATACAGGAAATAGATGCGTAGAATATTCTCTTTATCTTTCTAAATATCTCTACCCTCAGCATTGAACTTTATTCATTGCCTTTTCATTTCTTTTTTTTTTTTTTCTTTCTGGTGGGATGCTTATACCAACTGTGATTTGTCTGGCCGATTTTGTACTTATTGACTCACCTACTTTGTATTTTTTAAAAAATCTCTTTAACTTACCTTTACTTTTTGGTTTCCCATAGGACAGAGGGGAAAGTCATTTGAAGCCCGAGCTCTCATTATCTTCCCCTTAACTGCAGAGGCAGTTCTGCTTAAATTGATGCCCACTTAAATCTAATGAAATAGGAGGTAATTCCTTAAATCCATAAGTGTATAGTGAAAGGGTAAATGTAGGTTATCTTCAGAGACTACGCTGTTCTTTTCTCTTCAATTTCCAGAGCATTCGTAAGTGTTCAGTAAATACTTATGAAAAGCCTCATCTGGTCACTATTCAGGGAACCCAAAAAGAGAAATCCCCGCCCTCATGGAGCTTACACTTTAGTGCAAATCTACATTTGTTGGCAGAGATGTCCATGACATGCTGTTAAGTATTTTGTGTAGAAGCAATTTAAATTCAAATATATCCTACATTGCAGCAACAATATGTAGCTGAATCTCATCAACAAAATGGGCTAAAGGAGCCAGACTCGAAGGAATACATACTATTTATATTGTACAAAACACTCGACACTGATCTCTGGGTATGTCTGGGTTGCACAGATTCATTGAGGGATATGTGTGTGGTCAGTGCCCCTTCTGTATATATATTCTCCTTTATAAAACATTAACAAAAATATTCAGATAGAGACACAAAACACATACTATGAGTTGATTATTTCTCAGTTAACTAGACAGAACTTCTCTGCTCTCTTCCATAGATAATTTAGAAAACACTGGATTCGAATAAGCCTATTCCAATAGGCCTATAAACTGGCAAACATTGATCCAGTCTTCAGAACTAACCGCTCATGCACTCTCCCTTGACTATGGAGGAATCTGTTGGTCATAGATGCCAAATGTAGGAGTGTTTTTAGAAAATTGAGTGTATTGGGTTAAAACTTTAGCCCCTTCTGAAACTATCCCCTGGAGAAACAGAAAATGAGTCTTAACTGCCAGAAGAGAAATATCCACAAACCTTTTGGCCATTTCAACAGAGACTTAGGGTCTTACACTGGTTTGGTTGCCTTTGCTGTGATTGAAAACAATTATTAATGAATGCACGAATGCAGATTGTTCTAGAATGGTAAGAGCAGGTAAGAGAGAAGGGTGGGTGGGTGTGTGCACCCATGCATTCCAGGGTGTTTTCCCTAAGATTACAGGAAGACATTTATAGAAATGACTCTTTTCCTCATAAACTGTTATGAAACTGAACACGAGACTAGGTAATTTTTGCTGAAAACCACAAAATTTAATTTGCTGGAAACTGAAAGCAGGACCTTTTTTCTTCGCTCAAATAATTCTTTGTCCACCATCGGAGTGCAGAAATGAACCGTGTTTGAGGGCATAGGTAAGAACCTTCTCTTAACATTTCCCTTTGCTGAAGAGACAGTCATTTGTGGAAGCTGCTTTTTTAAAATGTGCTTTAAAATATGCCTTTCTAAAAATAATAATAGTAATAAAATATGCCCTTCTAATGTCCTAATTTCTTTTTTCTAATTTAACCTTTTCCTTCGCTTTATCAGACTCATTAAAATTTAAAGTGTGTATACTGAAGAATTGTAGATCTGAATAATCAGAAGAATATAAAAGACTATAAAAAGGAAAACTTTGGTTTTTCAAGTTACGGAATATTATCCAAGTCTGGCTTTGATTAAGGTTGCCAGTTTTCTAGGAATTGTGGTTTTTGTCAAACGCATGCGGAAGACACTGATTGGGGTTCTGGTTGGAGCTCTGGTTTGCTTTCAGAAAACTGCAGAAACGCTCTTTGATGTCATTTGTGCAAATGCATTAACACATCAGGGAAAGGGTCAGTAAGCGTGTGCTTCGACGTTGGGTGTCCATTACAGCCCATTACTGCCGAACATGAAGGCATGAACAGTTTAACTGTCTGTGAACGACCCTAATACAGGTTTGGCTTTTTTTTTTTTTTTTTATCCCCCTTAAACTGCCTTCTCTAAACATTGTGGGTTGCACCTAAGCCTTCTCGTGATTATATTGAACAGACTCTTTTTTTGTGGGTAGCATGGGGATTATTTTCATCTCTCCTCTGTGTTTTAATACACATTTTGCATTCTTTGGCAATGTCAAGACTGTTCTTTCCTTTCCAGCAGTTAATAAATATTGCTAATTGTGTAACGATACTTCTCTTCCAGCGTGATCGGCAAAAAAGGTTTGGCACGCAAATATGTCACCGGTAATGTTTATTGCAGCTTGGTTACAGAGCTAACCTTCTGTCTTGCACATCCTCTAATTTTGTATTTGGTCTTGTAGATACGGTCCGAGAACTCCTGTGTCTGATGACGCAGAGTAAGTTGTCTTGTGTTTGTAGGAATCCATTAATGACTAGCTTAAACTGCATGCTTCCCATACTTAGCACTAATTGAAATGCAATTAATGCAACAGTGAACTGAGCAGCTAACTGACTCACGCAGCCTGGGAAAAGCACTTGAAGTTGGAATGCAGAACATATGTTCTGTGCAGGAGAGATGAATGAAAGAGTAACTCAAGCATGATTCTAATACGCAGCTGCTGCTTAAACTTAACATTTGCTTTTCATAGACGTGGCATGGGGAGGCTGGTCTTATGGTCTGGATGTTGGTACCCCTTCCGAACCACAGAATTATTCTGCGTTTTGCATTTAATTCTTGATATGTTAGGGCTTGGAGTTGACAGTGAGGCGAGTCATTCTCATGGCCCTGTTTTTTCTGAGCTAAGAAAGCAAATCCTGAACCACTAATTATAGATTCAGAAACCCAAGTTCCTCCCAGGTTGGAGTAATATAAACTGCGGGATGCTTAAGACCAGAACATTGGGGTTGAGCTCAAGTTCTGTGGCATAGCAAGGGGTCAAGGTGTCAAACATGACTTGAGCTTCCTCTCCCGGCTCCTTCGTTTCCACTCCTCTCAGAGGTTCATTCCCTACCTCCGCCTCACATCCAAATTTGAGAAGAAGCCAACACTCTCCCATTTGTGACCACATGAACGGTTTCAGAAATAGATTTCCCATCTGCAGAGCATTCGGAAGCAGATATCCAAGGCAAACGGTTTCTTGGCACAAAACTAGCTTTCTCAGAGTTGAGTAAATCTGTGCTTTGAGAAACCTAATTAATATCTAATTCCAACGTCAGTGGCCCTGCCGAGCCTGGTGTCTCTGGGAGGACCAGTCTGTGCACTGGTGGGAGCACTGGGCCGTCAGAAGAGCACACGCTGGCCTAAGACATTTCAGTCACCAAGTGAGGAGTCTTTGAAATAAGGGTGAAAAACACAAAAATCATTGCCACCAATGACAAGGAGACTGGGCCCCCAGATTACTGTTTCTAGTACCTTTTCCACGTCTGTGTTCAAGATGCCAGCTTGGTTTGTGCCAGCGCTAAGCAGGCTGCCTCGGGTGTCAGGATACGTTCCCAGAGTGCCATCTCCGATGGCTTTGTGGCCTGACGTGCAGCACAGTCAGGTCTCAAAACCAAGCTCCCCCTGAGCTTGGGGACTGCGTGGACTTAAGTAGTCTGTAAAATTGAGCCCCAGTTATTACATTGAAAATCTGCACTGGCAATATTTAACATGCACTGAAAGGAAGATTATCTAAGACAGGCAAAACGCTACTTTGATTTGCTTCGCAAAAACCTTTGGATGGAACGGATTTATTCTTCATCAGGCAAGGCCCCCGTGCAGTTGGCCTAGGATGGATCTCTGGGAAATCCCAAAAGGTGGAAGAAAGGAAGCCACGGTAAAGAGCGTTTGAATCTCGCCTGCATCTTGAATATGAAACCTCGCCCACAGGAAAAATGGATGATTTTTTTCAGGGCAGTGGAGGTGGGGACTCCCTTCTCTGCCCCAAATTTACAAAAAGCGGCCTCATGGACTGAGAAGAGTAAAAGGAACTTCTTTTCCAGAGGTCTTCCCTAGAAGTATCCAAAGTGCCGAATTTCCTTCTTGGGAGTAGACGCAACTTACATGAAGCCGTGTGGGGCGCTAAATGCAAAGTTTATGTTGGGAGCTTAGTTTTCAAATAGATACTTATTACATGTTTAGTGTATTCCCCCCACTCGCTCCCTTTTTCAAAATCTTTAAGGGCGATTATTGGCACAGGCTCCATTTATTCAGAACTGGCACATTCTTGAAATACAGTCCAATCAAAAAAAGATGTGCCCTTTAAGGAAAATGCAGGTCGGGGGCAGACCTACCACACAGGCAAACTGAGATTTCCGCCTCCCGGCAAGCCAAAAATGTTTCCGTACATACAGTTTCACCTTCTTGCCCTTTTCTTCACGTGCATGCTCCTCCCGTCCCAAGGCTCTCCCCACCAACAGAGCCTGTGCACGGTGAGAGCTGAAGGCTGTTTTATTCCTAATTCCCTCACCTTCGACCTCACCCCGAAACAGTTTCCAGGCTCCCCTGCAGGTGATTTCATCCTGGCCCTCAAAAATGCCACCCCAGCACCATGGGAGACTCTGGGGGCTGCCGCCGGGGACCCTTGTCCCAACAGCACAAGGCGTGGGCTGGGAGCAGATGCTCAGTGCCAGTCACATTAATAATCTGAAGCCTGGGCTCCTGCAGGATCCCCGGCTCTGCCCCTAAACACACACTTCTTCGTTTTGGAGGCTGAGTCCAAACTCTGAAGTAAGGGACATTTTCTGAATGGTGACTCAGCCCATTTTCTGTCTTGTATTGTCAATTTTCAACTTGCTTAGTTCCTCTTTTTGAAATGGCATAAAGACATGGCTCATAGTTCAGTTCTTTTTTGGTCAGGTTGCTGGAATTTCTTTAAAACAAAACAACTCTGGGGGAAAGTAGTACTTCCTGGTATATGAGAGGGCAAACCAGAGTTTCTCTTTTTATTTCACTAACCAGCTTTTGGCCACCTTTGTGCTGGGGCCATGAGAACTTCATGGTGGGAACAGAGATGGGACCCCAGGAAAGAAGAAGGCAGTTCTCAAGACCTTGCTCCCATTCTTTTCTGAGTAACGTAACCAAATCCCGAATCTTGGAAAGACCGCCATTTTTTCCCTGGGGTTCCAGAAGAAGACCTGTCTCCAGGAATGGAATGAATTTCAGTCTCTTTCTGGAAAGCCTCCTTAAGCGAATTTGCATCCACAATGTTTAAAAAAACAAAAACAAAAACAAAAACATGAGGTTAGGTTTTTCTCCGTACCTCTGCAAATTCCCAAATCTTTCTTAAACGACTTTAATAGTCTAAAATAAATAAATGAAAAATTGCAGCCTCCTCCCCGCCTTAGAGGACTGCAGTTTATCTTTCTGGAAGACGTAGCTGCCATAGTCAACACTATCCACTGGGTATGTGGGGGCGGTTCCGCGTGGCGGTTTGTCATATTTGTGCCAATAGAGGCCTCAGGGAAAAGTCCTTCTAGGCAGTCAGAATATTCGAATACTCTTGGGAAAGACAGATTGCAAGTACAATCTTCAGTTTTAGCTCTCTTAGGTCAGACTTAAATAGTCCAACACCTAGAGAGAAGGAAGAGGCACCCAAAAGATCCACGCAGATTCATTTTGAATGCATCGGAATAAAGGCGGGCAGCCATTGCACTAAGGATCTGTCTTCCCCTTCCAGAGAGTCTGTCTGCTCAGGACCCCACTGGCGTTCAGGAACATTGCTGCTGTTTATTGTCTACCCCTGGGGAGAACTATTTGGGACATCACTGATGATGTCTAGAATTAAGTGGTGTCTAAGTGCATGGCTTTCCTTTTTCTTTGTGTTAAGCTGGCTTCAAAAATGGACTCTCACAGTCTTCTGTGCTTAGAGTTTAACAGTGAACCTCCATTTCTTGATTTTGGACTGTGTAACCCACTTGGGTCCCAGAGCTCATTTCTTTGAGAGGAGAAAAAAAAGGGAGGATTTTGCTTTGGTTTTTATTTCTGTTTTTATCTTGCTGCTTCAGCTTTTGCTGTAACAAAGGTCTGTGTAAGCACCATAAAAGAGGCCCTATGGTCTCACCCAACATTTAATAAGCTCTTATAGAAGATATCAATAATACGTACAGCCTAAGGGCTTAAAAAATTGCTTTCCCTAAGCTTTTTTTGGTAAAAGAGTAAATTCAGAAGTATCCTGACAAAAATAAGGTAAAATGCTTGTGAGAATATTAAGATGCGAAGTATATACTGATTTGTGTATTTTATTCCTTAATCTTACGATAAAATACCTTATTTTCTTGATTCCGAGATGCTATCACCTGCACGACCAATTTATGGGCATTTTTACAGGAAATAGAAATAACCACAGCAAACATATGAATTACTAATGCCTCGTTCTTGGATGCATCCACAATTCAGAAACTTCAGCATGAAAAGTTGGGTGTCTTAGACTTGAGGCTGGATGATTTTTTTCAAAGTGGAGAAACTGCCTTAATGTAGAAGGCACGTAAGACAGCTCGTTACACAAGCATTTACCGTAATAAAGTTTTGCTTCACGGAATGCCACCCTCCTTGCCCATAAATTCTCTCCACGTTATACCTTTTAATTCTCTTCATTTTATTTCCTGATACATTTCCAAACGAGAAGAGCCCAGAGCTCCAAATACCTTTTCCTAGCTCTTACGTAAACATGTTTTGGCACCTACGTATAAAATTAAAATGACTTGCTGCAGCCACCCCTGAAGGCAAAGATGGTCCCATTTTCGCTTTGGCGGCAAGAGGAGAAGAGTTGGGGGTGCTAGCATGCCGCCTGCCGGCCTGGGGATCGCAGCACGCCGCATCGCGCTGCTGGCTTAAGCTGCGGAGGGAAAGGGGCCGCTTTGCCTGCGCGGTAGCGCCCCCTTGCTGCAGAACGCGCAGAGCACATCCCGGGCACCGGTCCATTTTTGTCTCTTCTCTCCACGCTCAGGAGCACGAGTATGTTTGACATGCGGTGTGAGGAGGAGGCCACGGTGCAGCCACACAGCAGGGCCCGCCAGGAGCAGCTGCAGCTGATAAATAACCAGCTGCGGGAAGAGGACGACAAATGGCAAGATGTGAGTGCCGGCCAAGGCCACGGGCAGCGGGAGGCTGCCCAGCCCGGTGGGTTAGAGACCCCTTGGAGCAGGAAGTCAGGTGGGGCGGGTAGACTTGGACTTGAAAGCCAAGCAGGGGAAGGAAGCCCCTAAGGGATTTCAAACAGGGACACAGGAGGTGTGGGAATTAAAGGAAGGTTAATGGCAACATGGAAGGTGAAGAGTGAAGGATGCAGACATGTATTGGGCAAGTCCCCCTGCTAGAAGGTTGACCACAAAGTGGGGAGGGTGCAGGGGGGAGGCACCTGGCCTGGGATGTAGAATTGAAAATGCACTGTCTTTTGAGATGGTATATTGAAACGGACAATGTTTCTGCTGCTGATGGCCACGGTAGTCGCCAACGTCGAAAGTGTACCAGTCACAGACACTGTTCTAACTGCCTTGAGTGTAGGCTTTCTTCCGTTTCCTTTGTAACTCAGTGAGCTAGCAGCTGGTATCGTCCTCAGTTCCACAGATGAGTCCCAGAACAGCTAAGTAACTTGCCCAAAGTCTCACAGCCAGTGAGCAAGGGAGCCAGGATGAGAACCAGGGACGAGCCAGCGCTGGGGAGAGCTGGGACATGGGGATGACCGGAGGGAGCATGGGTTCTTCCCTGTGGTGCTCACAGAGCTCTCTGAGGTAGCCGTTGTGGATTTGACTGTACCATCAGTCAGAAAAGTTAAAGTCTATGAAATGTAGTAAGAATCAGGTCTACCATTTATCAAGCTGGCACCTTATAGGCACTATGTCATTTAACCCTCACCATAGGCTGGGAAGAGGACCTGTCCCTGTCATCCTTATTTTAGGGATCAGGAAACTGAGGTGTAGAGAGGCTGACAAACGTGCCTGAGATCCCAAAGCAGGAACAGGTAGCGCTGAGATCCTCTCCAACAGCTGCGATCCCACCCACCTGACTCCAGCATCCCAGAAATCATTATTTCTGCCTTTTGTTCCTTCCCTGAGGAAATTGTGTCCGTCTGTGGTTGATTCCTCCCACTCTGTGGTCAGCAAGTCCATTCACAGCGTGCAGGTCATACATCGGAAGAAATGAAGTTTCTTACGGTGCCCTGTGAAGCAATACTTTAAAATTTAGCAGCTGACATGAGATATGATTGCATAGTTCATATTACCATGTTTAAATGAGGGTGCCGGCCCGCTCTGGATAATGTGGCTGTATGGGAATGCTTCCTGCCTCTGGGCATTCCTGTATTCCTGTTCCTACCAGACTTACCCTGGATTGAGTAGGCGTGGCCTCACATCGTGCTGGGCCCATAGTCAGTGCCCACTTGACTCTGAAGAGTAGAAATGGAATTGTGTGCAGGCCTGTAGAAGTACGTTCTATCGACCCTTTACCTCCCACCCCCCCAGGACCTGGCTCGTTGGAAGAGCCGTAGAAGAAGTGCTTCTCAGGACTTAATCAAGAAAGAAGAAGAAAGGAAGAAAATGGAGAAGTTACTGGCTGGAGAAGACGGAACAAGTGAACGAAGGAAAAGCATCAAAACCTACAGAGAAATTGTTCAAGAAAAGTAAGTCCTCTCTGTTGTTTTGTTACATGTGCAATGGCACCTAGATGTGCTCTTTCTAAAAATCGTGGGTTATCACAGAGGCTCTGACGCCAACATTACACGCTCCCTGGGCTCCCCCTTCCGCTCAGCCTTGGCTGCTGCCAAGGTCTCCTTTGCGATTTTTGTGACTGTTGACTCTGTGCTTGCTTCCCCTCCCATGCCCGTCCTTTAGAGAGCGGAGAGAGAGGGAGTTGCATGAGGCCTATAAGAACGCACGGTCCCAGGAAGAGGCAGAGGGGATCCTCCAGCAATACATCGAGAGGTTCACCATCAGCGAGGCTGTTCTCGAACGTTTGGAGATGCCAAAAATTCTGGAAAGAAGCCATTCCACAGAGCCAAATTTAACCCCCTTCCTGAATGACCCTAGCCCCATGAAGTACCTGCGGCGACAGTCACTGCCCCCTCCCAAGTTCACTGCCACCGTGGAGACCACCATCGCTCAGACCAGCGTTCTGGACACCAGCACGCCAGCAGGCGGCGGGTCTCCAAGCAAAACTGTCACCCCCAAAGCCGTGCCTATGCTGACACCCAAGCCTTACTCCCAGCCCAAAAACTCTCAAGAGGTTCTGAAGACCTTTAAGGTAGGACGCATTCCGTAAGAGGAGAACCAAAACCGAACTCCGGGTAATTAGCGGAAAGAAGCATCTTGTCCCAAAAAGCTGCAATTCTGCTGATTGAACGGAAGCAAAATGTATAACCATTTAGGATTGTGACGTTTATATCTCAGGAGATTTGGTTTGCAAATAGTTAAAGGAGCCCGGTGTATATCCCAGTTTGATATAATGGCGTGGGCTCTCTAGAGTAGTCATCACCAACCCTTAATTTAGTAAAACCCCGGGGCTCTCCAGCACTGTGGAGGTATAGCAACCTCCTCCAAACAAAATTGTCATTGCCTTTGGTTTAAGTAGAAGTATATGCAGCTACCTCTTCTTTTTAAAGAATTTGACATCATATCCAGAAAGACGCTACAGTTGCAAAAAAAAAAAAAAAAAAGGAAATAATGCAAGGAATACATAGGAGCATGAGATGTACTTGATTCTCAGATGAGACAGGGTTTTACAAATATTTTTTAAGGGGAAAGAAATTGGGTTGTTTCCTACCAATGAAGATGTAATGTTCTAGAACTAAAAAAACCTATGGCAACCAAACGTCTTTTCACTTCCTCCAATTCCAGTGTTTTCCCTCACATCACAAGGAAGGACTCGTTCTTTGGCTTAAGCTCTTTCAAGTACAAAGAAAAATCAGTTCTCATTGTCCCTGTACACCACATGGGTTCTTACTAGAAGACAGAGGTGAGATTCATAAGCAGGAGACATGGGCATATGACTATAAAGAAAGTTCACTTGGCTGAACTAGTTGAGCAATGTGATGTCATGTATCTTCCTATTGAATTTCAGAGGGAACCACACTGTATATACACTTTCTGATTAAGTCACTCAGAATGGATCTTAAAAGGCTGTGCCTTAGGCTTCGATAGAACAAAAGAAGTGTGTCTTGCATTTCTCATCTCGGTTGAGTTGAGATGCGTGCCCCCGAAGGGCTGGGGCTGTGTCTTTGGTGTTCACAGCTTCGTCCTGGGAGCCCGGCATCGGTGCCCAGGACATAGTAGGCACTCAGTAAGTTCTTACTGAATACAGACATGAATTTTTCCTGAGAAAATGAGCTACTCATCATGCGGGCTCACACGTAGATAAGCATGACCCCAGACATGCTCAGTATCCCACCTAGTTCGGCACCAGCTCTCCTTCACCTGGGACCGTGACCTCTCGAGAACCTTCTGTGATGTTTCACGAAGGAAGGTTTGATGTTGAGGTGGCCCACAATGGGGGTAGGGAATACATTTACTTAACTTGGTATCCGAGGCATCTGATCAGATAATCCAGATGTCCACTTCCCCTCCTTTATATAAATAGTGTGAGGTGATCATTTAAACAGAATTATGACAGATGACTGGATGGCAAGACTTTGGCCCTGAGGAAACCCTCTCTCTCACTGTTGTGGCAAAAACAGTGTAAAAGGCCTCAGCAAGAGCATTCATGGAGAAGAACCTGAGTAGAGATCTTCTTAGAGCTGGGGGTTCACTCTTGACCACTAATGAGCCCTTGACTCATTACAGGCGTTGATGCCTATCAGCCCCATTCACGGCCCCACCACTGAGTGGGTGGACCCCGTTATGGGCAAAGGTAGCATGTGGAAAGTTGTTACTAAATAATGCCGGGACAGAAGCTAAGAGGGGTGTGTGTTCTTGGGAGTAGGACAGTGGGGTGAGGGAGACAGTGAATACAGACTTAGTTTCCCAGGACAACAGAATTAAGAATAAAGGAAAATCAAATGAAATAGTTTAGGGCAGTGTTTTTCTCTCTCTCTTTTTTTAAAAGATTTTATTTATTTATTAGAGAGAGAGTGACAGAGAGAGCACGAGCAATGGGGAGAGGGAGAAGCAGGCTCCTCGCTGAGCAGGAAGCCTGACGTGGGGCTCGATCCCAGGACCCTGGGATCATGACCTGAGCTGAAAGTACATGCTTAACCGACTAAGCCACCCAGGTGCCCCAAAGACAGTATTTTTCAAAGTGAGAATTGCTACCTATTGCCGGGTTATGAAATCAGTTTAGTGGCTTCGTATCAGTATTTTTTAAAATAAAGTAAAATACAAGGAAACAAAAAGTCTAGTACATCATGCATAATAAAAGTAAATACTGTTTTGCAAAAACTCCTGTTTCAGCTATATTTATGTGGGTGTGCTCAGTTGTGGTTTAAGTTTCTTTCTTATGGCTCACAGACAATAAATTATGTAAGCCACTGGCTTAAGGTAAATAAGCTGTAACTAATATCTGGCCTTCCATGATTCCTTTCGAAGGATTGTAGAAAGTCTTGTAAGAATAATAGCTAATATTTATATACATAAAATGTGCCAGACACTGTTCTAAACTCTATACATATGTTAATCCACAAAATCCCCTCAACAGCACTATTAGGGAGATGCAGTTATTATAAACTTGGTAGACGAGGACCCTGAACACACAGGATAAGACACTTATTGAAGGTTATGTGGTTTTTAAGATTTTATTTATTTATTTGTCAGAGAGAGAGAGCACAAGCAGGCAGAGTGGCAGGCAGAAGCAGAGGCAGAGGGAGAAGCTGGCTCCTCGCCGAGCAAGGAGCCCGATGCAGGACTCGATTCCAGGACCTTGGGATCATGACCTGAGCCGAAGGCAGCCACTTAACCAACTGAGCCACCCAGGCGTCCCAGGTTATGTGGTTTTTAAATGGTAGAGCCAGGATTGAACCTGAGGCTGTCTGACGGCAGACCTTCCTCCCATCACCTCTGTATACATTACCTCAGACTTCAAGACAGAGAGTTCTAGATGCTGTTCAATAAGCCAGACTAACTAACTACTGTCTCTGCTCCTCCTTTCTTGCTTTTACCACCTTCCCTAGACATGGGGACAAAACAAAAATATTTTAATGCGTCTGGCCTTTTGTTCTTGAAAAAATTGGGATTGGAAAATGAACTGGAAATAGGGATTTACTGCGATTTAGCAAGGCATCCGGCCAGGGGCCCTCCTGTTAGCTTGCAAAAATGTACCCATTGCCCCCTTAGCACAGGATAAGCTATAACAGATTCCTGATCTCAGGTGGGTTCCACCTAATTTGTAGACTAACCAGAAAAAAAAAATCTCAAAATCGTGGCATAGCATTCAGAATTTAAATGAAGAAGTACTACACCCAAGTATGTGGTGTGTATTTATGGTTAGGATTCATTGATTTTCTACACTGTATTTTTTAAATTTTATTTAAAATCAATTAACATAAAGCATATTATTAGTTTCAGAGGCTACACTTTAGAATAAGAGCACACCCCGAGTAAGGCGAACATGAAATTTAATCCAAAGTGAAGGGGCCTGAGAAGATGGACGACCTTTTAGAGAGGCCCACAGAGAGGTCATTTATAGGAGCCTTCCTTTCTAGAACCGACAGAAGCATACGAGAGACCTTATTTTTTGCTGGACTATGATTAATACGTGATAATGTTTTACTGGGGCTCTAAGTGTGTTCTTTCGCCGTGATAGTCTTCCACTGGGAAATAGCGTGTGTTTTTTGTTCCTTGTGTTTCTTATAGGTAGATGGGAAAGTCAGCATGAATGGAGAAACAGTTCATGGTGACAAGACGGAGAAGGAGAAAGAATGTCCCGCGGTGACACCTGCCCCCTCATTAACCAAATCCCAGTTGTTTGAGGGTGTGGCCAGAGTGCATGGACCCCCAGTGGAACTCAAACAAGGCAATGGTAGCATTGAGATCAGCATAAAGAAGCCATATCCCGTTGCCCAAGAACTAAGAGTAAGAACAAACTTTTCTTCTCCTTTTGGGGCTAATTCTACTGCGAAAGAATCTGGGTTTTTTTTCTTTTTTTTAAGATTTTATTTATTTGACAGAGAGAGATCACAAGTAGGCAGAGAGGCAGGCAGAGAGAGAGGGGGAAGCAGGCGCCCTGCTGAGCAGAGAGCCCGACGTGGGGCTCGATCCCAGGACCCTGAGATCATGACCCGAGCCGAAGGCAGAGGCTTAACCCACTGAGCCACCCAGGCGCCCCCGAAAGAATCTGTTTTTAAAAATAAGTGGGTCTTGATAACCACTATTTCTCTCTCTGTGGGCGTATTATTTTGCTAAGGTTGCCATAACAAAGTACCACCAATGGAGTGGCTTAAACACCAGAAATTAATCATCTCATAGTCGTCCAAAATCAAGGCATGGCAGGGTTGGTTCCTTCTGTTGGCTGTGAGGGATACTCTGTTCCACGTCCCTCCGCTGGTTTTTGGCGGTTTGCTAGCAATCTCTGGTATTCCTTGGCTTGTAGAAGGCTTCCCCTGATCTCTGCCTTCTTCTTCACGTGGCATTCCATCTGCGTACTTGTCTGTGTCCAAGTCTCCCCTATTTATAAGGACACCGGCCATCCCAGATTAGGGGCCCACTCCACTCCAGTACCGCTGCTGCTAACTCACGCATTATACCTGCAGTGATACTATTTCCAAGGAAGGTCCCATTCTGAGGGTACTAGCAGTTAGGACTTCAACATATGCATTCGGGGTGCTGTGGGGAGACACAATTCAACCCTAATAGTGGGGTATAATAGAAATTCTATTATCCCTTACGAATAAGAGAAACTTTTTTTTTTGGTCTTCATATTCTTGGTATCTAGTGTTATAGAAAAATACGTTTCTAAAATACCTTTCTCCTCCCCTTACTTGTTCCCCATTGGACTTGTTAATACACTGTGAAAATGACTGGTGCCCTAAGAACCTGGCTTTCCATCCTTGACAATATGTATAAAAGGGTATCTATCTCATTAGCTTAAAAACAAACAAACAAAAAACCCCCAAAACATTAAAAGCAATAAAAGGTTTTCTTAGCTTAGCCCCTTAAATTCAGAACTATTGGAAGCAACTGTTGAATAGCCAAGCTGAAAAATGTAGGGTGATTCAACAACAGCAGAAGAGAAGAGTCAATATTCGATTCTATTTGCTCGTTTGGAATGTAAAATAGAATCAGGAAGATGAGACATTCTTAGGTCTCTCACCAGAAGGGCTCATGCTAGTTTTGCCGCTCAGACCCCAACTTTCACGGCCACAGACACAGCCCAGTTTTGAGGGTGAAAACTGGATTCTGCACAACCTCGTTCATCCTCACCAGACGCTGATTTCTGCAGTTTTCATTGATAGCATTTGGGCTGGAATTAGAAAGGATGGGGGAAACTGTCACGATATTACCCCCAGAGCCTAGGAAGGTTTGACCCAGAAGGGAACTTGTCTTCTCGCTCCAAGGCTGAGTTAGAAGACCCACTAGCTAAACTCACCAGTGGACTGATCTTATTTTGCTTATCCCTGGAGATACCTTCTTATTTCTTATCTTTTTTTCTGATTGTAGTATAATTGACATATCATATCCTATTAATTTCAGGTGTACATCATAGTGATTCAATATTTTTACACATTACGATTGATCCCTACAATAAGTCTAGTTACCATCCACCACCATACAAAGTTATTACAATATCATGGACTATATTCCCTATCTGTACATTATATCCCCATGACTTATTTATTTTGTAACTGGGAGTTTGTATCTCTTTATCCCCTTTAATTATTTTGCCTGTCCCCAAACGCCACCCCACTCTGGTATCAAACAGTTTCCGTTATCTATGAGTCTGTTTTGTTTTTCACTTGTTTTAGTTTTTTAGATTCCACATACAGTATTTGTCTCTGCCTGACCTATTTCACTTAGCATAATACCCTCTGGGTCCATCGAGGTTGTCACAAATGGCAAGCTCTCCTTTTTCGTGGATAAGTGATATTCCATTGTGTGTGTGTGTGTGTGTGTATATATATATATATATATATATATATATCACATCTTATTTATCCATTCATCTATCAATGGACACTTAGCTGTCCATAGTCCCATATCTTGGCTATTGTAAATAATGCTGCAATGAACATAGGGATGCATATATCTCTTTGAATTGGTGTTTTCATTTTCCTTGAATAAATATCCAGAACCGGAATTGTTGGATCATAAGGTAGTTCTATTTTTAATTTTTTGAGGGACCTCTATCCTGTTTTCCACAGTGGCTGCACCATTTGCATTTCCATCAACAGTGCACAAAGGTTCCCTTTTCTCTACATCCTTGCCAACTCTTATTTTCTGTCTTTTTGATAGTAGCCGATCTGACAGGAGTGAAGTGATATCTCATTGTGATTTTGATTTGCATTTCCCTAATGATGAGTGATGTCAAGCATCTTTTCACGTGCCTGTTGGCTATCCGTATGTCCTCATTGGGAAAGTATCTATTCAAGTCCTCTGACCATTTTTAAATTAGTTTGTTTGGTTTTTTATATTAAATTGTGTAAATTCTTTATATATCTCGGAGATTAACCCCATATCAGATGTATGACTTACAAATATCTTCTCCCATTCAGTAGGTTGCCTTTTCATTTGCTGATGGTTTCCTTTGCTGTACAAAAGCTTTTCAGTTTGATGTAATCCTGTTTTTTCAATTTTAGCTTTTGTTACCCTAGCCTGAGGAGACTGGTCCAAACAAATACTGCTAAGATAAATGGCAAAGAACTTACTGCCTATAATTTCTTCTAAGTATTTTCTGGTGTTCGGTATTACGTTTAAGCCCCTAATCCATTTCGAATTAATTTTTGTATATAGTGTAAGATAATGGTCCAGTATCATTCTGGGATTTGTCTTTTCAAGAATAAAATGTGTTTTCTCAGAGGAGCTGAGAGGATGTAATTCTTCCCCACGGTGCTCAAGTCCTGTGAAGGAGTTGCAAAGTGGAATAAACCAAAATAATTTCCTCACCATGGTAACATATTTACTCGTCTCCAGGAGCCAGGGAAATATCCAGGGAAATGCAGAGTCTCTCGACATGGAATTTAATTTCACTTTTCATTTGCATAAATGTTATCATCTCTGAAGAGTTTTTACTAATTATCATAAGATGAAATATTGAGCTTTGCTACTAGCATGGGAACTTTACTGGCAGAGTCAACATATGCTCTTAATTTTAAATTAGAAGTTTCTATAATTAATTAGATATTATAGTGGTAGAATTGCTTTTCTGGGACAGTTAGTCATTCTGTTCTTATTTGTCTTTTGCCAGACTTAATGATAAGCATTTCTTAAGTTCCCTTATCAATACCTTTCCATGACTCGGTTTGACTACTAGGGTCACAGGCCATTTGCACGTACTGTTGAGCACAGTTCTTTCTCATTATACTTTGGAAAAGCAACAGTGTTGGTGCCATGCTTGTCCCACGACACTTGCCACATAATAGAGGTACACAGGGCTTATTCAGGCCCAGCAGATGAATTATAAGAACAAATCCTGAGGTCTCTGCTATCAGGCACATGTCTACTTTCTATCTCTCACCAGTTCTGCCCTCTGACCATTTTGTTTGAGTTTGGGGGAAACCCTGCCCTTGGATGAATAGATTTTATTTCTGATAGAAGTTAAAGGAATAAGTGAAGAGGCTAGATGATATAATGCCTAAACTTCCTAAACCAGCTATTTAATCTCTCTTGTTTTAAGTTTTTAACTCTTTGGGGGGAAAAAAAGCTTTACCAGTGGCATTAAGCAGAAGACTCCTGAAACGGAAGAAACGGGGGGTTGGTTTGTTTTTAAAGCAGTATAGCCTCCCTTTAAAAATATACTCATTCTTGATAATGAGTCATATTCTTATTTTTACAATGAGCAAATTAAAAAAAAAATAGCCTGTTCTCTTTTTAATGACAGGCATTTTCCACTTTAATAGTAGTTAAACTCCCCAAAAGCCAAGAGAAGATGGATTGAAATATTCCACATTGATTGTGTATCCCCAAAAGTATCTTGTTTGAAGAGAAGCAAAATTGGATGATCTGAAAGAAATCATCTTACTCCAGAAATGTATACAGTATAAAAAGAAAAACCCCAAACAAAAAAAAAAAAAAAAAAAAAAGGAAAAGAAAAACCCCAAACAAAAGGTGGCCTGGCAGACTTTCTTCCTCTGAACCAGCCTGATTCTGGGCAGTCTCAAGATGTAGGTCCAAACTCTTGGAAAAGCCTGGGAGTCTCTTCCTTTATATATCTCTTACTTGAAAAAACTGCTAGTTTGGGGGCACCTGGGTGGCATAGTCTGTTAAGTGTCCGACTCTTGGTTTCAGCTCAGGTTGTGATCTCAGGTTCGTGAGATCGAGCCCTGAGTCAGGCTCCGTGCTTAGCGTGGAGTCTGCTTGAGATTCTTTCTCCTTCTCCCTCCAACCCACCCATGTGTGCTGTCTCTCAAATAAATAAATCAGAAAGAAAGAAAAGAAAGAGAGAGAGAGAGAGAGAAAGAAAGAAAGAAAGAAAGGAAAGAAAGAAAGAAAGAAAGAAAGAAAGAAAGAAAGAAAGAAAGAAAGAAAGAAAGAAAGAAAAGAAAGGAAGGAAGGAAGGAAGGAAGGAAGGGAGGGAGGGAGGAAGGGAGGAAGGGAGGAAGGAAGAAGGAAGAAAGAAAGAGAAAGGAGAAAAGAGAAAAGAAAAAACTGCCTAGTTTGGAGTCATTTCTAGCTCAGAAGCCATAATAGTTCTGAACAGGAATAGCCTTTATTTACCCTGGCTCTATACTTCAGGCTCTTGACTCAACTATGGTAGTGGCTAGGACAGTATTTTCTGGATAGATAACTACCTGTATGTATCTGTTAGACTATAAGCCAAGAGGTTAGCTCTACTTCACAAAATGTTGGCTCATTTTTAAAACAGTCTTCATCCTCACTTACAACTTATGACACCAAAAGTTTTCCATTCCGAATGTGTTATCCCAAGAGTCATTTAAAAAGCATCTCTTCTCCCAATAAACCTGCTCCTCATTTCACTTCCTTCCCTGTATTCCAAGAAAAGCATTTCTTGACTTTGTTGCAGCCGGTATGTTCCCGTTGAAGTGGTGGAATTAAGTGGTCATGGCAAAATAGGGGGACCAGCCTAAAACAGGGGGGGCCGCCCCTCACAGCCTCCCCGGGCCTGAGACCGGCTTGGACTCGATGTGCTGTTTTCTCATTCATGCGCCCCGTTCTGCAGGGCTATCAAAGGAATAGTGTTCTCTTTAAATGGTGTCTTTCTTCCAAAAATTGCATTCCCAACAGATATACTCTTTACAGAGGAGTAACCTCCCCCACCGCCAAAATGTCACAGCTGTCCAGGGCGAGCTGGAACTGCTCAAAGGGCATGGCAGCCGTAGGCAGGAGCGTCCATTGAGACCGTGAGGCAGGGCGGCCGGAGAGGGTGACCACAAGACTCCAGTCGTGGGGGACAGGCTGGGGTTGGACTGTCAGCCTCTGGGGCCAGCACGACCACTTTTGTGCGATATTGTGTCCTCTCTTTGGTTTCTTCCTACCTCGCCTTTCTCATTTAAAACTCTCGGGACCATTGCTCTCTCGCTTTAGAAATGGAGCCTCAATTAAGTTAGGCTTGTTATTATTTTTTTAAATAATAAATTATATATTATTATATAATATATATTATTATATTATAAATTATTATAATAAATTATATATCTCTGACTGTATCTGTTGATACCAGCAAACTCCAGATCATCCTCAGCTGAATCATCTTCAAGGTAACGACACGGTGACAGCAATTACCTTGCCAGTAGTTGGTTGCCTGGTAACTGATAAGCCTGAATTAAGGACTACTCTCTGCCCCATTTTTGAAACAGGAGGAAAAAAAAATCTCATAAACTTGCTGGGAGGACAGTTTTTATAAAGCAGCCAGAAAAGTGTATAAAATAAAGTTTAATTAAGTGCTAGATAATAGGGTCAGAAGACTAGAGGGATGTAAGATTTGCAGAGAACAGGTAAGATCATTATAGGTTGGGGTTAGTGGAAAAAGTTTTGTGTGGGACGTGGTTTTGAAACTTGACCTTGAGTGTGGGATTTGCATTGAAATAGAGTAGGTTATTCCGCACATTGGGAACAGCAGAAGCAAGGGCTTGGATAGTGGTGAGGAAACCATGAGAAGATTCCAAGAGGGGGTTACAGGGCTAAGGGGTGATGGGGTTGGCTAGGACATTACATACTCCAGGCAGAGGGATCCAGTCTTCCACGACCTGACCTGGTTATCCCTGAGATATTTCCCTGCAGAAACCTAACATTTTTTTTTGGTTTTATTTTGCGTTTTAAAATATTGGCTTCTATAAGAATATCATATCCTAGCACAAATGCAGACTCCTGGAATCCAGGATTAGAAAATAAGTTGGAAGGTCTTCTTAGCTGATGAAGAATTTATCCTGCTCAGTAACCTATGGAGAGATGTTCATGTCTCCCTCAAAGCTAGTCCAGGGTTTTCTTCATCTGCTATGAGTTGTATTTGTATTTGAATCTCTTCCTTCCTCTATGGTACCAAAAATGGTCCTTTCCTAAAGTACCTAGAGTACTCCATGTAGTAGGTCAAAGATCTAACCCCACCTGAGCCTCAGTTTATACTAAAGACAAAGATAATAATAGTATATGCATCTGAGGGTTAGTGTGAGAATTCCTGTCTAGAGAGCACTTGGCATGATGTCAGACCCACGGACAGGGGTGCCCTTAAGTTATTTTCAATAGGATCGTACAACAAATGAGAGAAAGTAACGATACAGGTTTCAGAAACCCCGAAAAGTGGTAGGTATAAAGTTTCTTAGGTTAAAGCAAGATCGTCAAAAATCACCCTCTTGCACAGGTGTGAATTTCAAACAAATGGGATGAATTTCTTGTCAATGTGCAGCTCAGCTGGTCAGTCATTCTAGTTGTAATTCACTAAGAAACATGCAGCTGTGAATAGCTTTTTCCAGAAGGTTGACTGCCTTGCAGATGCTCCATGTGGTGCTTCCTCAGCTCTTTCTGTTCCTCCCGTTTCCTCTTTCCCAAGTCTGGCTTCCCTCTGCCACCTAGACCCTGCTCATCAGCTCCCCCTCCCCAGCTTGCGTTGATGTCATGCAGGGCCCCCTACTGGCCAGCCTCTTCCTCCCAGATCTGTGGCAGTCCTCCCTCATTGACCAAGGGCCAAACTTCGCTGGCATGTTTCTAAACTATTTCATCTGCTTTTCTCAAGCTAAGTAATAAGGTAGGTCAATTTTTTTCAACCTTGATAATATCAGCTCTAGGCCTTCCTCTTGAAAATTTGGTACTTTACTAATGTTGTCTGGTCCAGGAAAACAGACAATCAGATCTTTCTTGAAACATTTCATTTTGCAGTGAGAGCCGGGGGAAGGCATTTGAGTAGGTGCTGTTTTCCTTACGACTGAGACCCACTGCAAAATTCCTTTCAGATGTCAAATGTCAACAGGCATTTCTTGAGAAACTGTTTTTCTCCATCTAGAAGTAATTGTAGGAGTGTAAAATTAAAAGTCATTAAAGATGTTTAGGTAAAGAAGCATTTACAGATGATACATCAGAGACGATTAAAAAAAAAAAAAATCAAATCTAGCCCATCTTGCCTGGACCAGAGCCTCACCTTGTGGGTTCAAAAAGTTTAGGCAAAAAGAAAAAGTCTAAGGAATGGAGAGTCTGATCCTCCATGCAGATCCTCTTTCACCCAGTGAAAGTAGATACTCAGAGGTATAAAAGTGAAAGGGGAAACACATGCATGGCATATGTGACCCCTGGGTCATTGGTGCCAAGACAGAAATAGACTGATTTTCCAGGCTTCTGTCCAGAGAAGTTATTCGAGACCGAAGCCAGGAAATCACTCAGTCACAGAATAGAAGCTCAGGAAAAGACATTGGGTATCACATCTTCCAGCTCGTAGAAGTTAAATGATCAGCCCAACTTCTCGTCATTCCTCCGTCCTGGAAACAGGACCACCCAGGCTCTGGGTCTCGGGACAGTTCCTGC
>CM052899.1:146631152-146681993 GCA_028534135.1 Potos flavus | reverse complement strand
TAGTTTGGATCGCGTTCTCGGTCAAGAAGAAGCCAGCTCCTGCTTGGGCCCCTGTAACGTGTCTGTGCTCTCATCCTACTCAGGCCCCGGGATCTGTTCTTATTTACTTGTCATTCTTGAGACAGTGTTACCCGTCGGAGAAGGGAAGGCATCTCCCTATTTAGCTGAAACCAAAGGAAAGTATGGGTCAGAAAGTGCCTTTTCCAGCAAGGCGGGTTTGTTTCAGGCAAATTTCGGAGTGCACCACGTTAAAACTGCCAATTTTGAACTCATTTCCTTTGAAGTAGGATGTGAGTACAAAAATAACAAACCCTAAAATGCGAGAGCCAGATGCAAGTTAATTAAACTGTCTTTGGGGATTTCCCTTGATTACATACGCAGTTGACTCTTGAACAACACGGTTTGAACCTCATGGGTCCACTTATATGTAGACTTTTTTCAGTATATACAGTACTGTATGTATTTTCCTTATGATTTCCTTAGTAACATTTTCTTTTCTGTAGTTCTCTTACTTTATTTTAAGAGTTTGTATGGAATACATATAACACAAAATATGTGTTAGTTGACTGTTAATGTTATCAGTAAGGTTTCTGCTCATCAATAGACTATTAGTAGTTAAGTTTTGAGGAGTCAAAAGTTACACTTGAATTTTTGACTGTGCAGAGGGGTCAGCGCCCCTAACCCCGCCTTTGTTCAAGAGTCAGCTGTAGTCTATACATACTGCAGAACACAGAAAATTATAAAGAAAATACAAACTACATACTGCTCCAGCCACTCAGAAATTGATACTAAGATTTTTATTTTATTTTAAAGATTTTATTTATTTATTTGACAGAGAGAGAGAGAGACAGTGAGAGAGGGAACACAAGCAGGGAGAGAAGGAGAAGCAGGCTCCCTGCTGAGCAGAGAGCCCTCTGTAGGGCTCGATCCCAGGACCCTGAGATCATGACCTGAGCCGAAGGCAAACACTTAACAACTGAGCCACCCAGGTGCCCCAAGATTTTTTTTTTAAATGTGTATCTTTCTCCTCTTTTTTCTCAGGGCTTATAAAATATTTTTTAAATGGGCTCATGTTATTCAGATTGGGTCACAGCTTGCTTTGTCTCTTAATTTACCCCGAATATTTTGCTAGCTAATAGCCTGATTTGGGTGACTAGTATGTATTTAAAGTAAGCTTGAGAGTATAAATTCCATAAATAATGCATAGACTATTTGCTCACCTAGCATAGATTGCATATCTGCCCTGTACTGGTGCCGCGTGCACCCCGGACCCCGCAGACCCTGGGCTGGGTGGAAAGCCCCAAGATGCGGGTGGTGGCTGGGGCGGTCTGGTCTCAAGCTGCCCTTGGAAGTGGAGACTTAGCTAGATTGCCTCCTGTTCTGAGAGATTCCAGAGAGTTCTCTTTTGCAGAATAAATAGATGACAAGTAGAATGGATGACAAAGAAAGGGAATGGAAAAGACAGTTTGAATCATTTCAGCAATAAACCTGGGGACTTCCAGATTCTTATGTTGCATCTTAACAATCAAAACCTTTAAATACCTGGGGACGATGCCCCTAGAGGCGGGCATGAGTCCAAACCCGGATGACGGAGTGCTGAGGTTACCAGCGCTGGGTCGGTTTCCACCTTCCCTGCCTACTAGCTGAGACTCTGCATAAGCCACATCGCCTCCTAGGCCTCAGTCTCCTCACCTGCACAAAGGGAATTATCTGGATACATACCTTATAAGCTGGCTGTGAGCATCAAGTGAGATTATCCATGTCAGGTGTCCCAACAGCACTGACTCATGGTAATTGCAGTAAGTATCCAAGGTGGCTACAGTCACTACCTTTCAAAGCATCATTTTAAGGGAAGATAAATAGGGTCATCGGGGAGCTCAGTGTTTGAGTGGTAAGCCATATAGAAATGCACTCAGAAATCGAAGAATTCTTGGAAATGGAAATGCTCCATTAGTCATGCATAAGTAAAATCTTACTGGAATGTGATGAGCTCGTGAAATAACCCTTAGTGAGTAGTGCTGGAGGATTTTGTCTCCCTTGCATTATAAATTACGTCTAAAGGACTTCATGAATTATTCCCTTCATTCCAAGTGGCACACTTTCCACATTTGAATGTATCTAAATCAGTATGTATCTTACAGTCAACATTGTATCATATTTAACAGTGGGTTTTCTTTCTTGGTAGTACCTAAAATAATACAACTTAGAATTGATGGCATCCAATATTTAATAAACTATACCCATTTCTTTGTTCATTTTTGAAGTGGGAAGGCTTTGGCCCGGTTTCTGTAGTTTTTTATTTTGTTCCTAGTAATTGGAAACACTAGGGTTCTCAAAAGCATTGTTCATCAGTATTTAAATCTGCAAATTTGTTTTCTAACCTCAGATAGTTTTCTATAATCTAATCAATTTGGGGAACAACCTAAAAAATCAGTATTTCTGATAGGATTTTATATATGGACATTATAAAACAAAAATACTACCACATATTAATATTAAAATTTCTGTGTGTGTGGTGGAGGAGTATGTTAAATTATGAAATCTAACTTATTCTTTTGTAATGCTAGGCTGGTTGATCTTCAAATGCTGCTATTATGTCAGTCATTCATGTGACAAAGTAAACACACACACACAACATGTACATATAACATATATAATAAAAGAGACTTTGGTTTATTTAACTATTTTATTTAACTCATAAAAGTCTCTTTAAAGAGATTCAACTCAAGCTTGTTAATATATTTAAAGTTATAGAATCTATCAAATAATGTAAATATGATGCTTGTTTCCTGCCTAGGGTTTTAAAAGTATATTTTAATTTAATATTATGTTCTTCCAGAGTTGATACATGGGTAATCCATCACTAGAAAATGCCCATCTAATTACGAGGAGTTCAAAATCACCCCATCCTCCAAAAGAAAAAAAAAACATATTTTTGCCAAAAGAGGCTGTTGTAAAATCTTTTAGAAGCTTGGAAGGCTTGTTTCCTGAAGTTTCTTTGTGCTTTCTTTAAGCTTAGAAAATTTGCAAGCAATTTTTATTTATTTTTTGCAGTGATTTTTTTTTTCTTTCCAATTTTGTTATTGTGGTAAAATACACATAACATAAAATTTACTATCTAAGCATTTTCATGTGTACATTTGAGTGGCATTGAGCACATTCATAATGTGCAACCATCACCCTCATCCATGTACAGAACTCTTCTCATCTTGCAAAACCAAAACTCTACTCATTAAACAATAGCTCCCCACTATCCCCTCCCCCCACACCCTCGCAACAACCATTCTCCTTTTTTATCCTTCCACCTTTCCCCCCATACCTCACCCTGTGGTAATTGCCACTGTACTCTCGGTTACTACAAGTTTGGCCTTTTTAATTTTAATTTTTTAGATTGTACATACAAATGAGATCATGCAATATTTGTCTATATCTGGCTGATTTCATTTAGTGTAATGTTCTCCAGGTTCATCCATGCTACAAATGGCAGGATTTCCTTCTTTCTTATGGCTCAGTAATATTCCATGGTGTGTGTATGTGTGTGTGTGTGTGTGTGTATGTGTTTAGATAGATAAGAGATATTTATTTGTATATAGATACGAACGATACATACACCAATGATATATTTGTATATAATATTAATATTTATATGTAATTTCATTTATTTATTATTTCATTATGCATATAATGTAATATTTATATATCCCATTTTCTTTATCCATTCATCCATCAACCTTTAGGTTGTTTCCATATCTTAGCTATTGTGAATAATGCTTCAGTGAACATGGGAGTGCAGATGGCTCTTTGCGATACTGATTTCATTTTCTCTGGATACATACTCAGAAGTGAAATTGCTAGATCATATGATAGTTCTATTTTTAATTTTTTTTATTTTTAACTTTTTGAGGATCCTCCACACCATTTTCCACAATGGCTATACCAACTTACATTCCCACCATCAATACACAAGAATTCACTTTTCTCCACATCCTTGACAACACTTGTTACCTTTGACTTTTTAGTAATAGCCATCCCTAACAGATATGAGGTAATATCTCATTGTGGTTTTGATATCCTTGATAATTAGTCATGTTGAGCATCTTTTCAAATACCTGTTTAATTATTTTTAATTGGGTTATTTGCCTTTTTATTTTTATTTTTGGGCTGTGGGATTGTAAGAGTGATTAAGAGTGTCTTATATATTTTGGATTATATAATTATAATTATAATTATATAATTCCTCATTGGATGTATGATTTGTAAATACTTTTCCCACTCTATAGATTACCCTTTCATTCTGTTAACTGTTTTCTCTGGTGTGAAGAAGCTTTTTAGCTTGTTGTTTGTTTTTGCTTTTGTTGCCTGTGCTTTTAGTGTCATATCCAAAAAATCATTGTTGAGACCAATGCCAAGGAGCTTTTCTGTCTGCTGCCTTCTTCTAGGAGTTTTGCAGTTTTAAGTCTTTATCCCACTTAGACATTGATTTTTGTATATGGTGTAAGGTAAGAATCAAATTTCATTCTTTCGTATGTAGAGATCCAGTTTTCCCAACAGCATTTATTGAAGGAATCCTTTACCCATTTAGTGTTCTTCGTGCCCTTGTCAAAAATTAGTTGACCATAAAAGTGTGGGTTGATTTCTCAGCTCTCTATTCTATTCCATTGATCTGTGTGCCTGTTTTTATGATAGTACCGTACTGTTTTGAATAATGCCATTGGAATTTGATAGGGATTACATTGAATCTGTAGATTGCTTTGGTAGTATGGATATTTTCACAATATTAATTCTTCCAATCCATGAACACAAGCTATCTTTCTATTTACTTGTGTCTTCTTCGATTCCTTCATCAATGTTTTAGTTTTTAGTGTACAGCTATCTCACCTTGGTTGAATTTATTTCTACAATGCTATTGTAAATGGTATCGTTTTCTTTTTTTTTGAATAGTTGTATATTGATTTTGAATCCTGCAACTTTGCTGGATTCATTTATTAGTTTTAACAGTTTGTTGGTGGAATCTTTAGCATTTTCTGTATATAAGAGCATGTCCTCTGCAAACAAATAATTTTCCTTCATCCTTTCCTCTTTGGATGCCTTATATTTCTTTTTCTTGCCTAATTGCTCTGGCTAGGACTTCCAGTACTATGTTGAATACAGGTGGAGAGAGTGGGCACCCTATCTTGTTCCTGATTCTAGAGGAAAGGCTTTGAGGTTTTCACCAGTAAATACGATGTTAGTTATGAGCATGTCAAATATGGCCTTTATTATGTTTCGGTACATTCTTCTATACCTAATTTGTCGAGAGCTTTTATCATGAAAAGAAGTTGAATTTTGTCAGGTGCTTTTCCTGCACTTATTGAGATGAGCATATGATTTTATCCTTCATTTTATTAATATAGTGTATCACATTTTTTGATTTGCATATGTTGAACCGTTCTTGCATTTTTTCATAAAATTTCTTTATTTTTACAGAATTCGGTAACAGTTTCCCCCAATGCATTAACTAGCAAAGGGCTTTTATTTTGGTTAGCTGAAAGACAAAGTTTGATTTATGAGTAAGATACATATACTTATAAGACACCAATAGATTCACAGCTTTTTGAGAACCCATGGGGATATTTTATCAAGTATGTAATAACGCCTTTGCTGAAACCAATTTTAATATTTATCTTAAAACCTTTTAAGATGTATTAAGTATTTCATACATATTTTTAAAATTCAACTTTAGCCCTTTATAATTAAGACACTATTACTAAAAAACATAGTAGTCATTAATTTGTTCTCTTTGGTTGTTGAAGCATATTCTAGCCGATATTTAATCATCCTTCCCATTACTTTTATCAACCAACTACTATAATATTAATGGGAGAATTTTGGAATTACTCTGTAATCAATTGGCTCCCAACTAAAGGTAATGTAAAATTACATTGATTTTGTTTTCTGAATCAGAAGCAATATGTCATTGGGGAACATTTTGGAATACAGAAAAAATATTTATAAAGGAGAAGTCATCCAAAATTTAAGCACATTAAAAATAATCACTATTAACATGTTAGTATATTTCCTATATTTTATAGACATTTTTATATATGTATTAGCAGGTATATTTGTGTATATATATAGCATATACAAAGTCTTACATATGTAGTCATCATCCTGGTAATACAGTTTATATTTTTTTACTTAGCATTAGATAGTAAGTATTTTCACATATCATTTATTGTTTAATAAATAAATATTGTTTAATGCAGTTTATGAATGCATCATATTTCCTTCTATGGGCATATCATAATTCATTCAACCATTCTCCAATTGTTGGACATTTAAGTTCCAAATTTTTTTAATGTTATAAATTTTATGAAGTATAAAACAGATAAATTGAAGTCCTTCTGAAAGAGAGGAACACAGGCATTAAAGTGATTAACTGAGGTACTGTTGAAAGAGATGAGTATCATGGTGATGTGCCAAGTGGATTAAATAGCAAGATCCAAATCAGAGAGACCCCTTAGTGGAAGAGCCTGGGAGTCAAGGATCAACTCAGGCCCTAGCTTATAGAAACAGAAAGGAAGAGATAGATATGAAAACTATTATGTTAGAACCTTGGCAGGACTTGGCAAATGATGGGCACTCAAGAGATATGAGTCAGGAAACACTGCAGAGTTTAATTTGTGTACTGGGGAGAACTAATGTCAAAAACAGAAATTGTGAGATTTGGAGGAGGGGCTTATTTGAAGGTAACTTTTAGCACGTTGAACGTGAGTCATTTACCATGACCCCAGTGTGCCAGACCAAAGCTTTGATGGACGCTCGGGCTGGAGATGAAAGTACAATTCATAAATGGGTAGAGAACCTAATGGTGAATACATGAGAATAATTGATACATTTGAGGGTCATTCAGCACAGGTGATGGAAAATTAGTTGAAGTTTATTAGAAGAGAGAGAGAATGAGAAATCAGGTAATAGAGAGTTCTTGAGAGCCCAGAGAGAAAGCAAACATCAAGAATGAAATCCAGTGCTAGGAGTCAGGGGCATCTGTGCTGAAGACAAGCTACTGAAAGGTTAATTGTAACCTTAAAAAAATTTTTTTCCACGGGTGATATGACCCTAAGCCAACTCTAAAGGCATTTGGGAGCAAGTAGGTGGTGACTATGATTTTGAAAATTCAGTGGTGATGGAAGGGAAAAGTGGGATGTGTGTCTGAGGCGGTCAGAGGAGGTTGGGAGGTGGTGGGTTCATGTGACCTCATGTGGCCCCTCTTCTCCTTCACAGACTAGCTCCTTCCAGCCAATCCAGCTTTTTACCGGAAGGCTACCTAGGAAATGGAAAAAGTATGAATTCATATAGGCCCTTACCTCATTGGCCTAAAAATTACTATTCAAAAAGAAAGAAAGAAAAAAAATCTTTTCCCTTTTAGAGCTTTCAAAGAGATAATTTATTCAAAGGGAAAAAATCTTTTTCTTTTCAGGCAGCCACTGAGGAAACTGAACGAAACAGTCAAGAGGATGTGAATGATGGCGAAAAACCACAGGAAGGGAATACAGAACTTGCCTCATCAGGTTTGTTCCCCGACAAACTAGTTTTGAGGTAGATCATGATAACTATTGGGATACAATGAAAACAGTCAAAAAATTCTCCCACTGAGTCGTAGGAAGGTAGTAAATCAAGGCTCTGTAACTGGTGTGATTGTGCTGCCACCTAGAGGCTTCCTGGGGAAATCCTGACCATAGGATTTATCTTCCTGTAGGAACCATCCTTTTGCTACTATGGTATTTTTTGTTTTTTTTAAAGTGTTTCCCCATCATCAAAAAGGTTATATTTCCCCAAATAAATGATGCTAAAAACCAAGGGTCCTATTTTAACACACAGAACGTCATCACATAAGATATAAATCAAAGATATATCATAAAATAGACACTAAAATGAAAAAGCTGGTGAATAGTTTAAAAGAATAAAATAATGCCACCCATACGGACAGTGAGCATGAATAGAGACCCACTGTTCCCTAAAGTAATGCTTCTCAATGTTTTTAACACATTTCTTCTTTTGGCAAACATGAAAACCTCTTATCCTCCTCTAAATACCAAATTATTTTAAAATGGCATTTTAAGATAAATGGCATTACTAAAAGTTTTAGCATATGCTTTTTCAAACTAGATTGCATTTCCACATTTTGATATGCCCCCTCACTCTAAATTATACCTAATTCTTCCTTATATATATATATCAGAGAACACTTTATTTTCATTGCATTATACGTACCCCGCAATCCTTAACACATTCCAATTATGAAAATGTACTGTTTAAAAGGAGCACTGAAATATGAAAGAAAGACTCAGGTTGCCACTCAGTCGTTTGGATAGAAACTGTCTTTAAATGTTCTCCTACTCAACCCACCTACCATAATATTTTGTGTCAACATTTTGTCTCATGTAATGTTATTCATGCGGAAACTGCGACTCTTATTAAGAACTTAAATTTCCCCTAGTGGGGCCCTTTGATGTGTTTTGTGTTGTGTGATTTCTTTTTTCATGTCTTGAAAGAGCGTAGAAAATGTTGGCATCTTAGGCTCTTTCATACCTCTCATCGCACTGCAATCCACCTTCTTACGGCCGAGGGCAGGACATGTGCTCAGTGGACTTTGTGGCATCACAGGATAAATGGTCCTTTGTATGGTTCTCTCCTTTTTCTTAATGTTTCTGAACATAATTCCATTTCCAGAGCCACAGCATTTTACAACAACTGTGACCAGATCCAGCCCGACCGTGCCCTTTGTGGAGTTTTCCTCTAGCCCCCAACTGAAGAACGATGTGCCAGAAGAAAAAGACCAGAAGAAACTGGAAAGTGAGATGAGTGGAAAGGTGGAGTTGGTGCTGTCACAAAAGGTAAAGTACATGGTAGACTAAAGCAGTTAAATCCAAAGTCGGTGTGGCTTCACGTGGTAGTGGGTGTATGACGTGAGCGGATGTAAGTGGCCATTGTTCATAATGAAGATTTCATTTCTCTCTGAATCTATGCCTATCTTTAATCTGTATTTTTTTCTGATTACAAATATACTACGTGTCCATTCTAAAACAGTGTAAATGCATGTAGAGAGATGTATGCATTAGGTCACGTGGGGTGCTCCAGCAGACAGTCATAGACTGGGTGGCTTGTAAACACCAGAAATCTATTTCTCACAGCTCCGGAGGCTAGAAGTCCAAGATCAAGGTGTCTGGTGAGAATCCACTTCCTGGTTCAGGGATCTCTGTCTTGTGGTGGCCTCACTTGGTGGGTGGGGTGAGGGAGGTCTCTTGAGTCTCTTTTATAAGGGTGTGAATCACCCACCAAAGGCACCATGTCCTAATACCACCACCTTGAGAGTTAGGGTTTCAGCATATGAATTTGGGGAGGCCACAAATATTCAGTCTGTAGCTATACATTTCTTTTAACTTATATTTATAGTAATATGCATACAAATGTAACAACTCTATCAAGTAATCTATGTAAATATATAAAAAATAATATATAAATTAAAAAAATAGAAATAGGGTAACAGCGAGAAAAAGTCACTGAAACCTGCCTCTAACCTACCTATAACCATTGATATATACTGCTATGTATATATCCATTCAATATCTTTTAAACTTTATTTTAAGCAATTTTTTAATTATGAAGGATTATATACATTTAAAGAAAAATGGAATATAAGTTCTTTTTATTTTATTTTATTTTATTTTTTCAGTGTTAGAAATATAAGTTTTATAAAGCTTTGCAGTTAGGTGTTAGTTTCCTGTGCGTGAGGTTGCTTATTTGCAGCTTACTAAATATTCTCTTTCCAATATTTACCTGTTTTATAACAATGGTGCTTCTGATGCCTCTGGACCTGCATAACAAGGAAACTAGAAAATTATTATTCTGATATAATGAGTTTTAATGTCTTGTTTTTATTAAATTTCTTCCTCGCTTGGAGTCTCATCTCATTCGTATTAATTTGGGTTTTTTTCAGGCACCGTCTAAAAGTCTTCATCTTTTATGCCAGTCGCTCTCAACCTTGGCTGCCTTTTAGAATATAAAAACACCAGGCATGCTCCATAGCAAATAAATCAGAATCGCTGGGGGGTAGGGCCCAGGCATCTATATTTTTCAAAGCCCTCCCAGTGATTCCGGTAGGCCACCAAGGTGGAGAACCATGGACTTGCACGCTGCCATACTCTATGTGGTGATATTCCAACTTTAAAAATTAACCCTATGTTGGGCTATTACTTTAGAGTGAAAACCTGACCATGTCTAGTTCCAGTTCATCCATCATTTACTCAGTCAGTATTGACTGTGCACCTACTAGAAGCCAGGCACCGTTCCAGATGCTGGATGTTCAACAGCAAATACCCAGCCCCTGACCTTAAGGAGCTAACAGTGCTCTGTCCTTGGTAGAACCTCAGGAATACGTATTGCTTTAATGCCCTTGGGGGATTTCAGACTCTAATTATTCCCCATTTTTATACACACAGGATTAGAGAATGGTCTAGATATCTGAAAGGAGGAACTAAACTGTAGGAAGACATTGGGGGCAGGCAGGATTTCCCGCCTTTGCAGAATTTTGCCTTATCCACATTATACTCGTTAACATTATTTACGTATTATTCTTCCAGATGGACTTTTTCCCCCCACTTAAATCTAAACTGAAAGGAAAACTGTATCATTGCTAGAGAGTATTTTTTTAAAAATGAAACAGTAAACAATAACTGAAGAGTATTCATCTGTGTATCTCATCTGTGTGGTCCGTCTTTGGGCCAGCAGTGTCATGTCTACCATACCATGGAAAAAATTGTTTTCAGGGATTCTTAACTTTGTGTGTGTATGGACCCTTTGGCATCTGGCAAATAGTATTCCAAAGATCGCATTTTTAAAGCATAAAATACATGAGATTACCATGTTTTCCTTAGTATCAAATGATATCAAGTATATATACCCCCTAAATTCTCTTCTGTGGACTCCAGGTTAAGCATCTCTACTAGTTGGTTGGCAAGTGGACTAATGGTCTTAGAATCCAGTGCTTTTCTTACACCAGATAAATCCCTCCCCTCTCTTTTCCCTACTGTGGAGTTAGCTCTTAGAAAAAGAGAGAAAGGTGATCACTATTGCAACAGATTTTGTTTTCTGACTTCACTTGAGAGTGTTACCTTTATCAGACAAAGTGCCCATGCACAGAGGCTGACCTTTTTCCATAATGGTGATTTTGAGCATATCTGCTATTAACATTCATTTACAACTGAGCATTACCGAAACTCTGTCAGGCTCAACTAAGGAGGAAATGGTATGGGGTTAAAATTTGGAGGTTGTCAACTTCAGTAAATCTTAGCTTTAGCTTTTGCCGCATGTTTAACATTGAAGTTCGTTTGGACATCTGGTTGACCTCTGTAATGCGGAATGAAGTGATTAACTCTATTTTCTTCAGGATTCCATTAGGGTTGAATGTATTATTCATAAAGAAAAATAAAATTTTACCCAGAAGAAATTATAGATATTAAATCATCCTGAGAACCAAATCGCAGATCAGCTTATGATGAAACAAGCGCTCTGCAGCTTCAGTTGCCCTGTTGACGATCGAATTAGTCTATTGGGAGCAGAGCCACCAGCAAGAGTGAATCTGAGAAATTCCTGTAAGCAGCTGAAAGGACATGAACCGATACAACCATGCCCCTCCTTCAGATCTTTGCTCAGAATCTACTGACTTATTTTAGACCTCTGTTTGGTAATCTGGTCTTTCAGCAGTCAGTTGATTGGAAGCAACAAATCGGAAGGAGGGTATTTCTACCAAAGGCCATTAAGACTGGGGGAAAACAAAATAAAACTAAGCAGCAATAACAGGAAAAAAATCTATTTCTACAAAGCAAACATAAGAATTTTTAAAGCCTATAATTTTGGAACTATTTACCGTAAGGACAAGTTGTCTAAAATGCCTCAAAAATCTCCTAATGGCATCATTGCTATGACACTAGTTGATAATAGTTAGTTATAATGATACTTCTTTGTCAACAGGCAAAATATATTGTATTTAATGTGCTTCGTGTAAGTTTGTGGGAGGGCTCTGTAGTGTCTCGAGAATAATGTCCATTAGAAAGTGATATTATTTTAATATTCAGCACTTACATAGTAAGATATTTTTCTTTCTCTTACGTGGAACATCTCACTTCCTAACATTACAAAATCTGTATTATGTAGTATCGGGAAGAGAATATGTGATTGATCAATCAGAAAATGGGACAGAGTGATGTACAGGCACAAAGATGGAATAGTATCTTCTGGGTTTGGAGAAGAGTGACCATCATATTTTTATGCTCTAGTTTGATTTCTCTGAAAAAAATAAGTCTCTATATTAATGTACAAAACACTGAGAATTTTTGGGGAAAAGGTGAACAATTCCATTTAAAAGTTAAATATTTAATTTGTTGACTTCTGTAATAGCCATGAGTCCTTAAATTTTATTTCACCTGTGCATTTTTTAATGGACAATATTTGTAACATTTCTGCCTGTTTGCCTGTGATCCAGGTGGCAAAGCCAAAATCACCAGAACCAGAAGCAACCCTGACGTATCCATTTCTGGACAAAATGTCTGAAACCAACCAATTACACTTGCCAAATCTCTATTCTCAAGGTAAATAGAAAGAAATGTTTTATTTTAGCTGTACGTGTTCTGCTGGGCTCATCCATAGTAAAATACTTTTTAATTTTATTTTATTTACTTAATTTAAATTCAAGAATTAACATATAGTGTATTACTAGTTTCAGAGGTAGAGTTTAGTGATTCTTTCACTCATATGTGGAATTTAAGAAAAAAAACAGAGGATCGTAGGGGAAAGGAGGGAAAAAAAAAATCAGAGGGGGAGACAAATCAACTGAAATATTCTTTATTTTAAAGGAAGATTACTTCCTTTATGTTAACATCCCATTAGCCATGATGTTTGCAAGAGTCCATGGTGGCTGAATTAAATAACTTCAGAATGTAAATCTGGGGTTGCATTCTCTATCTGGCCCAGTCAGGAACCCAGCGGCCAAAACCATTTTGTCAGCCAGGCACCATAGGCATAATAGGGCTCACTATAAGTGTTTGATACCTTAAAATAATTTTATTGACTCCAAAATGTTAAAAAAAAAATTACAAACTAAAAAATAACTTTAATAAAAAGGTTATCATCCTAATATTATGTCAACTTCATTAATTGTTAATTATCTCATTTTTATAAAATATTCATTGAATCTGACAATTTGACTTTTTAGAAGAAAATCAGATTTTATTACCTCATAATAATTCCTGGGTGTGTGTGATGATTACTGAGAAATCATTCACAATCATAGATTAAATATGTTCTGCGAATTCCCCAGGAGTCCTTTAGGCCATATGTAGGCCTTTACTCTTTAAGAGTAAATTTACCCCTTTACTCTTTAAGAGTCCTACTTGAATACCTTCATCCTTATGAGAAACTCAGGTGCCCACAAACACCAGAAAAGGGTCGGGAGTGTCCTGAGAATTCCATGATTATTCTTCAAAACAGATAGATCACTGGGCCTTCCTGGTGTGAGTTCTCTCTGCAGATATGAAAATGGCTAGAGTTGAGGAGGCAAGAACTGTGAGGTTTTTTGTTTGCCTTTTTTTTAAAGTACTCTTCCCAGTACATTTTTATAGATTTATCAGGCCAGGCAAAGAGAAGATGGTACAGGGTCATTGTGGCTAGGGATTTATTTTACTTTCCTTTTTTCAAGGATGGGCAGCCATTTGGGGCCACCATTGGCAGAATCTGGGTTGGCTTCCATTAGCCTTAGTTGATGGCTGAGAGATAAGGTGGGCTCTATTTGAGTAACGAGAAGTCCTTGGGAAGGAATTAATTAGTACATACACTGGCGATCATTTGTTTCTAAATGTGAAAACAAGTTCAATACTATCTTCGAAGCATTTGTTTTAAATTTATCAGCCCTACTGTCCTGAAGGGAATTGACAAAAATGAAGTCTCATAACTCAGCAATTGACCATATTTAGACAGAGTTCAATCCTGCCCCTTTTCTCCCACTTTCTAATTGTGTGGATAAGTAACACAGAGAGGAAATAGATATTTTAAGCCATCTTAATTAGTTTTGTTGTCTCACACGTTTTGACATCGCATTACCTGTTGTGAGGCATTTTGATTTTATAAAAAGTGCTGTTAACGAAGGGACTTTCCATCGTGCTTGAGCAAAGTTGAGTGATAAAAAAAATAAAATGTAGTAACACCAGAGCATTTCAAAATTCAGTCTTCAAGAGAGAATTATATTCGGCGTGCACCTGTTCTATGCTCTTGTCTCGTTCGGGGAAGCCAGAACGACAGCTGTAGGCTCTGGAGACAGAATGCCCAGGTTCAAATTCTTGCTTGTGTAGTTCTCAGCTATGTGATCCTCCCCACCAAGTTCTCCTAATCTCTAATCATCCCCTCTAAACTGTCAAAGGGAGATCATAGAACTACCAACCTCATAGGGGTATTGGAAGAATTAAATGGGATCAACCAAAAAGAGCGTTTAGCCCCACATCTGGCCCAGAATCAGCACTGATAACATAATCTAGTAGTTTCAGAAGAGTGGCGGTAGGAGTGGAGTTACAGAGCAAGATGCCAGGCCATAAGAAGCTATTCTCAAATGCTTTTCTTAGAATAAGAGTGAATGTGGCAGAGATGCGGCTCTAAGCAGTCATTTGCAGATAGGAGTATGGGCCAGAGTTCCCCGCAGGGCTAGTTAAAACAGTCTCTGGGCTCCACTCCTCCAGCATCTGGGAAGCGCTGGGCCGGGGCCAGAGGATTTGCATTTCTAACAAGTTCCCAAAGGTGATGCTGACGCTGCAGGGCCAGGGACCATGAAAACCACGGACATAAAGTAGGTGTTTAAACTGTGCGCCAACGACACCATCAAGAGATAGGAAAATAACAGTAAGACTTGTTTGGAGCGAATAAGTTCCTATCTTCAAGAAGCAGAAGGCCTCTAATAAATGTAAACTTAAAAGACATAATTTGTCTTTAATTGGGAGAGGAGGGGAGAAATATAGGACTTCGCCCAGATATACAAGTTCCGTGGGAGTGGGAGGTCCAGGGTTCTGGGCACGGAATGAATGAGTCATGGGAATGGGCATGAAAGGCACAGCACAGGTAATAGTCTCTGGTGTTGTGCTTGCGCTGTCTGGTGAGAGATGACAGCCACACTCGTGGTGTGTGTACCTGCTACGACGTACCGCACAGAGTTGTCGAGGCACTATGTCGTGCGCCTGAAACTAACGTAACCTTGTATGTCAACTGTACTTCAATTGGAAGAGGTCTGTGGACCTCTAAGTGACTAGTCTGTGGTCACATATCAAGTCCAAAGAAGCCGTTGGGTAGGGTCAGGAATCCTGGAGCCAGACCTAATATTCTCTCCCCTAGACAATGGCATCTCCCCTGTGTTTATAAACCCACATGTTTATAGACTGATTATACGGGCTACCGAAGATCTGGTGGGGAGCCTAATATTTCACAGATTTCCCTTAAACACACACACACACACACACACACACACACACACATACACATCCCACACACACACATATAGTCTTTAAATACTCTGAAAACATTCATAAAATACATTTGAAGGTGATAGTTTTCATTTTTCTCCACTGTCTCCCAACAGTTCAAAGATGTATTGCTGTTTCTGGAAAATAGGAGCACATTTTAAAAACCGCTGTCTTTATCCACACTGAGAATGACGTCCAAGTGCACAGGACCCAGTTTAGGGATGCAAATGCTCACCATGAACTTGTGTTTGTTCAGTAGCACTGAGTTATGGATCAACATTGACACGTCCGATGACCATTGAACTCATCTCCACTGTCTTTTATACTTTTCTCGTGGGCTCCAAAAGCAATGTAGACTGTGCATTTTGCCCTTGCAGAGCATATTATCCTATCATTTGAGATTTAACATTTTAACAGTTCCACCATTAAGTATGAGCCTATAAAATACCGCCTAACACCAAGGAAGACAAGCAACAGCATGAACTGTGTCCATTGGCTCTTGCCCATGTCTTCAGGTTTCGTATGTGTTTTATTGAGATATAGCGTACTTTAGATTCACTCATGCTCAATTCTCCTGTCGACTACAGCCAAACCTCCTCTAGTCCTTGGGAGCCTGCTTCCGCTCGGTCCTCACCCCTGTTCTGATGGTTTTCTATTTGTTCTGTTCTGCCACCTTATCTAGAATCCCCCGGCCCCGCCAGCATCCCGCTGAGAGTTCAGAACTCTTGGCGACGTTCCCAGTTTTTCTCCCAGTCAGGTAAAATGCATCCTGGGGAGCTGTCTTTCCTCTGTGTAAAAATCCGTGCTGGGGGCAGCCGATAATGTCTGGTATTTTCCTTCATTTCTGATTGCAGAAAAAAAAAAATGCTTCCTTCTGACACACAGTTAGCAAAGAGCTCGTTCTTTGATAATAGCTCCACGTCTACTAAAAGTGGAAGGACATTTGTAGAAATTTTTGGAAGGAAATTCGTAGAATTTTTCTTTGATTTTAAAAATCTAAGGAAATACTATTCAGCTCTTTCTTTTTAAAAAAATAAGCATTCAAAATCATTTTTTTGTCCTCTTCTCTTTTTAAAGAAAGGTTAGAAGCATTTACCAGGAATTGATAATGGTTCTCTTGTTAACTGTGTCCCTCTCTTTACTTCCTGGATGATGTCTGGCCTCTCTCTGTGTGATAATTCTCCACGTCAGACAGCGAGGGAACCGGGCTAGCAAGCGGGAAGAGAATGCAAGGGCGTTAAACACCAGCACCTATAGTTTTTGCTTCCTATAGTCTAGTCCCCGGTGCTAATTGATGTGATCAATCATACTACACTCGTCATAACTCCTTTCGGTGATGGGCACAAATTGCTTCAAGGGTCTGCTTTATTATGATTTTCTAATGCTCTTGGCTTACAAAAAAAAAAAAAAAATTGATCTGAGGCTGATATAGGAACTGTGTTCCACTCAGTGGATCGGAGAAAAATATTGTTAGAAGCTGCTCACATTGTGATCTTTTTTCTTTCTCTCTTTCTCTCTGTGCAGTGGATTCTCCAGGCAGTGAAAAGTCCCCTGTAACTACACCTGTAAGTAGCTCATCTTAAGGAATAAGATGATGCATTGAGTGTGATTTTAATTTACACAGTATTCGATTTGCTGAAAGAGGGTCCAATCAAAAATGGGCTCTAAGTCATTGTAGAAGAATAATTAAAAGTCATGTGAAATGCTGTCAGGTGAAATTTGAAGACACGGATTATCGTTATGCAGAGTTGTGATCATGCCTAGAAACAAAACGCTAAGTGATTCAGGAAGGTAAAATCTAATGAAGGTGACAATCGGAATTAGTACTAATAAAACATGCAACTTATCTAGGCATTCGAAATCATTTTTTTAATGGAGGACAATGCTTATACGTGATGTAGTGTTGGTTCTGGAACTCTCTGGAAGACTCAGGCTGTCCTTGTTGCACTCCTTCTCACAATCAATATCTTGAATAATATTACCTGTCCATTTAGTTTTCAATTTTCTGTTTCGACGATATAAAAAAAAAAATTACGAGAAGTAAATGTCGAGATGCCGTAGAAATCGCTTGCTGCTGAATTGTATGTACCACTCTCTCGAGTAGACAGACTCTTCCCTGCACTGAGCGTTCCCAATGCTGGGCCTGTCACCCTTGTTCAGCCTCTGAAATTCCCACTGGATTTGGAGCCTTCCTCTGTAGGGTCCTCGTGAGCCCCCAGGTGTAGGCACACAAATGCTGTGGTACCTCGGATCACCAGACTGACTAACGTAGGAGCCTGCAGATGTTATACAATTTCTTTGAGCCTTATCTTCCTTGATCGTGCAATGAGATGATAATCCCTCCTGTCAGGGCGTTGTGGGCTCTGACCGAAGTAAGTCCATGAAGCCTCCAGTACTGTGGCTGATTCGTGAATGAATCCTCGTCAGTGGCGAACCCAAAAGGCCCACCGTAGCCAATACCCGTTCTTATCTATAGGTAGATTGTTTCACTCCGAGAATTCCTGAGTGCCTGTGCAGGATAGAGAAAGGGTCGCATTACCCTCAATATTTCCAGCCGCATTCCAGAACTAGCAACCATTTGTGCGGGCTCAGTATCTGGCCAGTACAGAGGATCTTGAGTTTTCTGGGAAGTTGAACATACCCATGTCGGGTGGGAACCCCCAAAAGGACCCCCAAGCTGGCATCCATGGCACAGGTATGAGGAGTATAACATAAACATGTTGATTTCCATTTTAAGTTACGTGGGAGCCACAATATGTCACACTCTTCTTACCCCTGGGCAGGGGTGGAGAGGAAGGGTGCCCTGAAGAGGTACGTTCTTGTTTCCAATTCACGGAAATCAGAACAAGAAAGAGACAGGGGCGCCTGGGTGGCTCAGTGGGTTAAGCTTTTGCCTTTGGCTCAGGTCATGATCTCAGGGTCCTGGGATCGAGCCCCACGTTGGGCTCTCTGCTCAGCGGGGAGCCTGCTTCCTCCTCTCTCTCTGCCTGCCTCTCTGCCTACTTGTGATCTCTGTCAAATAAAATCTTTAAAAAAAAAAAAAAAGAAACAAATTACTGACCTGTATAAGTGAATTCTCTGAAAATACCCACCCAAATTTGACGTTCTTTCAATGATAAATAGCTCTTCATAGAATAGAAAAGTAAAAGCAATTTGAACACAAGAGAAGCTTGAAGAGGAAGTAAGCCTCTGATCCGTGCTGACCTCAATAGACTCGGACCATTTTCGGTCAGACGTGGAGTGGCCCAAAGCTATAGCGTCAGAGTCTATAAAGGGGAGAGAAGGAGATGCGTTACCCTGAATGGGGTGATTCCATCCATTTGTTCAATGAACATTTATTGAAGGCCTGAAAGTGCAAGGTTTTGGGATACTTAGAGGGAGAAGCGGCCCTCTCTGCCTTTGAGGAAACCCTAGGACAAAGGAAGATATAGGTTTGTAAACAGATAAATTACAGAACTTTGTTCTATAATTTAATTAATAATTAATAATTTAGCAATTTAATAATTAATAATTAAATTAAGTTAAGGTAATAATTAATGATTAAATTAAATAAATTTAATAATTAATAATTTAATTAATGATCTTAAAGTTCTATAATTTAAACATTTAAACAAATGCTCTCCATTCTTTCTCTAGCCCCTTTTGTATTTCTTCTACGATAGTTATCACACTGTCTTCTGGCGTGATTTATATATTAGTCACTCCCTCATGCCCACCGTCTCCCGACACACTCAGTTGTAAGCTCCACAAGGCTGGGACTGTCGGCCAGCTGGTATCCCTATGTGGCCCATAGTAGGTCCTCAGCAAGTAGTCACCAAAGGAAGGGACACGATCACTGTTCTTTCTTTTGTGTATCACGAAGTATCTTCCTCTTTGTCTTCCCCTGCAAATGTTCACTGTTTTTCTTCTAAACAAATATTCCCTATTTTCTTCTGTGCTGCCTAGTGAAATCTGAAAATTAAATAATTCCTAATTGTTGCTCTTGTCTTACTCCTGGACTCCCTATGGCTTTAGTCATATAACCACATCCTTTTTCCTAAGAAAACAAAGAAGGGCCATGCCCTTGAGAGAGGTTCTGAACGTTGAAAATGCTTCCAAGTTTTAGGAAAATGCCAAGTGGAGCCAACCTCTAACACCATTAATTCTGAATTGTTTATCTGGAATCCCATTTGGATGACATTTTCTTGTCATCCAAGGAAATGGGAAGTTTTGAATTATATGCAATTAAATAGCTTTTCTCCCACATAACATGTCAGAGCCTTTAGTTTGCTCATGTGCAGTACGAATCCCAAGAGTGGCATACAGGAAATACATTTCCCTACCCTATTTGCCCACCTTTCCTTGACTTTTTGTGGGCATCATCCTAACCATTGCAGGCACCACGGCAAGAGCATCAATGGAGGCTGACATTTCATATGTCTAAATACATTAAAGTTATCAATATTTATATTGTTATAAATCAACCAACACCCATGGTCTGGCCTGCATTCTCAGCCTGGAGACACTTCCCTGGGCCAGCCCAGCCTTCGTGCACCCAGATGGTTCTGCATGGATCTATTGGGGGCGGGGCAGGGCCCGAGGTGAGCTGGCCCAGGTATCTTGGGCAGTAACTAGACCCATCTAAGCCTTGGACAGGACTGACCCTGTCCAACTTCTCAGGCCACCCAGGTAGATAGATTCTGCCTGCTCCCCATCCTGCCCCAGGCTTCCCCCCTCCTCCCTTAGGCCTCGCCCCTCGTCTTGCTGCTTCTCTCAGGATTCCCAGGCAGTTAGTTCTAAGTGCCTCCCCAAACCACCCCCATCAGAACAGAGGGAAGGGAAGAAGTGCAGTTACTGGGGAATGTGGTTTGCCTTGGTGGGGAGAGGCCAAGTTTAAACCCCGCAGCCCCCATCCCTTTGGGAGGTTTCCCAGAGACCAGCTGTGATTTTTCTATTTCTCTCCCCTGCTCCCTCTCGTATATTCTGTAACCTGGGGGCGCCCTTTGGCTCATGCATCCTTCTCTCATTATTCCTGTTCATTCACTTGGTACCAAACTCACAAAGAACTTAAAAAAAAAAAAAAAGCCTTTGGGTTTGATGTTGATTACATGGGCCCCAGGGCAGGGACTCCTCTTGCCTGGATCACAGGTGATGCTGGTAAGCATCGGCGCATGAAATAACCCACTTTACAGATACCTGATAGGGAAACACAGTAGCAGTATGAAAGCTTAGTCCTAGAGTGTGGCAAACACCACTTCTCAAAAAAGTCAGCTCTGCTGAAATCAGCGTGCCCATGTGCTGGGACCAGGATCCGTATGCAGAACGAGGGTCTCAGGCTCAGAAGCGTGCATGCATTTAAGAAATCGCTTCTGGGGGTGCCTGGGTGGCTCAGTCGGTTAAGCGTCTGCCTTCGGCTCAGGTAGTGATCCCAGGGTCCTGGGATCAAGCCCCACATCGGGCTCCCTGCTCAACGGGAAGCCTGCTTCTCCTTCTCCCACTGCTCCTGCTTGTGTTCCCTCTCTCGCGCTCTCTCTCTCTCTCTCTCTTTCTCTCTCTCTGTCAAATAAATAAATAAAATCTTTTTTAAAGATTTTATTTATTTATTTGACAGAGAGAGAGAGATCACAAGTAGGCAGAGAGGCAGGCAGAGAGAGAGGGGGAAGCAGGCTCCCTGCTGAGCAGAGAGCCCGATGCGGGGCTCAGTCCCAGGACCCCGTGATCATGACCCCAGCCGAAGGCAGAGGCTTTAACCCACTGAGCCACCCAGGCGCCCCATAAATAAATAAAATCTTAAAAAAAAAAAAGAAAGAAAGAAATCGCTTCTGAAAGAAAGGGAAGCCAAAGTCTTCCCGTGGCAAGGACAAATTACGTCCATGTTTTCGTTAGCTCCAAAAAGGGTCACAGCATCATATCGGCCTCTTGGAAGTCAACCAAGGAGGGACGAAGATGAAAAAGTGGTTACCATTGACAAAGAGGGTCTTTCAATATGTAGGGGCTTCTGCTTCTGCTCATCTGAGTGCCAGTCTGTAAGCTGATTGTGTCCCTTGCCCCGGCCTGGCCTTGAGGACATGGCTTAGCTCTGATCACGGTTTTATTTTCTAAGCAGTTTAAGTTCTGGGCATGGGACCCAGAAGAGGAGCGCCGGCGACAGGAGAAATGGCAACAGGAGCAGGAACGTTTGCTCCAGGTAGGACTGGGGTTACTGCTTTGTTTTTTTTGTTTTGTTTTGTTTTTTCTATTAGATGCTGCTCTCTTAATTACTGTTGTAGTATAAATTTTTAGCACAGGAAATGCATGGCATGAGATGCTTCTCAGGAGCTGGTGAGTCTAAGTCAGTTCATTTTGTGCCTGTGCAACGAAGTGTCCTGTGTCTAATTCCTCTTGCCGAAGGTTACACTGATGAGCACAAAGAAAAAGTATGAAGGAGGGCATGCAATGTGATGAGCACTGGGCGTTATGTGCAACTGATGAATTATTAAACTCCACATCGGAAACTAATGATGTACTATATGTTGGCTAATTGGATTTATCTAAAAATAAAAAGTAAACTTTAAAAAAAGAAGAAAAAGCATTTTACTTAAAAAAAAAAAAAATTCCGAGGGGTCGCCTGGCGGCTCAGTTGGTAGAGCATGTGACTCTTGATCTTGGGGTCGTGAGTTTGAGCCCCACACTGGGTGTAGCGATTACTTAGAAATAAAATCTTCAGGGGCGCCTGCCTGGGTGGCTCAGTTGGTTAAGTATCTGCTGTCAGCTCAGGTCATGATCCCGGGGTCCTGGGATGGAGCCCCACATTGGGCTCCCTGCTCAGTGGGAAGTCTGCTTCTTCCTCTCTCTCTCTCCCTCTGCTCCTCACCTCCCCACACACACACTCATGCCCTCTCTCTCTGTCTCTCTCAAATAAATTAAAATCTTAAAAAATAAATAAAATCCTAAAAAAAAAATTCCAAGTATTAGGGGCCAACCTGTCCATTCGTCACCTCCTTAGTTGCCAATCAAATTCCAGTCCAAGTAGCAGTGGGGACGAATTATCAAAAAGCTATTTGATAGCATACGTGTGAAATAAAATTTGGCCTGTGTTTTGTTCCTTGAGTAGAGATATTTGCTCCACCCTTGAGTAAAGGCTGCTAATTTTTTTTTTTAAGATTTTATTTATTTATTTGACAGAGAGAGATCACAAGTAGGCAGAGAGGCAGGCAGAGAGAGAGGGGGAAGCAGGCTCCCTGCTGAGCAGAGAGCCTGATGCGGGGCTCGATCCAAGAACCCTGAGATCATGACCTGAGCCGAAGGCAGAGGCTTTAACCCACTGAGCCACCCAGGCACCCCAAGGTTGCCAATTTTTAATTCTAGGAAAATTCTGGGAGTAAATGTATCAACTCCTACTTGTTTCAAGTCAGTTTTGTAGAGTAATAGGATTTCAAAAAGTAACCTAGCAACCCTAGAAACTAACCTGAGTACCTGGGTGTGCCAAGAACTGGCATATTTGTTGTTACTTGACATATCTCGTCCAATTCAATGCTCATAAAATTCTTCAAAGGATGTCTTATTAGCCCCATTTTGCAACTGAAGAAGCTAAGCTTCAAAGAAGTTAGCTTAATTGTTCAAGGTCACACAGCAAACAGTTGTTGAGCCTGGTTTCAAGTCCAAGTGTTTAAAACTCATGTTCTCTCCGCTGTATTCCCAATAGTACTGATTTTACTAGAAGATCATAAAGGAAAAAAAAATGTTAAATTTCATTCATTTGGGTGACTTTACACTGCTGTGTTTTACTTTTTTTTTTTTTTTTTTCCCCTCCCTTATCTTTTTGCTCTGACCCTCTTGGCTTAGTTCCCAGGGGCTGGGAGCAGGGGGCGGTTGAAGTAACTAATTGTCATGGGCTTTAGCTCTGCCAGCTAAGCTTAACACGTTTCACAATTGCCAAGGGGTAAATACCAATCAGATTGAGCAAAGTCCCAGGGCTGTTGGGACTTTCAGGTCCATTGGGAGACCCCAGACCAGCCCTGCATCTGCTAGTCCCTTGAAAACCAGATGCCTGTCCCCAGCTACATGGTCAACAGTTGAGTCAGAAAGTCCACAGAGTAAGAAGACAAGCAAGTGTGCTTCCCATGGTGGCGCTCTGTCAGTTACACCCTGTCAGTTACACCCAGTTACCTCCGTTACTGACCAGACAGATGGATTTTTGTCCCACCAAATTGTTACCCGGTGCGACACTGTGGGGTCGTGGGCTTTGGGGCAAGGCGTTTGTGTGAGTGTGTTGGTGTGTGCAGGTGTGTGTATTGGGTGTGCATGTATGTATGCTGGTGTGTGCACACGTGTGTGTGGGCGTGCACGGATGTGTACCGAGGGGTGTGTGTGTGTGTGTGTGTGTGGCACAGATGTACAGCCTCTTTCATTCCCTGCATCACCTCCATTCATCCTCCGGGGGAGGGCGAACATGGGATATGAGCTCCTAGAACCAAGAAACCCAAGCTTTGCTTGTTTTTCAGCTTTTGCTAAGTTTTAGCGTCTGTTTCCTCTATTCTGAAAGACCCCTGAAGTTCCTCTCAGAAACTTTATAAGATATTAGGTTTTGATAACAAGATTTTTACCCGGAGTTCAAAGCCCGCTGTGAGTTGACTAATGATGGTTTTTCTAGAGCATTAATAAGAACACCAGGCTCCAGATAATCCCCAAAAAACTCTTTTGCTCCTAAGATAATGACATAACAGGTAGCACCTGGAGGAAATCTCAGTGCCTTCCCCAGGAGGATAAAAGACTTGTTTCAGCCTCAGAGAGAAGATTGACAATAATTAGGTGAAAACATTTGACCATGTGTGGTACACTTCAGTGATGCCTCTGTCTCTGTCATGTCAGGGGCTCCGTTCCCAAGGGACCCGGGGTGTCAGCTCTCGTTTTAAGCATGAATCTTAACCTCCATTTATCCATTTCTTCTAGTCAGCTGTCCAAGGGACTCCAATCACATTTTTAAAGCCATCCTTATTCAGAGTTTTTTTTTTTTTCCCCAGAAGTGGTGACTAGTGCTGTACTATTTCTAAAAATAGTGCTGGCAGTTCTGATGTTGTAGCCTTTTAATGAGCTGTTTAAAATCCATTCTTAATTCAGAAGTTACTGAAACCTAGGAAGATTCCATTTTGGTGGAATGGCTACAAGCAAAGAGTAATTCAGCTCCTCAGCTAATTATCATCTTGTCTACTCCGGACCTTTCTGCATTGTCTAACTTGTAAACCTACAAGGTTTTGTTCGTTATTTTGTCTTTTATCAAACTCTCTCAGTAGCCACATACTTCTATTAGTGAAATGGCAAAACTCATCTCTGAAGGGCCCAGTAGAAACAAACCATTGGTTTAGGCTACCGTCCCAGGACAAAAGCCAAGTTAAGGAAGATCTTAGAATCTTTCGGTCTGTCTTTTCTCTTTGCATAAGCAAACATCTACTCGTATATTTGAGAACAAATCTATAACACACCAGCAACAGAAAAGAGTGTTCTCCGTTAGGATTGTTAGGTTCCTAATGTGTTAAAGTGCCACAAAATACCATTCCCGTTTTGGTGCGTGAATGGATTAGACTCAGAATGTTGCAACACGAAGATAGTCTTGCAATATATTGTATGTGGTGGCTTAGAGGGGAGGAAGTGTCCCAGTGGGATATGCAATGTCAGTTCAGGAACCATCTGTGGAAATTCTGTAACAGGAGAGATACCAGAAGGAACAGAACAAGCTGAAAGAAGAGTGGGAAAAGGCCCAGAAAGAGGTGGAAGAGGAGGAACGCAGATACTATGAGGAGGTAGGAAATTCCCAAGAAGGAATTTGACTTGTGGTTTTGATTCCTCAAAGTTTATTGGTGCTTTTTTTTTGGTCTGTGGTATATGTACGCACGTGGCTGTGTCTCATTCTCCTTACTCACATCAGAGCCCTGTCAACTTCTTCAAAGAGTCGTATCCTGTAGGCCCTAAAAGACCACAGTTCCCCCAAATTTAATTTGTGGTAAGGGCGTGTTGAGTCATGGTCAAGGGAGACAATATAATTTTATCTGTTTCCCAGTCAGAGAGTCAGATTCTTGATTTACCTTAAAGAGATGACACGAAAGTATCCATTTATTTGTGTATTTGAGGAAAGCATGTTTGGTAGTAGTGAATTAATTCTGTGAGGATAATTTTGAGATTGAGGCTGAGTGAATCCTTACTGACTACATTCACTATATTGTACTAAAGAGATTCGGAGGGAGGAGAATTTGGTTTTGTTTTACTCATTTTTTTAGATGAACAAACCAGACCGCATTAGAGAATTGGAAGGGAGCTACCTTTAATGTGTATTAGCTAAAATTTGTTTATGATTAATTTTGTTGCAAATTTATCTTCAGTGATTGCGGTGCCTAATCTGATCCCTAAAAGCATTTCTAATTAGGCTTCTTGAATCAGACTAATTTGCAAAGACTTTGTTTTTCCAAATTAAATGCTAATTTCTAAATCATTGCCCATAAAAAGTGCTATCTGATTTACATGCTTTTAGAAAATAAGACCCCCCTTTTTTTAATGCCCTGCTTGCTTGTACATAATCCAATTTTTTTTAAGTTCCTTAATGAAATTTTTCTCTTGACAAATGTGATTTTATTTTCTTTTTTCCCCTTTCATTAATTACTGTCCTTCTCTTTAGGAGCGCAAAATAATTGAAGACACCGTGGTTCCATTTACTCTTTCTTCAAGTTCTGCAGACCAGCTGTCTACATCCTCCTCTGTGACTGAAGGCAGCGGGAAAATGGTGAGACCGTAGATTAAAAGCAATTTGTGAAACAAACCTAAATAGAAGTATAAAATGACAAGTTCAAGTTTTCCACCAGTTTAAATCTAGGACTGACTCTTGCCTAGAGTCACATCAGCTGCTGTGTGGCCATTGTACCCCATGGTGCTGTCACTGCCATGGCTGTCAATGCCGGAGTCATTTCCTGGGAAGCAGTGAAATCATTCCTGGGGCCAGATCTACTCCCACGGACCAGCAACCAAAGTCTCTCGGCACTGGCTGGAGAGACCCTGATTAGTGGAGGATTCGCTGGAATGTGCCCATCGTTCACTCACTCAACACACATGTATTCCTCTCCGCTACACCATGCGTTCCTTTGCCCTGGATGGTAGCCAACAATGCACTCCCCACCAGCCTCCGTGCAAGTTGCTTCTAACCCACTCTTAAAATTCCCCATGAAATTTATTTGTGTCTTCAAGGGCTGGAGAGAGCACAAAAAGGGTGGTCTACCTCCATATCCCCCAAATAAGGTTGAACAAAAGTCATACCAAGACTTGGAATAGTCTGTAATCTGCATTAAAAAAAAAAAAACAATGGGCCCACGAGAGCCATTGCTCCTAACTGAACAGTCCTATGACTTTGTTTTACTTTGAAAGGCGGGTTTTCTGACAGTTCTCTTTCATGATAACTTTTAAGAAAGATCCAGATTACACATTGATTTCAAATCGTTGGGAAGCAGTTACTATTCAGTTAATCTGGACAATTGTTCATTATGCTGTAAGCAGTGTGACTGGAAAAAATGTTTCAAATATCCCATGGCCAGAGATGAGTGTTGTACAGTGTGTTTAAAAATGATATTCAGGGGTGCCTGGGTGGCTCAGTTCATTTAAGCCTCCCAACTCTTGGTTTTGGCTTCGGTCTTGTCTCATGGGTCGAGCCCTGAGTTGGGCTCTGCGCTGAGCAGGGAGTCTGCTTGAGATTCTCTCCCTCTGCCCCAACCCCCACATGCATTCTTTCTCTCTCCCAATAAATAAATAATATTCAATATTATCCTTATTTTCTCAATTAGAATAAGATGGACTTGGAAAACGGTCGAGAGGAAGAACAAGAGACAAGACAGAAGAAACCACTCCAGGGGGACAATAGTGATTTATTGCATAAGCCTAGGGAAAATCACCCACCGGAGGAAATGGGCAGGTATGAACTATATCAGGCTGTCCTTCTAAATGTGAAAAGCATTTTTTCTGTTTTTGCCTCTTCGCTCCCCAGAAAGGGTACCCATTTCTAATGCAAATCATATTCAACTTTGAAATTATCATTCCAGTAATACATTACGTATTGCTTAACCACATTCTGATATCTCTGAAGTCAGTCTTTATGCTATTGAATGTAAATCGCCTTATTTTTAAACAGGTGAAATCTTTTTTAAGTAAGGAGAGATAGTATAGATCATCAAAGGAGCATGTTGTCACTTCAAAGCCCCAAATCTGTCATTCACCTGAAATGGTGAGTGTGTCAGGAGGGATAGAGGTTGAAATGAGGTCCTGGGGTCCTACCTACTGTGGGTTGATGGTGAACCTGGACTATACCGTCAGTATCCCCCGAGCTGTGAGAAACCACATTTACTCTGCGTGACAATATAAAGGATAACTAACAAATGATTGGTTGTGGATAATCATCCCACCCCATGGGTTCCATTATGTAGAACCTCCGGATCATTCAGAGCTAGCTCAAACTGGAGCAGAATCTGGTTGTAGCTATGGGGCATAGAGAGTTTATTGATGCCACTCTGGGCCTAACCTAGAAGGGACCCCCAGAATCCCAGGAAATTGGCAGTACCCTGCCACCAGCAAGTTCTTTATGAGACAGATGTTTGCTTCTGGGGCTCTGAGATACCAGAGAGAGATTGGCAAGTGTGCAAGCATGTGTACACGTGCACATACATGAGTGTGCGGAGATACACACGTGTGTATACACACTGCACCCTCAGAGAATCCCAAAGACGTGAAAGGCTAAGTGTCATTTTCAAAGACTGTCCAATTTGAAAGTTTGGCTGGGAACTGAGCCCCTCTAGTAGGATCTGCTCTGAGAATTCTCCTGTGTCCATCAGCCAGAAGACTGGGTGGATTGTGGCCATAGGAGCTTCGGGCCCATGTCCAGAGTCTGCAGAGCCTTTGGAACAGCCCATCTATTTCCAGTTAACACTGTTTAAAGGAAATTTTCAGTTTCATAAAACAAAAGCCATCGGTCAGGAATATTTGAATGATGCTGCTAAGCGTTATACATGAATTTTCGCTGCTTTTCCAGACAGTCCCTGTTATCTCCAGAAACTTTGTTTCCCCCTCAAAACTTTTTTAAACCTCCTCCATCTCCTTCCCCTGCACACAGAAGCTACTGCAAGGCCAGTGAATTCTCATGGGCTGCCCAAATCCTGTGTGGCCCAAGTCTGTTCTACAATAAGTCCTCTCTTGTGAAAATCTGGGAGATTCCGGTTAGCTCGGGCATCCCTTGAAATGATCAGAAATGACGACCTTTATGGACAGGGAGGTGGGGAAGACGTCAGAAATGATGGTTTCTCGAGCTTAGTAAATTGATGGGTAATGAAAATGTGTAGGATTTTCCAGTACTTTCAATCTGGTTTAAAATGAAAAAAATAAACATTTAGTTAGTCCCATTTCTCTTTTCATATTGTAACTGGGTATTTCCATGCCCTAAAGGATAGGATGAGTTTAGTTCAGTTGCTTTCATCTCTGTTCTGAAATATACACTCATTTGTCTCAACAGCCTAACTCAAGGGGCCTTGGCTCATTCTAAGAATCCTGTATCGAAAGGAGGCCATCAGGACCATCAACTGGATACAGAAACTGGGGCCCTACACTATGGGATGAACTCACAGCTAGCTCAGGGTAAGCATGGGTGTTGAAACCCAATAACAAAATTATTATAAGACCCCCAACACATGTAGTTCAGACAGGTATGAGCTCTACTGGCGGCAGGCCTCTCTTGTAGCTTATGCTAATGAGCACAGTGAAAAGACTCCCACCACTGTGGGCCACAGTCTACATGAGCTCATGGTGAGACCCCAGCGGGCATCAGTGCTTTCAAGAAAGAGGACATGCAGAGCACTAGGGGGATGTTACTGAACACTAAGTTTATGTTCTTTATTCTTTCCTTGGCCTCAGATCCATCCCAGAATCAGCAGCTATCAAACCCATTGATGCACATTCTAGAAGATGTGAAGCCAAAAACCCTCCCTTTGGATAAAAGCATTAACCATCAGATTGAGTCTCCGGGTGAAAGACGGAAGTGAGTAGCCAAATAAGATGCGTGTGGGATTCCTTTGCTTTTTAAAATTTATTGATTAAGAATGGGAAACAAGTGTGAGATGGCAAGATGTCAGCAGCCTTTTTGTGCTTCTTGTCCATTAACTCTGAGTGATCAGATAATAAGTATTTATGGATATTTGAGACAGTCTTCCTGGCAAGTAAATATGCACTCTGATTTTTATCAACTTGTAAGAGCAAAGTAATGTTTTTAACCTACAAATCTAAACATCTGGGAAGAATTTGCAAGCCTGTTGCATAAGTGATTTATTTAAGTGAGTTAAATTATCTCATAGCCTGGTGACAAATGTTCTTTCAAGGAAAAAAATGTTTTTATCTCATTTACATGCTCTCCCATGAAGTAACTACCCCAGGCTATATTCTTATTTTGTAAAAACCGTATTATTTTACAATAAGAATAGTTCCTATCATTTTTGAAGCCTTTCAATATATAATAGGCACTGTGTTGAAGGGTTTATATATCTTGTCCCTTTTTATATATGTTAATTCACTGAATTCTTCCAGTAACTTTACTGGGTCTTATTTCCATTTTAGAGATGAGGACATTGAGGCTCAGGGAAATTAAATAACTTATGCAAAGTACTTGACTGGTTAAATGGTGGAGGAAGTCAAAATAAACCCGTAGTTCCAAGATAAAATCATATTTGGGCGAGAGGTTCCCTGTAATCAGTTTTTAAAATATATAACATTCATGGCGCATTAACCAATCATTCTACCTAGAGCCAGACGACCTAGATTTAAACTTTGATTCTGCCGCTTGCCTGCATAGGACTTTGAGCAAGTTACTTAATCTTTCTCTGCCTCAGTTTCCTCATGTGTAAAATGGGAATAATATTAGTACCTACCTCACAGGGTTTTGTGCCTGGCAAATGATAGGTGCTATATATGTCAGTGGTGGTGCTGATAATGCCAAATGATGGTGATGGTGACAGTGGTGACGATGGTGGTGACAATGGTGATGACGGTGGTGGTGACGGTAGTGATGATGGTGGTGGTAATGATGATGATGGTGGTGGTGGTGGTGATGGTGGTGATGGTGACAATGGTGGTGACGATGGTGATGGTGTTGACAGTGATATTGGTGACAGTGACAGTGGTGACAATGACAGTGGTGGTGATGATGGTAGTGACGATGTGATGGAGGTGACGATGGTGACAATGATGGTGACGGTGGTGATGGTGACTTTGGTGGTGATGGTGATGATGGCGATGATGACTTGTTCCGTAAGTTCATATTTTTACCTTATTTATCATGTTACAGTTTTTTTCCTCAATATAGTGTTTGAACCATTTCCCCTTTTCTCTTACATGTATCCTATTTTATTACTATCTGTCCTGATGACACTCAAAATCAATAGAAGGTACAATCACCTAGAAGTAATCATTATGATTCTCGATTACCGCTCAGATTGTCAGCCTTTTTTCAGGCAATGTGCTTATACTTTAGGGTATTACATGAACATCTGATACTCTGGAGGAGACTAGCTCCACCTAAGGAGGGAGGTGTGAGTGGGCGGGGGCTCCGGGGGTCTCTCTGAAAGCAGTTCGAAGATAAGTGAACGGATGTTCTGTTCACTTCTGCGTTGGCATTTCTCTTTTCCTCCTTTTTTTCTGTGTTCTGTCCCTTTCTTCACAAATGAAATGAACTCTTAAAAGCAAGAGCCCGGACAAGGCTCATGTGCCACCAAGAGCACCTGTCAAACCGTTGCAGTAGCGTCTGGCTGGGACCATTCTGCCGTGTGGATGTTCATGACCTCGTAGTTATTACATGTTTTGAACATTAGCCCTAATCACATGTACCCATGATGAACTTATTGGTAGGGGTAGAAGCCACTTCGCTAAAAGAAATATCTCCATTAAAGCTCTGCCCTTTAGCTCTGGGCTCTTTTAAGAGCTTATTCCTAGATCGCTACTCATCTCTCCCTTCCCCCCCAGTCCATGATTTTTATATCTAACCCAGCATGCAATGTCAACTAGCAAAGTACCTGGCAAAAAAAAAAAATAATAATAATAATAAAGACTAGAAAGATATCGTGTCTTCCTGTCCAACCGTGCCAGCCTGGTTTTGATACTATGCAGCCAATGCACGTACAGTCTTTGCTAGATGGAATGATTGCTTCTGTTCTTCATAAAAAATTACCACTAGGACCCTCTGTTGTTTTTTATTTGATTGTCAAGGGAGTGTTTTGTTTTGTTTTGTTTTGTTTTTGTTTTCATCGTCATCCAAAATGTCTCTTCTTGTGGGAGGGGCTTCTCTTTCTTTCTCATAATTTTTGGCTCCCTTACCGTGTTACAGGAAAAGCCCTCGAGAGAATTTCCAGGCTGGGCACTTGTCCCCCTGTTCTCCTACCCCTCCTCGCCAATCACCAAACAGGTACAAGAGGTTAGAAAGCCTTTCTGAGGCTGCTTGATTTCACCTACTGCCTGCTGAGCATGATTTCAACCAAATTAGTGCTTTCCAGATGATTCTGAGAGATTTGTTCACCTGCCTCTCTTCCTACTCACACACTCACACACACTCTCACACACACACACACACACACACACACACACACACACACAGAGGCAGGAGGAAAGAACACATCCCCCATCCGCCTGCAGATTTTCTCAGCCCTTGATAGAAAAAGCCAAGTGTATGATGTTGGCACGGCTGTGGCCATGGGGCTTTAATTACATTGTGCAGAACCCAGAATCTAATAATAAAATCCACCAGACAATTGCTGGGGTCCTCAGCCAGCGCCTTTCCCTCCAAGTTCACCCAGGCCTTCTGGGCAGGGGCCGCTGATGGCTCTTAACGGGGAACCAGGCAGGGGCTAGCAATGAAACTTCATCCTTCCCTTTCCCCCACTCAAGCTCTGTTACGATTGCTTCTGGACATTCATCGGGCCCCATGATATTCTTAAAAGCTGCCCGAGTTCCCATTCGCTGGAGAGACCAAAGCAGTGGGAACTCAGAGGTTTTCTTTGATTTAGAAATTTCATTTCACTACCAGATAAGAGGGAAATCCTAATAAACAGAGTTTGCTCGGAGCAACTCTTCCTCTTTTCTCTTGTTTTCCTTTCTGTTTCTTCAGTTCCTCTGTACCCTGTTGGCTTTTGAATGAAATTGCGTATTTTTAAATTTCTTGTGTAATTCCAAGAGCTTTCCAGACAGCAGGCATCACCGTGGTCTGATATCAGTTGCAGGAAAGCTGTCTGAGAGGGGGCCATCTAGTGCTGTCCCCCGGGGTCAGGGTGCGGGGTCTGGTTCTAGTCTGGTGGTTGGCCCTGTCGTAGGGGCTGTGAGGGGACAGAGACGGGAGAGACTCAGCCCGTGCCCTCCATGCGCTCACAGCTCAGAGAGATGGCAAGTGCCCCGTTTATGGAGCCCCAGGGTGTTTGCACTGGAAGAGGCGGTAGGTAGAGACCATCTAATCCAATCCTCTCATTTTAAAAGTGAAAGCAAAACCCAAAGTGCGTTCCTTACACCCGATCATAGAACTTGGTGACAGAGTAGGGAGCGGGTCCCATGTCTGCCTGGTACCTATTGGGCTATATGACAATTGCCTCTATTTTTAAACCAAAACAACAAAAAATTTTCTTAATAAGTAAAAGGAAATGCCCTAGTGGGCCAGTGATCCCCAATGATAGAAAACCCTAAAGCAACGCTGAAACCTTAGTAAAACTAAATTGGATTATCTTTTAGGACTTAAGAAAACATAGGAGGAGTACATTGAGTCGTTTCAAGGCATTTAATCACATGGTTGAATTGATACAACATAGACTTCCTGTAACAGATAACTGAAACACACACACACACACACCCCCCCCAAATCCCATGCCATGATGGAGGCCTGTTGTATTGAGTCTAGCAGTTTGCTTGCAACTTGTATCTGTTGCTTAATTCCTGCTCGTTACCAGCTCAGTGATTGCCATTGCATTCATGATATAAACATTTTTAAAATCCATCATTTTTTTTTGAGGCTACATGTGAGTGCATTCGACCAACTATTCTAAATGAACGTTTTATTTCGCCGTATATTTTGAAACCCAGGTCTATCAGCGGGAAGAAGCTGTGCTCGTCCTGTGGGCTCCCTCTGGGCAAAGGAGCCGCCATGATCATCGAGACCCTCCATCTCTACTTCCACATCCAGTGCTTTCGGGTACGTACGCGCCGCTCTCCTCCCTGAGTGATGTCTTCTAGCATCTTCTAGCATCGTTCTGTGCTGAGAATTCCTTCCTGGAAATCCTGACGGCCTCTGCTCGTGAGGCCAGGCCCTCTGGATTGCACAGAAGTGTTCACAGAGCTCGTCCTTCGGGATGAAACTCTCCTCTCACACGTCCCTCTGGGACGGCGGGTTAGAAGAAGCAAAACGGAATTGTGCCGCGTGTCTGGAATGTAGCGTCTTTGCCGCTTCTGACACTCTTGTGACTTCACAGCAAAGGTTTTTGTGTTGAATGGAAGATTTTCTGTCAGTTAAGTGGTTAAGAGCTAGTTGCCTAATTGTAGGTCTCCGAATGCCTCTGTGTGTAATCACGGATTGAGTATCGCTCCCTCTGAGCAGCTGCCCTGCCCCCCCCAGACTAAGTCAGTTGCCTTTACAGGCCTTGGAAAGAGCCTTTCCTGGTCCTTATTGCTCACTTATTTCATTGTTTAATTATCATCTCCTCGAATACACCATCACCTCCATTAGGGCGGGGGCTGTATCTGTCCAGCCCACCGTGATTTCCTCTGAACCTAGCAGAGATGAATGAATTGACCAATACACTGAAATTGAGGAGGCCTAGCTCCTAGTCCCACATCTCCTGCTAATAAGGAGGTGAACCAATAAGGTGGTGAACCATTTCCTGCTCATTTATTATAAAATTTACAAGTTGGACTATATCGGTATTTCTTTTCTTTGTTTCACTCATGGACACTGAATAATCCAAATTAATATCTCTTGTTGAAGCTAAACCCTTGAACTCTGAATAAGAGTCATTTCTTTCTCTTCATCAGGCTAACGTTGCTTTCACTCGAATTTTGTTCTGTTTCTTTGTTGGTAGCGTCTTCCGCTATCGAGTAAACTCGCATGGGTTTAAAATAACTCCCACTTTACTTATAAGCTAAGAGAAAGTGAGTGAAGTCCCAAAATTATTAATTTAATAATACTAGTAATTACTGAAAAGCAAAACTTATGAGCAAAATACGATATGGATACTTAATTAGACTCAATTTATCAATATTCTCATTGTAAAATGAAGCTAGACAACATATATCCTAAATTGTCTAGGAGTGTTTTAAGGCTCAAAGAATATACTTTTTAATTCCCGGCAATGCCAAGATAATGTGTTCCAACATCACGGTTTGTTCTCAGAGACTTTCCCCGAACTTGAAATAATCCAGATGGCAAAGAGTCTTTGCAGTTTCTCAAGGGAGAGGAGACTTGCCTTCTTAGTCATCAGGCCTTTATTGTAATGATTCACTTCCTAGAGCTGATCTGATGCTTTAAGGCACATCGCCTCTTAGATTTATCCCCTACCCTGGAAGACAATGGAGCTTAAAACATAATTTGGATAAAGCTTTCCTCTACATGCCCCCCCCCCCCCCCCCCGCGGTGAGCTCAGAGCACCAATCTGGGGCTGGCCCTCTTCTCCTGAGCTGGGTCCTAATCCACCACCACCACCACCACAAAAGGCTGGTTTCTGAACCAACCTCCATTGCTACCTTCTCTGTTCTAATCAGTGCCTCCTCTGAACTCAGGCTGACTTTGCTGAGACGTGTTCTATTCCCAGTGGATTTGTAGCACTGGGTGTTACCGCTTTCAGTGTGGAAATGTAAGGTAGAATAGCCATTTCCTAGTAATTCTCATATGGTAGAACTCGCCAACAATTCTGGAAAGCATTTAAAGATTATTCACCAACAAGTTTCAATTGATAATCCATTGGCCGTGTGTTTATTTAAAACCACTAGGATGTCATCTGTTTGAAATGGTTGTTCCATCTTGATTGCAAGGTTCCACCTTGATTTGGGGACAACTTGACCCCACCTACCAGCTCTACAACCCTGGACAAGGCAGCGAGCCTTTGAACCGGTGTCCTTCTCTGTAAAATGCAAGGAGTTAGGATAAAATGCTAGAAGTGTGTTGTTGCTGAGTCAGCTCTTGGTACAACATCTGACATGTAGTAGATGCTCAACTAACGTGGAGGTTGTAGAAGGGATCGTTGCATACTTGTGTGAACCGTAACTAAGCATTATAAAGAAGTTTTTCCCTGTGCACCTTAACTTCTGTTCTTTCTGCCCTACAGTGTGGAATCTGTAAAGGACAGCTTGGAGATGCAGTGAGTGGGACGGATGTTAGGATTCGAAATGGTCTTCTCAACTGTAATGATTGCTACATGCGATCCAGAAGTAAGTGCCAGGGGGCAGGCACAGGATACCCTGAGATGAGTGTGCTCACATGCCTTTTACAGGACCCAATTTAGAAAATCAACTGTTCCATCCTCATTGACTGACACGCCTCCTCTGAGGGTAAGATTTATTAGCACTTAGGTAAAAGAAACAATAAGGAAATAACCCCTATTTACCACTTGTTTCTTACTGGAAGTTACTGTTACAGTGTGGCCAAATTCTTTTCATCCAGAAAAATTCTTTTTATCCGTTAATATACCGGGGAGGTAAAAACCAAGTTTGAGACATTCCTTGAGCTCACCGTAGAGATTTTGGTGAGATAGAAGGAAGATACAATGTCTGTGAACCACTGTTCATTTGTGGAGGCATATCTTTAGAAGACCAGCACCACTTGGGATGGTTTAAGTGTGAAGAATGGCTCTCCAGTGTTCACCAAATCAAGCACGGTGTCCTCAGTGTCCGCATGCCCTACAGTCAGGAGTTTTGTGACATGGTCTGGTTTTGTTCCCAGCTAACTTGAAAGTTCTTTCAGAGCCAAGATGAGGGGTTCTACTTCTCTGGGAATCCCTGACCCACACTCCTCCAAAATGCCTTAGTACATAAACAAAGCTGAACCAATCTCTGCTGAAGTTCCTTTGAGCAGCCTGCCCCCTGATCCTGTGTCTGGGTCTCCTACCGGAGACCGTTCACGTTGGTTTTGAGGGCACCAGGGGGCGCTGTTGCCCAGCTGCTGTTTAGAAAATCTGCAGCCAGCCAGCCAGTGGCTCATCTCTGAATCCTCCCTCCATCCTAAGTACAGTCCTTCTGGTGGGGAGACTTCCAGCAAATTCATCAGTTAGAAATTCTTCCTTTAAAAACAATGGAAGTGAGGAGGTGGAGTTTGAAATTCAAGAATCTTTTCTTATTTCTCAAAGTAAGTGAAGGAATATCTTTAGTCTTTTTTACATGGGTCTCTAAATCTGCAAGACTGAAGACTTCAAGAGTGAAATTGAAATTAAGTTGTTTTATTGCTATAAATTTAGTCAATTCACGGAAGTATAGGCCTCTTTTAATAAAATCATAGGAAATAAGAATTAGATCAAACCCAGGTGGTTTTGATCTATGACAAACATTTGACTTATTAAAGTCAAAACAATTCCAACTTTGAGCTGCTGTCCTCAAACTGAACCATTTATACCACATATTATATATATTGATATTAATTTTATATGACTATATAATATATAATATTGATATAGCATATAATATTGACGTCAACTTTATACTATGTATTATACATGCAAAATGTGGTGTAAATAGTAAAAAAGCTAAAATGAGCAACAAATAAAATAGTAGATCATGTATGATCCATAAGTATATATACATCTATAATATATATAGTAATTAAATATATTTATTTAAACTGGATTTTTATTTGTTTATTTTTATACATTACAGTGGAAAACTAAGCCCTTTTCTCCCAGATGCCAGTGATTTTAACTATCATCTTGTACAAATTATACTTTTCTCAACCTCAGTGGACCAGATGAATGTGAATCATGGAACCAGAAGAGGGCGCTGTTAGGTTGAAGGACTGTTGAGCCAGATTTGAAAAGTACTGCAAATCTGAATTTCTTTCGTAATTTAAAGTGCTTGAAGGACATCAGCAGAGAGTAAACCTGAATCCACCTCTGGGTGACAGCGACCTGTTTTCATCCAGATTTTTATTTTAATTGAGAGAGTGGGTGATTCATTGTCATTTCTTTTGGAAACTAGCTTTTTGGATCTAGGCCAGCAATTTTTCTCTTGTGTATACAAATGAAAAGGGCCTTAACTGCTTTTAATTCCAAATCTAAAGACAAGAACCATGGAGTTACAATCATCTATAAGAGGTTATAAATTATAATAGTCTCGTAAGATAAAAAATAAAAAAGTAATTTGGAGGTAGACTAACGTGATTTTTTTATTTTTTATTTTATAGAAAATACTTTACTAGCATTTTTTTTTTATACTAAGAAAGCAAGAAGGCATATTACTTCTCTGCCTAGATGACTTCTATAGATATTCAAAGGAATAAGTAAATAAAATTATAAATGGTATAAGGTTAGAAAATAGAAGGGCGCCTGGGTAGCTCAGTGGGTTAAAGCCTCTGCCTTCGGCTCAGGTCATGATCTCAGGGTCCTAGGATCGAGCCCCACATCCGGCTCTCTGCTCAGCGGGGAGCCTGCTTCCCCCTCTCCCTCTGCCTGCCTCTCTGCCTACTTGTGATCTCTCTCCCTCTCTCTCTCTGTCAAATAAATAAATAAAATCTTTAAAAAAAAAAGATTAGAAAATAGTGTTGTTTAGAAAGACACCAAATAAAGTCTCCAAAATTAACCACTGTAATCACTTTCTAACTATTTCTGAGAGAGAAGGGCAGAATGTACATTCGTATATGTGCACAGACACACACACACACACATATCATATGTCTGTGATACATCTACCTACCTATGTTCTGTTTCTTATTTCATGAAGGTAATCACATAGTCAGTGTTCTGTACTTTTTGTTGCTCTTGTGTTTAATTTAATGATATATTATGGCAATTTTTCTTTTTCTTTTTTTTTTTGGCCATTTTCTCATATAACATATTCTTTCTTCTCATTCTTTTAAATGGCTGTTTAATACGTGGATACAATCCCATTGTGTGGACTTACCATAATTGCAAACTATTCTCTGTGCGTGGGCATTTCAGTTGTTTCCGGTGTTGTAATATGTTTTTGTAAAGGCCCCAGTGAACGTCCACGTACGATGTCTTCATGAACAGTTGAAAGCATTTCTGTAGGGTAGATTCTGAGCACCGGGACTGCCGAGTTAACAGTCATGTGCTTTTAAAATTTTCAGACGACTTGTCTAATTATCTTCCAGAAAAGTGCACTCTCCCTGCAAAGAGCATAAGAGAGCCTCTTTCTCTCTCCATGCCTATGTCAGTTCTGGATAGCATCAGACTCTTTAAATTCCCACTGTTGCATGGGGAAGGGAAAATCGCATTGCTTTGACCTGTATGTCTTTAAGTGAGTTTGAACGTCTTTTTGTTTGTGTATTGACCATTTCTATTTCTTTTTTGCTATAAAAAAAATGTATCTTTTTTCTCTATCCTTTGCCCATGGCTCTACTGATACTTGATTTGTAGGAGTTCTTTTAAATTAGACATTTTCCCTTGATTTTATATTTGCTGCTTATTGAAGTTGTCATTGGTCTTCTACTTTATGAACTTTTTTTCATAGAAAAGATTTTCATGTAAAGTAATTAAACATACCTTTTTTTATTCTTTCCTTTTTGGATTCTGGGTTCTGTGTCCTGCTTAGAAAAACTTTCACTACTCCAAGGATTTAGCTGAGATTTCTCCTAGAATTGTTCTTTATTTTCTTTTTCACATGTAACTATGTGATCATCACAAATATATTTTGGTATAAGAAATGACATAGATGTCCAGCCTTTTTTTTCCCCCAATTATAAGTTGTGCAAATATAACTTAAGAATACCTTTTTTTCTTAATTTGAAATGCCAGCTTTCTCATAAACTAAGTTCCCATAAGTATTTGCATCTATTTCTGGATGTTTTATTATGTCTTATTAACCTACTAATTCTCAAGTATTGAATAGTTTTAATTATTATAGCTTCTTAATTTGTTTTCATATTGAGTAATAATGACCACTTTCTTTCCAGTTGTTTTTTCCAATTTTTCCTAATTTTTCCTTCATGTTTATTTTTCCAGATAAATATTAATATTATATAGGGCTAAACTTTACTTAACCATGACAGGGACAATGACCAGCATATCTGAGAACAGCGCTCATTTCTGTCTTGGTGTCAGAAGAAACAAATATGTTAGCTTAAGTGTGAATTGGTGGAGGGGATAATAGTTGTTGGCTTGAGAAGTATAAATATACTTGAATTGGTTGAGTATATCCCAGATGCAATAAAAAAAGTCAGAATAGAAAGAAATGGCTAAAAAATCATTTTTCTTTCTTTTTTATTTGATTTTGATCTGAGTTGAGGGGTGGGGGGTGGGTAGATGGAAGGGATGGTTTACATCATAGGCGTTCTAAGTGAAACAAAATAATTTCATTGTGTGGAATAATAAAGCCTGAATATATAATCCTATTTTCTTCAAGTAAGTAGTCACATTTAAATGAAATTTTTCTCTTGGAGGGGAGAAATAGCATAACAGCATATTAAAATGCAATTCCTAAAAGCAATGTAAACAGTTTTTAAGTTCATATGTAAATGGCAATGGAAGTACAAAACAAATCACCTGCCACAAATCAAGCCATCACGTGGCTAACTCGTGCCATTTGTGCTTGGGTGTTGGGTGACTGTGTCTCTGTGTCTGTTCCATCATTCATTCTGGTGAAATGCATTTAACGCAAAATCCCCAGGATCTTTTCCAGTGTTGCGATTGCCTCATTACAACTCTAGTGCCTCCAACAAAGGAGAAACTTTGGGAAGGTTTCAGCAGGAAATATGGAACCCAAACCATCCTTTTAGATGGAGTTGCCAGATAAAATACAAGATGCCCCCATTAGAATGTTTTTGCCCTATTAAATCTGAATTTCAGATAAACAGTGATTTTTTTTTTTTAGTAGCTGCAGGTCCCAAATATTGCATGATCAGGATTTAGCACAAGTATGTCTCAAATATCACTTGGGATATACTTATACCAAACAAACAAAAAAAAATTTTTTTAATTTGTTATTTACCTGAAACTCAATTTTGTTGGGTGTTCTGTATTTTTATTTACTAAATCTAGCAAATATGTATGAGTCCATATGTAGATCACATGTCACATTCCTCCTCTTGCAATGTATTTATTCTTAGAGAAATCAAAACCTAAAGGACCAGAGAAGACAGATTATTTTCTTGCTGATTTGCCACTAGAAGACAAAATAGGAAGTTTAACGAAGATCATTTGGTTTAAGGGTGAAATCCAGAGGATTTCAACCAAACTTGACAGGGCAGATGAATCCCCAGGGCTCCTTGTTACGTTCTGGGATGGGACTCATCGCAGATGAGTTCTGGTGGCACCACACTTGGAGCAGCAGAGGGGGACAAACTCCCCCTCCGAAGGAACAGAGATTCCGGCAGAGGTCATTACTGATGCTCTGAGGCAAGAAGTGTCATGTCCTCTAACCAAAGATTACCCCCATGTTCTTTGTCGCAGGTGCTGGCCAGCCCACAACATTGTGACATGGTTTCCCAGCTTCCAGCCCACTCACCATTTCTTTCTGGACGGTGTCCCCCCCGGCCAGCGTTTCATCAGATCCCAAGCGCAGGGGCTCCTTGGCGTTTACCTAATTTCAGAAAGGCTGTTCTAAAAGATGGTATCTGTTCTTCTGTAGCACAGTGTTTGCGTTCTTCTCGATTTTTTGTTTCGGTTTTGATTTTTGTTTTCTTTTGGTTTTGCATTTGCATGGTCTATACAAACAGAATATGGCAGTGTCGTGATCCTGTCGTTCACACAAAGGTCTTAGCGTGGGCCAACAGGCTTATGGTTTCAAATGCGTTATTCTCTTCTCTGAGAGTTCCTGGGATGAATGAGGCAATAAACCTGTTTCGTTGTAGTATCTCTAGGAATTAAACACTTCATGTTTACAGAATTGAGCTGCAGAAAGTGCAAGACATGCCGATTTGGGATGTGTCGTCTTCTGAGACGGAAGCCTAGGATTCACGCATTTCAGAAACTAAAAACCACACCGTAGAGCTCTGAGCTATAACTTGTTTTTAACGCAGAGACGCTAGTCCGATCATATATACTGTAATCCCGAGACATCTGTTACTTACCTTTGGAGGTAGAAGTCCTACCAATAACTTATTACGCCGTTAGTATTAGATTTTGTGTGCTTTGGAAGTTCTGTCATTCATAGAGGCTGGTCCATCAAATAAAGCGAACCCTTCCGGTATCAGCTAGACTTACACCACGGGGACATTGCCCAAGGGTAGGAAAAAACCATAGGGAAATATTTCAGTCATCGTCTCCCAAGTTCTTACCAAAATCTGTGAGGAAGTTTTATGTCCAGAAGAGCGGTGGGTCAGTGAGAGCCATGAGGGCTTTGGTGCTTGCTTCTCTTCAGGCTGTAGATTGAATAAGGGACTCGTGTGAGGCCTGCGGAAGTTCTCATCAAGATCTCATCAAGATCATGAAGTGTGACCAGGGCTCACCCTTGCCTGCAAGTTCTCCTTGAGGGCGTGAAGCACAGGTGTCTAAAGCAAAGCATTAAGACCCTCCTCCTAGAATCCAATGACATAGGTCGTGACGAGCCACCGATGTGCGATCAGCCAGAAGAACCTCCAACTCACAAAGCGTCCAGCCCACCGCAGTGGACATCTGCTCCCTCTCGTTCTCCTGTATCACCAACGCTCTTGACTGTCGACAATTCCGGGACTTGCTCATGGAGAAGTTTAGAGGGGAGCTCTTGTGGAGAGCTAGCTTATTGTCTGCCCTGTGTGATGAGTTTCCGCTGGCCAAGAAAGGACTCCACTTACTAAAAAGCATCACGTTTTAGATCTCCAGGCTGTTTTCTTTAAGACTGGGGAAAGGGGAACTATTTATTCTGCCTTAAAATGATGGCAAATAAGTGAAGATGACATTTTGTGAATGTAGACTATGGATATACTCCTAATAGGTTAATGTAGTCATACAAGGAGATCAAGTAGATGTTTTTCTGTTTATGTAAGCAATAATTTTTTTTTCTGTGTCTTATTGAGTAGGGCTAGCAATTATTTATTTACATGCTAGACTGTTCTCTGCATGCGGGTTCCATGTACGTGCAGAAATTTCCTCAGCCACTGGAGGTATTTTGACCATCTTGTCATTTGGATGAGCTGTTGTTAGATTGAAATTTACACACTTCATTAAAAAATTGTGCCTTAGAAAATGCGAAGCTGTTGCACATAGTCAGTGATGAATTCTGGATACAGTACATTGAAGAGAGACAAAGTCACTTCCAAGTCACCAAGACTTCTCGTGGAGGTGTTTGCTGTTTTACAGGAAAAAAAAAGATTAAAAAAAAAAGAAAAAAATAGAAAAAAATTAAAAAGTAAAAAGTTTTGAAAATGTACAGATTAAGTTCAATATTTTGATTAACCACCTGCATGTTTTATTAAATATTTTGATAATGTGGATGTTTACACTTTGCATGATATTAGCAGAGTACTTTACCACGAATAATGCACAAAACATGTACAATATGATCATTCATAACCGATTTTTATAGAATACTTTTTACATGTGGAACTCCATCTGTTATGTAAGGATTATATGAATATTGCACATTCTCCTCTGGTTTCACAAACCCATTTATACATATTTCTTAGCGAGCCTCATTGTACATGTATTGAAGCCTGAATCGAGTCAAGAAAAATAAAGCCCCATTCTCCAGCTGCAAAATGTGCTTTCCCATAATGAACAATAGTCACCAGCACAGAATAATCTCCAACATTTTCTAAATTCTAATTGCCAACTGTTTCTATTTCTATTTGATTTCTATTTCATTTGGAGTCTGTTACATGGCATCTCAGGCAGACTAGATCTTGTTTTTTCCAATGTAGCATAACGAGTATGATCTATTTCTTTTCAAATAATCTTTGAGATCCCAGGGAAAAAAAATGCTCCACTTTGTTGAACTACGATGGAAATGCGTTTGTTTAAAAAACAGATGAGGCAAGTGAGTGATTTATTGTTCCTGAGGAAATAATACGATTTTTTTCCCCTCCTGCTCCAAAAGCTAGTCCTTTCTCTTTCTTAAGAAAAAATGAGTAACCCTTTGTTTTTCACTAGCAAACCATGTCGTTTCCTCATTCTTTCTACGTAGTGTTACTAATGCAAGACCTATTCTAGTTATCTATACACAGAGTAAGACGTAACAAACTGAAATGATCCACCTCATATGTGAGTCCTTCCAAAAGGTGTTACTGCTCTGGGTGGGCCAATGTTCTCTATCAGTTATACTAACCTTCATTTAAAAATATTTATTCTAAAATGCCTCTGAGAAATAGTAAAAAAAAAAAAAAAAAAATTAAAAGTTGTCTAAAATGCAACAGCTTTTATAGTAAATGTACATTTATAAATAAAATACTCAAATCAACTTTGTACTCCATTAATTGCGGGGCAAGGAGGTGGGGTCAGCTTTCCGACCTGGGGAAGAGAGAATCAAACCTGGGGAAGAGAGAATCAAACTCGCTCCCTTGTAGCTTTGGGTCTGGGGTTACGTAGTCAGATGATGGCAATGAAGCATATTTGCATATGCATCTTGTTGCATTTTCGAGCTCAGCTATTTAAGGCAAATCAAACTTAGCAGCTGGTTGTAGGAGTCCCTAAGGAATTGCCTTCCACTGAAGGATTCAAACTCCTTGAGGTGAGACACACAGTCACCAGGAGAGACCCTGCAAATGCCAGTGGAAATTATCTGAAACAACCAAATGCTGGAGCATTTCCAGCGCTGGCCGGAATCAGCCAACCCCTGGAGGTCGCTAGATTCTTCCACTGTCCTTAGTGCTTCTCCAATGTTCCCTCTCACTGTCTCCATATAGTCATTTCACTGAGGGCTTTTTTCTCTGTTGTTGACCAGGAAATTTTCTGCGAAACAGAGGCTTTCTGCTGATGCCGTGAACTTTCCAAAATACACGTGTACCTTGCCTGGGTCTCTGTCCTAGATTTGCAAGTGGTGCTGCTAATAGCAAGCAGATTCTGTGAAAGCTCCCATCACTCTAAGATGCAGTGTTCTAATTGCCACCACAATTTGTATTCTGGTTCTTTTTGCCAAGTGTGGTAGGCAGCTAGTCATTGCTACTCTTTCCATAGATAAGTGACTTCTTTCCCCTGCCTGAGAGAGTCTGAGTAGCTCTCAGAGCGGTGGCATATATCCATAGATACTTAAATGAGATTCCGTTCAACTACAAAGAGAAGATTGTTATCACAACACGTGCTCTCTAGAGAATGTCTTTACCAAAAGAATAACATTCTAGCCCAGACATGCTGAACTAGCTTGCATTCCACTGACTTTCTTGAAGACCTAAGGACTTCTTCATAGGGCCCAAATTTAGACCACAGACGATCCCGCCCCAGCCTTTGACATTATCTAAGTCGGGGGTTACAAACTCAAATCACCAGAGGAACCAGTTATGCACTGTAAATAGGAATCAAAAGTGGGGAATAGAGTAGTGTAGACTATAGCAAACTGACAAATGAACAGTTCTGTCTAAAGAAAGAGGCGGCTACCTGACTCCAACCCATCATTTTCCTGTGAAATCTCCAGGCTTTTAAATGTCGACAATAATTCAGAACATTTTCCAACATGTGCCAAGCCACCTGTGAGGCCCCCCAAAATACATCTGCAAGTCTAGGTTATTTTTCAGGCCACCTGTTGGCAACCCACAGTTAATCGTCTCTTGGCTTTTCTATCAGCTACTACGCACTTGCTCTCCTAAGCATCATTTCCTCTGACAAACATATCGAAAAATGGCTGAGGAAAATATTTACTTTCGGAGTGTCTTGGGTCATTCCGAGAAAGAAGCTCAAAGAGCCGTCAATCAGCCAGTTGTATTGCCAAGATTCATAACACTTCCGGGCAGCATTGTTTGTGTATTGTCACCAAAGACTGCTGTTTTAGAAGCCCCCTTGTGCAGCGTTTTGCCGAGCCACACCCTTCCCCTTAATAGTTTCCTCTTTTCTTCTGAGTGACTCGAAAGAACAGAAAAATGCATAACAAAGTAGAACTTTTCCTAAACTTCTTGAGCATCATTTCATCAAATGTAGTTGTGCCAACATTGTTTTGTTTATCAAAAAGCATTTTGGGGACGCCTAGGTGGCTCAGTCAGTTAAGCATCTGCCTTGGGCTCAGGTCATGATCCCAGGGTCCTGGGACTGAATCCCGAATCAGGCTCCTTGCTCAGCGGGGAGCCTGCTTCTCCCTCTGCCTGCCGCTCGATCTCTCTGAGATCTGCTCTGCTCATGCCCTTTCTCTCTCTCTGACAAATAAATAAATAAAATCTTTAAAAAAAAAGCATTTTCGACATGTATGTATACACCTCCCTATTCTGTAGGCAAGAAATGAGGTATAAGAAGAATAAGTGACTTACTCTGGATGAATATAAGATTTTACATAATTGTGTATTTTATCAACCATCTCCAATCAGGGGTGACTAAGTCAACCTCCTATTCAACTGTGCCTGGCTCTTGTGTCCAGGACCTCACACGAGACCAACTAGGGGGACCCCTGAGCAGAGCTGGAATTTGGCAGAATTTAATCTACACTCAAATGGGGGAGCAGAACATTCTTTTTATAGTAAATGTATACTTACAAAATTCTCAAATGGACTCAGAATTCCATTTTTGCCCCTTAGGGTTTGATTTCTTTCTCTGAGAAGAGAGACGAGAGCTGGCCCTTGGGATGTGACGTTGGGCATCTTAGCATTTGCTGGAATGGATGCTAAAGGGTCTCTCTAGGGGCACCTGGGTGGCTCAGTGGGTTAAAGCCTCTGCCTTCGGCTCAGGTCATGATCTCAGGGTCCTGGGATCGAGCCCCGCATTGGGCTCTCTGCTCAGCAAGGAGCCTGCTTCCCCCTCTCTCTCTGCCTGCCTCTCTGCCTGCTTGTGATCTCTCTCTCTCTGTCAAATAAATAAATAAAATCTTTTAAATACATACATACATACATACATACATACATACATACATACATACATAAAGGGTCTCTCTAGCCAACCACACTCCTGGCCAGAGCCCCACTGACCTCTGCCCTGACCCAGGACACTCCCAAAGCCTCTCTACCCTCCCCAGATCTGGTCTCCAGAGCTGGGAAAAAGTAGCCTTCCCGATAGCACATTTGTCCAGCCCACCCTTTGTTTCACAACAGGACCCCCACTTTCTCAACCTCAACAGCAAAGGCCTGAACAAAGGAAGGGCCTCTTTCTAACCACCCCGATGGGGAGATGACCCTGAGGGCGCAGCACAGCGATTCCTATGTCACAATATTATTTCACTGCTAACAGACCCACTGAAAACAGTAAATCAAGGCATTTCATTTTTCCAGCAGGAATAATGATATTATCCATGAAAACCTGTTTTCTTTATTGTTCACCAAGGAAGGAGCTAGAGAATTATTTCAGTGGGACAGTTGGTTTAGAAAATACTGTGACTGGAAAGTGACTGAAGTATAACTCTAGGAAGCCCCATAAACATTGTATCAAGCCCTACACTCCCACTGTCTATGGACCAGCATGAATTCTTTTCCTGAGCTCAGATCCTGAAGCATTCAGCAGTTCCTTCTGAATCCATGCAATGTTCTGATGATATTTCATGTTTTCCAATAGTTCGAAGACTGAGAAACTACACCTTGTTTATATGATAACACTCTGTGAAACAAGTGGAGTGTTTGATTAGCCAAATGTAGAATGCCTATTCTGAGATGATCCAAGAAAGTTTGAAAAGGAGGACTAATCAAAGTAATTTGTCTTACCAGACAGTAAAATTTACTACAAAGGTAAAAATAAATAAGTACATATCTTGGGCAAAGAATTAATGAAATAATTATAATTAACACAGCAAAGTGTATGGTCCAGAAATAGACCCAAATAAGCATTAAATTTTAGTGTATAATAATAATGGTATCATAAATCAGTAGATAAAGGAGGAACAATTAATGTTACCTCTTCACAATAAAATTAATCTCAGATGAATTAAAGAGTTAAGTGAAAAAAAAAGAATGAATGATAGGTTTAAATATGTTTACATAATAAAGGGAATTTTAGGCAAAATTTAAAAGTGATGAAAAACTGGGGTAAATATTCCCAACAAATAAGCCAAAAGGTTAATATCTTCAACACATGAAGTCCTTTGCAAATCAATAGAAAATGGGCAAAAGAACATTAAAAAGCTGGACAGAAAAGAAATATAAATGGCCAGTAAACATGAGAAAAAATGTTCAACTGTACCGATGATCAGAGAAACGTAAATTAAAACAACAGTAAGATAAGACTCTCCCTACAACCCCCAAAATAGAAAGTCATTCAATTATATTAAGGACTAAAAACTTCCATATCACAAAAAGAAAGTTTTTAAAAGGCTACAAACCAAGAGAAGTCACAGGTACAACCAAGAATTGGTATCCAAACCGTATAAGGAACTTGAAAATATCAATAAGAAAAATACAAACAGGTCAATTTAGAAAATGGACAAAAAACATTAAGAGTGATATCATAGAAAATATGAACAGCAAAAAAAAAGCAAAAATGTATTCAATTTCATTAAAAAGAAAATGCAAATTAAAACCATTATGAGATGTCATTTTATGCACACTGAATTGATAAAAATTTAAAACTTTGATGACACCAAGCATTAGTGAAGATATGAAGCAATGGAAATTCAAACACTACTGATAAAAATGTATATGGTAAGAAGTTAATATCCAAAATATATAAAGAACTTACACGACTCAACACCAAAAAACAACTAATCTGATTTAAAAATGGGTGGAGAACCTGAATAAACATTTTTTTCCAAAGAAGACATCCAGATGGCCAACAGACACATGAAAAGATGCTCAACATCACTCATCATTTTCCTAATCTCATTTCCTATCTCATTGTGATATCAGCTCACACCTGTCAGAATGGTGAAAATAAAAAACACTTAAAAACAAGTGTTGGTGAGGATGTGGAAAAAAGGAACCCCTCATTCACCATTGGTGGGAATGCAAATTGGTGTAGTCACTGTGGAAGAGAGTATGGAAATTCCTCAAAAAAAAATTAAAATTAGAACTACCATATGATCCAGTAATTCCACTATCGGGTATTTATCAAAAAAATAAACAAAACGAAACAAAACACCAATTTGAAAAAGTGCATTGACCCCTATGTTTATTGCAGTGTTATTTACAATAACCAAAATATAGAAGCAACCCAAGCATCCACTGATAGATAAATGGATAAAGATGTGCTTTATACACACACACACGCACACGCACATGCACATGCACACGCACATGCACACACACACAGAGGAATATTACTCAGCCATAAAAAGAAGGACAACTAGCCATTTGCAACAACATGGATGGACCTAAAGTAAAATAAGTCATCCAGAGAAAGAAAAATACCATATGATTTCACTCCTATATGGATTTTAAGAAAACAAATGAACAACAACAAAAAAGAAAGAAAGAAAGAAAGAAAAAAAAAAGATTAAAAAATAAAAACCCCACTCTTAAATACAAAGAACAAAATGGTGGTTGCCAGATTGCAGAGGGAGTGTGAAATAGATTTTTTTCGAAGATTATATATTGGTAAATAATTCTGCATTAGCTTAGTGGAACTGATGAAGCTCATACCCCTTAATATAGCAATTTCACTTCTAAAACATAACTACCTTAGCCTAAACTCTAGAGAAACTCAAACTCTCACAAAGGTCCTCCATGAGACGTGTTCAAGAATGACCCTCACGGCACGGTATGGATATAAATTATGCCATCTCATTTTAGCAGTGAAAAATGAGCAAACTACAAAGTGTACACATACATTTGGATGAATCCCAGGAAAAATAATAGGTTAAAATAATAAGCCGCCATGTGCTTAATTGGGCAGCACATACACTAAAAATAACAAGACGCCCCATATGACATAAACTGTGACACCATTGACATAAAGTCCAAAGACAATAGAAAACTAAGCATTGGGGCGCCTGGGTGGCTTAGTCATTAAAAGTTTGCCCTCGGCTCAGCTCATGATCCCAGAATCCTGGGATCCAGCCCTGCATCAGACTCCCCGCTCTGCGGGAAGCCTGTTCTCCCCACCCCCGCAACCCCTCTGCTTGTGTTCCCTCTCTCGCTGTGTCTCTCTCTGTCAAAAGAATAAAATCTTAAAAAAAAAAAAGAAAGAAAACTAAGCATTATAGTCTCCTGGGAGGTACGTAATATGCGATAAAAGCAAGGCAAAGGAATAATACAAAATTCAGGATTTGGGGTCAAAGTGGGGGAATGCTGTCAAGGAATGCACACAGGGAGTATCAACTTTATTGCCTTTTTATTTTCTATCATTCATAAGTTCTGTTTTGAGTACCTTCAACCTTACCAGATATTAACAAATTGCTTTTTTTTAAAATTTTTTTTTTTTAGAGAGAGTGCCTGCAAGGGAGTGGGGAAAGGGGCAGAGGGAGAAGAGAGAGAATCCTCAAGCAGACTCCCTGCTGAGCAAGGAGCCCAGGGTGGGGCTCGAATCCAGGACCCTGAGATCACGACCTGAGCTAAAATCAAGAGTGGGATGCTCAACTGACTGAGCCACCCAGGCACCCCACCAAACTGCTTTTTAAAGTGATTGTTTCTGGTAATCTGATAACAATGTGTGGAAGATCCATTCCCTCCATAATACCCAAAACTTGCTATGTCAGGCTTCTTAATTTTTGCTGGTCTGGTAGAAGGAAAATGGTGCTTCATCATTTTGATTAGCATTCCCCCGACTACTGGTAAAACTAAGCATATTTTCATATCTTTATTGAATGGTTCAGTTTCACATCTGTGAATTGCCCATTCATTTCTTTTGCCAATTTTCTTATTTAATTGCTTTTCTTTTTTTATTACTTTTTAGGGATTGTGTGAAGATTCTAGATCCTACTCCTTTATCAATCACATGCGTTGCAAATGCTTCTCTCCATCTGTGGCTTGTCTTGTGAATTTCATCACGTCTTTCAACAATCAATTTTTAATTCAACATAGTAAATATATGAATATTTGTACATGTTTTGTGCTTCTTGAGTCTAATTTCAGAACTCCTTCACTACAATTCTATAAAGATATTCTGCTACCTACTCTTTTTTTAAATTTATTTTTTCAGTGTTCGAAGATTCATTGTTCGTGCAGCACACCCAG
>CM052899.1:146609297-146631052 GCA_028534135.1 Potos flavus | reverse complement strand
TCTTCTTTATCCATTCGTCTGTTGAAGGGCATCTTGGCTCTTTCCACAGTTTGGCAATTGTGGCCATTGCTGCTATGAACATTGGGGTACATATGGCCCTTCTTTTCACTTCAGCTACCTACTCTTAAAATTTTTTAAAGTTTTGAATTTCACATTCGGATCTTAATCAAGTAAAGTAAGGTCTAATGTTTTTTCCCTTTTGGATAATCTGTTTTCTCAGAACCACTTATGAAATAATTCATCCTTTGTTCTACTGATTTGTAATGTCACTTCTGTGAGGGGCTATTTTGCATAAATCTGAGAGTCTGTTTTGGGACATTTTTCTATTCCATTTGGTCTATTTGTCTATCCCTAAACCAATATCACACTTCTTCATTAGTATATTTTGAGATTAAGCCTTGATACATGCAAGGGCAAATTTCCTTCCTTTCTCAAAATTGTCTTGGTCATTTTTGGACTTTACTCCTCCATATGAATTTTAGGGTAAACTGTAAAGTTTCTCTAAATTGGGATTTTGATCAAAATCGAACTTATAGACCATAATTTTTTAATTGTTTTTGTTAGTATAGAAAAATACCACCTTTTTTAAGTTTCTCTTGGGCCAGCAACTTTGTGGAACTCTCTTATTAGTTGTAACACAGTGTTTATTGTTTCTCGGGCATTTTCTATGTAGTCAATCATCATCTACAAAAAAAAAAAAAGATTATTTTGTCTCTTTCCAATTACATCTTCATTTTTTCATGTATTATTGTATTAAGATGACTAATAAATGGTGATAATAAGTATCCTTGTCTTACATTGTTATTTTCTGAATTATTTCATTTTTAAACTTTATTTTTAATACTTATTAGTGAAGTATAGTTAACATACAATGTTATATCAGTTTCAGGTGTACAGCATGGTGATTTGACAATTCTATATATTATTCAATGCATCCCACAATAAGTGCAGTCACCATCTGTCTCCATATAATGTTATTACAATATTATTGACTATATTCCTTGTGCTTTTGTACTTTTGTGCTAAAATCACACTGTTATTTATATTAGCAAAACAATTAGAAAAACATTCTAGATATCTAGCAATAAATAGTTGTGAAAATAATGGTACATCATTATAATAACATTCTACCATTGAAAAACTGCATTTTCAAAAACATTTCATTTACATTGTTGAAATACTGACACTAAAGGGGCAGCTGGGTGGCTCAGTCGGCTAAGCATCCCACTGATGATTTCCGGTCACGATCTCAGGGTCATGAGGTTGAGCTCCTGTCAGGCTCCGCACTCAGCAGGGAGTCTGCATGGGATTTTCTGTATCCCTCTGCCCCTCTCCCCGCTCATGCTCTCCCTCTCTAAAATAATAATAAATAAGTAAATCTTTAAAAAAACTACTTCGCGGGGCACCTGGGTGGCTCAGTGGGTTAAAGCCTCTGCCTTCGGCTCAGGTCACCATCTCAGGGTCCTGGGATCGAGCCCCGCATCGGGCCCTCTGCTCAGCAGGGAGCCTGCTTCCCCCTCTCTCTCTCTCTCTGCCTCTCTGCCTACTTGTGATCTCTCGCTCTCTGTCAAATAAATAAATAAGATCTTAAAAAAAAAAACTACTTCGCTAAAATACATTAAAATACTACTGGACTACAATAGTCCAGCTCCACCACTTACTACTAGTGACCTTGAGCAAGTCGTTTATCCTCTGTGTGTGTTAGACATTAAAAAGCCGTGATATCTTGGGCTCCCTGCTCAGCGGGGAGTCTGCTTCTCCCTCTCCCTCTGTCCTTCACCCCTGCTCGCGCTCTCGCTCTCTCTCCCAAATGAATAAATAAAATCTTTTTTAGAAAGCCATGATAGCAAATGATACATATGATTCAAGTTTTTATAAGTAAGATATATAACATATGTTTTGTATTCTATGTGTTACCCAAGTGTCCCCAGCTTTCAAGACTTACAGGATTGAGTTTCCCCATAGTATCCAAATATAAATCCATGGCCCATCCTACAGGGCTCTGGGAAGTCGGGTCCTCTCTTCAGTTACTTGAATGACCTTCAGCGTGTCATGGTTGTGGTTTTCCACCCTCCATCCTTCCAGGGCTGTCACCGGCTTCTTTGGGCCCTTTTGCCTATGTCGTCATTCGTTGGCTACTTAAGCCCCAAACACGGACACAACCCATCACTTCTTTATTCTTCAGGCACCAGCTAACAGAGGACTCTTGTGGTTTAATCAACTTAAATATGGCTTAAGGATAGCATAGCCAAATCACAAGGCAAGAAAGAAAACACCAAATTACAATTCATGTGTCTTTGCTCTTCGAATCCATTGACCACACTGTTCACTGGGAGCCATGTTTTTTCCTCCTTAGCTGTGGCCTCTGGCCAGCTGTGACCTGACAGACACACTCAACTGGAGTTTGCTCTTTCACTCTATCTCTCTTCCCCCCATTCCCCTTTCCTGCCCCTGGGAATTCTCCCCTTATATTCCAACATGCTAGAGGAATGAGATCAAGTCAGCCATTATCATGATGATTTCTTTACGGCTACTCTCAGTCCACAATGAAAGCAGCCTTTACCTTACCAAATGTGTCAGTTAACATCTCAACTTAAAGAAGGAGCACAGACGCTGGAGTTGGATTGTCCAGGTTCAGAGTCCAGCTCCACCACTTACTACTCAAGACCTTGAGCAAGTTGTTTATCCTCTGTGTGCGTTAGACATGAGGCATAATAGAACATACCATATAGTGTTATTGTGAGAATTGAATCAGAGAATGTATTTAAAATAGGACCTATTTGGAGCGCCTGGGTGGCTCAGTGGGTTAAAGCCTCTGCCTTCGGCTCAGGTCATGATCTCAGGGTCCTGGGATCGAGCCCCGCATCGGGCCCTCTGCTCAGCAGGGAGCCTGCTTCCCCCTCTCTCTCTGCCTGTATCTCTGCCTACTTGTGATCTCTCTCTCTATGTCAAATAAATAAATAATAAAAATCTTTAAAAAAAAAATAAGATAGGTCCTATTCTAGCATATAAAAATGTTCACAGTTTCCATTAGCATTGGTATTACCATACGTTGGTAGTAATATACTACAAGTTATAGCAATAAAACTACTCTACCATTAGGGCTACAGTATGAAAAAAAACCACTCCTGCTGAACTGTATCTCTATGGCTAGACAGGCTTATCAGGATAGCTCTTCTGAGAAAAGAGAGTCTACCCCAAAAATAAACTCTCACCTACATCCTGAGGGCCACAAAGAGTGCAGAAATATTCGCAAACCATTGTGCAAAAGAAATAGGTACCAGCTCCAAAGGAAATAAAATCTTGAAATAGATAAACCAAAATGCTGATAGCAGTTACTTCTGATTAGTGAGATTATGGGTGATTTTTATTCTATCCGCATGCTTTTGTGTGTTTTGCCCACACTGACCATCTATTGCTTTTATAATATGAAAAAATAAGAACATTACCAAATACAGAAAGAAAGCCTTCTTCTAAATCCACACCAGATAAGACAGTTTATTAGAATTTATTCAATTACAAAATTCTACAGTGAAATGTAGTCTCGGCTTAAACAAAGAGAGAATTCATCTTGGCATTTGGTTCTGGCAGAGCCTTGCCATCGTGTGGCCCTATTACTGTTCTGGGAGTGGCCTGCGAGCTTTTCAGCTGCAGCGCCGTCTGCAGTAATGAGTTCTATTCCCCTGGGGCTGACTCAGCTCTGAACATGAACTTGTAGCTGAAACCAGATCCTCATCTCCATTTGCAGCTTACGTGTGCAGCATTCACCCTCGCCTTCAAAGTGGGTTGCAAAAAACGCTTCCCTAAAACTTACGTCAGTTGTCTAAAACCACAGTGTTACCACTTTCCAAGTTTATTATGACCTCGTATTTGCATAGCAGAATGTACTTTGAGATGGGAAAAGGGATCCAGGTAGAGGTTAATGGCAAATGTCCTCTGCCCTCAGAAATACGACAATTAAGATGAATCAGAGGCTTCTGATTCTGAGTCAGATCTGCTCTCCTTGAGAAAACAGCTTGAGAGCCTTTTTCCTAGCCTGCTAGTCCTTGGGGAAAAATGGCAAAGCTTTTCTTACTGGGTTCTGTCATGGAACGGAATCCTAGGAAGAGTTAATAACAAAAGCTGATGAAAGACAGGCAGATAAGAGAGTCCTAGAAAACATGGTAGTTACTACTGTTACTTGGAATGGGAAGCTTCCTAGCTGAGGCAGAAATATTGGGCTATGGCATACCCATAAAATCACATCAAAATTAACACAGGTGCTTACAGTTTCATTCCTGGAAGTACTTGGGATTTTTTAAAAAATATTATTATGTTAATTTTAAGGTCAAAATTTAATAGGTTCTATGGCTTTTTCCTTAGTAACACCTTCTTTGCCTTTAATATCATTGTTTTTTTTATAAAAAAATAATATCATTGGTTTACCTTTCTTCTTGTTTATTCTTCAACACCAACCTCCTGACTTTCCTATTTAGGGGGAAAGAAAAATGAGGGGAAGAAGTTTGATATCTCTTTTTAAGTCAACACAGTTACTTCTACCTCATAAAAAATTCTAGAAAGTTGGCTCTATTGATAGGGTGTGGCAGGTCTCCTATTTACAAGTTCCTCCTCAGGCTAACCAAGTAATGGAAAACATGTGCGCCAGCCAATTTTGCTGAAAAAAAAAAAAAACAAAAAAAACCAGGTGTGGTCAAATCCAAATCCGTGGTTCCCCGCCCAAAATTCCACATTGTATTTCTTTGATTTTCTAAGAATCATATCGCTTTCTCAACTGACATTTCCTGGAGCTGGAAGGCTAACCAATCTGGAAAAAATATAATATTTAATATTCAAATATTAAAGTCTGGGGTTGAAAGGCCTCTATAGGCAGGTTTCTTCTGGGTCCTTTGGAAAGCATACCGTGGTTTTCCTTCTTCAAGCCACAAGGCAAATCTCCAATTGACGATATTTGGGCCAACGCATCAGAAAAATGAATTGTGTGTATAAGACAACACGTACGTACTTAACTCACAGAGATTCATACTATTTATTTCAGAGCCAAGGTGATTGCCTTCAGCAACTTGTGTTGTAGTTGGTAGCCCACTGGGTGGAATTAGTGAGAGGTTAAAAGAGTTATTTCTACTTGGTGACTAACCCCATTTGATTGTCTTAAGTGTGTCTGGCTTCTAGAGCGTGCTTTCATTTCAGATGATTATGAATGTCCCAAGTAGACTCATTGCAGCCACCTGGCTTAAGGACTGTAAGGTACTTCGGAAATCAAATTTCAGGAAAGAAGATTGGTTTGAGAAACAATGAACAAGGAGAAATCTTCTCTTTGCAGAGCTGCTGTGTGTCAAAGTGTATCCTCATTATATTACGGTAGGAAGAAAAGAACAAATTAAGACATTTAACTGCTTAAAATTTGAGACCCAATTACATTTAACACTGCAAATCTTGTTACAGGACCTGTGGGCTTACCTTTTCCCTGTGTGAAGTCTGGTGTACATTAGGAAATAACATTTTTTAAAAATCATGGAATGGATCTGAGCTAAGCAGATAATCACCACTACACATTCTCTGCCATATAAAAGAAGATCCTGTAGGATCCAAAGAGTTTTATAATTATATCAAAAGCCCTTAAAAAGAAGACCTTAAAATATGCTTCCTCCCTGCCCACCGTGGCTAGCGCCAGCATGCTTTAAATTAATGGCAATTAGATAACTGCATAAGTTCTAATTTCTAATATTAGGGGTCATTCAAATGCTTAAACTATCCTTTTAAATTGGCTCCCATAGTGAAAGAACCATTAAGGGCTTAGTGGTGTTCCAAGAACTCTTCCAAACAGAGAAAGAGAGGGAGAGAAAGGGAGAGAGAGGGAGACAGGGAGGGAGGGAGAGAGAAAATTGGCTCCTTTTCTTTGGCCAGTAACCCACGTCTTAATTGAATTTTGATGAGATGATGGATGTTGTACTGTATTCCAAGTCTATATGCTAAATTAACAAGGCTGTCTGCTTAGTTTCCTCTTCTGAAGGCATACTGAAATGAGTTTCAGCTAATTCTCTTACATAAAGCATGATGTGTATGTCTCAGATTCTTGCTTGGTGCCTGGAATTTTCATATTCTGCAAGCTGGTGCTTCGCCGAAGCACAAGGTATCTGGTTGGAGGAAGAACTAACCCTTAGCTGAATAATGTTCGACCAGCCAGGAACAATCCATTGCAATATTTCAAAGGCATCCACTAAGGTATTTCAAACTTCCTAACAATATTTTTAAAGACTTATTTGTGCATCTCTTTAAAGAAAGAACATGTCTCCAATGTTAAGGGCGGATAGTTCATATTTGTCTATAAAATAAGAGTGATGAATGGAGCAATTGAGAAAATAGGTAATTTCAGCAAATTCTGGCACACAATTATTCATTCGCTTCCCGAGCTTCGGGCTTTAAGAAAAGTTGGAGGGTAAACTCTACAATTCATTTTTCTCTTTATTCTGAATAGTTTTAAATTCACAGTCTTTTTTTTTTTTTTAGTATAGTCGACACATAGTGTTACATGAGTTTCCAGTGTACAATTGAATGATTTGACAAGTTTATATGTTATGCACTGTTCACCACAAGTGTAGTTGCCATCTGTCCCATTCCATCACGATTACAATATCATTGACTGTATTCCTATGCTGTGCCTTTTACTCCCATGATCTACTCATTCCATAACTGGAGGCTCCCCTTCACCCATTCTGCCCAACCGCCCATCTCCCTCCCCTCTGGCAGCCATCAATTTGTTCTCTGTATTTGTGGGTTGGAGTCTGCTTATTGTTTGTCTATTCGTCTGGTTTTGGGTTTTTTGTTTTTGTTTTTGTTTTTTAGATTCCACTTATGAGTGCAATCATATGGTATTTGTCTTCCTCACTTTCTCGGTCTGACTTATTTCACTTAGCATAACACTCTCTAGGTCCATTCGTGTTGTCTCAAATGGCACAATCTCATCTTTTTTATGTCTGTGTGAGATTCTGCTATATATGTCCATCTGGCAGCCAGGTGGCCATGGACAGACAGAGACCCAGGGCTTGGGCTGATGCTAGAAAGAAACTGATCCCCACACGTCCTGAGACACAGGTCTAAACTTCAGGCAAACTCCCCATATCTATCTTGGTCCAGAACTCATCTCTCAAAATAGACCAGCTACCTACCAAAAATCTTTGCAATCTATTCATCCCATAATATTCCCTTTTCTATGATACTGGTAGAGGTTGAATTGGGTCACCCTCAAAACTCTGTATGTTGAAGTCTTATTCCCCAGTACCTAAGAATGTGATCTTATTTGGAGATAAGGTCATGGCAGACGGAGTTAGTTAAGGTAAGGTCATCTTAGAGGAAGCTGGGCCTCTGATACGGTATGACTGGTACCCTCAAAAAAAGAAGAAATTTGGACACAGACATATGCACACAGGGAGAGTGTCACGTACACATGAAAGCAGGGATTGTGCTGATGCTTCAACAAACCAAGGAACCCAATGATTGCCAGTAAGATGCCCAAATCTAGGGGAGAGGCAAGGAACAGTTGCTTTCACAGTCAACAGAAAGAACCAATCCTGCCAATGTCTTGATCTCAGACTTCTAGCTCCCCAAACTGTGAGACAATCAATTTCTGGTTTTTAAGACACCCAGTGTGTGGTACTTTGCCATGGCATACAATAACCCAAGTTCTAGTACTCAAATGCCCCAATAGAATCATGTGTAATCCAAGTTCACATACAGAGGTCAGAAACCTTTATCTTCAACGACGAGCCAATTTGTCATGTTTGGGGTGGAGGTAGTCTAAAACAGTATGGCTAGAAAGCCAAAGTTTTCTCCTATTCTTGAGGATATAAGCTGTATTGACATTTAATTGAAAACACTAAACAAAAGCTCACTTTTGACTAATGTTTGCATGTCATCGGAGATGGAGTAAATCACATGTTCTCTGGGTCTTATCTTCCCCAAGTGTGTGATGACAGGCATAGCAAAAATAACTATTAAGGTCTCTTCTACCTCTGTATGTTATTAATTAGTATGTTGTTATTTCTCGCTGTAAAAGAATATTCTCAATGAAAAAAAATTCAGAAACCATAGAAAAATACAGTTCACACTTATTCCCAGCACCCAGAGAAACCACGCTTTGGAATAGAGCCTGGATTTTAATAAACAACTGTTACATAAAATGTTTATGTGCATCCAACATACTTTCAAAGGGCTTGTGGTATGAGGCGCCTGGGTGGCTCAGTCATTAAGCGGCTGCCTTCGGCTCAGGTCATGATCCCAGGGTCCTGGGATGGAGCCCCACATCGGGCTCCCTTCTCGGTCGGAAGCCTGCTTCTCCCTCTCCCACTCCCCCTGCTTGTGTTCCCTCTTTTGCTGTATCTCTCTCTGCCAAATAAATAAATAAATAAATCTTTAAAAAACAAAAACAAAAAAAACAGTCCAGAATCAAAGCTGCTGGCTTAACACTCGATGTTGTCGATGACAGCCCTTCAATTCATAAATAACTATGCTTTTAGAAAGCCAAATGCGACTTGAGTTTTTATCCTAATTTATTACTGAAAATTGTATTTTGTCTCTAATAAACCATGAACTTTTTTGTCTTGCCAAATATCTGCTAAAATATTCAGTGATATGTTGATCAGAAATGAGTACTTATTGAATAATTATTTCTTTCCACTAGCCATACCATCTATGGAGACTATGTTTAGTTTCATTCATTCATTACATATGCATTGAGCATATATTATGTGCTAAACACCAGGGGGACAGAGTAGAATGAGATAAACATAGTCTTGTTCCTTGAAGAGCCTGCAGGCTCATGGCAGAGCTAGACAAACAAATAATTACAGGACAGGATGATGAGTGCTATTACAGGGGAAGGATGACACAGGGTATGACTCATAGTATAAGCTCAATAAAAATTTGATGAATGAAAAAATTGATGAATGATATGGAAGGACTTGGCAGGGACAACTAATCCAGGCTTGGAGGATCGAGAAGGCTCCCAGGAGGAAATGATATTTAAACGAAGACCTGAAGGATGAGTAGGAATTTGAAAAGGAGAAAGGGAAGGGATGGCCCTAGGAGAAAGTATTTTAGGTAGAAAGAACAACAAGTGAAAAAGCAAGGAGTCAAGAGACAACATGACATTGAAGAAACTGAAACAAATCAAGGATGACTGGAATGTAGAGTCACATAAGATAGAGCTAGAAGAGAAGCAGGGACAAGCCCCTGCACAGATTCATAAGCAATGTTAAGAGGATTGAATTTTATCCTAAAAACAGTAGAGATCAAGGAGAAAGTTTTAGATGGCCAACAAACACTATAATCATATTTGCATTTTAAATGATTCCTCTTGCTACAGGAGGCATCCAATACTGGAGAAGGGAAAGATGGTAATCTGGACTGGGCAGTGGCCGGGAAAAAAAAAGGTACTATTCAAGAAATATTTAGGAGAGATAATCAAAGGGTCTGGGAACTCAATGTGGAGGATGAAGGGGGGAAATGAAAAGATGATTTCCAAGTTTTTGGGTATATAGTGTTTCAGTTATCCATATTGCTGTGTAACAAACCACTCAACATTGAATAGCTAAACAATTGTTTTGTTATTTTTCATGACTCTGTCAGTTAATGGTGCACAGCTGGATCGTTCCTCTGGTGATCAATACTCTCTCACGTGTTTGCAGTCATCCAGAGTCCTGGGTTAGAATATCCAAGATGGCGTCAATACATGTCTATGGCTTTGTCACAGATGGCTGGCTGGGAAACTGGCTCATCTGGAATGTTGGGAGAGTTGGGCCTCTCCCTTCTTTCCATGTAGACCGAGGGCCTTGCTGTTTCCATAGAGACTCTCCAGAAGGGTAATTGGACATCTTAGGTGGCAGTTCAAGCCTTCCAAAAGTGCAAAAATGGAAGCTGTTGGTGCCACGTCTCAATTCCACCACATTCTATTGGTTTAAGTAGGTCACGGGGCCAAATAGATTCCATGTGGAATGATCTAGGAGGTATGGTTCATTGGGGCCACCTTTGGAGAATAGCTACAATACATGGTGATAACCTTCACTGAGGGGAAAAACAAAACTTGAAGAGGAGCAGGTTTGAGAGAAGGTGAGCTTTTAAGTTGAATTTTGAATAGATTGAGCTTCAGATGCATAGGAGACACCTGGTAGGAGGGAGACATGTATAGGGATCTATAATTTAGGAGAGAAGCCTGGACTAGAGATATGGATTGGAGAGTCCTCATCATAGGGTAACTGATATAGGAAGACTGAGTTAGAATGAGAGGACAAGAGAGCCCAGGGTAGAAAACTGAGAAACTTCAATATCTAAAGACTGGAATTGGGAAGAAGAACCTTAATGGGAGACTGAGGAGTTGCAGGAAAATCAGGAGAGCTTTTTTTTTTTTTTTTTTTAAGATTTATTATTTATTTGAGAGAGAGCGTGCGAGTGTGCGTGTGCTCGAGTCAGGGGAGGGGCAGAGAGAGAGGGAGAGAGAGAAGCCCAGGCAGACTCCCGCTGAGTGTGGGACTGGACAAGGGGCTCGATCTCAGGACCCACGAGATCATGACCTGAGCTGAAATCATAAGTCTGACGATGCTTCACCGCCAGAGCCACCCAGGCGTCCCCCAGGAGAGCTTGGATTTGCATGATCCAAGGAAGATTGGCAGGGTCAGACATCTCCAAACAGGCTGGAAGCCACAGTCAGCTAAGTGATAGTGCAGTAGTAAACCGCCCCCAAATCACAGCGGCGTTACCCTGAACGTTTGTTCCCCCCTCACACTCTGCTGCAGGGCTCTGAGCAATCCCAGCAATCCGAGAGGCAAGGCCGGTTTCATCCTGTGTCTCCACCATTGAAAGAGAAGGGCCGGAAAATCCCAACAGGGAAAGAGCGGGCGTGCAGGGTCCCACGTGCTCTTTGGTGTTTCAGCCCAGAAGTCACACATACCACTTTTCTGTGGATATTTGGGCCCGAAGTAGTTTCAAACGAACTACGGGGGAGACCAGAAAACACAGCCCTTCTGTACATTGAGGAATAGGAAAATAAAATAGAACTTGGCGACTGCGTAATATCGTCTTTGTAACAAAAGTCAAGTAGGGTGAGGATGAAAAGTGTCTTTTGGATGGAGTGACAAAATTATCTTTGTATCCTAAGCAGCTCACCATAATGGGTCCTCACAAAAGACATTTGTTGCGATACTTAAGCACTGACTGCGTGTATAAATGTGCCCAGATCTCCTTCTGAAATAACCCCTAACGACTATTCTAGAACTAAGGACCTTAGCTTTGAATAACCAGCTCTCCAAGTCTATATAGTAACAATCATGAAATACCTGTAAAGTGTCTTTCATCATGGTATAAAGCCATTTGGATTTGGAGCCTATAACCAATCTGGCTGACTTTGCCTTTTCAGACAGCCAAAAGTAAGAATCAACGGAAACAGTGGCTGTGAGGAGGCTCTAGTCTACGCCAGAATCTTTCATTCCATTAAAGAACGAATAATTAGAAATGACTGTTTCCTACCAGTCGGAATTACAAGATGATTATTTCCCTTTAACATCCACTGACTGCTTGGCATCGCAAGACTGTGGTATTATTAAAAATGCACTAATTACCGGAGAAAGTGGCCAATGAGGAGCAGATGTCCAGCTTTCAGGGTCAACGTTAGTTGCAGGGATAGGCTAAGGGGGAGGGACTAAAGGGTTCCATGAAAACTCCATTTATGGGTTTCTCAAAGGGAAGTCCTGGGAGTAGTGGAATGCCACTGTCCAAAAAAGCCCCCTTTCAAATCAGCTCTCCTCCTAATGTCATCATTAACGAAGAATTTAATAAAAGTAAGGTAGTGATAAACAAGAAAAAAATATTTTGCCTCTAATAAGAAGAAATGATCAATCAGTACCAATTAGAGAGTGAACCACTCCCTTCACGGGGGGAGGGGGGTTGGGGAGGAATAATTTCAATCTTCAGTAAATGGAAAAAAAAAAAAGAGAGAGAGAGAGAAATAGAGGCCTGGAGAAAATCAGCCCAAGGAAGTATTTTAGGGTGGTGGGTAAGCATCATATTGTCTTAGAGGCATCATTTCCCCTAATGACGGGAAAGAATCAATTATTTTAAAAACATTAATGTGGAGAGTAAAGGATGCATTGAAATTACAGTTCTGCTCTCCCTCTGGCAAAAATCCATCTAAGTTAGAAAATAACAATGCCCAAGTAATAGGGGCACACGACGCAGAGAAACTTTTCACAGGACCATTTCTTCACCGTTGCAACTAAGAATTACTGCCATAAATACTATAGAGCCTCTGCTTTTTTCATTACACATCTCAAAGGAAGAAAGGTGAGTTACAAGCTTACAATTGCAACATTTGGTTGACTCCCTTGTAAATTACATTCAAGTTTCAAGAGACAGTGGGACTCCACAAGCCTGGTACTTTCTCTGACACAGGTATCTGAGCAAGCAAGGACTACTGGACATAGGGTCCACCCAATAAAAGTGGTTGATCTCATCGGGTCCACGGGACGGTGGAATCAGGTTGGTCTATGCAGACCACCTGTAAAGCCATGTATATGAGGAGCAGCAAACAGAGAGAGGCAGACACAGCTGGACATTTTGTTACCAATCTAACCAGGTAACGAGGACTCGCGATGCCTGAGTCATGGTCAAAAGCCATCACTATAGATATATAATAATCTGTGATTACCAGGGCAATGAAAAAGTAGAATTGAAAAAAAGCAACCAGTGAAGGAAAGGGTTTTTCTCTTGAGTACGAAATGATCCAGGATCTGAGCTGGCATAACAGAGATCGGCGAAGGAGGGGTGACTGAGGAAGAATACAGTGGAGTCCTGAGTCGCTTCTGATTAACAGAGTTGTGTCACACTGCCGATTACTGTGATAAGGTAAATGACTAGGAATACGACAAAAACTCAACTCCATCTGTCAGGCCCAGGAGAATAAACTCAGCCAGGTATGTTGTTTCCCCTTAACATTGCAGTTGTTTGGCTTTTCAGTGAAGTTGAGAGAGAGGAGACAAGAAGAGAAGAGCAGGGGAGGAGAGAGGAGGGGAGGGGAGAGGGGAAGGGAGGGGAGAGGAGAGGATGGGGGGAGGGAAAAGAAAAGAAAACAAAAGAAAAATGCATTTGTCTTTTGTCATTTATGCTTAAAAAAGCAGTATGGCTATCGCTACCTTTTTTTTTTTTTTAGTATGGCTACCTTGAGTCTTCAGTGGTTTCAATTGTTTCTAGGCACCCTGAAGGAAATAACATTTAATGTAAACAGGTGTCGAAATAAAAATCAGAGAGCTTTCCTTGATATGAGTGTCTTGAGAGAGAAACACACTGCGAACAGGCAGACTTCAAAACCGAAAGTGCTAAGAAGCCTGGCTCTCAGCAGTTACAGCTCAGTTTATAAAGCCTGCATGACAAAGTACTTTTTTTTTTTAATTGTGATCAGTTACCAGAAACTTACATTCCTCTCAGGATAGTAGCACTGCTATAATTTACTTGTTTGTAGCTGGTTGGCAAGGAAACTGCAAGATCTTGCTGACCCGAAGAAGGGTTAGCTTTGCTTAAGGTCAGAGTCAGCATTTTGGGGAGATCAGGGCAATTTAAATTTCGGTTACATGGCAATGGGTGGTTGGCTTAGAGATACACTCAATCTGTGGCCTCCGACCTTTTAGATTTTATTTATTTATTTATTATTTATTTGAAAGAGAATGAGAGAGAGGGAGGTCAGAGGGACCTGACCTCTTTATTTGAAAGAGAACGAGAGGAAGGAGGTCAGAGGGAGAAGCAGACTCCCTGCTGAGCAGGGATCCCTGCCTCAGGACTCAATCCTGGGACTCCAGGATCATGACCTGAGCTGAAGGCAGCCATTTAACCGACTGAGCCACCCAGGTGTCTGTCTTTCTTTCTTTCTTTCTTTCTTTCTTTCTTTCTTTCTTTCTTTCTTTCTTCTTTCTTTCTTTCTTTCTTTCTTTCTTTCTTTCTCTTTCTTTCTTTCTTTCCTTTCTTTTCTTTTCTTTTCTTTTCTTTTCTTTTCTCTTTTCTTTTCTTTTCTTTTCTTTTCTTTTCTTTTCTTTTCTTTTCTTTTCTTTTCTTTTCTTTTTTTTCCAGAGAGACAGAGCAGGAGGGGAGGGGCAGAGAGAAAGGGAAAGAGGGAGAAGCAGAGCAGGGAGCCCAGGATCATGACCTGAGCCGAAGGCAGATGCCCAACCAACTGAGCCACCCAGGTGCCCCATTTTGGTTTTCTTTTAACAGAAATTCAAGTGTGTGGGTTTGCAAAATGTGAAAATATATTCAGAGGATTCAGAAAGATGAGGCACAGCACATGTGAACAGGTGCCTTTATTTATTACTTGTTTTATATAATCATAGTTGACTATGTTCTTCCAAAAAAGAGTATTTTTCAAAGAAAATATTATTCCTTTAAGGTTTAGCAAAACCTGCCTTCCAACCCCACGAATCAGTAGCTTCTCCTGTTTCTTTATTATGCTCTAGACGAGTGGGTTTCTGCCTGCAGAATCCCATGAAGTAGAATAAGAATAAGAACTTTCCTTCTCTTCGCCTTTCCACTTTCTGATCTCAGATACCCTGGCTGCATATGGATCCCCTATTTTTTTTTCCCCTATTTTTTTTTTTTACCAGAAATAATTGCTTCAGTATTTAATAGGCAGGAAATTTAAACGATTTTTTCATTGTGTCTATACGCCAAAAGATGCCATAATGAGTAAGAAAGAAAGTTACCTGATAGAGGAGATAGATAATTTTTCCTCCTCTAAAAAAAGAGAGAAATATACTTGTGACTGCACAGAAAAAAAATTCTTAAAGGGATCACTTCAAGCTCTCGACTATTTGTGATGAGAGATGAAAAAAGGTGTAAGGAATGGGACTTTTTAAACTTTTTATTATTTTGTTTTTCCCAGTGAATAATTTCTACTTTGATTAACAACATAAACACTTAATTTGTAAAAATAAAGATATTTAACTATGGTAGTTGGTGGGGGCCGACGGTGAGGATGTATCACTAAAAGTTAGGATGCATGGAAATAATGTTAACTTATTTAACATAGTTGGACTACTATATCTTGCGCACTAAGGAGAGAAGAAATTGTTCATTTTTAAATTACCGATTCAACAAAAAAAATATTGACTCTGAGTAGGGCTTGACCACACTGATTCCTTATTGTGTTAGCTACAGTTTTAATCTTTGACTTTGGTTTTCCTTATTAATATCAGCACTATCCTTATATGTATGAGACAGGATAAAGTTTTTTGTTTCATTTTGTTTCCTTTTTTTTTCTTTTTTTTTTTGGTCCCATGGTGTGAAAAAGAGAGAAGAGGAGGAGGGAGTTATGTAGAAGGAGAGCAGCTGCTCATCAAAGAAGTAGAAATTCCTAAGGTAATTGACAATAGTTGAAGAGAGAGAGAGAACAAAGAGGAATGTGTTTAAAGAGTGTCCATGTATTGATAAGAGGGAGAAAATCAACAGAATAGAAATAACTGAACTTTAGCTGTTCAAAAACAAGGATGAGTGGGGAGCAGGAGAGACTCAGTTTGTTCACCCTTTAAGAGAAAAAAGGAGTTACTTGGGTGATAAATACATGGGTTCAAACAATTCCACAGTGCTGCCAGGAGGGGGGGCAAGTGTCCTAGGGTGGCCGGGTTGCTGTCCCCAGTGACCTTTGAATGGCTATGGACTTTGAAAACAAAACAAAACAGAAAGCAGCAATCTATTAGCATTATATGATTCTGTATGTGAGGATTTTGTAACTTGAGGAGTCCTTGTAATTGATTTGATAGTGTCAACCATTTTTGATATGTCCTCAGGAAACCTCCATTAATCATCTCAAATTAAAAAGATGACAGGGGAGAGGTTGACTTTTCCTAAATCAGAAAGAAGAGCTTCTCGACTCGCCCAAAAGTTGTAACAGGAAAAAACATTTTGATCAATAATTAAAATCATTGCAGACGGTGCTGGCTGCGTCACGACTCTCCAAATCCTATCTGAGGTTGGTTATTTATCAGCTCTTACGTATCCAAGGAGATGCAGTTTTTAACGTGGCTTTAAAAGTTTACAGACCATTGCCTTTAAAATTCGTCTTTATTGATTGATACTCAACCATATTGATTCTACTGTATTAGATTGAGTGGTTTATTTTAAACTACAGTGCAGAGAGCAGTACTTTGCTTGAAAACAATAAAATAATAATGATAATCATTTTTTCTCTCCCCCTCTTTTAGGCTTTGACCAGGAGAGAATAACTACAAGGAACTACTAATTTACAAAATGTGCGGATGACCTAGTTTATTCATAACCATAGGAGTTTTAATTTATTAAGCAACAATTTAATATAAACAGTGCCTAGTAATTCTTGTTCTGCTATGTGTTTGGTAGGAGAATAATGTATTACTTAATGGGGAAGATAAATCTATTATTGGAAAATTTTAATAATGAACAAAATTATGTTTGGGTATTTTCCTGGGAAGTAATTAGTTGCAAACGGTCCTCCCCTGAAGTGTGGCAATTGCTATTTGGTGGCGAATTTCCTGCTGAATACCCTACCCATGTCTTGCTGCCATGGAGGGAGAGAGGACCAGGGGTGGGGAATCCAGGCCCTGGAAGAGAGCTCATAAAATGAGATTCTGACATCCATTAGCTCCAAGCCCTGCTCCCAGCTACCACAGAGGGCATCTATGCACAGAGTGGAGGTTGGAAGAGAAGGATTTTGCTTCGTGGCCCCAAATAATTTGAGGGGCTGCAAAAAGTCCAGGTACCCCAGCAAACCTCTCTCCCTGTGGCTTGCTGTTCCCTCCACTGAAGTCTCCTTGGTATCAAAACGTCAGTTCTAGAAGGCCCTCGGTAGAACGCAAATGTTAAACTAGATGAGGAACATATTCATGTGAATCTATGGGCACTTGGCATTAGTTGGTAATTATGGTATAGATAAGCGTTAGGAACTGGCCATGTACTATTAGAACCCACAGTGACAAGAGCCCAGTTTAAGCCAGCTTAACCAGAGAAGGAATGCGTTGGTTCGCAGAGCTGAGAAACCAGCGGTAGTTCATGGGAGTAAGAAGAGAGCTTAGGGAATAAGGCCACGTGGTCTGGGAGCAACCTTGACACCACCACAGTTCTCTCAAACCGTCTTCCGGTTGTGTTTCTCTCTGGGTGTCAATACAATATCCTGTTACTAAAGATGAACTGTCTACACACACACACACACACACACACACACACACACACACACACAGCCAAGGAAAATTAATACGGACAGGTCTCTACTTATGTTATCCTGACTTAGCAGCCCCAACAAAAGAGAGATCCCCTCTTTTATCAAGCATCTATTTATTGATCCCAGGGAAAACCATGAGTAGCCCAATGGGTCACATACTCATTGGATCAATCACTCTTGTCAGAAGGAAGGGGCACCGTGATGGGTTCGATCCAGGACAGGTGCCTGTTCCTGTGGCCAGAGAAGAAAAACACTATGATTGAAAGCCCTAGTAGGGTCCCATGGAGTAGAATAAGAATTATCACAAAGGGAAGGGGGAACTATTACCAGACATATAAGAGACCGGACACCGATACTCTCTACTATAGAGGGAAAAACGTCTGAAACCCAACACAGTCCAGAGCACTGGGAGAAAGAGAGTCACCAACTAACACTCTCTCCAAGGCTCAACATTTCAAAACACCTAGCGGAGTCCCACACGTACCTGACTTCTGGTGACAGAGACTATTTAAAATGTCACTTCTTTCCGTTTTTCTCTTGAATGATGTCGACTGTGGTCATCAGACTGTGAATCAAAGCTCTGACTGGCTTGTGAGCCAACCCGAGGAATCTCTGAAGTGGGTCGGCCACTTCCTCTGACAGCTGTAGTTCCTGAAGCAAATGCTGGTATCTGGTTTACAATTCATCGTGGAAATGGGTTTGAAGTGACCGCTGCAAGTAGTAGATACATTCTTTACTCTAGGGAAAAAATGTTTCAAAATGTAGGATACATGTGAGCTTGATTCAAAGAAATCCTCATGGAGAGTGGAAAAGCACCGGTGAAAAGCGTGAATGGAGAAAAGCCAGAGCAGATAGGATCACAGCTACGACCTTGGGGAGAAGTGAGTGAAGGAGAGAGGGTATAAGATGAACAGAAGGGGGTTTCTACGGGGACAGTGGCAGACCACAGTCTGGCTTTATCAATTTTCTGTTTCTGCCAGGACACTCTCTGCTGAGCACCATAACCCACCACCCAGACCAGAAACCCCCTACCCCTCTCTCACCAACCCACCTCCATCCTCTGTCCCCATTCTCAAGGATTCACACCTCCTCACATTTCTCCCACTGTCCACTTCAGTCTTGTTTAGTCTAGGCCGCCATTATTTTTAACCTGTTCTACCATCATGGCCCCAGACCTGGTGTCTTAATCTCGGACTCCTGCCTCACCCCCACGCCCTCCCCCGATCTGTTCTCCACACTCCAGGGCAATAGACATTGCACTCTGCTACTTTCTTACTCAAAACTCTTCCTTGAGTCTGCCTGCGCTCAAAGTCAAGTCACAACATGGCCTCTAGGGCTGACTTCCTCCACCCGTCCTCTCAACAATTCCCCCACCCCATCCACCGTTTGTCCACACAGTTCTCTCAGGGCACTTGGCATTTTTGGTTTTGGTTTTTGACCTTACAGCCTTTGCATATGCTGTACCTTTTGGACCCACCGTCCCCCTTCTCTGTTTTCAAAGGTAGTAAGTTACAGAAACCAACTAACGACATCTTCAATCAGCAGTGTTTGTTAGGGTAGAGTCTAACCTGCTGTAAAAAAAAAAAAGGTCCCCTAGTATTGTGTGGCTTACACAAAAAGAGTTCAACATTTCTCCCCATGTTTCACTCCAGAGCTGAGTCTGGGCTAGTAAATCAGATCTGCCATCCTCAGCGTGCAGCTCCCTTCTGGTCCGAGGTAGCAGCTCTATCTTTTGCCTGCATCCCAGTCATCAGAAAGAACGAAGGGGCAAAGGGAGCCCACTCATTTCTTTCATAAGCACGTTTAGAAGTGGTACGATCCCACTGGCTAGAACAAAGATCACAGTGGGGCTCAAGGAAGCGCGAGGGATATAGTGTGTAGCTGGGAAGCCACATATCCAGCTCAAAGTCCAGAGCTGGGTTATTAGAGGAAGGGAAGAAGGGATGTTGGTGAATGCAGCAGTCGCGCCCAGAAAGCATTATTCCCCAAGGCTCGCAGACGAGTTATGAGGCAAAAAGAAGAAAAAGAAAAAAACTATACAGTTCTTCAAGGTTGTCCCTCTCTTCGGAAGCACCATCAGCTCAGCATAGGGAAGTCACCTGCTGGGGGAAGTAGGCTTAGAAGCTCTCAGGCAGGGAAGGAGGCCCGAAGCAGAGCCAATATTCAGTCAGAAGGCACCAACATGGCTGCGATGGTTGTTAAAATATTAAAATATTGCTGTACCATTTGGTGAAGAATCAGTCCTCTAAGATCTCCTGAATGCCTGCCTGTGATCCTGGCCATCCCAATTCCTCTCTCAGCCACTGAATCCACTCCAAAATAAAGACAGAAGGGCACTGGACAGAGGTTATTGAACTTCATCCTTATTTTCCATTTAGAATCTTGCTTTACATACACAGAACCTGACATTGAATTAGTCCTACTTCCATGATGCATAACGTCGGTGAATATGACCCCCATGGGTGATGTTTATCTTGCTAGAGGAGAAAAAAGCTCAGCTCATGAGTAAGAGACACTCACGCCGTGTGTCCAAAACAACGCAAACAAGACTAAGAAATTAAAATGTGAGAAAGACACAATTAATGAAATAGATAGCCCACCCAAGGACATCTTCAGCGCGTCAAATCCTTCCTTCAGTAGGTTAGAGAGGAGTGGACGGAACATTGAATATGAGGCAACCAGGCCTGGGTACTAGCTTGCAATGGTGAAAAGAATGGGTTTGTATCCTAGTCCCTTGTTTACAACATGTATGACTAGCCTCCACATTGGTAGAATGAGAAATAATAGTATTTACCACAAATCGCTATGTGGCTTGAATGAACTAGGGTATTCTGGGGGACTGGTATGCAGTAGGCACTCAATATAGGTAAGTCTTTTGCTTTTATTCTTCTTTCTTGTCCTCTGTCTTCATTCTTTTCCTACTCTTACCCATGGCCCTGCCCCCCCACCCCAGAGCATGCACGTGTGTACACACACACACACACACACCAGCACAAACCAGTACAAGCATCTGTAGTGGGACCGCAATCAGGTCACTTAATCTCTATGTCTCCGTTTTTCAACAGGAAAAGCAGGGATTACGCAGGATCTCTTTTCCTTTTTTTTTTAGATTTTATTTATGTATTTGAGACAGAGGGAGAGCACAAGCGGGGAGGAAGATCAGAGGGAGAGGGAGGAGCAGACTCCCCACTGAGCAGGGAGCCCGATGTGGGACGTGATCCTAAGAGCCTGGGATCATGACCTAAGCCGAAGGCAGATGCTTAACCGACTGAGCCACCCAGGTGCTGCTCTGCAGGATTTCTTGTGCAGTGAGATTATTAACGTGCAGTGAGATTATTAACGTGCAGCGGACTACCAATGTGGAGGGCCGCAGGTTGTAGTCAAGAAGAGCGAAAGGAGGTGACAGACTTACTCAATTTTCCATTCATAACTCCATAGCTTCTACAGCATAACTAGTGAAACCATCTGCACTGAACATTTCAGTTCACATGTGGATTAAAGCAAAGATTTGTAATATTGGATATTACCAATCCTCACGTCAAACTATCGTTTCTTTCAGAATACTCCTAGCCCAGAGTAGACACTCAATAGTATCTGTTGAGTAGAAGAATGGATTCGTGGTGAATCTACAGACCTCATAAAGCAAAAACAGCATCAAGTAGGATGTATTAAAGGTTATGTGTGGGATTATTTCCTACCAAACCCAGACTAACATTTGAAAAAAGAAAAAAGGAACCAACTCATGAATTATGCTGGAGTTTTACACTTCTCCCGAACTGGCAATTGCTTTAAGAAGAAAGAGCCTTCTGCCTCAGTCATTGTCAGCTAATAGATGAAAATGTATGCTTTTCTAAACGTGTATTTGAATTTCTAAAGTCTTGTGTTTCACACCAAGCACCAAATTTCAGTCAACATTTCCACTTACTAAAAGGAAGTAATCGATGAATAAACTTTGTTTTTAAAGAATTACCTTTGGGAAGGGAAGTAGAGATCTATGCATAATTCGTGGATTGGGAAATGATTTTTCTGTGTTTATTTAGCCTTGCTCACAAAGAACATCCGGCCCAGAGGCGCGAACTTCCCCGGTCTCTGCAGATCCATCCCCAAGGCTTTGTTGAGTGTCTTCTGGACTCTGTTGTTAGAGGAGTTCAAGGTGGTGGCAAGAAACCGGTAGAGAAAGAGGAGGGATGTAATCAAGAGTTAAGTTTTAACGTTATCAATGAAACACGTCCTTTAAATCGGATGCTTTTTGGGTAAATTTCGGAAGGTTAGAAAAAAAGAGAGGTATGTGGCTGGTGCCTCGTGAAGGGCCATGTGGCCCTATTAAGGAATTTAGATTTTATCCTATAACAACAGGGAGCTGTTAAGAATGTTCAGTGGTGAATGTTTATAGCAGCAATGTCCACAATAGCCAAACTATGGAAAGAACCTAGATGTCCATCAACAGATGAATGGATAAAGAAGATGTGGTATATATATATACAATGGAATACTATGCAGCCATCAAGGGAAATGAAATCTTGCCATTTGC